>BTPG01000003.1:47052540-47097540 GCA_036245525.1 Semisulcospira habei | reverse complement strand
AAACTGTAGGAGTATCCACGGATTGTTGTAAGCAAAATGATTTGCACAAAAAGACTGTAACTGGGACTTCTGGGGAAAGGTGCTGTTGCATCTGAATCGTGTCGTATCCAGACCTTGTTATAAGCGAAAATTGTTATAAACAAAATGATTTGCTTAGAACAAGGTCAGTGTGATCAGGACCTACGAAAACACAGCGTTTATATACGTAACCCCTTCGCGGCCACTGATCGCAAATTTCGCGTCTGAAAATCGCAACACACCGACCGACGTTCGCGTGAAGAAACAGATGTAAATGGCACACAGAACATCACGACTGACAAGAGACATAGATCCTCATGAGCCCCCGCATTCGCGGGGTCTCATGAGGATCTATGTCTCTTGAAACCTGGGTAGCGTTCGTCTTGCCCCGACACTGAGTTCAAGGGTTAATAAACGAAGGTCACGTCGCTGTATTGTCATAAATTGGTAATAGTTCCTGTAAACAGCGCCCCAGGAGCTCATGGGAATCCCTCTTGTGTACACGTGACAGGTTTTCGCCGAGTAATTGATTTGATAACTAAGAGTAATTTTCGAGTTTTGACATTTCCGTCGTGAAATTATTAATATTATCCTGAACCAAATTGCCCCCAACACCCGGCCTCTTTGTTGGTCGACTACCAACCCGAATCATCACCCCCTCTTCCGCACTATACACCCCTTCTCTTTACGCCTCTCTTGTATTCACACACTGGGTAGCTCCCTCGATCCGGTGGGCTACAAAGCAACCAGTTGTCCTTCTTACAACTAACAACCAGGGGAGGCACGTCTTGCCAGAGTCGGAGGCAGGTTGTGCCTTCTGAAATTTTTGAATCATTCAGCGCTACACATTTCCAGCGTCCAAGAAACATGGATACGAGGTGATGTCAGCAAGAGGTATAGACCCTCATGAGCCCCCGCGAATGCGGGGGCTCATGAGGGTCTATGTCTCTTGCAGATGCATCGTGGGAGCTCTTGACCCATTCGTTGATCAGTCACAGATTGCGTTTATAATATATGCATTCATTGTTAATTCAACGCTGAAATTCCCCAGACATCCAAGCAAAGTGGTTGCAAAGTGATGACAGCAAGATGCACAGATCCTCATGAGCACCCGCGACTGCGGGGGCACATGAGGATCTATGTCTCTTGCAGCTGGATCGTGTTCACCATTGAAGGGGTTAGCTTCCTCTCGGCAGCGGGCGATAATCACAGTAATTTACCTCCCTTTGCTCGCAGCAATTTGCTAAGTACATGTAACCTTTTTTCTCAAACAAGACACCTACCTTAAGTTTCCATTGATCACCCAGGTGTCAACTTTGTGTAAGCCGCGTACGCTGTTCGGGAATTCCCGCTGGGCTTGTTAAAAAGAGATTTCTGAGTGCCGTTATTTTGCGAGTCTCAGTACACAACTGTGTTAGAATCATTTTAGCAGCCTCCCATGAAGACATTTCCTCTGCAAGAAACATACATTCGCATAAGCCCCTGTATTTGCAGGGACTCATGCTTGATTGGCTCCAGAGTTGCGTCAAATTGAGGAAGTTATTTAGGACGGATTAAATTGTAAGTATTAAGTTGATTTTTTTTAATTACAGCCCCAAACCCTCCTCCATCTGAGAAAGCTGGAGCTTAAAATGTGTCCAGCAAGAGGCATATATTCTCATGAGCCCCCGCAGCTGCGGGGGCTCATGAGCATCTATGTCGCTTGCATATGGGTTGTATTGATTGTGTGTACTACCATTCCAAGGTAACAAAGTTCATTGAATGGTAGACAAAAGAGAGACCTGTTATATGAAGTGGGTAGAAGGGTTTCAAAACCTTTCAAGGAAATAAGTAAGTGCTTAAAGTGTTTAGCAGGCCACGGGAAAAATAAAATGCCGATTACAAAGGCTCAACTTGTCAAGAAATACATTTATGCATTATATGGCATGCTAGTTTAAAAATTATAGGTAAGAGAATTGATGTCACGGTGGGGTAAACCCAGGTTGTTTGGTTGGTTAGTTCGGGGTTTAATGACCATGCCACATGAGGGATAATGGATGGCCGTACGGGTCTGGTTATGGGGTTCGGGGACATGCTGCTTATGGAATAAGACCTGGGCTCAGCTGCGGCATGAGCCAGCTTAGTCATGCGCCAGCCACTAAGCAAGGCGCTCCGCTATAGCGGAGCGCCTTGCTTAGTGGCTGGCGCAGGACTAAGCTCGCTCATGCAACGGGCCTCTGAACCTTTCTGTTCACATGCTATGGGACATAATTATATATAGTCTTACATCGGTGTTTGGGTGATACCGAGAATCTCACTCTCATGGTCTTATAACCTTGGACGCTTTCGCTCGTAGGATAGGGTTTTAAGACCACGAGAGTAAGATTCTCAGTATCGCCCAAACACCGATGTAAGAATATATTTCTTACTCACCTTTTTCTTGGCATAAATCAGATGTGAGTTGGTCTTCGGCACACGCAACCGCCATTTTGTTTTTGCCAAAGAACATGACGTCATTTACTTTGTAATGCGACGTGGATATTTTAGATGGGCAGACAAACGTTCTTACATGATGACGATATAGCGCAATACATGACGCCAGAGTGCCAGTCGTCACTATGAAATGGCGTCATTGCGCGTGAGTTAAAAGTAGGTCAAATTTCAATATCGTGTGTGCCCGTACCTTTTTGTTGAACAGATTTTCTACAAAACAATATTGTGCACACGTGTCCGTTCACGCACCAGGCCTGTATCACACGCGTGTGTGATACACCTTTTCCGCTCAAAGGCAGCAAAAAATTAGGTGTGAAGAAACGTCAGTCTTTCCCCCGGGATCGCCTATTAAAGATTACATACCACACCCCGCTACTGCTCTCTGTTTACAATAGACGGTGTTACCAATTTTATGTACAAGTATCTTGAACGCGTTGGCTACAGAGCAAACTACTGGTTTTGGGTACACCGACGTCTACAGGCCGCCTACACAGTGTCGAACCACGCTGCACCCAGTGTACTCTGTGACAATTTTCCTTTCTTTTGTTTATACGCAAAACACATTTTATTCCAAAGAGTATCTACCAAGCGTGTAAAATGCAAAGAACGAAACACGCTTAGAGATGAAAAGACTAGGTCAACACAGCTTGTTGCCGGGTAAAAAAAAAAAAAAAAGTGTTTGCACACAACTGTATAAGTAAAGAAATACACAACGAGGACAGAAACACGCTAAGAAAGGTTTACCACAGCACAGTTTATTGCTGTCTGTTTCGTGTTGATTTAGAATTTCAGTGTACAACGCTGTGGCGGGCCAGAGAATACGTCAACGACCATTTCGAAGCCATCGTCTGGTCGCAAGGAGAGTAAATAGAGTAGTAAACCCAGCATCCAGCAGTCGAGTAAAGTCCTCACGTTCGCTAATGACCACCCTTAGACCCTTCCTTGGGACAAGCCATCACGTCAGATAATGGTCGCTGTGGTCTCTTCCGTCCACACCAGAAATCGCGCTCTCCGTCGGACATTCATTGCTTTGTATGAGGAGGTAGGGGTTATATTGTAACCAGCAGGAGGCATAGATCTTCATGAGCCCCCGCAACTGCGGGGGCTCACGAATATCTATGCCTCTTGCAGATATATGTAGTTTCATCGCTTGATGCCAGCAAGCACAAAGGTTTCGCTGCTGAAGCTTCTAAATTCCTTGTTAACGTCCTCTCTTAAAACAGAATGTAAAGTGAAATGCAGGGGTTTTATAATTATGAAACATCGAAGAAGCATAGATCGTCATGAGCCCGCTGCAACCTATAGTCTACGGGGGTTCATTAAGATATGTGCTTCTTGAGGTTGCGTGGGGTTTCGACAGGAATACGGGGTCACCACCGCCCAGGCAGTAAGCTGTAGCAGCAGATGAGTTTAATTGTAATTACTGGTCTGGTCCACACGCGATATCACACTGCCGTGACGATTCAGTGACGATTATGAATTAACCCTTGACGACCCTAAACAGAAGATCGACCGACTATGATAGCTCAAGGGTAGGGCCTGCATGATTAGCTTTGCGCCTCTTCTTTGCAAAATAAAGATATACGTATATATACTGCTCACAATAAATTAAGCACCACCATGAACAAATTGACTTAGTCTACAGCCTTGTCTAAAATTCCACTAGGTGTCGGAAGCGGTTTTAGTCGCGATGATTCCTGCAGGACTAACACTAAAACCACTACCGGCACCCAAAGGGTTAAAATTAGACAGAAATGTGCATATTTACAATTATGATAAATTTCAGGTTTGTCCGTAAATAATGTGAATCATATATTTAATGTGTCTTTATGTATTTTGTGGGCGTTCCACCAGTCACGTGATAGTCAGAAGGCTTGCCTTTTTCGCTTTCTTTCTTTCAAGACGTTTAGATGGTTTTTAAAGCTACGATGGAGCTAGGGAACATGATTCACGGCCACGGGAATCAAAACCCTCCCCCCCCCTTCCCCTCCCCCCGCCCCCCGCCCCCCCCCCTCCTCCACTTCCACCCGTACTCGCCGACAATCCACTAACGGTCAAATATACATGTATTTGTAAAGGCTGGCTTGGATGTTATGGAGACATTTAAAGTCACTGATCGACTGCATAAAAGTTTCCTGCCCTACAGAGATGCTTCGAATGCTTCATAGAACGTATACACTGGTGAAACCAGTTGCGACTGAACCTGACTGATACAAGACTGAACACAGTCTTTAAACATCGCACGACAAGGCAACACTAAAAGCAGGCTCCTGTCACTACAAGACGTCATGGTGGCGAGGGGCGGTTGGCGACATTTTCACCTGGTGGGAGGTGGAGAAGGGTGTGTGTAAGGGGTGGACATGTAAGGCAAACGTATCGTGTGCAGTCAGACACAGATTGCAAGTTTAAACTTTAATATCTTCCTGCATTCTGGTGTAATACAAAACATGTGTTGAGCCATGCCCTTGCAAGATGCATAAATTATCATGAGCCCCTGCAGTTGCAAGGGTCATGAGACTCTATGCCCTTAAATATGGGACTTTGTTGAGCCTATGTCTATGGTTAACTAGTTAACCCTTTTCATCATGATACACCCATTGCTTGAAATACATTTGACTGATAGTTCAAAAAGTGGTGCCAGAATAGCTTGGCGCCTCAGGCGCCAAGCTATTCTGGCACCACCGTTGAACTAAAATAGTTGATCTACCTCCTAATCTGTAATGTAGCCTTCATAGGACAATAAGAAAATTTGATAAAATCAGCCTCAGGATTTCAAGGGCTAATAGCAAAAAGGTGCAGAGAGTCACAGACTGCATGTTGAAACCCAGAGAATATACTACATTTGGAGTACTATGCTGCGAGTGAAAGGCTCCCCACATCCATACAAGCAAGAGGCATAGATTCTCATGACCCTGAGACCGCAGGGACCCATGAGAATCTATGTCTCTTGCACATTGGACTTAGTTGCGGGATTTCACACAGAACGTGGACTGTTGGAAACTCAGCTGTGTCCACTAGAAACGTTACGCAAAGGCCGGCCTAATTCGCACAATGATCAAGGTGTTGTAGTAGTTAGGCCAAGGCAGGAAGGAAAGGGAGGTAATAGAAAATTCCGGGTGGTTTCCGTAATTAGACTTCAGAGGCAAGGCAGGCAATATTTTATGTTAAAGCATGATTGGCTATTGCGGCAATCGGACGTAGCGGGAGTCAAATGTGGGGGTGGTGGTTGGCGATGCATTGTTCTGACGTACAGCAATAGGGTGGGGATACTAGATCTTTATAATGGCAGCTGAGGAATTTCAACGTGCATGCAGTCATGGCGTGCCCAGCCGAGTGCGAATTTTAATTCGACACCTGGTACCGTGTGATCTGGTCTGTAATTTTGCACCTTACGATTCTAGTGCCGATCTACACTGGTTGTCTCCCTCGGTTCGCTACCGTGATTTTACCAGCGTGATTTTACCCTTTGAAACCCGACGAGGGGTCCAGCATACAAAAAAAAAGCCAGTCAATATTTTCATATACAACTGTACTTATAAATCAGATCAATACTGCCAGGTGAAGGCAGCAGACAGCATGTCCATTTTGTGAAAAGCAAAATTTTCATTGAATTACAATGAAAATCTCGCTTTTCCAAAAAAGTACTTACGGGGTTGAAGGCAAACATAGTCTAGTTTGTAAAAGCGAGATTGTCAATGTAATACAGTGAAAGTCTTGCTGTTTACAAACTGGAATTACTCTGTTTTTTCTTGACAAAGCAGAAAAGTGTTAAACTACAGTACTGTTTACAAACTGGAATTACTCTGTTTTTTTTCTTGACAAAGCAGAAAAGTGTTAAACTACAGTACTGAAAATGGGGCTTATTTTGAATTTATATCTATTTAATACTTCTGGAAGATCAAGGATCAGGTCACAGTCCCTCCTACCCCACCCCCCCCCCCCCACCCTCTCCCTTCCCATCCCCCCCCCCCCCCCCAACGCCAAATAAAACACAAAAAAACAATCATTGCATTGCATTTAAAATCTTCAAAGACAACAACGCGATATTGCAAAAATAGAAAGAACAGAGATAATACAAATCAATGGTTAAATATGCCTCGAAGATAAACGACACGGATTATCCCCCTCGCCTCCCCCCCCCCCCCCCCCCGTTACTCCCCACTCCCCTTCCCCCCTCCCCTTCCCCGGTCCCCGTCCGCCACCCCCCCCCCCACCCACCCACCCACCCATCTCCAAAACAAACAAAAAAAGGAAAAAAAGGAGCATTTTTTATCTTCTAACACCAGCTGAGTACTACACACGCAGACACACACACACACACACACAGACAAGCACACATACATACACACACACACACACGCACGCGCACACACACACACACACACACACACACACACACACACACACACACACACACACACACTGCTATGTCAAACGGCCGCGACTACTAAAAATCAATGTGTTTTATGCCTCTTAAAGCTAACAGCTATGGCCTGACAGCTAGAAATAAATATAAATCAACTCTTCATTCATTCCGGGTGATCTAAGGCATCGGGTCAGTAGTGCCAAACACCACGAGCCGGACACGAACTTCGCATTCCGCTGGCAGCACTAAAATCAGAGAACAAAATCGCGTGTTTGCGGTGCGTGCTTTGGCCGCCTAGATCCTTGAACACCTGTCCAGTTCTGAGCCATCGGGGTACCAGAACGTCACCAACTGATCACGCATCGAGAAACACACACTGGTTGTCTCCCTCGATTCGCTACCGATTTCAGCGGTAGCGAATCGAGGGAGACAACCAGTGTGAAACAGACAATGTCTTTGTTATTGCAAATTCATAATTTACTACTTGAATCAACGAGGACTGGGCAGACAACTATGTGAAGGTCACATATTGCACTAATGACATTAATGAGCGTATTGACGCACATACTCACCAATGCTGACATGTATTACTAAAACGATGACGTCATTTGACAACATTCATTGACGCCATTTCATTCTGTGCTTCATTTTATGTCAAAATTTATTGTGTAAAAAAAGTCGCCTTTTCGTTGTCTACAAATGGGTGTGGGGTCATACGCTGAAATCATTCTCATTTATTGCGAGGTGTTTGCGATCATCTGCGGTGACGTGATCGAATCTGTGTGGTTCATTTGCTATCAAATTTAATGACGTGAAAACGCCCTCGTTTTGTTGTCTGCTAAGCTGAGTGTGGATCGTACGCTGAAATCATGATCATTATTGTGACGCGTTTGTATTGTGTGGAAAAATCTCTGATCACTGCACATCAGCACACGACTTTTGTGTAGGTCATTACTGACGTCATTCCTTTTGTGGTCACGCCTCATTGGCAGTGATGAATAATGTAGTAAATGCTCTCCACGTCACGTCTGGTTGAATCCAATCACATCCCACCAGCCTTTCATCTGCAAGTGTCATAGAGGTTCATGCGCCCCTCCAGCTGCAGGGGTCCATGACACCGTCTATGGCAATTGCTGATAAGTGATTATTATTACGCCAGATGTGAGAAAGCGCCACTGGACCCCATTTTTGTCGCGCCTTAACTCATTCGAGACGTACCGCCTCCGGATACGCGGCTTATGCCGCGTATCCGAAGGCGGCACGTCTCGAATGAGTTAAAGATATGCATTGTCATTGTTACCCGAAAAGTTCGACATAGCGAATTATAGTCCACGTTAAAAGAGTGTAGTTGGGACCTTTGAGGAAGTGTTTGTTATATCTGACTTCTGCTATATCTCACTTTGTTATGGGAGAGGTTGACTACATTAGACTATTGAACTTTTTGTTAACTCATTCAGCCCCACGCCCGTATTTCCCAAATTTTTGGAGGCTTCATCTAATGACTCTGCACCAGTTGCAGTAGATGGATCGACCAGGATAATTCAAGGGTAGTGTCAGATTAGCTTGGCGCCGACAGGCGCCAAGCTAATCTGGCACTACCCTTGAATTATCATGGTCGAACCATCTCCTGCTGTAGGGCGTCGGGGCTGATTGGGTTAACGCAGTTTTGCCCCATTTACATCAGCGCGCTTCGGAAGAAGGGTGTTCAAGCTGCGACTCGTGTAATGATTTGACGTAATGCCATCATGATAGCGCTACAACTGACAGATCCCGCACCGTTCTACATTGAACATCGCATCATCTCCTCTACCTGAGAAACGCGGGTATAAACAACAGTGCCAATGTTAGACAGGTTAACGCATTCAGTCCTGGGTTTAGATTTGACAATTTAAAAGCTGCACTCTGACTGAATTACTCAAACTACATTTATCGACCATGACTGTTCAAGGGCGGTGCCAGAATAGCTTGGCGCCTTCGGGCGCCAAGCTATTTTGGCATCACCCTTGAACAAACAAACAAACAATAAATAATAATAATAATAATAATAATAATAATAATAATAATAATAATAATAATAATACAAAAAATAAAATCTGTAAGTACTTTTTACGAGACCTATGAAGATCTATGGTTCTCCCACACGGGTCGATGTTCGCCGCAAAGGTCCCCAGCCAAAAACCTGCTCTTGACACGTTTTGTCAAGGGTATGGACTCGCTGTGACACTGCCAGTGGTCGGAGTCGTCACGGTTCATTTACGCTTTAACGGCGCCCCAGGTAACGGTCTATTTCAATACGCAATGAGCGTTTCTCTCTCCACGCATGGCTGACTGATTTTTGTAGTGTCGACTTGTCTTTGGGGACTTTTTCTCCGTCTAACCGAAATAAACATTCACAATAGTGTCTTTTGATTTCCTCGGTTAGTGGCTCGTTCACGGGTGTAAATTGTAACATCGAGATGCTTATATTCTTATGAACCCCCGCACCTGCTGTGGTACATGAAACTCCATACCACTTGCAGAAAGCCGGGCGGATTTTAGACTGACAGTCGTAAGCGTAAGAGGGTTGAAAGTTTGGAGATGACACCTCTTCTGTCCGAAATTCACAGGAATAAATGACACCAGCAAGTGGCATAGATCCTCACGAGCCCCCTGCATTTTGTGGGGGCTCATGCGGATCCATGCCTCTTTCAGCTGGATCGATTTTCGCTGAGGACTAATTCAAAGAGTGTTTAGTTTAGTGATCATGACGCTAACAGTATTTAGCCAAACTCATCACGGCTGTTTCACTGGTCTATTCACCGCAAACAAGCTCCGTCATGCTTTGGTTGTTACGTGGAGAGTGGACAAAGGGCGCCGACAAGTGTTGACAGAATCATTTGAAAGCGTACAACGAGCAGATACAGGAAACACTAACTATACTGAAGCGCTACCAACAGACAGAACGGAGACTGGCTAATTCAGTCCTGACACACAGAATACAAAAAGGCGTTTGGATGATGTGTCCCTGCAGGGAAGGAATTAATGATTAAATTATATAACTGTCTACCTGCCGGGGCAAAGGCGACCGCTACCAATCTGCAAGAGACATAAACCCTCATGAGCCCCCGCTGTTGCGGGGGCTCATGAGGATTTATGTCTCTTGTTAGTCATGTGTCCTTTACGCCTAATTTTGTCCAACTAGCGTGTGTGCTCTGTTTGTGAAAAGCCGGTAGGCGTGCAGTCGTTCCTCAGCCGAGCCGCGAAATTCGTGATCACTGACAGCGACGGGGTTAACAGTCCCAAGCGTCTAACTCCTCCACCCTTTTTATAAACATAGATTCTCGTGTGATTGTGTATCTCTTCTTGGTCTCTTGAAATCCGCCACATAATCAGAATTTCTATCTATCTATCTCTCTATATCCCGTAGCCTTGCCGACCGTTGGGGCACCACTGATGACTTAACAACCAGCTCCCTCCAATCCTCTCTGTTCTCTGCCATTCTCAGCGTATCGCCCAGCTTCAGTGCTGTCCACTCTGAGATATTGTCATCCCATCTTTTCCTCTGTCTTCCTCTCCTTCGTCCTCTTTGCACAGTGCCTTGCAGGATTGTTTTGGCAAGCCCTGCTGAACGTGTGACATGCCCATACCACTTCAGTTTGCGTTTTCTCACAATGGCTAATAAGTCTTCATAGGGCCCGATGGCTTGACTGATTCTGCTTCCCACTTCCTCGTTTGTGATGTGATCTCTGTATGAGATGCCAAGCAGCCTTCGAAAACATCTCATTTCAGTGGCTTGTATCCTCCTTTCAAGGTCTGCTGTGAGGGTTCATGACTCGCAGGCATACAACAACACTGAGATGACTAAGGAGCATCTTGGAGCAGAGTGTGATGTTTCTGTCCTTCCATATGGTCTTCAATCTTGTCAGTGCTGTTGTTGTCTGGGTTAAAATCAGAATTTACTGCGAGTTAAACTCTCTGACTAACAACAGACGCAGCTGAATGTCTGTTTGCGTGCAAGTTCATTACATGGTTTTCAATCGTTCTTTTTGAACCGTAATGGGGTCATTGACTGCGCTGCGTTGTCAGAATGGATCCCGCCACGGGTGAATGACGCAGTATTACACACTGGTTGTCTCCCTAGATTCGCTACCGCATTGCTTAGTTCAGTAGAAAGGGAGGGGAGGGGGGTGAGAGGTTAGCCTAGGGTACGTATTTACAGGTGTAGGATTTCACTGGTCCATTAAAGAGCCAGGTAAAAAGACGGGCTTGCTCTAATTGCCACGTTCTTTGAAAGGTCCTGGTAAGTCAGAGTGACGCAGTTGCAGTGCGCCTGAATTCATCAGTGTTCAGATGGTATTCCATAGGCAATAGCTGTCCTCGTGCATGTCTTCCACAACCTGACCCTTAGGGCCCCGCCGTAAAATGGCCTTAGTTGAGTCGCCTGCTCGGCGTTAAACCCAAATAACTAACCCTTAGGGCCATTCATTATCACCCCGGTGTCGAGGACGCTAACCCCCAAAGTAACCAACCAACGCATTCGCTCTGAATATATCACAGCGGCTGGAGATGGATCGACCACGAGGGTAGTGTTGGATTAGCTTGTGCGATGCAACCTTTGAATGGCATGTTTAGTGTCGAATTAGGATTGTATAGTAGGTTCTTACTCAATGTTTTCTTTTGGTCGAAGTTGGTGCGACCCCTCACCCTGGTCACTCCCCACTCCACCCCCACGTTTGATTTTTTTTTAAAGGCTAGATCAGTACTAAGATCTTTGCCACTACACCCCACTCCCGCGTCCCTTCTAGCCACAGAAAGGAAACTATAGGTTGTGGTTACCTAGATAACACCATGCCATCATTTCCAAAAAGAGGAAAGTAACAATTACCTGTCCCCCCCCCCACCCCCCCCCCCCCTCCTTCCCGCACTCCTGCATGTTTAGCCACAGACACAAAACCATAGGTTGTAGTTTACGTAGATGACAACATGCCATCACCCCCCCCCCCTCCCCTCCCCCCGCCCCCCTTCCCCCCCCCAAAAAAAAAAAAAAAAAAAAAAAAGAAGAAGAAAGCAACCATTATACTTTAACCCATTTAGCCCCAAGGCCTTACGGCAGGAAGTACATAATTCGAGGGTAGTGCCAGATAAGCTTGGCGCCTGAAGGCGCCAAGCTCATCTGGCACTACCCTCCAATAATCGTGGTCTATCCATCTCGTGCACCATAATCGCTAGTTGACACGTCCAAACTTTGGGAAAGGCGGCCATGGGGTTGAATGGGTTAAAAGAAAGATCTCTGTTCCCAGGACTTCCACAATATTCTTGTGGACAAGACCTTAATGGACTGAAAAATCACCGTGCAACAAAAATAATCACCCATTCATTAACCAACGTCTTTCCATCTGCAAGAGGCATAGATTCTCACGAGCCCCTGCAGTTGCAGGGGCTCATGAGAATCTACACCTCCTGCAGGCAACACTCTGCACACTTTTTTATCTTCAATTATACCTCCTGTACATTAAAAAGAAAATAATACATATTAACTTGGTGTCTCTCAAGCGATATCAGTAACGACCATGAGAGTTCAATGGTTGTGCCAGAATAGCTTCGCGCATAAAGGCGCGAAGCTATCCTGGCATCAACCTTTAACAGTCATGGTTGATCCATCTCTTGTCGTAGCGTGTCAGGGTTGATAATGAAGTCCTTGGTATGAGAAAATTCCGGAAGTCCACTTTTCTAGTCGAATGAGTATCATTAGAGGTCTGCTTTCCAGCTGACTCATATACACAAGAAAAGAAAGGATCCGTTACGCCTCGGTGCACACCCCTTTTCTGTTTCGTTCCGTGTGAGCGAATCGTTTCAGAGGTAAGTTAAAACGCACGTTCTCCTTTTTAGACTGGTTTCTTGGTTGTTGTTTTTTTTTTGGACACTCAGGTATCTTGTAAGATTGCTGCTTTCTTGCTCCTGGCGGTAAAAAGAAAACAACTTACAGTGACCGAAATATGATGGGTGCATTAAGTCAATTTGTCCTGGCGGACAAGACATGGACTGATCATTGTAGTTCAAAATTGGTGCCGGAATATCCCGGCGAAAAGATTTATGTCATCTCCACTATCTGGTCAATTTATTTTCTGAACTATCCTGTATTCTCAATATACAACATGATTTGGGCTTAATATGTGATGAGAGAGGACTATGCGCCTGTTAACATAACATTGTATATTGTATAGTAAAACTGTTGCCGCTAGGGTTTCATGTGAAAGAAAAACAGAAGATAGTGGTAGAAAACCCTTTAAAATAGAAACAAATAACGACGTTTCGGATCAAAGATCCTTCTTCAGGTGACATGGAAACAAACGTAGAACGTAGATTTATGTCATCTCCACTATCTGGTTTGTTTCTACGTTTGTTTCCATGTCACCTGAAGAAGGATCTTTGATCCGAAACGTCGTTATTTGTTTCTATTTTAAAGGGTTTTCTACCACTATCTTGTTTTTCTTTCATTGTATATTGTAATACAGTTTCGTTATTGTGGTCGTTATTGTTTGCTCATGCTGCTGCTGTTCTCTCACTGCATTTGTGTGGATGTTGTTAAGGGGACGGGTGACAAGTTGAATGATTTAGAAATGTGCCTAAGTTCTCTCTCTCTCTCTCTCTCTCTCTCTCTCTCTCTCTCTCTCTCTCTCTCTCTCTCTCTCTCTCTCTCTCTAATCCCCACCACCCGCTCCACCTCCGGCACATAATTTAAACCTCATCAGTGTCGACACGTCAGGGGAGAGAAACGAGAGGGACACTGCTGGGACTCCACAAAGGGAGGCCACTTCACCCCCGGCTAAGCAGAAGACCCGGATGGACTAGCTTCTTCTCGCAGAAGTTCTCAAGTGGTCTGCATCACTATAGTCTGAAAACCCGCAACCTCCCTAGTCTGTCGAAATCACAAATGTAAATCAAGCTTGGGTGGGTACGATCCAGTGATCCAGAGAAATTTCAGTATTTTCAGGCAAAACGTCCTCGGGCCGACATCGGCTTCATTTGACCCGCGCACGGCCACGGCCGTGCGCGGGCCAAATGAAGCCGACGTCAGCCTGAAGACCTTCTGCTCACCTGCGTAGATCCAGAGAGTAGTTTATAAGCAAACACATGATCTAGGAGGAACGACTTGTCTCGAGATTGACTGAAGTCGGCCCAAGGACCTTTTGCTCCCACGCACAGAGCCAGAATATCCAAGAAAGAAGCAAACGTCTTTAAAGAAGTGTCCCAAGGCCGACTGATGTCGATTCAGTGTAGGACCTTTTGCTTACTTGCACAGAGCCGGCAAGAAAGTAGATTGAGAGTGAACATCTAGTAGGTGTCCAAAGAACGACCGACGTCAGTTCGATGATAGTTTGTCCATCGGGGTACATTCAGATGTTAGCGTGGAGACAAACTTCTAGAAGGACTAAGTGTCCTGAGACTGACTGAGGGCGGCTCGTGGACATTCTGCCCACCGGGGTGGATCCAGATGGTAGCTTAGAGACAAAAATCTAGAAGGAGGTGTCCTCAGACTGACTGCCCGAGGAGACGTTGTTTTGCTCACTGATGTAGATCTCGACATTACCTGAGAGAGGAAAATCTAGAAAGAGATATCCGAACAGACAAGACGCCTTCCGACGCAGACATCAGCAAGAGGCTTAGATCCTTATGAGACCCCGCAGACTGCGGAGACTCATGAGGATCTATGCCTCTTACAGGTAAATAAATGTTGAGATGTGAGGGCAAAAGGCAATAAATCCATTTTTGTGAAAAGCGAGATTTTTATTGTAAAACAATGAAAATGTTGCTTTTCTCCCCAAAATAGACTTCTTTTGATTTTGCCTCTAAAGGGCAAAATGTTGTTGGCAGTACAACCACCAGTGCAACGCGTTCGTGAAAGCCGGCCTTTGAGGTCGGCTCATGAGGATCTATGCCTTTAGGCTGGCAGACTTTAACGTTTCGCTGCAGTATTGTAGAGACAACGCGCTTTCCGAACGTCTTCGGCATTCAGAAGAATTGGTACTTGAACTCAAAACGGAAGAACAAGGGGGGAGGAACTCGGAGTGGACTAGAAGTAGGGGAGAGAAGAAAAAGCAACTGAAAGAAAGAATAAAAGGTTTAGAAAAATGTCGCTGATTTCGTTTACTCAAGCTTGAATAATTGAGCTGGTACCCGTTAAGCATACGGGATGGTGGCACCTCCCACATTGAAAAACAAACGCACGCTCTCACGTACACACGCCGTGCGCGCGCGTACACTGGCTCTAGAAACACTGAAGAAGGCACGCGCACGTATAAGCAGTTTATAGGTTAGGTTACAAGGAATGACCAGATATGTCTTATGAACATATTTTTTTACATAGGCGTTGTTCGGAAATCAATAGTAAATCACTACTGCAAGCGTTTCGACGAAAACAGTGCAATAACTCAATCAACTCCGACACGCCACGGCAAGACATGGATCGAGCGTGATAGTTCAAGGGTTGTGCCAGAATAGCTTGGCGCCCATAGGCGCCAAGCTATTCTGGCACAACCCTTGATCTATCACGATCGATCTGTTTCCAGAAGTGTAATACAGTCGTCAGAGGGCAACTTCAGAATTTGGAAATTTCGGTCCTGGAGCAGAATGTGTTAAATTCCAGACCAAAAAGGTGACAGCCAAGTGTGACAAATACGAGGAGAACCCAACAGAGAAAGGAACAGGCTTGGGATTTCTAAGCGTGTTTGTTTTTCTGTTGGGTTCTTCTCTCATTCTTAGCGGATTAAAAGCCATGACAAACACATGAATGTTTAGTCGTGCTTTTAATCCATTGTTTTCGAAGAAACACGTGCAATTGTGACCAACTTTTCTTTTCCGGAAATCTTCTACTGTGCAATACAACCAGAGTAGTTCGTGAGAATGAAAAAATGTCTGGCAGACGAAATCATAGACAATTCACCTACACCGGAAAGATCCTTCATGTTATCAACGCTCAAACGTTTTCAAAGGCATTCAAATCGGGCACATTACAGCAGAAGAAGCATCGACCGCGATAGTTCAAGAGTGTTCCTTGAATAGCTGGCGCCAAGCTATTCTGGCACCTTCCTTGAACTATAAAGGTCGATCTATCTCCTGAACTTAAACGCAGTCTTTAGAGGACAGCTCCCAAGTGTGGCAATTTCAATTAAAAGACTCAATGTCGCTACGCAGATTCTCCGAGTACTGGCTAAAAACATTTAAATGCTCATACCAAATTTGTTATAGCGCGAAGGGCATAGACATCAATAAGACCGAAGAAAGCTGATGGGACACTTAGAGCATTTGTGTCCCTCGTAGATCTGTACAGAAGCTAATGAGCTACAGTGTCTGTCTCTCTGATCTGGGGGCTCATGGCTTCCCCTCTCGCATATGTCCATCTCTTGACCCTTTTCATCCTGATACACTACAGCGTGAAATTAATTCGACTATGACAGTTCAAGGGTGGTGCCAGAATAGCTTGGCGCCTGAGGCGCCAAGCTATTCTGGCACCACATTTGAACTAAAATGGTTGATCTACTTCCTGAGCTGTACTGTAGCCTTCATAGCACAATAAGGATTAAAAAAAAAAAAAATCAGCGTCAAGTTGTAATGGGCTAAGAATCTTCGCGGCCTCTCGCATATGCAGGGGCTCATGAGGATCCAGCTTTGCCTTTTGCGAACGGAATACAGACACAATGCTAGGTACTTGAAGACATAACACAAGAGGACTGAGGCCTGTCAAAGCCTGCTGTATCCGCGGGGCTCACGGCACTCAAATGGGTTCTTCTCACGTCCCTGAGTAGCCCGAGGGGCGGGAGAAGAGGCGGAGGGATGTGGGGAGGATGGATAAAAGGGGTGGGGGGGGGGTGTGTGTGGCAGATCAGGTTGGAAATATTGTATCCATGGATTCAGTCATTGGGATTATCATTGTATCAGCAACAAAGACTTTCTGACGTGGGGAGGAAATCCCTCGCCGTTCTATCCATTTAGTAAAATGCGTTAAAAATGGATGTGAAAAAAGTAAAAAGGTAACGTGATTGGAGGGGATGAAGGAGGGGAGGGGGTGGTTGTGAGGTGGGATGGGGGTGGGGCTGGGTGGGGGTGGGGGAGGAGGGTTTTTGTTGGCAATGTGGGGGTGGGGGGTGAAAGATAAGTTTGAAAAGAGTGTGTCCTGAGATATTTATTGGCGTTTGATGTTGTGTCAGCAAAAAAGAATAACCCAACGGTCACATTATTTTTACACGCTAGGCAGTCAGTCACCTTTTGGTCTGGATTGTGTCATCAAAACAGAAAAAAAAATCTTTTTCGCGGCCAGAGGAAGCTCAGACCATTTTGACCATTTCGTAAAAAAAAAAAGAAAAAAAAAAGCGCAGTCTAAAAGAGGACGTAATATTACAACATTTAACCCTTTGGCTGTCGGTAGCGCGGTTTTTTTTTTTTTTTTTTTTTTTTTTGGTCAAGGCGATTCCTGCAGGAATAACCCTTTGGCTGTCGGTAGCGGGTTTTTTTGTCGAGGCGATTTATGCAGGAATCGCCTCGACAAAAAAGAAACGCTACTGATAGCCAAAGGGTTAAATTGTCTGATTAAAACCATCGTCGGCACAAGTCTTTCGCATCGGGAAAGAGGGAGGGTATGTGGAAAGAGGAGTAAAGAGAGAGCAGCCTGGGGGTTGGGGGGAGGGGCTGGAGGGGGGGGGAGGTGGTAGCAGCTTTGCCCATAAAGCACAAATCCCTCGGGCCGCGCCGCTTGCATGTTCTGTCTGTGATACGCTTAAGGTCAAAGTGAAGGAGGAAGTGTGTGTGTGTGTCAATTTGTGTGTGTGTGTGTGTGTGTGTGTGTGTGTGTGTGTGTGTGTGTGTGTGTGTGTGTGTGTGTGTGTGTGTGTGTGTGTGTGTGTGTGTCCTCAAAGCTGAGGACCTAATCTGCCACCTCTCGAGAAATGATTATCCCCTGCTAGATAATGACGCTGATCAACGGCGGATGGTATGCCGCAAGGTCCAACATCACAGACCATCACGGACCGGCTTCCGTCTAGACCGTACGTCCAAAATAACCGTCCGTGACTAACACAAATAACGATAATGACTCTCTCTCTCTCTCTCTCTCTCTCTCTCTCTCTCTCTCTCTCTCTCTCTCTCTCTCTCTCTCTCTCTCTCTCTCTCTCTCTCTCCCTCCCTCTCTCTCTCTGTCTCTCTCTCTGCTTCCACTGAGTACCCAGCCCGTCCCCTCTTTCCCTGGTCTATTTCCCCTAGTGTATTTTCCTTCGGTTAAAAGCTTATTTTAGAATCAAGCCTCCGTGGTCGCCATGTCAAAACATACTTACCCCTTACCCTAAACACTGCCGCATTTTCGCGCTTTTCCTGAAAAAAAAAAAAAAAAAAAAAAAACTTTTCCTGAAGCATTTTTTCTTTCTTTCTGCAACAGCTGTAGATTTTCATGAGCCCCTGCATCGCAGGGGCTTATGAGAATCTATTCCTGTTGCTGGTTTTAGCTGGGGGCATTTATATCTTTGAGTTTTAAGCGGAGGATGCTTGTTGAGTTAGGCAGGCGGTTTTAGTGTGCTCTATTCTTCAGTGCGAGATTGCTGAGCTGCAAGCGGTTCTCCGCAGGCCGAAATCTGCCATTGATGGCCCGTGCAAGTTTTTTTTGTTTTTTTTTTCCCCAGACATATGCAAGCCTGAGGCTGATTTGACAATGCACAAAGACACTGAAATAACAAATTAGGAGCCTGCTATCCATTTACTGACAGCACCCTCCCCCCCCCCACCCCCACCCCCATCCCCACCCAAACCCCTCCCCCACCGCCTACACGTTTTCATTGGACTTATCCATGCAATCCATATTGTTTGTTGTTCGCAATTGCTTGGAGGAAGAGACAGATGAAAAAAATGTGCTCAAGTACACGGCATAAAACGTACTTTTCAAGGCAGTTACGATTACACAAACAAGACTTGTTCGATCTGCTATAAGAGCTCCGTTGATAAGTAGTCCTATTTCAACTGCGCTACTGTGCTTGGCTGACTTGAATCCCCCCGAGTTAGACACTTTCATCATCGTGTCAGTTGCAGTAATATTTTGTGATTTCAAACTGATTTAACTCCGACACGCCACGGCAAAACATTGATGGAGCGTGATAGTTCAATGGTTGTGCCAGAATAGCTTGGCGCCCATAGCTGATAATAATGAGCTGTCTGTCCTGACTCCTCGATCTGTCCGCAGCCTTTGATACAATCCATCACTCAATTCTTCTGTCTCGTCTTCACTTTGACTATGGCTTCTCTGACGGTGATTACTCTGGATGGAGTCATACCTCACAAACCAGCGTCTAGTTGTCTCTGTCAACGGCTGTCACTCTGCCCCAGCCCCACGACCTTTCGGCGTGCCCCAAAGATTCTCAGTGTGCTTGGGCCGATTTTTCTCATTCCGTTTGCAGCCGTTAACTATTTTTTTTCAAAGTACTATGTTAGACATCATGTGTTCGCTGATGACACACAGTTGCACAATTCTGGTCCCGTTCCTGAAGCTGGTCGTTTAATTTCCAACATGAAAAACTTTCTGACAGAAGTTAAAGACTGGATGATTAGCAATAAACTCCAGCTAAATGATGGTAAAACAGAGACCATGCTTATCAGAGATGGTGTGCGGCCTTCGCAGTTGTCCTGTCTTCCCAGTTACATCTCTGTTTGTCAGTCAAAATCAAATCACTTTTTTTCTGACAGTGTCAAAAACCTTGGTGTTTTTATTGACAGAGAGCTCAAAATGGATAAGTATGTTAGCCATATGCGCAGATCAGCATTTATTGAACTTTGGCGCATTAGCAGTGTTAGACAGTATCTGACGCCGGAAGCAACTGCTACCCTTGTCTCGTCCTTTGTTTTATCGCGGTTAGATTGTCTCCTTTCCGGCCTCCTTAAAACCGGGCCCGGATAGATAAATTGCAGAGAGTGCAAAACAGTGCTGCCCGTTTAGTTCTGCGCGTGTGTAAGCCGACCCATAATTATCCTCCCCGCCCTTAAGAGACTCCACGGGCTGCCCGTACAAAAACGCGTTTTATATAGACTGTCCTGCACGTGCTTTAACTCTCTCAGCCTGACTTCTCCTGCCTATATCTCTGACTTACTCCAACTGTATATTCCATCTCGCACCCTCCGCCGCTCTTCCTCTGACACACTTAATTTTCGCCTTCCCGGCAATTTCAAATGTAAAACACTGGCATGTGGCGGTCGTGCCTTCTTCCATCTAGTCTTGGCCCCGCCACTTGGAGCAGCCCTTGTCCGTAACTGTCAAACGCTCTCCTCATTCAAATCACTTCTCAAAACCCACCTCCACAACGCTGCCTTTTACTAGTTCATTTGCCCAACCATGCACAATTTATCAGTCACCACTGTCACGTGTGTGTGTGTGTGTGTGTGTGTGTGTGTGTGTGTGTATGTATGCCGGTGTGTGTGTATGTGTGCCGGTGTGTGTGTATGTGTGCCGGTGTGTGTGTGTGTGTGTGTGTGTGTGTGTGTGTGTGTGTGTGTATGTGTGTGTGTGTGTGTGTGTGTGTGCGTATGTTGGGTGTGTGTGCGTGTTAGCTATTAGCCTTTTCATTGTTTTAGCGCTTATAGCTACTTTTAGAATAAGCGCTTAACAAACCTCCTTTATTATTATTATTATTATTATTATTATTATTATTATTATTATTATTATTATTATTATTATTATTATTATTATTATTATTTTTAATTCCTTTCTAGATGAAGTGATCGAACACCTAAAACCAACTCATCAACAATACTTTCGCAGAAATTAAATTAACTCATTCAGCCCTGACGCACTACAGCAGAAGATGCAACAGGTGCATAGTCGTTAGTTGACGCCTCCAAAATTTGGCAAATACGTGCGCCGGGCTGAATGAGTTAACTTGAATTAATGACATCTGTATCTAAACAAAAAAAAAAGTTAACAAAACAGTAAAAACGTAGTAGGTAGGTATACAGGAAACTTCGCCTGTCTATATCTAGAAATGACATACAAACTATGGTATGTGCAAATAGTTGTTTCTTCCGAAGCATTTACCAACTAAACCGATCAGTCCAGAGAAAATTATTAACGCAACACAATAACTATCTATTCCTAGAAGAGTTTCATTGTTAATTCTAATAATAATAATAATAATAATAATAATAATAATAATAATAATAATAATACCGTTATGTAGGCGCTTTTTTTCAATTTTTGGGCAAATCGACTCAAAGCGCCGCGAACTGAAACCCAACACCCACACTCACGTAACAGACACGGATTTACACCATTTAAGACAAACACAGTACAAGACAGACGAAGGGCCAGTTCAGCTACTGAAGTTACAGAGATTTTTGATCGCTTGTATTTGAAATTTGTAAAGTGGCCTGAAACCGGTACCAAAGTGTGGAGGTGGGGGGGAGGGGGGTGGGGGTTGGGGGGGGGGGGAGTGGGGCGTGGATAAACCGGAGTTCCCGGAGAAAGAACCCCCGACGGTCCGCCCGAATTAACGGTGACACTTGCAGAGGAGAAAAATCCGACGCCGGAACCCGGTAAAGAACCTCGCACCTTTGGCATTGGTGGCAGGCGCCTTAACCACTGCGCCACGGACCGCCCCAGTCGATAGACACGTGCGTGCCTTAAGGGTTAACACAACATTTACCGGCTTTGTCAAACAAAAAAACTGCAGTCGGTACGTAAATTTGAACAGAACACATTTCTAAAGAACACTTTTCTTGTATTGACAACTTCTGATGAAACAAAAACACCTCGCACAAGCCGAACATCTTAGTTTAATTACTTAGCCTAAACAAACCAGACAAACTGCTCCAATCAGAGTATGCATAGACAAACTGCTCCAATCAGAGTATGCATAGACAAACTGCTCCAATCAGAGTATGCATAGACAAACTGCTCCAATCAGAGTATGCATAGACAAACTGCTCCAATCAGAGTATGCATGCCTTCTCGAAAACACGCGTCATTCTATACACCCCATTCATTAATGCAAATACATAAATATAGATGCCAAAATACAAACTGGTAGGAAAATAATGCCAGTTTTAACGAATCGATTGTTCTCGATAGATCTTACAATCTTAGCGCTAATCAGATGGCAGGACGTGCTTTCTCTACAAACAATTAAAGCCCACCCCTGCCAATGGACGCTTATTTTGCTACAGTAAATTCTTTGTAAATTTTCTCAGGCTACGACCAAAAACCACAAGCGTCCAAGGCGTATGGATACAAACTGGTCTCGGCAAGAGGTATAAATCCTCGTAAGCCCCCCGCAGTCGCGGGGGCTCACGAGAATCTATGCCTCTTGCAGTTGAATCGTGCGAGTTCGCTTTTCTCGATATTCTGCAGTGGGACCAAAGTTTCTCAATAGATCTTTGGAAGGACTAAACAGGCGCTTCCACCGCGTGCATGTTCAATGACTGATGAGAATATATGTCTTTCCTACACGGAACAGATCTAGAACCATTGTGTGCTACTATATAACTCAT
Organism: Semisulcospira habei; assembly: GCA_036245525.1. Taxonomy (NCBI): domain Eukaryota; kingdom Metazoa; phylum Mollusca; class Gastropoda; family Semisulcospiridae; genus Semisulcospira; species Semisulcospira habei. The sequence goes on along the minus strand of BTPG01000003.1, from coordinate 47,075,189 downwards.
ATATTAAGCCGTGAGGACGACGCCCGCTATCAAATTGTGGGAAATCCTCTGAGGTCTACCTCACACTTCTGGATATTCATATACCATGATAGTTCAAGGGTGATGTCGGAATAGGTTGGCGCCTTCAGGCGCCAACCTATTCCGACATCACCCTTGAACTATCATGGTCGATCCACATTCTGTCGTATTATGTCAGGGTTTTATGCCATAAGCGCTCGTGAGCAACTATGCCTCTAGGAGTGTGTGCATGGTTGCCTGGTAAGCCAGCCATCGTGCCGACACGGGCTGCAGTCGGCCTGATGAGCTTTAGTGTTCTGTGTGAGGACAGTGTATTGACCACTCGTACTAAATGCCAGCGCACAATGAGTTCCGTGGACAATCAATAGCCTCCGGCTCTCAGGCCACGCATCGATCAGAGCGTTAATCGCCTTTGAGGCTGACCACTGTCACTCAGACTGTCACCCCCACCAAGCCCAGCTGTACCCTTCCCCCACTACCGGTCCCCTGCCCCCCACCCCCCCCCCCCCAGTCCGCACACGACACGACGAGAACTTGTCTCTCCCTCCTCCTCCTTCCACACACACACGTAGTCAGTGAATCTAAGCTTTTTGCTGCGTTACTGTTCAGCCCATCACCCAGCCCCCTTAAGGACTCTGCAATACTACTGCTACTAATAATAATAACATCAACAACAACAACAACAACAACAACAATAATAATAATAATAATAATAATAATAATAATAATAATAATAATCATAATAATAATAATCATAATAATCATCATACATAATACATAATAATCGATACGCATGCATGCACCAATGCAGTACATCCCCCCCCCCCCCCCCCCACCCCCCACCCTCCGCACCCCCTCCCCACCCCCCACCCTGCCCACCTACCAACGTCTCCTCACATTTCTAAGATCTTTGCTGATTCAATCCTCCTTCCAAAACCCTTTTATCTGCTGAAACCCTGCAGTCGCGAGGTCACGAGAGTCTGTGCCTCTTAATTTATCAAAACATAAATGATACGAATCGTGTAAACTGTTTGAAACTGGATTCAGTCTGCCGGCTGAACCCAATCCATCTGCAAGAGGCAGCAGGGGCTCATGAGTGTCTATAAGCATGAGAGCCTATGCCTCTTGCTAATACAAACAAGTATGTATCAACATGGTCAGTCTTTCAATTATAGATCATTATGTCGTCTGCTGGTCAGACAACGGTGGTCTCCGCACTTTAATTATCGGGTCTTCTGCACGACACTGGCTTGTCTCCATGGATTCGCCACCACTGATCGGCGGTACCCAGAAAGCAGAGGTCCTCGGGCCGCCGTCGTCCGCAGTGGACCCGAGCACGGCCGTACGCGGGCCCACTGCGGCCCCTCCCCCCCCCTCCCAACCGCATTACCGTGACGCATCACCCACCTCCCACCCTTCCACACGCATCCCTCCACAATTTTCCAATTTCTGTGCATTTCTGTGTGTTTTGCCCCGCGGCGTTTTGCCGTCACGGGGGCTCGCAGCATGGTCATTTGTCCGTCTGCTGGCCATTTTTTTCTCCTGTCCAGAGTGAGGTCAATACCTCGTCAAGCCTTCAGCTTGCCAGAGGACATTCGAAAAATATTGGAAATATTCTCCACCTAAAAATGGGATATGGCGAGTGCTAGTGCAAATCAAAGCGCGGTAAAGGAGACATTATTTCTTATTTATTTATTATTTATTTATTTATTTATTTATTTATTTATTAAAATCTTTTATGTTTTTATTTTATTTTTTGTAGTGTCTTTTTGTATGTTCGTTTTGTCTGGGTTTTTTGTTGTTGTTGTTTGTTTGAGTTGTTTTTGTTGTTGTTTTCTTGGGGAGGTTGGGGTGGGGGGTGGGGTGGGTGTGTGTGGGGGGGGGGGAGAGGGGGGTTTGTGTGTGTGTGTGGGGGGGGGGGGAAGGGGGCTGGGGTGCGGAAGGTGGGTGATGCTTGGGGAGGGCAGGGGTAGGGTGGGGATGCATTGTTTGGGAGGCGGTGATGGAGGTGCTGGTAGATTCGAAATCGCTTTTTCTCAACTATGAGTTCATGCGTGGCTTATTCCAAATATAGCTAAACCTCTTAAGAGCGACCATCATTTTGAGAGATCACCTGTCATGGAAGACCATTATATAGGTGTTACATTTTTCAAGTCAGCATTATTATTTTCCAGTCAACAATCCCCCCCCCACCCCCTCCCCCACCCCACCTACCGCCGTGAGATGGCCTTAGTCGCCTGCTCGGCGTTAAACCGAAATGAGTAACTAACTAACCTTTTTTTTTCACTTCAAACTTGCAACGCTATTCTAAAATAGTTCAATGGTGGTGCCTATGGGCGCCAAGCTATTCTGGCACCACCCTTGAACTATCATGCTCGGTCTGGCTGTAGGAAGACCCAGTAAGCAAAATTCCTCGGGGCCGACGTCGGCCGCAGCGGCCCGATAGGCATTTGCTTACCGGGAAGTGATCTTTCGTAAGACGTCATTTTGGCCATTAAGGATTTGAGCGAACAACGTCTTCAGCTTATCCACTCACAAGACCGCGAGCGACCAAGAAGGACCCAGGTAACGACGGACTGGGGAGTAATCGCCTCATCTAAAGTGCCAAGGAAAGTAATCTGGTCATCGGGGAAGGATAATATGTCGTCGGTTATGGCCGTTAAGCCTGATCCGTCTGCAAGAGGCACAGATGCTCATAACCTCTGCAGTCGGAGGGCCCACGAGAGTCTGTCTCTTGTTGGCAGAGTTCAGCTACGTTTATACTGTGTATAAATCTGCGAAAGTGACTCCGACACGACGATGATGATGATGATCGTGGGTGTGATGAAGGTGATTATTGATGGTGATGGTGATGATGGTGAATGAGATCTGGGAAAAGTGGTTATGGTGACTGAGGTGGAAGTGGTGATGATGGTGATGGTGTTGGTGGTGTTGATGTTTGTGGTGGTGATGATGGTGATAGTGAGGGTGGTGAAGATGGTGATTTAGTTTTTGGTGAGATTGGAGATGCTGATTTGTGCTCTTGGTGGTGGTGAGTGTGGTGATGTCGATGATGCTGATGTGGCGTTGATGGTGATTCTGGTGGTAATGGTGATGGTGATTGCGGTGGTGATTTGTGGTGGTGATTATGGTGACGGTGGTACATGTGTTGGTGGGGGTCGTGCTGTTGATGGTTATTGTGGCTGTGGTAATGATGGTCAAGACAATGACCATGGCAGCGATGGTGTTCGATTCGCTGCCGCTGATCGGCGGTACGCAGAAAGCAAAATGTCCTCGGACCGACGTCGGTCGCAGGGGGCCCGAGCACGGCTGTGCGTGGGCACACTGCGACCGACGCCGGCCCAGGAAGTCGGCTACTGTGACACACACCGCCCACCGCCCACCCCTCCACACGCAACGCTCCTAAGTTTTGCATTTTCTGTTAATTTCTGCTCTGCCCCCACGGCGTATGGTTTAATGTTCACAGGGTTTTTGTCTGGACAGGTTTATATCACGACTGGTACACGGACTTGAGACCGTATAGTTCGCTAGGAACACTCAGTACACTGGATATTCTTATCGAAGAGTATTTTTATATATATCTGAGTGACGAGTGTGAATTGTCGATTTTATAAGGTAAACAGAACAAATACATTTAACTCATTCGAGACGTGCCGCCTCCGGATACGCGGCATAAGCCGCGTATCCGGAGACGGCACGTCTCGAATGAGTTAAGCGACAACAAAATAAAAGGTACCAGGATCACGGTTAACACCAACTGTGACGATAGGTCTTCGGGCCAACTGCGGCCTTCGTCGGCATGTGCACAGCGAAGACCTTGGGACAGTTGCACTAGTGAGTTTAGTCCCGCACCAGCCACGAAGCAAGGTGCTCCGATATAGCGTAGCACATTGCTTTATGGCTGGCGCAGGACCAAGCTTACTCCTTACACTGTCCCGTTTTGTTTGAATCGAAGGAATCGTATCAATAAATTAATGTCTTCGTGAATAAATTGGGGCCGAGGAACTCTTGCGTACGCGGAAAGAACTGCAAGCGTGCAAACGCCATATGATGATACTTTGTCATAGCGAACGTTGGTCACGAGGACTTTTTGCTTGCAGGTACGGAATTGCAAGCTCATAAACATCGTTCTAAACATAATAATTCAAAGGATGCCGGCCCAAAGGCCTTTTGCTTACGCGGACGGGATTGTGACAAGCGTGTAAACATCGTCATGAATGTTACATTTTGTATAGAACATCAGCCCCATGAAATTTTGCTTACAGGGAAGGAGCGGCAAGCGCACAAACGTGGTGAATGTCAGTTTGCAATCCGGCGGTAGAATATCTCTCATATCAGGAGGCATTAGGTAAGGAATGAGATCACAAGACAGGATTTACAAGAAGATTTGGTGGTGTCGGTATCACGGGGACAAAATGAGGATTTAATTCGCCAGGATTTGAGCGACTTTATTTTGTCGTAGGTGTGTGTCAAAAAGGGATTTCTAACGTCTCTATGAAAAAAATATAGATGTGTGTAGCTGACAAATGGAGAAATAAATGTTTCAAAAAATTGTGATAAATGAAAATAAAAACTCCAGATTTCTTCGTTGACAGTGTGATTTGCAGGTGGGTGACTTTGTGTGACAATTTTTGACCGTTGCTGCAGGTGAGTGACTTTGTGTGACAATTTTTGACAGTTGAGAAACGTTTAAACGTTTAAACTTCTTTTGAATTAGAAGACGATTAACCCATATCATACTGAGGCTAAAAGTTTCAAATTTGTACACTGCCATACGCAAGCTACATTATAGACCTACGGAGAAGGATATATACCAATGGCTTTAGTTCAAGGGTAGTGCCAGAATAGCTTGGCGCCTAGAGGCGCCAAGCTATTCTGGCACTACCATTGAACTATTTTAGTCAAACTTATTTTACACACTGCTGTATTCCGAATGATCAGTGTTAAGCCATCAGCTGTTGGTAGAGTCGGAGGCCATTCCAAAGAGCCGGGCTCTGGTACACAAATGACCTCTCCCTAATTCCTTTTGACAAGAGGAATACGTAGGACTGTCTCTCCTCTGCTATCACAGCGCAGAACTGCCATCTTCCCAAATCCATCTTCATACAGTCCTGGTCGTTTCTCTGAAACAGTCCATAAAATTAACAGAACCGTCTAACACTTGCAAGCATACAAATATAAAACGTTTAAAAACCTTAGCTTACAATTATAATGCTAAACTATATTTTTATACAAATATAAATATTGAACCTTTCTTAACCCTAACCCTGCCGAAAAACAAAGTAAACACCACCCAACTGCAAGAGACATAGATCCTCATGAGACCCCGCACTGCGGGAGCACATGAGGATCTATGTCTCTTCCTGAACCACTTTGTATGGATCTATGTTCCTTTGACGGATAGGGATCTGTGAGGTTAAATTTACAAAGATCACTAAAACCGTTAGTGAGGGGGTTAATGATCTATTGATTGTGTTATTGTTACCAAGGACAGGCTGTGATATAGGCTACCAAGTCTATATCTCTATCAGTGTTAAATCAAGTTTATTCAATTCAATTCAACAGACGTTGTTCAGAAACCAGAAGGAGGTGAAATGGCATGTTCGTTTCAACAACTGTACCGTGCAGACGCAATCAGCAGTAGCTGTAATAACCTAGTCTCGACCACTGTACCACCGTGGACACAATAGTGAACCATTCCCCTGTGGCTCATGGGGATCTACGCGTCCGACAGATGGACGTTGCTGTCCGCTGGACTGATCACACAGAATACGAAATAATGGGCCAAACCTTGTAGACGGCTTAATGACCTTTACTGCTTAACGCGTCCAGTGTCCCTTAGAAAGGATTCGAACCCCCTGCCGTGTAGCTGACAGTATGTCCCGCCCCGCCTAGCTAATGTTTAGTCATGCGGCCCTCTTTGTCATCTACAAGAGGCATAGCGTCTCATGTGCTCCTGCGGATCAGGGGCTAATAAAAATCTAAATGTCAACTGGTCACATTTTACTGTTTTCTTTTTTTTTTTCAGTCGAGGAAGTCGACAAGATTAAATACTAACTAAGTATAGTGACTCCGCTCTGTTTACAAGCAAGAGGCATAGATTCTCATGAGGCCCTGCGGATGCAGGGCCTCATGAGAATCTATACCTCTTGCTGGTATTGACTTTACATATTTTACTCATCCTTTCTTCCACCGGAGACGCCTTCAAGGTATTAACAAGTGATTCCGCATCTCGCTTCACCAAGGGTCAATCCTTCTACACCTTCTTTACAGACCTGCAGGAAGCATAGATCCTCATGCGCCCCTGCATGGCAGGGGCTCATGCGAATCTATACCTCTTGCTACTATTAGCTTGGCTTAATTTATCATCCCCTCCTTTCAACCGGAGAGAAGCCTACAATTATTTAAGACAGGCACTCCGATTTCTGTGTCTTAATTTGGGGTTTTATGGCGTTAAACGGCGATATGGGACGGCGTGCCCAGAGATCATGCTAACTCGTGTCTTGCATGAGGTATAGATCCTCATGCGCACCCACAGGTTGCGGAGGCTCATGAGGATCAATGCTTCTTGCTGCTCGGCATGATGTACGTGTGTGCCATTGGTGAGAGAGGTCAACCACAGGATGGCGTCCGGATTTCGATGTTGTCTGTTGGTACGAGTGCCTTACGCCAAGGTCACTGTTTTCATGAGTAATGCTGTGTGACCAGCGCCGTCTTTGGATTACAAAATTTTAGTTTAAATTACTTTGGACTCTTAATAGTTGTGGACCGATGTACGAATGTCTGCTTGCTTCTGCTTTATATTATACCCCATACTCAAACAAGGGCAAAGGAATAGGCATCTTCGAAGAAATTCTCTGGCACTATGTTCCGGCGTCGTATTGGTTTACTTCGGATTGACTAACGCTGTTTGAAAAAAACTCTCTCTCTCTCTCTCTCTCTCTCTCTCTCTCTCTCTCTCTCTCTCTCTCTCTCTCTCTCTCTCTCTCTCTCTCTCTCTCTCTCTCTCTCTCTCTCTCTCTCTCTCTCTCCTTCTCTCTCAGAAGGAAGACCTACAACAGAGCCTTGATGAGGTGTCCGCCTGGTGTGAACGTAACTCAGTGAGTATCCATCCAGCAAAAACTAAGTTAATGGTAATTGCGACAAGCCCAAAACACCATCTAAGCCCCCTTTCACTTGATTTGTCCTTCGAAGGCAATTTTATTGAGCAAGTGTCTGAACACCGCCTCCTTGGAATTATCATAGATGATCAGCTCAAATGACAGGCACACACACATAAAGTGTGTAAAACTGTTTCAAGAAACATTTTCATGCTGTCCAAACTGAAGCACTTCACTGACTTTGAAACCAGAAAATTATTTTTTTGTGCACATATTCAGTCCCACATTAATTATGCTTCGACGGTGTGGGATGGCTGCAGAGAGGTACATTTAAAAAGACTGATCTCCTTACACAGACGAGCAGCGAAATTATTTGTACCTGATCCTACTTTGACAACGGATGATAAGATTCACAAAGCGGGACTTCTTTCTCTCAAGAATCAGTTTGCATTCAACAAAGGTGTTCTCCTTTTCAAGATTCGGAATGACAACACTCCGGAATATCTGACCCAGCTGCTAGTCCGGTCACAGTCGCGCTATGGCGATGCAAAAAGCCTGTATGTAATACCCAAAACCAGAATAGACTTATTTAAAACCAGTCTAGCATTCTCGGGGGCGACTTTGTGGAATTCGTTTCCATCCCACAAGAAGACCACTCCAACGGTATCATGTTTCAAGAAAAGTCTTTTTAATCATTTTATCTTCGCAGCCATAACTATCTGCAAGCTTTGCTTTCTATACGTAGATATCATTAGAAGTACCCAACGGAGAAGAACACGCTAGAAAGACGGTACAACACAATTTTAATATTTGGGTAAATACCCTTTGTCAAAATAGACAAACAACAACAAACAACAGAGAGATTAGCCGCTACTTATCTTCATGGCAGAAGGAATGTGGCCACATTCCTTCTGCCAATGAAGATAAGTAGCGGCTAATCTCTCTGCTTGTTTGTTTGTCTATTTTGACAAAGGGTATTTACCCAAAATATTAATAAATTGTGTTGTACCCGTCTTTTCTAAGCGTGTTTCTTTCTCCGTTGGGTACTTCTTTGCATACTACACGCTTGGCAGTCACCTTTTTGGTCTGGATTGTAGATATCATTGTTAGTAATTTACCCATTCTACTGCTGTGTATGTGTAGATCTGATGTTGTTGCTTTTTTTTTTTCTTTCTCTCTTTCTTTTTTTTCTTTCTTCCTTACCATTGCTCCCCCTCCCACCCCCCACCCCACCCCCCGCAACACACCCGTAGGCGTTGGTCCTATACATGTATTAATGTAATGTAATTGTTGTGTTTGTAGATGTAGCAACGGCAGATTTGTAAAATGGCATTGCCTCTGGCATTGTTAATATCTTTACCGTTGTAAAATAAAGATCCATTGATTCATTGATTGATTCTCTCTCTCTCTCTCTCTCTCTCTCTCTCTCTCTCTCTCTCTCTCTCTCTCTCTCTCTCTCTCTCTCTCTCTCTCTCTCTCTCTCTCTCTCTCTCTCTCTCTCTCTCTCTCTCTCTCTCTCTCTCTTATTTTGGGAGACTTCAACATAGACTTGCAAAAGCAAGGACACACTTCGTGGTGATCCATGTTGAATTTTTTAGGGTTGAAACAGTTTGTCCAGTCACCTACTAGAGTGACTTCCTCATCTTCAACGCTGATAGACCATGTATATAGCACAAATGTCAGCGTTGTAAAAAATGTTAGCGTACCTAATATTTCCATTAGTGATCACTTTCCTGTTTGTTTTCCGTTGTCTGTTAGGTTAGCTAAACAGTCAATCAAAGGACACACTACCATAATGTATAGATGTTTTAAAAAATTCGACCAAACTGCTTTTTATATGATCTATCTTTAGTACCATTTTATGATATATAAAACTGCAAAAACCCTAACGATGCCCTGTCACGCTGGTACGAGCTGTTTCTCGCCGTTCCGGATAGACACGCGCCTAAGCGCATCAAACGCGTCAAATATCCTGTTATGCCAAAATGGCTCTCTGGTGAGATAAAACAAGCAATGGAAGTAAGAGATGAATTAAAACGAGACAAGAAATTTACTGAATACAAGAAGCAGCGAAACCATGTCAAATCTCTAGTTCGTAAAGCACAGAGGCAAAATGCAGAACAAATTATTGCCGACGGCAAAGACATCCGTTCAGTCTGGCAAGTAATAAACAATTTCACCAAAGGTAACAGTAAACGATCGCCTAATATTCCGCCCGATCTTACTGCTGATGCGTTCAACGCTCATTTCATAACTGTTGCTCAAACTCTGGCGAAGTCAAATACACATAACCCTGTAAAATACACTTGTTCTCATCAACTACGTCACCATAGTCAACAGAGAGCCTGCGGCCCATTTTTAGTACCGCTTATGACTGTCCTAGATGTAGGCAAATCTATTTCCAGTTTAAAGAACAAATCGTCTTGCGGTCCAGATGGTATTAACAGTCAAGTTTTAAAACTATCTCTGCCCTACGTCGTCGAATCCCTGACCTTTATTTATAATTTATCAATCAGACATAACGTTTTTCCCGACAAGCTGAAAAAAGCGAAGGTAATTCCGCTTCCCAAAAGCAAAGATTTATGAAACCTAAACGAGTACAGGCCCATTTCCATATTATCCTGTATTTCAAAACCGCTCGAGAAACATATCCATACTCATCTTCTAAACTTTCTGGAGCAAAACCATCTGATAACTGCAGTACAATCAGGATTTCGACCTCTACATTCGTGCTAAACTGCCCTCAATCATTTAATTGATAAATGGCTCTCTGCCATAAATGTCAGTAAGGTATCAGGTACAATCTTTCTTGACCTGAAAAAAGCTTTTCATCTTGTCAACCACTCTATCCTACTAAAACAACTACCATTCTATCACATTGACTCAAATACTGTCTCCTTTATATCTTCCTATCTCAGGGACAGAACACAGAAAGTACTGCTAAATGGCAAATATTCCTATGATGGTTTAGTAACTTGCGGTGTTCCACAGGGGTCTATTCTAGGGCCCTTATTATTTAATCTAGTTATAAATGATCTGCCACTGTGCATATCTCATTCAGACGCAAACTGCGATCTGTTCGCAGATGACACGACCATACACACATAAAGATATCGCAACCATTAATAAGGTACTCCAACAAAGTCTTGATGAAGTAGCAGGCTGGTGCAGTGATAATCACATGATTATTAGTATTCCAAAGACAAAGAGCATGCTAGTTACTACACTTCAGAAACACCAGCATAGCCTACCACCTTTAACACTCTCCTTAGATAGACAGCTTGTTGAACAAGTAACTAGGCATCGCTTATTAGGCCTTATAGTGGACAACCAATTAAGCTGGGAGCCGCATACTGACTCAATATGCAAAACAATCTCCAAAAATCTGTTCCTGTTATCAAAACTACGCCATATAGTTAATACTGATATCCGTAAACTCTTTTTCCATGCGCATATCAAACGCATTGTGACTACAGTTCTACCGTCTGGGATGGATGCAGCGAAGTTCACATGAAAAAAGTTAATTCCTTGTATCGTCGGGGCATTAAATTAATACTTCGCGGTCCTACTTCGACTGATGAAAAATTAAAATCTCTCAAGTTACTAACATTGAAGAAACAGTTTGAATTTAATCGCTGTGTTCTACTGCACAAGATCATGCACGGAAAAGCCCCACCCTATCTAAAAACTCTATTTTCCGACAATAATAGGAAAAACACGAGAAATAGTTCGATCCACCTTCCAAAAATTAGATTAGACATCTGTAAAACCAGTCTGTCTTTTTCAGGCGCTAAAGCGTGGAATATGTTACCTCCACACCTAAAATCAATTTGTAAGATTAGCGTCTTCAAAGATCGCCTCCATAAATATTTACTTCAGAAGTAATAGTATGTTCGGCTCCCTTATGCTACTATTCGTATAGTTAGTGACAAGTTTCCTATTACCTAATGCTCTTCCACTGTTGCTGCAGATTATGTAATAGCTCGACTGTCTGCATTAACATGTCAGGTTCATACCTGTGTATATAATTATATATTTTTAAATTTTTTTATTTATATTTTTTTCCCCTCTGAGTGGTGGTGGTGGTGGGGGGGGGGGGATGGGTCTTTTTACTTACATTATGTTTTACCTTTTGATGTATCGTCTGATGTATTTTTATATGTGTAGAGTAGCAGGACAGTTTGGAAGGTAGGCATTGCTATGCCTAAAACTTTTTATCCTCAATAAAAATTATCATCATCATCTCTCTCTCTCTCTCTCTCTCTCTCTCTCTCTCTCTCTCTCTCTCTCTCTCTCTCTCTTCTCTCTCTCTCTCTCTCTCTCTCTCTCTCTCTCTCTCTCTCTCTCTCTCTCTCTCTCTCTCTCAGTTTCCACTGCCGGAGTACCCAGCCCATTTCCCCCCTCTCTACCCCCCCCCCTCCCCTCTCGTCCCCCCTCTCCCCCCTCCCCCCCCCCCCTCTTCACAGTTTTGCGTTCAATGTACCAGATGTGTCTGTGTGTGTGTGTGTGTGTGTGTGTGTGTGTGTGTGTGTGTGTGTGTGTGTGTGTGTGTGTGTGTGTGTGTGTGTGCGTACGTGTGTGTTTTCATGTAGTTTGTAGCAAGGACAAGAATGAGAAAAGGTCTGCGCACCTATTCTTTTATCCTTGGAAAATAAAGTTTCATTTCATTTCTCTCTCTCTCTCTCTCTCTCTCTCTCTCTCTCTCTCTCTCTCTCTCTCTCTCTCTCTCTCTCTCTCTCTCTCTCTCTCTCTCTCTCTCTCTCTCTCTATGCATTGCGGTTAGCAACGGTATGTTTTTACGTCACAACATCTACTGTTAGAAAGTAACACATTGTCATTCTCATTGTTTCTCTGCCACAAATTTTAAAAATTCGGGCCGCGACATTGTCTAGCAGTACTAAAGAGTTAAAAATGTAGACTTTACATACACATGCACTCCAGTCCAGCCAGATATATATACACTGCATCAACCTTAAGCCACTACTTTTTATTTTGTTAAAACTCAAACCTTTCCCCGCCACTGGTCGCAGACTGTGTTGAAATCGTCGATCACTCAACGCCACCGCAGATCCCCATCCATCCAATGGAACATAGACACAAAGTAGAATCCGCAAGGTGCATAGATCCTCATGAGCCCCCGCGAATGCGGGGGCTCATGAGGATCTATGCCTCTTGCACTTGCGTGATCTCTGTCGCATTTTTCGGCAGTCCAAGGTAAAAAAAAAATAAAAAATTGTAACACTCCCCCCTTTAAAAAAAAACAAAACCCGACGTTTGAAAACCTTTCAGGGCACGCTTAACACTGCAGTCCTAACCTTTAGCTACATGTGTGTTTAACCTTCACACACACAACCCAGACAGCAGGTATACCTGTAAACCGGTGTGTGGTTTTGGACCTTACGGCTTGGAACCGTAAGGTCGAAAATCATAGATTGGCACACATAAGTTCGCCGTCTACCATCTTTTAAAGTTTGTTCAAAGCTGACCTTTTAACCTTCTCCACACCTGTATTCGACACTTTTTTTTTTTAAAAACTGTTGTATACGAGATTCACCTGTTGGTTCACACATTCTTCCCCTGCACCGAAATCCCCAAATTTTGAAAGTTGCCCTATGAAAACTGTACTACATTTCTAGAGACAGATCGAGCATGATAGTTCAAGGATGGTGCCAGAAAAGCTTCAGATCGAGCATGATAGTTCAAGGGTGGTGCCAGAAAAGCGTAGCACCACGTTTGTACAGTCATGCTCGATCTATGTCTTGCTGTGGTGTGTTGGGGCTGAAAGAGTTAACCCACAGAGTCCTGAGTTAAGCAAGATATTAGTCCATAAGCTAGCCAGGTCTACTGTGCAACGCCCCTCCTCCTCCCCCCCACCCCCCACCCCCCCCCCCAGTACTCAATAAGATGGATTTCAAAAAAGTGTACCTTACTATGTCCTAAGATGTTTAAGCCATGTTCCCCGAAAATCCTTAGGAAAACCACCAGAGATATAGCCGATGGCGCAAGGGTACCCCCATTCACGCTCTTCGCAGGTGCTAAAATGAGCTTGAGAAACATTTTATTCTAAATAAATCAGAATTCATTCCAGAAGCCAAATCAGGCAATATTATGTTATGGCAGACCTTCTGCATCCTCTGCAAAAAAAAAACTGAATGAAAAAATATTTAATCTCTGGCTCACAGTAAAGGTATTTGTGACGGCCATTTCCTCGAAATCGCAAAAAAAGACAAAAATAATGTGTCAGTTGCCTTCAGACATTTTCTATAGCACTGGCAGTCCATTTTCAGGCTTACATCATTAAAACTCTATGTCACAATTATTATAAACTTGACTAGGTGATGCTGTGATCACTGTGAGTGCCACAGTGGTTGATTTTGTATTCCTACCCCCAAGTTGTAAAAATACACAAAATTAATTAGAAAAAAAAAATACTAAAGTTATTCCATTTCATTTTGACCTCTCTTTACCTATTAAGTTTCAATAATGTGAGCATAAAGTGCAAGAAAATGAGGAAAGTCGGCATCCTTTTCGGTACATTCGTGGTGAATGATAGCTTTTTCCCATTTAAAATTGCCCAATTGAGAAACGTACGTTGTTTCTGATGCCCTCAGAAATTTTGTATACAACCGATAGTCTTTGTTAGGTTTTATTGGTTAGGATAAAGTTCCACAGTTACTCCCAACATGATTTTATGATGATGTGATGCATTTAGGGGCCATAACGCCTTTACTGCCTGTAGTGAGTTCCCTTAAAATTTCGGAATTTGACGGATCCTATGGCTAAAATGTGTTAGGAGCAAGGCTATTCTGGCACCACTCTTGAACTGTCATGGCCGAACGCTCTGTCCGCTAAACTGTAATGTCGTTTTCACAAATACATTTTTTTGGTAATTCATTCGAGACGTGCCACATCCGGATACGCGGCATTTTGCCGCGTATCCGGAAACGGCACGTCTCGAATTCGTTAAATATTGAGGATTCGACCATAACGCAGCCAGTATTCTGACGACGCCTCTTGAATTCAGCAATTTTCTATTACTGAATTCAAGAGTAACGCTTCACACAGTGTTATTTTGTTTTTTCTCTTCTTTATATATATATATATATATATATATATATATTATATATATATATATATATATATATATATATATATATATATATATATATATATATATATATATATATATATATATATATATATATATATATATATATATATATATATATTTATATATATTTTTTTTTTAAACCTTTGCACACATGCCGAGAGTAACTGTCGGAAACTTTGCACACGCTCGGGGTCCGGGCTTCACCCGTCCTTTTAAATCAAGTTTAAACTCAACACACATGCCACGCAGGGCAGAAACGAGGCTGTGACCCTGATTCAAAGAGTGCTGCCCCCTTCCCACTAATTGCCCTCCCCTTGAATTAAGCGCCGGGCCAATCTCTAACCCGCGATATTTGTCGTCATCAAATAGGCAGTAACGATGCCTGAAGTGCCGGCATTCCGCAGACAAATACAGCGTCCAGCGCACTGCAAGAGGCATATATTTTCAAGGCCCCTGCATCCTGTGATGCAGGGGCGCTTGAGAATCTATGCCTCTTGGGGGTAGGGGCGGACTCCATTTAAATCTGTCTAATTCTCTGATGGAGACAGTAATTGTTTAAAATATAAAGTTGTTACGCGACATTACTAATGAACTAAAAGCCGATGTGCACGATAGTTCGAAGAACATAGATGAAAATGAGAACAAAAGTCAGCAAGGTGCATCAATCCCTTTGTGCTGCAAAGGCTAATGAGCATCTGTGCCTCTTGTAAGGGCAAAGAAGTTACCAGCTGAGATTCCACGAATCGTTGTCTAAGACGGTTTGAAAAACACAGATGCAAATAGTGAAGGACTTTCGCGAGCATGATGCGTTAATCCTTAGGACCCTTTCACGGTGTAAAGGCCTATGAGGATCTGTGTGTCTTGTAGGATGGAAAGAAATCAGCAGCTGTGACGCAGGAATCAAACAGGCGCGACAGCGGCGGCCTGTCGCCGTGCAAACGCTAACGTTGTCAAACTATCGCGCTCTCAACACGGACACCGCCATGTTAACACACGCGGCAATTGGGCGCTGTAGCAAGGCCAAACATTGACCACTTTACTACCGGGGATACTGAACAACTGCAAGAGACAGAGATCCTTATGAGCCCCCGCATTCGCGGGGGCTCATAAGGATCTATGTCTCTTGCTGGCCTCATTCATCCAAGCCCATAGTAGACCTGGTCATCCAGCAGTGCTTTATTGATGGTTTTAGAGACATCATGACTAAATAAGGTAAGAGGTGTGTAGAAAAACTACTAGTAGGGTAAAAAAAAAAAGAAACCCCCCCGCAAAAAAAAAAAAAAAAAAAAAAAAAAAACTGTACATCCTAGACAATGATCATAGATTCGGTGGGTTAAGCACACAACATGATAGGGGGAAAAAAGGGGGACTGGAAGTAATATTAATTTAGCTGCTCGGAAGTGAGGCGCGAAAACTTGCAGAAATTTATAGAATCGGATAGTGTCTTGATAATAGTCAAGAGTTTTTATTGATGTTGGCACTTCGGCCATTTTCACATGGAGAGCGTATACATATATCAGTTCAATACCACAAGAACATAACCTGGGGTATATTGACATTTAAAGTTGAAATAACAGTTCTCATAAAAGACATTATCACGTGACACAGAAATAAGCAATCAATCATTGGAACATATCGTTGTTTCTCTTTTTCGTCTCTCGAAACATTTAAAAAGGAACCATGCGAACTGTCTCGTTCTAGATGCATTTTCACAGGATAACAACTGAGTGAGTAAAACACTTTCACGGTTGTTATCTACGGTTGCCCAAAAATCCGGGCGCAAGTCTTTGAGTTATGTTTGTTCACACCACACGCTCGCAAAATATGTTTTCTGGGCATGTCTCTAAATGATCTCGCTGTTGTAGACTGGACAAAAGCTGGACACGATCCGCAAAACTAAACGTATTTGGATGTATGTGTAACCCCTTCTCTGCCAAGGAAACCTATGCGGGATCCAAACACAAGAGACATAGCTCAAAATAAGCCCCCGCAGTTGCGAGGTTTTAGGAGGATCTATGCCTCTTGCTGACACCACTTTGAATCCATTTACCTTAGAGGGTTTAGGCTCTTTGGCGTTGTAGTACATTAATTCCACAGATTTCAGAAACGAAACTTGCGATTAATGACAACCCCAAGGCCGCATTTCCCAAACTTTGGAGGCGCCACCTAACGCCAATGTACCAGCTGAAGGAGACGGATCCACCACACAATATAAGATGGTATGACGCCTGATGGCGCTAAATTAATCTGGTACTACGCTTGATCATGACTGATCTCTCTCCTGCTGTAATGCGTTGGGGCTAAATGGGTTAGCCCTTTTCATCCTGATGCACCCATTGCTTGAATAAATTTGACTGATAGTTCAAGGGTGGTGCCACAATAGCTTGGCGCCACCCTTGAGCTAAAACAGTTGATCTATCGCCTAGTTTGTAATGTACCCTTCATAAGACAATAGGAAAATTTTTACAAAATCAACCGTATGATGTAATGGCTAAAACACTGCAAAAGAGCGCTTTTTCGATCTGTCTATACGTAGGTACACTTGTGTGACTTTTTACTGCACAATTCGCTGCACATCTGGTGCACCTAATCGACTCCCCCGCCCCCTCATTCATTTCCTCCCCCACCCCCTCCAAACCCCTCTCTCCTCCCGTCCTCTCCACACCCCCACACCCCCAATTCCTTTCCCAATTGTGTAGTATGCTACCTACAGCCACAGGCCTACGAACCTGTAGTAAAAGACTGGAACCGACAGGTGTGTCTTTGATGCTGGGTTCGAAGGAATCAAAAGGTGCATCAGTCTTAGAATGAATCCCCATGCTCTCCATCGTCTGCAGAAGACATGTACACGAGACTAGTAGTGCCACATGCATCTAGATCTTCACGAGCCAACTCACCTCGCAGAATATTGCCTGTGACAGCGCAAAGGTTGTCCCAGTCTCAGTAATATTATGAGGCATCTGGTTCACGCTTACAAAAACACATGCAAGTGAATAGCCGTGAAACAGTTGTAATTCAATTCCACAGCAAACACACGATGGTAATAGTTCAAGGGTAGTCCTAATTGGCGTGGCGCCTCTACAGGCGCCAAGCCAATTAAGACTACCCTTGAGCTATAACCATCAATAAATTTGCAGTTGTTGCAAGCGGTAAATGAGTTCTTATAACTACCAACCACTGACCTGCAATAACAATTTCGCTGGTCAGCAGTCTTTGATGATGACCTCTTACAACTGGCCTTAGGGATGGCAAATATTACAGCTGAACGGCCGAAACTGATAGAGTAAGTCAGATGGAGAGAGGGCCAGGGAGAGGCACAGATTCTCAAGAGTCAACGCAGGTTGCCGGGAGTCCTTTGATAATCTCTGCCTCTTGCAATAATTTATTTGACGATGTTTGGTTTAAGCAGTGGTGAAGGGTCCATGTGACCTTTTAGTTGGTCATTAAAGAACTTTAGCAGACCTTTCACGGCGTCCTTAACTCAAACAGCCCGACGGCCGTATTTTCCGAATTTTGGAGGCGTCATCTAACGACCTCTGCACCAGTTGCAGGAGTTGGATCGGCCATATGATAATTCAAGGGCAGTGCCAGATTAGCTGGGCGCCGACAGGCGCCGAGCTAATCTGGCACTACCCTTGAATTATCATGGTCGATCCATCTCCTGCTGTAGTGCGTCAGGGCTGGATGGGTTAATCAACACATTCACTTTTTAAGACACCAAAGCTGGACTGACCATAATAGTTCAAGGTTAGTGCTTCAGTCATTGCTACTTTAAACACATCCACTCTTCAGACACCCATGCGGGAGACGGATCGGCCATGCTAGTCCAACGGTAGTGCCAAGTTAGCGCAAAAACGTTCAACTTAAGCACATCACTCCAACTAATATACCACAGCAGGGGATTGACTGGCCATGATATATCAAGGATAGTGCCTAATTAACTTGAGAACTTTAGAGGTCACCTTAAAAACATCATCCAGGTTAACATACCACATCAGGAGATGGATGGTCCAAGATTTTTCAAGGGTAGTGCGCGATTAGCTTGGCGCCTGGGAAGGCGCCAAGCTAATCTGGCACTACCTTTGAATTGTATCATTGGCGATGCCTTTGGGCGTGTCCCTGACTTTGTGGCTTGTCCATGGCTGGTTTCCATTTTCGACAGACGCCTCCAAAAGTTACGAAAGTTCATACTGCCTGCGACGGAATAACCGCCTTGACATGTCAAGGGATTTAATAGTCTTGCAAGCTAGTGCTTTGCCCTAAAGCAACACGATGATGGACTCAGTGTCTTTCGGTTTTTTTGATGGACTTTGATTCGGTCAGCGCTGAATCTGTTAAAAGTCGATAACATTTTCAAGGTGATTTGAATACCACGAAAGCTGTATATATGAAAGTGAGTCAATTTGATAAAGACCGAAGAGCAGTCACTTTAAATCCAGCATTAAACTATCACGGCCTGTCTAGTGGACGTTGACCGTGTCAGAATCAAAGAAATTGTCTTTAACCCCTTCACTGCCAGTCATCACGAATTTTGCGTCTGAGGCCATTTCATGCTGACCGACATATGCTTGAAAAAAAAAAAGAAAAAGAAAATCTGAATGGGTCCATAAAGAGACTTAAGAAACACATGACTAACAAGAGACATGGGTAACGTCAAAAGACAAATGACTCTGTACATAGGGCAGTTCCGCTGTCTGTCATCTGACCATAGTTTCGTAATTTCAGATGTCAGGATTCTCTTGTCGGTTGATTCTATTCGTTGCCTTGTCTTTGAAATCACCTTCGTGGTGGTCAAAATACGTCAAGCTGTAACCGTTTAAAGCTTGATTGGTTAGTTCACGATGGTCAACAAAATGACGACATGAAATTAGTTTCAAAGGCAGGCTGCCCTTTAAAATTTAGACGGCTGGGCACACGAGTTTGCACCGGTCAGTGCGTGATGGTCAACAACGCGTTCCACGATCAATGAAAGGCCGGACCAGCTAAACACACACAGGCATTCACTGAATTCAAACTGGCTGGTAACCCTCCCCACGCCCAACCTCCACTCTCCTCTCCCCTCCCCCAACATTGCTCCTTCATTACGTCATTGCAACCCTAAAACACACTCTGCTGATAAGCAAAAGGTCATCGTGCATATCTCGACCGTCGCTGGCCAGCGTGAAAGCAAGGTGACTCCATGTGGGAGGTATTCCCAAAAATTGTGATTCGTGATTGGCGTATGTTCGGTTCTTGTGATACGTGACAGCATTTTTTTTTTTTCCTAATCGTGATCCGTGAAAGAAGGGTTCGTCCTGAAACGTGGAAACCAAAGAAAATATTGTCGTGATCCTTTAAAACGTTTCCGTTATTTCGTTAAACGTAAAACTTTTTATTTTCCGGTTAGAAATCTTCAGCCCCGCAAACACCACCACCCCCCCCCCACCCCCCACCCCCCCTCACACACACACACACACACACACACACACACACACACACACACACACACACACACACACACACACACACACACACACACACTTTCCCGCAGTTGCTGGAGATTTGGGCCGTTGAAGTTGGTCTCCATCATCATGAAACGTGAATGCCATTTTGATCATGGATTCGCAAAATAAATCAGTCTTCCTGAATCCGTGATGGTACCTGCTCCCACCACCCCCACTACCCCATCCCTCCCCCTCCCCCACCCCACCCATCAACATATACAGTCATTAATGTTATCATCGTAAGTCTAAATAAACACAACGCTAAACACTTCCTATCTCAGCCAAGCAACAGTCTTCCTGCGGACGTAGGTCGTTACCGACCATCAAGCAAAATATTTCCTAGGAAGTGCGCGGGCCAAGGACAGGCCGGCGTCGGCCCGATGACCTTTCGCTCTGACTGGCTTTCCACTCATCATCTGAAAATGCTCGCTGCGTGCATCAAGAGCGGGTTTCCCGTAGAGGCGGCCAGGTGTGAGGTGTGTCAGGTGAAATTTTCCCGGTGTGTTTGCACACAGGTGTGCAGGTCTGCGATTTTGGACCTTACGACTTGACAGCCGTAAGGTCCAAAATCACAGACCAGCACACACAGAGCGGTGACGTGTCAGACCCGAGGCTGGTTTGTTTTTTACGCGGCTAGAGGTGGCTTGACTCGCGCCTCGAAATTGCTAGGATGTCAGACTTCAGATTGTCGGAAGAGTGACAAGAAACAGCGCGGACTTGCGATAGTGAATGAACGGGTAAAAGTGTTGCAGCCAGATAGAGACAAAATATATAAATCTGGGTGGAGGAGAACACACTCCATAAGCCACAGACGTCCGTGTCCTCCACAAACCCGCCCGTTAAGGCCGTCCGTTACCACTACGGTACCATAGACGTTGACCCATTCAGCCCTGACGCAATACAGCAGGAGATGTGTCGACCATGATAATTCAAGGGTAGTGGCACTGCCCTTGAATTATCATGGTCGATCCATCTCCTGCAACTGGTGCATAGTCATTAGATGACGCCTCCAAAATTTGGGAAATACGGCCGTAGGGCTGAATGAGTTCAGTTGAAGAACGAATTCGAAGGAAATCGTATGATTCAAGACAGGAATTTTAGAGTGTTACGTGTTTCTGCAATACGTCCTGCTACTTATGTATTCCGACTGTGACAACTAAGTCTTTTGGCGAGAGGTCTTTCTCATACCAAGGACCATTTTTGGGGGAATAAACTCCCACAGTTCCTCGGACATTTTGAATCAGCCAATAGTTTTCGGCTGTCTTTTAAGACGCATTTACTCCTTTTAAATATGCATTGAACGTTATAATTTTTCTTTTTGTCAACATTTCATTGTCAGTGAGAGTTGTCTAGTGTGTCCTTTATTAGTTTTATGGTACACGTATATCTTTTGGTGTGTGCGCATCTTTTGTTAGTGTGTCCATTTTGTTATTCTTATTTTACCTGTATATCTTGTTGCGTGAGTGTGTATGTTAGGGAATATTATATGTGTTGTAGGGATCAAGGAGTATGTATGTTAGTATGTCATTTGTACGCGCCCAGAGCTTTTTTTAACGAAAGTATAGGCGCCTTAAAAATATATTATTATTCACACAAAAATCCTTGTAACGTTTACTTGGTGAATAAATTATTATTATTATTATTATTATTATTATTATTATTATTATTATTACTATTATTATTATTATTATTATTATTATTATTATTATTATTATTATTATTATTAATTCAATACAAAAATACTGAAAAATATCGCGAAAAGCATTTTACATACTGGAAATACAAATAAAATGGCACCTTTCACTTATGAATACCAGATATGAAAATGAAAACTGGGAGACAGAAACGGCTGAGACCGCTCTTAATGACGCAGGTAAGATACAAATGTAATGTTCAACTGGGAGAATGTCAAGAAATGTCCAAGAAAGAAAAAGGTGCTTAGAAAAGACTACTGCAAACAATGTATTCTAATTTTGATTCTGGGCTGTTTGAGTACAAGTATGATAAGGATTTTATCGTAAGGAGCTCGACGAAATGAGATTAACCTTTTGGATGGAACAAGATGCTAGAGCTTTTGCAGAATTGTTTTCCACAAGGAAGCTCCAGAGATTTAAAAATATCTACCCTAGAGAAAGAGAGACCTCAATAAAAAAAAAAAAAATTATTTCACGAGAGTTTGGCGCCTGGCGCAGAGAGAGAGAGAGAGAGGGAAAGAGAGAGAGAGAGAAAGGGAGGGAGGGAGGGAGGGAGGGAGGGAGGGAGAGAGAGAGAGAGAGAGAGAGAGAGAGAGAGAGAGAGAGAGAGAGAGAGAGAGAGAGAGAGAGAGAGAGAGAGAGAGAGAGAGTCGTTGTCAAGACCACCCGATAGCAGAGGCCGGAGCCAGGGTAATCAAGAAAAGAGAACTCTCAGATTCTGATTTATGACCTTAGGCTTTAACGCCCTTGATCCCGTAACAATGGCGGCGCCCTTGGGACACCGAGCTCTCTGATCGCCCACGGTGGTAATGAGCCCTAATAAAATTGTAATCTACTCAGGACTGACAAATACAAGAAGACATGAATCCACCATGATAGTTCAAGGGTGGTGCAAGAATAGCTTGGCGCCTACAGGCGCCAAGCTATTCTTGCACCACCCTTGAACTATCATACTATATTTGTATTTGTCGATTCGACTCGTGAGTTATACTGCAGTCTTCAGAAAATAACTCTTGAAAACTGGGGATTTTTTTTTACCTCAGGGCTTAACTCATTTGAGGCGTAGGGCAGCGGATACGCGGCACGAAGCCGGACGCAGCACCGACGCCTCGAAAGTGTTAATGTGACCGGTAATCTTCATTGTTCATCAAACACTTTTCTACACCGTTCCCGAAAGCAACGAAAACTAATTTCAATTGACAGTCCTCCACAGACCCCTCAAACGACTCCAGTAAGACACGCA
>BTPG01000003.1:47037540-47047540 GCA_036245525.1 Semisulcospira habei | reverse complement strand
TCTTCCTCCAGCTTCTCTTTCACCATGGCTGTTTGAATATTGTCAGCCACTTTTAGAGGGATGGTATGGTGTCTTTTCTCTTCCTGACCTCTCGTAGTAACTGCATAGGTTTCAGGTCTCCACTCCGGATCTGGATCGTCTGCGTTTATGGCACCATGAATGTTTCCGATGATAAGGTCGTAGACTGGTGTCTTCACGCACAACGCCTTCACCTCTCCTGTTACATACGGGGTGTTGACACTGACCTTGGCAAGGGGGATGACTCTGCCAGTTCCATCGGCCAAGATGAGGGTTGTCCATTCCTGTAGCTTCTGGTCTTCAGCTACTAGATCCTCTCTCGCGATGATGCAGCTACAACCGGTGTCTCTCAGCACTCTCACTGATGTGTTTCCGACGAATCCTGATACCACCGGCATGTTCGGCACTTCATTCTCGGGCAGCGGGATGTTTGAGACTGGTAAAAATGTAGCCCCATCTCCTACTGGGATGAGTCCATTCTTTCTGAAAGATTCAATCAGCTCCGATGTCGCCCGCCTTTCTCAAGATTCAAAGTCACTGGATGACGTCACATCATTGGCTAGTACAGCGGCGGCTCTGTGTTGAGACGTGGTACTGCTTCTGCCTGCTATCCCGCGATCTTGGTTGGATCTTCTGATGTTGTCGCCTCGGGGAACATCTTTGGAAGGACACCGTATCGCCTTGTGACCTTTCTTTCCACGGAGAAAACATGTCAGGTTCTCCACCGGCTTGTATTTCGGGGTGTCTCTGACATTGTGGATGTCCTCTGCTGGTGCAGACACACGCTGCGGTTTACTGGGCCCGAACTTCATGTTGTGAGCGTCAAGGTATCTTTGAGCGAAGTCGGCCAGGGCTTTTAGGGACTGGTCTTTTTGCTCCCTGAGGTGGGCGGCCAGGTCCTTAGAACATGTGTTGAGGACTTGTTCTTTGATGATGAAATCACACAGGTCCTAGTACTCCTTGTTTAAACCAGCCAGCTCTATCCATTTCTCCAGATAGCTTCTGATTCTTTCAATGAATAGGCCGGGTGTTTCTTCTTCTTCAGGCCTGCAGTTCCGAAATCGTCGTCTGTAACCCTCTTAGCAGTGCGGCTCTCAACTGCGTATAATCTTCGGCTTCTTCTCTTGGCAAGCGGGTGTAAAATTCAAGCGCTTTGCCAGTTAGTAGTGTGCTCAGTTTGGTAGCCCAAGTCTCTTGTCTCCAGTTATTGCTACTTGCGAAGCGCTCGAATCGCTCCAGATAAGCGTCCATCTTATCTGAATTTTCAACTAAAGGTGGAAGTTTTGGCGCACGGGCTGTTTGCTCTCTGCTGGCTAAGGCTGTTGCTTCAGTAGCCCTCTGGCTCTGTGCCTCTATCTCCATCTGCTTTAGATGAATTTCGTGTTGACGCTGCCTCTCCGCCTCTTATCGCTCCTCTTCTCGTTGTTTATGTGCCTCTCTTCGCTGTTTCTCTGCCTCTTCTGCTTGAATTTCGAGTTTCCTGATTTCAAGCTCTTTAGCTCTTTCTTCTCTCTCCAGTCTCTTTTCTTCTTTGAGTCTCTTTTCTCTTTCTCTCTCCAGTATCTTTTTTTCTTCTCTCTCTTGTCTCTTTTCTTCTTTTTCCAGTCTCTCCTTTTCACTCTCCAATCTCTCATTCTCTCTCTCCTTTACAAACTCGAGGAGTTGAGCCCCTTCGAGTCCACATTCCTTTCCAATTTTCAGGAATGTCTCCATTTCCGATGTCACAGCACAACACAACCACAATCGTAACAAGTTGTATCAGGATTTTAAAGCTCCAGCTTCCATCCCTGTGGTACCTTGAGCATATTAAAAAAAGGACAATCAACCGTGGCACACATACCCATTGGAAGTAAGCAGTTTATTTTGAACTATACATCTGTAAAATTCATCACATGTAGCATGAAGTCCAACTCAGCTGCAAACGAACTACATTAGTTATAGCGAATCGCCATCTAGCAGACGTCGGCCGCCGTTGGCCCGCGCACAGTCCGGCGGCCAACGTCTTTCCAATAGCCTTTTGCGCAAACTTTACCGCTCGACCTTAAGCCCAAGTCTCTAAAAATTATAAAATTATGACAGCAATGACCAACTTTAGTACGAGCCGAGAAATCAAACTGCAATAAATATAGTCTTATAAAGACAGTCCTTAAAACTGGAAAGGGCATGGATTTTTCATCAGCCCTTGAAGCTGAAAAATTACACTAAAAAAAAGTGCAGTCCTCTCTGTTAATCTCGTCTCAGCCGCAAGAGACATAGAGTCTCATAAGTCCCTGCAGCTGAGAAAATTCACTAAAACGTTTAATGTGTAAGGGACATAGGTTTTCATGAGCTCCTGCAGCTGAATAATTACATTAAAATAATTCAGTCTCTCAGCTATCCTTATTTCATCTCCAAGAGACATAGATTCTCATGAACTTCTGCCGCTCAGAAATTACATTGAAATAACTCAGTTCCAAAAATAGGTTCATGTCACCGGGAAGAGGCATAGATTCTCATGAGCCCCTGCATCAGCAGAGGGTCATGAGAATCTATACCTCTTGATAACTGAGATCACCCCAATTACATCATTGCTGAGATGGAGAAAATCATGCATGGATATGTTACGATGGTTATACGTGTAGTTTAAAAATACAAAAGACATAGATTCTCAAACGCCCTTGCATCCGCAGGTGCTCATGAGAATATATGCCTCTTGCTAGGAGACATCAAGCCCTATTTACATCCTCAGAGCCAGGAGGCCATCCAGGGTTATGTATTCTGACGACCAAATTTCAGTTAAAGTGTGAGACGGCGCGCCTTTGGCGCAATAACTCGGAGAAGAGATTTGACTTTATGTTGATTGTGTTGGTTTTGCTCAATCCTTTAGATCAGAGCCAGCCCGAGTTCTGAATCGTAAAGAAAATCGTCTTGCGATTTGGATGGTGATGATGCGCTGTAAAACTGCCATGAAAGCCATTTACTTGCATCTGAGGCTAGACCTTGACCTTGACGAAGAACGCCACTCCTTTTTCAAGATACCAGTCAGTATGTCTTAGGGTAGAGTATCAAATAATATTTGAATAAAATCCGCCCAGCACGGTTTGAGTAACAAAAGTACTGTATTTTCCAGCCGTGACCTGACCATGAAGGTAATAACGTAACATTGGTTGACGAAACTGTGTAGATTAAAGCATCATCATAGACAATATTGATAAAATATGTAAATTATGTAAAATTTAATAAAATTTATATAAAGAACTTATGTCGTTGTTTCAGTCAAGCCAGACAAAAAAGGTAACTGTCAAGCGTGTAAAATGCAAAGAAGAACCCAACGGAGAAAGAAACCTGCTTAGAAAAGACAGTTACGACACAATTTATGAATATTTCGGGTAAATACCCTTTTAAAAATAGACAAACAAACAAATAGAGAGATCAGTCGCTACTTATCTTCATTTACCGCCGAAGAAATGTGGCAACTGAAGGGTATTGACCCAAAATATTAATAATATTTTAAGCGTGTTTTTTTCCCCCCCGTTGGGTACTTCTTTGTTGTTTCAGTCGCCTGCACAGAAGTCCAGGGACAAAGAAGCGAACAAAGCAATCCATGCTTATGGCTTCTACTGCTTGTGACATTACATTGCTCATCCACATGTTGAAACTTGAATAACCCATTCAGTTCTGACGCACTACAGCAGGAGATGGGTCAACCATCATAATTCAAGGTAGTGCCAGATTAGCTTGTCGGCGCCAAGCTAATCTGGCATTGCCCTTGAATTATCATGGTCGATCCATCGCCGGCAACCGCTGCATAGTCTTTAGATGACGCTTCCTAAATTTGGGAAATACGGCCGTCAGGGTGAATGAGATTAAAAAAATCTGTACAAACCAAGTAAAACCAAAAGATATACCTTCCCTTCACAGTTTTCCTATTGAGTTGCCTGTATGCATTTCAGATGCAGTTTCTATCATGTATAAAATCTCATGCGGAACACATTATCCACCAACCGAAAAGTGTGACTACAACATCTTAACAAGTCGACCATGTAAGCAATCAACCGCTAAAAGAACGCAAGTGTGCTGGTCTGTGATTTTGGATCTTACGGCTTTTAGCACACTAAACAAATTAAAAAAAAAAAATCCATCCGCAGCGCGTTCTGTGATACTTGCAAGTAGTCGCTCCTTTACTGAGCTAAAGAAATCGCCATCATGAAAAGTTCACCCACTTTCGGCGCATCCGAGTTTCTTAACCTTTTGACTGTCGGTAGCGGTTTTTGTCGCGATGATTCCTGCAAGAATCATCGCTACAAAAACCGCTACCGACAGGTAAAGGGTTAAACTCCGAAGAACTACCGCAGCCGGCTGGCATAGCTGCTTGCCCCCTTGTCGTGCCAAAACAATAAATCGTTATCGGAGAAAACTATGAATCTGTTAATGTGTTATTTTCACACATCTGTGCTGCACATGCCTCCAGAATTCTGTGTTCGCGTGCACTGCTGTTATCTGCTATAATTGAAACATATGGAGCGCAGCTTCTTAGTGAGAGGAAACAAACTGACTTTTTTAGCTGACATAATTTTTCAATTTGATTGTTGTTGTATTAACTAATTCGAGACAAATGAATCCGGATTGTCTCGAATTAGTTAATGCACATTTGTTGTTTTTTTGTTTGTTTGTTTGTTTGTTTGTTTTTGGTTTTGTTGTTTAGCTGTTGTTGTTGTGTTTGTTTGTTTGTTGTTCTTTCTTTGTTGTTGTTGGTTTTTGTTGTTTTGTTTTTTTGTTCTGTTTGTTTTTGTTTGTTTTTTCAGTTGGGGTTTGGGGGGGGGGGGGGGAATTGTGTCTGATGATCTGAGGAGGTAAGGTCCAAAATCACGGAGCAGCACACACATAGTACTTATATACATCAAACTTAGGACATGACAAATCGCCTGGGGACCCGAATGTTCTCCTTATATCCGAAATTTGTTATAAGCGTTGGCATTCTACTCGGTAGAATTTCATTGAAGTGTTTCCATTATAAGACTTCCTCTCTCCCCCCCCCCCTCCACCCATATCCACACACACCCGCCCTCCCCCTCGAGGAAAACTATCTGGTGGATGGGATGGTGGAGGCGGAGTCGGGGTTTTGGGGGTCTGGGGGGTTGGGGGGGGGATCAATGGTAGGGAATAGAGAGGAACTGGATACGTGGTTTTGTGCGTGTGTTCAGCAGATGCCGAAATGATTGTTTTCCTACGCAGGCCGTTGGAGTCGAATATGAATACTTAACACTTTATTGTAGCGAGATAACACTAGCGAGACCACTAGTCTGAAGCTGTGTTGATATACACCGTGAATAATGATGGGAGTTGCCGGCATTATGACTGAAACACACAGTGCACATTTACCGCCAGTTTATATTAGTATTATCAGTATTATTAACCCCTTACTTGCTACTGACAATACCGCTTGGCGGAAAAGACGCGCAGCGTCTTTTCCGCCAAGTGGGTAATGTCAGTCAGTAGTCAGTTGTTGTTTTTTGTTTGTGTGTGTGTGTGCGTGCGTGCGTGTGTGTGTGTGTGTGTGTGTGTGTGTGTGTGTGTGTGTGTGTGTGTGTGTGTGTGTGTGTGTGTGTGTGTGTGTGTGCCAGTGGATGAGTTTCGGTGTTCATTTTCAACTGTCACGGTGGACCGACCCATCTCAAGTCGAGATTATCACACACAGAAATTGATGTCGACTTCATACAGCGTACTGCCGTGTAAGGTTTCAAGTGAAGAATCTGATATCATGTTTTCTCAAGAACTGCCTGTGGTGGGCTTTTTTTCCCCTGACTGCCAAGAAATGTCCCATGGGACATTTCTTGGCAGTCGCTGTATGAAGTCGACATCAATTTCTGTGTGTGATAATCTCGACTTGAGATGGGTCGGTCCACCGTGACAGTTGAAAATGAACACCGAAACTCATCCACTGGCACACACACACACACACACACACACACACACACACACACACACACACACACACACACACACATACA
The DNA here is from genome assembly GCA_036245525.1 of Semisulcospira habei. NCBI lineage: Eukaryota > Metazoa > Mollusca > Gastropoda > Semisulcospiridae > Semisulcospira > Semisulcospira habei. Next base: position 47,041,532 of record BTPG01000003.1, on the reverse strand, counting down.
CACACACACACACACACACACACACGCACGCACGCACACACACACACAAACAAAAAACAACAACTGACTACTGACTGACATTACCCACTTGGCGGAAAAGACGCTGCGCGTCTTTTCCGCCAAGCGGTATTGTCAGTAGCAAGTAAGGGGTTAATAATACTGATAATACTAATATAAACTGGCGGTAAATGTGCACTGTGTGTTTCAGTCATAATGCCGGCAACTCCCATCATTATTCACGGTGTATATCAACACAGCTTCAGACTAGTGGTCTCGCTAGTGTTATCTCGCTAACCCGGTGACCAAGTTTGGCATTAAGACAGAGCTGGATTCAGTCGGGAGTACAGCAGCACCCGTTCCGAAAGACCCCCTTTATGAAAGATTGTCCGTCATTAGAAACCATTATTTGGATGTCTGTAGCCACCTAAATGATGGTCTTTAAGGACAGGTGACACTGTTTGCCCTTCGAGACTTCTCTTGAGAGAGCACTGCACATGTCTTTTATGTCGCCCTATTTCATACGCCCCAATAAATGTGGCGTGAGCCAGGATGTCAATTTTTTTATTATTGTTATTACAATGAAAATCTCGCTTCACAAAAATGCACATCTTGATATATTGCCAAATGAAAATGCCTTTTTTTACGTCTTCTAGATTGCGTTCAGCCTAGTCACTATGACCGTTAAGAGAGTACTTATTGTTATTACAATGAAAATCTCGCTTCACAAAAATGCACATCTTGATATTGCCAAATCAAAATGCTTTAAAAAAAAAAAAAAATACGACTTCTAGATTGCATTCAGCCTAATCACTATGACCGTTAAGAGAGTACTTTTAACTCCTTCACGGCCGAGAAAGAAATGAAATAAACTGTATTGCTCGAAGATAAATGATCAAACCAGCAATAATATAAAGTCCAAACCAAAAGTTGTGTAAAATGCAGAGAATAATCCAACGAAAAAACAAACACACTTAGAAAAGTCAGGTATGAGAAGGACTGAAGACGATCCCGCAACTGCAAGAGACATAGATCGTCATCAGCCCCCGCAAATGCGGGGGCCCATGAGGATCTATGCCTCTTGCAGACACCACTTTGCATCTACGTTCCTTGGACGGCTAGGGCTGTTTGGCGTTGAATAAACAAAGATTTCAGAAACACGGTCTGCTACCACTGCAATGAATGAATTAACAGCGACATTTAGAATCACAGTGTTAAGCGTTCGGCAGTTTGCTAGGGGATCATCCTCTCTTGACCATTACAGCAGAGCAGTAGAGTGTTCGTATACTATCATTTCTAGACAGACCGAACGGATGCCACTTCTGCAACTGTTTGATCCGGCCATAGTCACCGAGCGCGGTGTCATTAAAGATCTATAAACCGGCGAAATCTACATTACAATGCAAAGGCTAAGTTGTTTCCCTTGTTACTAACTAATCGCATTCTTGTTGTACTTTCAGTATGCAGACCTTTTACTGACTTACTCTGCGAGATCTGAACTTCTTATTTCGAAATAAATAATAGGGAAATGAATAGTTTTCGGATTGTGCGTGGCCTTTCGATTACGTGTAGGAAGTGAGCTTTCGCCATTCAAATGTGGAATATATGTCTTTTTTGTTGTTGTTTTTTCACTTTCAGTTTTAGTGCCGCGAACCCGGCGGTCGCACTCTCTCGCTTGCGAACTGCCAGGGTGCACTATGCGATCCCAGAAAGCAAACAAGCGCGGTAAGACTAGGACACATATGGTGTGGGGGTGTTCCTAGTTTCCTAACTGAGTGGTCTTGATAGGTTTTATACTGACATTGTATCTTGCTCTCTGCAGGGCAGGGCCCTCTATGTTCCAAGCACGCTGTGTCAGTGCACGCGGAGAGCGCGAGACGTAAAAACAATGGACTTAGCCCTCGTCTGGTTACCGGTAATCTGACAACGGTTTGCGTCAAATCCCGCAAACGCTTTTTGCATACCCCGGTTGCCCTCCCGCCCAAACACGCTCGGCTTCGGGCCGCGACATATTGATAGACTATCGCGCTTGGCAACTTGGTTCTCAAAATAGCTGAAGACAAAATGGCCTTCCTGATCGGTGTTAACAGTCAGCCCTGACGCACTACAGCAGGAGATGGATCGACCATGATAATCTAATGCCAAGCTAATCTGGCACTACCATTGAATTAACATGGTCGATCCTTCGCCTGCAAGTGGCGCTATATAAATACCAAGTATTATTATTATTATTATTATTATTATTATTATTATTATTATTATTATTATTATTATTATTAACTGGTACACAGTCGTTAGGATGACACCCCCAAAATCTAAGAAATGCGACTTTGGGCTTAACTCATTCGAGACGTTCCGCCACTGGATACGCACCTTATGCCGCGTATCCGGAGGCGGCACGTCTCGAATGAGTTAAAGCGGTTATAGGTGAGAGTAATTGAAGGCATTTGACAGGTGTATCATAATATAACCACCTGTTTCAAGATGCTCAAGGCTGGAGCTTTGAAAGCCTGCTGCTACTAACACCAAGGGTACAAACCTGCACCATGCTGTTAGCTTCTGTGTGTGCTACATATTGCTATGGTCCATTATACTGTAACTGCCTTGCGCAAGCAGTCATGAGTACTGAAACATAGACGCAGATTTTCCAACTCAGTCGTACTGAAAATTGTAAACACCATTTGTTTCAGAGATACCTTTAAAAGTCTTGGTGATAAGAAGACTTTACTACCCTTCTTTTCACAGTCAATATTAGTGGACACACGCACCAGAGGTTTTCCACTTCTGTTTGAGTGTAACGTAAGCAACCCTCCTGCATACAAAAAAAGAAGAAGAAGAGCACATTTTAATGCATTCAAACTTCATAATTTAAGTCAGCCCTTTTGTCTAACACTATTACAAGCTATACTACATATGACATTTATAAAATAAGTTATTGGTCGCAGGGGTTTGCCACTCGGACCCTTGTAGGCCGGAGGGAGGTCAAAGGAACCTCTGTACCCCGAAGGCCGAAGGCCTTCGGGGTACAATGGTTCCTTTGACCTCCCGAAGGCCTACAAGGGTCCGTGCAGCAAGCCCCTGCTAACAATAACGTAGTTGTTTTCATTCCTCCACTATTTTCGTAAAGAAATCAAGAAGAAATCTCCGACCTGGGCCGCGCCATACATGACTGACGTAAAAGGAATATATATTTATACATAAGAGAATTATGACGTAATTTTCAATATTTCATGACCTTGCCGTCTCCAGTAGAGCGCCTGTTGTTTCGAACAACACTAAGTAACGTTGTACTTTGGAATGTTTGGTGATCTTTTATGTGACTGAAATCCAAGACGCGTCAGAAAGAAGGCTACAAAAAGTCCGACAGTTGATTTGTTGCCACAAGGGTTTTTGTATCACGGTCACATGATACGGTTTGCGCTAAAGTAACTGGTCGTGTGACGTAAGGATAAAAACAAAAGGAGTTATCGCGAACCATTGGTCCTTTACTGGTCGCTTTTACTATAAACAGTGGGGGAAAATCTATGAACGAAGAAGCAATACATTCTGCAGAATACAGCCAGCTGGTTTTGGTGACTATAAGGCTTGTCACGAGACCTCAATACCTTTAACTCATTCTACCCCAAGACCGAAATCCCCAAATTTTGAAGTCGTCCTCTGAAGACTGCATTGCAGTGCAGGACACAGATGGACCGTGATTGTTCAAGGGTGATGCCAGAATAGCTTGGCGCCCATAGGCGCCAAGCTATTCTGGCATCACCCTTGAACTATCATGGTCGATCTTTATTTTGCTGTGGTGTGTCTGGGGTAGAATGAGTTAAAGTAACGCCGTGACTTCACATTTAACGTAAATAGTCCTAACCACGACTCCGCTGGACCGGGCTCGAACCTCCCAAGCAATCGTGAATCACAATTCCCCTCAGCAGTCCCGACTAGAAGAATTATCGCAAGACCTCATTACCACTAAGCTATAGTGATTTACAATTCCCCTCAGT
>BTPG01000003.1:47010040-47032540 GCA_036245525.1 Semisulcospira habei | reverse complement strand
AGACTGTTTTCTTTCTGAGCCAGGAGGCGAATGTGAAAGTCTGCGCTTCCTGTGACGCTGTTTTTTAGTTTTTCCCGGCTTCTCTCTCAAAGGAGATTGGCCATGTTTTAAAAATTTTCCAGTTGATTCCATGAATGGATTAATTTTTATTAGCACTAGTGTGGTGTAACCACCAAACTAGAAGGCTATGCTAATCAATACTGCGCTTACTAGGGCGCGCCACAAAGCGTGGCTGGGCTAGAAAGCTAGGCTATCCTATGCTGCGCCGGCCGGGTGAACGACTCTGACCCAGTTCGGCGCTGATCTTAGCTGTAACTGCCGCGCGGCACGAGAAGTGACTGCGGCAGGTTCCTAATTTAACACTGAGCTACTATAGTATTGAATTTATTTAGAGGATGGGGAGACTAAACTACCCTAAGCTGCGCCGTCCAAGCGGGCAAAGCCAGCCCGGACAGACGCTATCTTTTGTTTTAAGATAAATATCCACACAGCACAAAAGGTGACTGTGGGACACCTATATCTCCTGTTTTTAAAGGGTATAGATAGTACTGGCAACTATACGTTTTAGTCTATAGTAAGCAAGATTCGGGGCAGCGTATACCTTCTCTGAAATTTCACGAGCGAAATCTCAGAGGCCGACCGAAAGGAGTTCGTGTAGACGTAGTTGGGTAGAAGGCAATGGCAATGGCAGTGGTGAAGATTGCTGGCTATAGGCGTGACGTGGCTTGAAGACGCAAGCGACTGAGGATGGTGATGGAAAGATAGTAATGCCGTGCTGACAGGCTGTTGTAGATGGAAGGCTAGTAGATAGCAGTAGGCGATGCTCGGGCAAGCAGTAGTGGCGAGGCTGTGACCAAGACTCCACAAAACAACCAAAAGCAGTGAGGCTGAAGGAGTGAGATGCAATTGGCTACGGTCAGCCAGATGGTCTTACAGTAAAAAAAAAAAAAAAAAAAAAAACACACAGTCTGCTGTGCATAAGGAAAACGAATATACATATAGTCCAATTGTGGGGGCTCATGAGGATCTATGTCTGATATAAATGAATTGGTTTCCATAATAAAAGTAGTATTCAAAAACATAACGTTTAAGATATAAAACCGAACGCAAGGAAAAAAACAGTCTGAGGAACACACAGAGGTAAATGCCCCAAGCAAAAGTCATAAATCCTCATGGCTCATGCGGATCTATGCCTCTTGCAGCTGAACGGAAATCACCCACGAACGCAGAAATGCTTTTGCTTCCGTATGAACTGAAGCGCACAAAATGCCGTCATTGAAAATGGTGTGCATGTGTGCTCGGAGGAACTGCCAAATTGCTGTGAAAATTGCCGACAGAAAAGAATCTTTTAGCAGTTTGACGACCAGCGGAAACCGTCCCCCAATATCAAAGGGGGAAAGGGTAATTGGCTTCAAGGGTCTCGGGGTGAAATAATATTGAATGAGAACCAACTCACGCGAGAAGTTAAAAACACACCTGTCAAACATTGACTATGATGGGTCGAGAAATGATTCTTTAGTTTTATTGTTCCGTTTATAAAAAGCGTCTCAATTATTATAGAGTGATTGCTTGAAAACTTCCTTTCTAAACACATCCTGTAATTTTTTTCCCCCATGAAGGACTAAAAATTAACTTCTTTGCTGCTGAACTACTACCCATCTGCAAGAGGCATAGATCCTCGTGAGCCCCCGCATTCGCGGGGGCTCACGGCGAGGACCTATGCCTCTTGCTGGCTCCATTGTATATCCATGGCTGGGTGGAGATCTTCACACAGAATTCAGCAACACAGACTGTGACCATGCCAGTAGGGCTTTCCGCTAGGATTTAAAATTGTTCGTCATCGGACAAGAAAAACAAACAAAATAATAATAATAATAATAATAATAAAATCCGTTTCAGTCAGTCGTATACACAGCCGAAGAAAAGTAGCTGGACGCTCTTTTTTTTTTTTTTTTTAAAGGTTTGTCCTTCCAGGTGACAGTCGGCCTTCTATTTTCCCCCCCAGTACCTGTCAAAATGCGTCAGTCAAATACGGAGAGTTTTCCTTTCACGGAAACCCGGTTACCCCCCCCCCCCCCCACCCCCCTCTTGTGCATGCAGCCATCGGCACTGTACACAGTACCATTGGGTCTAGGAACAAGGAGGGTTAAATTGCAACTTTTAAGAAAATTGATTTTATGGGGTGAAGGCAGCATCGATAATACGGTTATTTCCAAAAAGCGGATCACACACACACACACACACACACACACACACACACACACACACACACACACACACACACACACACACACACACAAACACTCACGCTCGCACGCACGCACACACACACACACACACACACACACCACACACACCATCACACACACCACACACACACACACACAAACACACAGACACACACACACACACACACACACACACACACACACACACACACACACACACACAAATGGTTTCTGAGGATGGCTGACTACGGAACACCTTTCGTTTATTTTTTTTTTAACTCATTCAGCCCCGACACACAACAGCAAGACATGGATCGAACATGATAGTTCAAGGGTAGTGCCAGAATAGCTTGGCGCCTATAGTCGCCAAGCTAATTCTGGCACCACCCTTGAACTATCATGCTCGATTTGTCTCTAGACTTGTAATACAGTCCCTCGCAGGGCAACTTCAATCACAATTTGGTGATTTCGGTCCTGGGGCAGAATGCATTAAGAAAACGTGGCTGTGAAAATTGTCAACAGTATAGCGTTCACACGACAGCAAATTTCGGCCGGATATATACAAAGTGCCGTAGGACAAAATTTATATATGAAAAAAGAAATGGATATAAGGAAAGTTATCTTCATAGAATGTAGTCGGGTCCTCTTAGAAGGCTTTGTTGTATCCGACTTTTGTTATATCCCACATTGTTATAAGCGAAGTCCACTGTCGTATAGCCTTCCAATGAAAACATTTCTTAATAACAGAATGCCAAAGAGAAGAAGGGGAAAAAAGAGAGCGGTGTGTGAGGGGTATGTTTATCAAGTCCTTACAAATCATTCAATCTGTTAAGGAAGAATCATAACCTCCCATACCGGTCCGCTCATGTGTGTGCGAACCTACAAGCCTTCACAGATAATTAAACCTCTAGGTCTTCATCATATGATCCTTCACCTAGCCGAAACTGACGACGGAGACCTTTGTGAAGTCAGGACCAACAGTGAACCTTTCTTGTGAAGAGCTACATATGCATTCACAATTGTTACCTACCTTGATTAGTTATTTCTATAACTGTCGGGGTGGAGGGGTGGGGGGGGGGGGGAACAACCCAAAACGGGAATGTCATAACTCATTCTGCCCGCGACACACCACAGTGAGATGTGGCTCGACCATGATAGTTCAAGGGTGGTGGCAGAATAGCTTGGCGCCTATAGGCGCCAAGCTATTCTGCCACCACCCTTGAACTATCATGGTCGATCGGTCTCCTGAATTGCAACGCAGTCCTCATAGGATAACTCCCATATGTGCTTATTTCGTACCTCGGGCACAATGAGTCAACGATATATTATACATGTTGTTTGTCAAAATTTGAAGCCGTGAAGTCGCATTGCAGAACATAAAAATAAGCGCTTGGACATTTATGAACAACAACTTTCTGCGTTCAGTTAACACTGACTGCCAACAAGGTCTTTCTCGTTCAACTGATGAAAAGCTGTAAGGTGTCGCGGGGCTGTTTGCTGGTTTCTAATAATTGAAGAATGATTAACCTTTAACTAAGAAACCCCTCCAGCAATGTCGCCACAAAGGACGGTACTACCGCCAGATATTGCCCACAGTGTGAGAAAATTAATCCTAAGGTTTGTAACAGAAACTGCTCATTGACGTAAATAAATTGACTCGGAGAACGGTAGCGCTAATTTAAGGTGCCACCGGCGATTGGTGGGCATGGGGGGGGGGGGGGGGCAGGGGGGGCGGGGGGGGGGCAGGGGGGGAGCAGGGGGGAGCAGGGTGGGCCAGGGGGGAGGCAGGGGGCAGGGGGGGCAGGGGGGGGGGGGGCAGGGGGGGATGGAGGGGGAGGGATTAAAAAAAAAAAGAAGAACCGTGACCCATGGCATTTGTACACATATTTATCAAAGTTGCTGGAAATTCAAAACAGGTCAGCTTTAGTATATCGCGTTACCCGTGAGCCAGTCAGACCGCGTTTTTCGCGATGGCGTTATTGCAACGGTGTTTACACAGACTTGTTGTGAAAAAAGACAAAAAAGAAAAAGCTCCTCTGGCCGACGTCAGCCTTAGCTGGCCCTCGCACTGTCGTCGGCCCGATGACCTTTTGCTAATCGGGCATCCCCCACCAGCCACAGACCCGTGCTGCGTTATATATCTGATACCACGGTATATTGGACGCGCATAATACTGTACTGAGGATGGTTCATATTTGTAAAGAGATGCTCCCCTCCTTTCGTGGGGCTTCCGCGAATGATGCTTCCAATCATTTACTTAGTATTCCTCCACCCCTCTCCCCCCACCCACCCCTCTCTCCCCACCACCCCCCCCACTCCCCCCCCCCCACACACACACTGTTTTTGTGTGTGTAGGACTAAATCTATGATCAAGACTCAAGATGACTTTATCGTTGCTGTGATAGAAAATCACACACAGCAAAAAGTGCCTTGCCACCGCAGGTGCTGCTCACATTCACTCACTCGCTCATTCCACAAATTACAATAACAGAGCTTATACACGATGGACAATGACTCGGGACGGGTAAAGCCCGTCACCAAGGCATCTAATGCCCGGCGCCAGTGGCCTCATCCCGACCCGAACCTCCCTAACAAAAGCAGAATGCTAAGACAGCCCTATGTCTCCTGAACACACTAGTATATGCTCTTTTATTAAGCTCCTACTTGACTAAAGCTAGTACACGAAAATATAAGTTAACAACAGAAACAAATTACCGTCGAAGGGGAAATGATCTCCGATCTAGGTAGCTGCACCTGGAGGCCCGTCGCTCTAATACAGCGCCTGTGTTCAGAGCGGCACCGCTCCGACAAACCATCATTGCTCTGTTTGACCTCATCATATCATGCTGTGCGGGCAGACAGGTGTAAGTGTTTAAGTCTGATTGTTCTTTATGTTGTTTAGCGTATTTATAGGCCTACATATCTGTTGTACGTAAAATGCAAAGGTAATTGTAGTATGCCAGCTGTGCGGAGCTCAGAGTTGTTACTGAAAGTATAGGACAGTCTCACTTCTCATCAAGTACGGGTTATCTTTCGCTGTTCTTTAGCGTAGGAGAACGCTCACTGAGTTCCGGCTGTTGTTTCGAAAATGGCGTCAACATTAAAGGCTAGATCGGCAAAAGTATGTGGAGGTGGAAAACATTACTGTGTTATTTGCCATAACCACCGAGGAAAAATTATTGACGGAAGAGTTGTCAAGCTACATAGCTGTCCAGCAAACAAGCAACTTAAAAGAGCTTGGGAGCAGCGCTTACGTTTGATCCGACAAGATTATAACACGGTCAAATATCCACTTGTTGTTTCTTGATTTTTAACGTCTCTCGCCACAACGAGGTGATTGGAGACAGGTAGATTATTATGATTATAGGATAAAACATAGTTCATAATTATAATATAATATAATTTATCGAAAAAAAAATAAATAAAAAAAAAATATCCACTTGTTTGCTCGGAACATTTTGTTGGAAAACGTGGACCTGTATTTGGTGATGATGTCCCATCTGTTTTCCCGAGTCGAACTTTTAAACTCTCTACGGTTAGTAAATTATTTGAATTATTACTTGTGTTTTTATTTACTGAAGCTTTATTTAGTCTTCTTTAATGAAGCTTTATTTATTAATCACACTTTGAGGTTTCCTCTAGTCTATAGTATTAGTATTAGTAGTACTAGTACTGTAGTAGTCCAGCAATGCCATCGCCCCGATGCAACAGGACAAAGAAGGTGTCACCCACACCACCACTTCATTTTCAAGATAAATAGTGGCCAATCCGTAAAATAAGCAAAAATACTGTATGAATGAAAATTGACAGTAAATGTTTTAAACAACACATCTGTGGTGTTATTACTAATAATAATGACACTCAGTTGTAATTTTAGAAGTCTTATAACAAATAAATAATTAGTAATATTATATTCTATAATATTGATTATGTTGGTATCTATTTTACAGCCTGCATTAGTTTAATTTGAATATGCGATTAAAACAAAAATGCAACAACTACTAGAAACCTCTACTTGTTGCCTATAGCTCTCTCTTTTTTTTTATTTTTATATATATATATTTTTTTATTTTTTATTTTTAAATCATATCATCTCATGTTACATCATTTTTAACTTCATACTCATTATTTGAAAGGAACTCTGACTATGACAATGAAATAGATGCTAGTAGTTAGCACTCAGCATTTTGTAAAAAAAAAAAAAAAAAAAAAATTAAATTAAATAATAATAAAGGGGACTGCTCGAAGTACGTTTGATAGCGCTACAAAAATGCATAGGTACTCAAGTAAACAGACATTGATTTTTTTAAAATAAAGTTTATGAATTTTTTTTAATATTAACAATTTCATGTACTTTATGCCATGTAGAATACTTTATTTATATAAGAAATCAGGGATAATTGATTTTACTTATATTACAAAACTACTAACTCGCAGATCAAATTTTACACACACACACACATATGACAATAATGTAATTTATAAACAGAGTCCAAAGCACAAGAAGCACATGCTGACAAATATGAAATATTTATAATATATCATATGGCAGTGGTCAGTGGAGTCAACTGTTTACTGACCTGCATCATTTCTTTCCACAGCATCATCGACAGCATCCTCAACATCTTTTCGCAGCAGAAATGTGCCTCTTGCTCTGCGCACTAATTCTTCTTTTTTTTCCACTGACAAGTTGTCCATGTTTTCGAAGAAAATCTTTTAATTGTTTCACGTTCATGCGTTCTATGTCTGCTCCATCTTGCCGGAACTCGGTGTAGCAAAGGGAGGATACTCGTGCGTAACTTCCTTATTACAAATGGGAAAGGGCTATAGGCGTCTTAAAATTATTATTATTATTATTATTATTATTATTATTATTATTATTATTATTATTATTATTATTATTAGCGTCATCATTATTATTATTATCATCATTATTATCATCAGCAGCATTATCATTATGATCACCATCGTCCTCACTATCGTTATTATCATCATCAACGTCATTCTGCACAGTTCTCTCCATCACGGGCGTTTTTTTCTTTTTCCCAGAGCTACCTCTCACCTTCTTCGCAAATAAAGGACTTTTTTATGAGGAGTTCCTAATTGAGTGTCACCTCCTTCACCGATAAACAGCACCACGTGTTACAAGAGTTTCGTTTCACATTTGTTCTCTAAACAAACCATCTATCTAACCGCCTTAACTCATTCGAGACGTGCAGTGTTCGGATACACGGCTTTAGCCGCGTATCCGAATGCTGCACGCCTCGAATGAGTTAACGCCAATAAACTGTGGAGTCCAGGAACTCTATATCGCAGATGTTAACTAGGAGTGTCCGCGTTCACACTTTATGTTTCTCAGGTGACCCAAGTCTACTGGATTACTTTCGACTACAAAAAAGATCACACCAGCCGGGTCCTTCAGCCCGAAATCTCTTCAGTCTCTAAAAGACGTAGATTCTCATTAGCTCCTGCCCCGATCTGCAAAAGACATAGATCCTCGTGAGTTCCTGTATCCGCAAAGACTCACGAGAATCTATGCCTCTTGCCGACAGAGGTGGAGTCCCACAAAAATCTCCAGCTTGAGATAGTTATTAAGTTAGTCAAGATTTAACGCCGAGCAGGTGACGAAGGTCATCTTTCAACGGCCTCAGATTGAGTGGGGTCATCTGGGGTTAACCCCCTCACTGCCGGGACATAGCAACCTTCAGCCAGCTACAAGAGACATAGATCTTCATGGGCCGCGGGGGATCATGAGGATCGGTGTCTCTGCTGGCTTTATTCATATCTGTGAGTCTCACTTGTCACACGGCTCATTGTTATTTTTGTTGTTGCCATTATTACTATTAGTAGCAGTAGTTTATTGTACTATGTTATTAATTAATATTAGTATGACAATAAACTTCTAACAGAACAAATCGCCTGCGGACCAACATTGTCTCGTTGCTTCTTTAGTATATCCCAAGTTTGTTTAACTAATTCAGCCCGACGCACGTATTTCCCAAATTTTGGAGGCGTCATCTAACGACTATGGACCTGTTGCAGGAGATTATCGACCATGATAAATTCAAGGGTAGTGCAAGATTAGCTTGGCGCCGACAGGCGCCAATCTAATCTGGCACTACTCTTGAATTATCAAGGTCGACCATCTCCTGATGTAGTACGTCAGGGCTGAATGGGTTAAAATGCAGTAACTTGTATAGAGAATGTGCTCAGTGTCGGGACCTCTGAAAAAGTGTTGTTATATCCGAATATTTTTATATTTGTACGCCTTGTTATAAGCGAAGTCGACTGCATATTTTTCTTTCAGTCTCTGATCGTCACTTTCAAAAAAATCTATTCAAGGTCTCTGACCGTGAATGGGTTAACTCGAAAAACCCACAGCAATTTTCACCACCCATCGCGCAGACGACACAAGATAGATCGCACGCCATGACACCCAGCAGGGACAAGCAGCAGCCCCCGCAGTGAATGAATTTCGCGCGGCAGATTGGTTCTCTTTTCTACCAATGAAGACCCCGCTCGGCCTTGCTCGCGCGGCATTGTAACTTCACAATGGGCGCCGGGCTTTGGGGACAGAATACAGAATAAGTTCTTTTCTGGTGACACTGAAGCAGGTATTGGCAGATTTCCCGACAAAATGTGGAAGCTTTTGACGTGGAACGGAGCTGTTCATTGAGAGTTTTGTCCAGGCCGTGAATAGGAAAAACAGACGGAAATAACAAATTCAGGAGCTATGACTGTCAATTTGAGTCATTCGCAGCAGACGGCAGATGAAGACTGTCCAAGCCGGCAAGAGGCATAGATTCTCATGAGCCCCTGCTACAGCAGGGGCTCATGAGAATCTATGCCTGTTTGTGACCTAAGGACAGGTTCAGGAATTTCAGTAGCTGAAGTAACAAGTTCAGGAGCTGTAGCTAAGTCAATTTGAGTCACTCGCAGCAGAAATCAGATGGGTTTTGACCAAGCCGGAAAGAGGCATAGATTCTCATGAGCCCCTACGGCAGCAGTGGCTCATGAGAATCGATACCTCTTGTGTGATCAACAGACACGTTGATGGACTCCACGAATTATAATTAATTTATTTGCCGTTGAACAGAGATGTAAATTGTTGGTGAACGAGGCGGAAATCGTGCGATCAAGTGGCATAGATTCTCATGAACCCCTGCAAACATATGGGCGCATAAGCATCTATGCTTTTTGCAGAGATAAGGAGGCGGTCGAGAGACTTAGCTAAGCTCATTGTAGAACTGTGATGGTATTCGATTGATGGTCTAGTGGCTCTGAAATTGGGTTCTCCAAAGGGTAATGCTTAATTTTGCTCAGGGTGGTGTTTTTCTCATATCCAAATAATTTCTTTATGGGATTTTTGTCGAGTCGTTGTGACGGGGTATGATTTGATTACTAAATAATTGGCATGTGTAATGAGCAAGGATGTATTGAGAGATTTGTCAAATTTGCGTTTCGTTAGTAATAACATTCTGTTACTGTTTCAGCGCCAATACCGGGACAACCATCCACCGTGATAGTTTGAAGCTAGTGCTTGGAGAGGTGTCATAATGTTCCGGCACTACCTTTAATGGTAGAACCTTCTCACATGGATATTAATCAGGCACAGCCTGTCCGTCAGAAAGACACAGTTAAGAGCTTGACACATTCAGATTTTGTGTCACGTGTTAATGAGTACATGTCCTTATTAACTAAATTTAAGCATAAAATTAATTGATTTTTTTTTTTTGAAAAACAAGGTTGTAAGAGAAACAACAACAATTTAACTACTACTATTACTACTAATTATTATTATTATTATTATTATTATTATTATTATTATTATTATTATTATTATTATTATTATTATTATTATTATTATCAGCATCATTATTGTTAATATTATTGTCATCATTATTATCATCAGCAGCATTGTATTGTTATAATAAATGAAACTATTTTAACTCATTCTAACCGAGGACCGAAATCCCCGCATTTTAAAGCTGCCGTCTGAAGGACTGAATTACAATTCTAGAGACAGGATCGAGCATGATAGTTCAAGGATGATGCCAGAATAGCTTGGCGCCCATGGGCGCCAAGCTTTTCTGGCACCACTCTTGAACTGTCATGCTCGATCCACATCTTGCTGTGATGTGTCGGGGCTGAGTGAGTTAAAGGCAGCAAGGCTAAGAGAACAGCTCAATTTGTGCATTTGAATAACTGCCCCGCATTGCAGTCTACGTTTTGATTATTAAAGTTTCATTTTCACTGTTCTCACATAGATTGCATGCTACTACATTAGGTGTAGGTGTCATTAGCCATTAGGTGAGTGACAAGCAGGAGGAAAACACGCTTACAAAAGACAGTTACAACACAATTGTTTTGTAACTGTCTTTTCTAAACGTGTTTAATTTTTCGTTGGGCTATTCTCTGTATGGTCTGTTCGTAGTCCAAACAAAATGGAAATAAGTACCCAACGGAGAAAGAAACACGCTTAGAAAAGACAGTTACAACACAATTTATTAAAATTTGATCTCTATATTATTTGTTTGTTTATTTTGAAAAAGGGCATTTGCCCGAAATATTAATAAATTGTGTTGTAACTGGCTTTTCTAAGCGTGTTTCTTTCTCCGCCGGGTACTTCTTTGCATTTTATATGCTTGGCAGTCACCTGTTTCGTCTGGATTGCATATTTTATTAAACAAAATGGAACCACAAACCAAGAACTGATCAGATGCAGACTACATTTAATCAGCCCCCCACCCCCCACCCCCCCACCCACCCCCCTTCCCCATCTCCCCTCAGTCAACCCGCCGTGAGATGGCCTTAGTCGTCTGCTCCGCGTTAAACCCTAATAACAAAGTAACTAACAACCTCCCTGGGGTCTGGTCAGCTTTCCGATTAATGTCACCAAAGGGTCAGTTAGCAGCAAGACATTACTCCAGTCGCAAAAGGTCTTTGGGCCCACGACGACCGCAGTGGGCCAGCGCACAGCAGTGCTCGAGCCCATTGCAGCCGCCGTGGACCCGCGAGGACCTTTGCATACTAGAGTGCAGTCGATTCCCTCCACCGCCGCCACCCCCCCCCCCCCAGTCCCCTCTACTTCCCCCACCCTCACCCCCCACTCTTCAGTACTCTCGCCAGCCCCCCCCCCCAGCCCACTCCCCCCCCCTCCCCCACATAAATTTCCCTCCCTTGCCCCTCCCCCTCCGTCTGAGAGGACCCTAATCGGTGGCTTGAGCCTCATCACTGTCACCAGCAGAGTCAAGTCCTTCGGTCAGTATCAGTCAGCCCTCTTCCGCTTGGAAGAGGCATAGATCTCATGAACCCCTGTTACCTGCAGACAGACAGAGGCTCATGAGAATCTATGCCTCCCGCCTCTCACGTTCGAACCACTTTTCACATCTTTTCTGTCCTACGAAGGAATTCTTTTAGGTTAGGTCTGTCGCTGCCGAGTGAAAAAGCAAACTGTTACAAGAGGTATATATTCGCACGCGAATCTATGCCTCTTGCATAAATTGCTCAGGATTATTTCAACAACTCTATCTCTGTTCCTCACGACGCGTGAGAAATAGACGAGGGTTTAGTCTGCGACTGCCGCCCAATGACAAAGAGGATCACAGGAGACGCGCCGCTCGTGCGCTCGTGCACCGTAAAAAGGTCACGTGCCCTTCACGACAGAGGCTCTGTCTGGGAGTCAGTGCTTGACATTAGGCACGCAATAATCTCCTTTGATAAAGCAAAGTAACATTACAATGAAAAAGAGGGATGAAGAAAACAAAACTAAACTAATGAGTCACATAATCCAGACCAAAAAAATTAATCCAGACCAAAAAAAGTAAAGTGCAGAGAAGAACCCAACGGAGAAAGAAACACGCTGAGAAAAGACAGTCAGGTTACAACACAATATATAAAAATTTCGGGTAAATACCCTATTTCAAAATAGACAAACAAACAATTATAGAGATTAGTCCCTATTTATTATCTTCATTATCGCAGAAAGGATGTCGCCACCGAAATATTAATAAATTGTGTTGTAACCGTTTTTCCTAAACGTGTTTCTTTCTCCGTTAGGATCTTCTCTAACGAGACACATAGACTTTGTCCGAATAAAATATCAATCCAGACCAAAAAGGTGACTGCCAAGCGTGTAATATGCAAAGAAGTACCCAACGGAGAAGAAACACGCTTAGAAAAGACGGGTACAACACAATTTATTAATATTTCGGGTAAACACCCTTTGTCAAAATAGACAAACAAACAAACAGAGAGATTAGCCGCTACTTATCTTCATTGGCAGAAGGAATGTGGCAACTGAAGGAGGTGACGTAAAATAAAAGAAAAGGAAGAACAAAAGTGCGCAAAAAGTAAAAATGACGTCAACGAAAAATCGTAATAGAGAGACTCGGAAAGAACCTGAACACGAGAGACAAGAGTGTGTGCAAGTACGTGCAGGAGCGAGCGAAAGAAAAGGCGTGTAGATGAGGCCAGAGAAAGAGAGAGAGGGAGAGAGAGAGAGAGAGAGAGAGAGAGAGAGAGAGAGAGAGAGAGAGAGAGAGAGAGAGAGAGAGAGAAAGAGAGAGAGAAAGAGAGAGAGAGAACGAACGGGGAGTACCCTTGGGCACGAAGTAGGCTGAGTGTCTAATACACAAAGCCTGCTAAACACCAACCCGAAGGCAAACTTTATATCACCTTCAAGTTGAGGACTACCTCAGGGAAAAACGGGAGGACCCCGGGAAAAAAAAACCCAGCATTTAGCACGGTACACAACAAGTAATAAGTCATGAAAACAAAGCAAATAATCAAATTCAGTAAGAGAATATAGGTAAAAGTGGAGGGTAGGTAGTTGTGAAACCGTCTTCAAGGGTAACTCAAAAAATAAGGGGGGGGGGGGGAGAGAGAGAGAGAGAGAGAGAGAGAGAGAGAGAGAGAGAGAGAGAGAGAGAGAGAGAGAGAGAGAGAGAGAGAGAGAGACCGGGGCGGTGGGGGGAGGGGAGGGGGGGGGGAGAGAGGAAGGAGGAAGGGGAAAAAGGGAAAAGGAAAAAGCGTAAAGAGAGAAAGAGGGCTAGAGAGAAGTGGTAAAGGGGGTAGGGGGGGGGGGGAGAAAGAGGGAGAGAGGTAGAAGGAAAGAGAGGGGAAAAAAAGGAAAAAGGGGGTGGGCTGGGGGCGGAAGACAACCAGCCAGAGCCACCAACCCCACCCAACAGGCACCCACCAGCCCACAGAAAAACACACAGGCACGCAACAAGACGACCACATACATCCCCAAGGGATGCACACGATCGCCTCGCCCCAAAACCGCGTATCAAACCGTGAGCCGGAGACCCGGCGCCCGACAGGGAAGGGCAAGGGATCCAACTAAACGTTCGGCCAGCGCTGAGAAAGTCCCTAAGGGAAATGTACATATCAACCAGCGCCAACCTCACCTAACTGGTTAGTGAGTAGTAAAACAGTGAGGTAAAGTAGCAGACACAAGCAAGGTAAAAAATGTTAATCTTTCATATTCATCCCGAGTGGCGCCACAGTGCCCAGTTTATTAATCAGAAATTTTTCACGGTCTTTCCTGGCCCAGACATTACTGGCTTGCATAAGCCAGAGGCCTTTAACCCGAATGTCCGAGACGGAGTGGTCGGCCTGATTGAAATGTCGTCCGACCGGTCTGTTGTATTGGTACTTGACAGACTGAAGATGTTCTTTGAAACGGTCGTTGATGGTTCTTTCCGTCTCTCCAACATAGAGTTGGCCGCATTTCACAAAGGAGATGACATAAATCACGATGGTGGTTTGACACGTGAAGTATCTGTCTATGTTGAATTTGTAACGTGGACCATTCACCACGGTGGAAGGGCAAATAAAAGGACACGTCTTGCAATTAGGAACATTGCACGGAGTGGAGCCGGAGGTTCTGGTGGTATGACGAGGCTTGAGAGTAGAGCGAACAAGCATGTCCCGCAAATTAATATCCCTCTTGAAAGCTACCAACGGAGGTTCAGAAAAGATAGCAGCAGATTCTTGACTGGATGACAGAAGACCCCAGTTAGAAAGAAGGATTTTACGCACCGGATTGGTGTGGGGATGGTAGATCATGGTTACGATAGGCCTGTCACTATCAGCAGTAGGTTTAGTCTGCAGTGTACTCGCGCGACTAAGTTTTTGAACCGTTAGGAGAGATCCTAAAATATGAATAAAATATCGCCCTCTCCCAGGACAAAAATATCACCACATTAGCATTCTCAACATCTCTCCCTAATATTCACGCTACCCCCCTCCCTCCCCCCTCCCCCTCCCTCTCCTCCTCCCCCCTTTACCCCTCCGCCAACAGCTCCCCCCCCCCTTCCCCCAACCCAACCCACTCATAAAAGAAACGTAAAAGAAATCGCCCGGTTAGTTGGTTGATTAGTTCGGGTTCAACGTCCACAGCACTGAGGTGATTATGGACGGCCCTGACGGGCGGGTTATGGGGGACAGGGAAATCTATTGCCTATGGAATACGACCTGAACACTGATCAACTCAGGCGCACTCCAACTGTGCCACTTTGATTTACCAGGACCTTTCAACAGACATGCTATTGAACACATCCGTTTTTTCCCCCTGGATTGTGAGTCCACCTACCTGGGCCGGGACGGGATTCGAACCCACGACCCGACGATTCCCTTCGCTCTCCTGCTCCGACGTTTAACCGCCTGAGCTATTTCGAACTCTAAGAAGAAGAAGAAATCGCCCCTATCGCCATGTCTTTTTATATGCTTTTGCTAACCACCACTTACGTGCCAACCCATCCGGTAAAACATCAACAGCCAAAGACGCACCTTCCACTTTCCTTTCGCATTGTAGTTTGCAGACGGATTGTAGTTTGTAGACGGATTGCAGTTTGTAGACACATTGCAGTTTGTAGACGGATCGTGGTTTGTAAAAGCTCCAGTCGTTCATTGAACAGCCTACATCTGTCAGCACGAGGCACAGAATATCTTGCGCACCGGCGGCTGCAGGAGCTCATATAGATGCTCTTGCAAATGCGAAGTGAGCGTGGAAAATACAAAGTCGGCGACTTTGTGGACGCTTCACTCGAGTTGTTCATTTACAGATTCAGTCCTCCCCCGCCCACCCCCCCCGCCCCCCCCCCGCCCCCTCCCCCCACTCCGTGGAAGCCTTTCGAATTGTCAATGATCATTGGCAGCTAGAGGTATTTATTTTGTGAGACCCTGACATCTGCCGGGGACAATGAGCATCTATGCCTCTCAGCTTATAATCGAGGGACAATACTGAGCGACTTTCATCTCGTCGCCAAACAAAACAGGTTTCTCTCTCTGTCACTGAGAAATGTATCTTTCTGTTGCAAGAGGCATAGATTCTTATGAGCCACCGCATGCGCGGGGGCTCATGAGAATCCATGCCTCTTGCTAAAACTATTTATAACTTCATCTCTCCAACTCAGAGTGCCATCGGGCGGTCAGTCTGTAAGGGTTGTGGTCGGAAAACAAAAAAAAAGATCTCAACACAATGCTCAGACGTGCAGAAAAGAAAAAAAGCACAGTTGGCAGTGCCGAGAGTCGGGTCACATCAAAAGAGCGCGTACATCTTTCACATCCAGCGCCAAACGCGTGCGATATACCCACACTTGCAGCTGCAAAGATGTGCCTAGCTTGTCACCTGAAGCCAGTCGCATGAGCGAGCTTAGTCCTGTACAATAGCGGAGCACCTTGCTTAGTGGCTGGCGCAGAACTCAGCTCACTCATGCAACTGACTCCAGAACAGTTAATGAGACACGGCCTTTCAGTTTTCAGGACAGCACAGTTGCAATCTCTTAATTCCAGACTCTCTAGAAACGCCTAGCAAAAGATCTCCAACTTTTAGCTAGCAAACCAGCAATGGAGTCTACGATAACATTGTGTGTGGACCTAACGGCTCACAGAACAGCAGATACTGGTCGCAGAATCTTTGATGGTTTGGTGCAGGTGCCTACAAGAAACACGAACTCCGGACCAAAAAGGTCATTGCCAAGCGTGTGAAATGTAGAGAACAACCCAAACAATAAAAAGGAAACACGCTTAGAAAAGCTAGTTACAACACTTAGCCAGTTGTGTTGTAACTGTCTTTTCTAAGCGTGTCTCTTTCTTCGTTGGCACGCTCTCAATAAAAAAAAAAACAAGCACAGAACTTGAGACAGAAAAAACGCACAAAGTTGACGAAAAAAAAAAAGGAAATGAATCGTGCAAATGGCTGAAAACCTGACGGCCAAGTGACAATCAAGTGAAAGGAAATCGACTTACAGACCCTGCCCCGCGCCCGAAATAAATCAATTACTGTCCTCCTGTTATTTTAGCACCGTTTTGAATGAAAGACAGAATAAAGAATAATGATTTAAAAAATGCATTGTTTTGTGCAAGGGGCATTATAACTAACTCAGTGAAAGACACGTCTGCCAGAGACATAGAACCTCAGGATCCAGAGTGTGGATTTGTCTTTTGGGTCATAGACGCGATGTCCTGTGCTACGTAGTAGCTAGTACTGTAGGTCGTTTGACATCGGAGCCCACAACGTTTATCGCAAATATCTCCGCAAAAAGAACACTTTTCTATGCAAATCTTATAGCAAGAGGCATAGATCCTCATGAGCCCCCGCAACTGCGGGGGCTCATGAGGATCTATGTCTCTTGCAAGTGACAGTCGACCTAACACGATTTGCATTTAAGAAACTCGAAAAATGTGTCAGGTTTGCTGTACAGTCGTAACAAAATCGGAAATTTGTCATGAGATGAATGTAATTACACCCCTAAATGTGCCCCAGATTATTATATTAAGCCCAGAATAAGAAAGATTCATTTTTCACGTGTTGTTTTCAAGCCTGACCAGCGCAGGTACATGGAGTCTGCATGACTGACCTCGATATTGAAATCTGCTGGGGCTGGATTTAGGTTATTGAAAATGGATTGTTCTTGTATTTTCATCAAATTTGTACGACTGTGGATCAAAATCGAGAAATCACAGGCGTTCAGTAAAAATATTTCATATTAGGTCAGTTGGCAATACATGATATGTGCTCCTAAAGTGGTACATGAAAAGTGTTTCTTTGCGGAGATATTTTGGGGAAAACATTGCGCGCTCCGATATCAAACGGTCTCCACATGTGTATTCACAAAACATTATTCAGATTAAGAAAACTGTATTGTCTCAAGGTAACTAGGGAAATTTTTCTTTTGATCCGAGACACATAAAACAAAATAAAATTATGCCTTCAGTTTTCCCGCAGTCACTCGACGTGCCATACGCAGTTGCACCCTTTCCAATTCACACACTCATTTCCCACCCTGATGCAGACTCAACCTGACGGCAAAATGCTGAGGCGGGAGAGAAGCATTTACTCTGGATCACATGAACAACAGATACAGAACATACGCATCAGTCGACAGTCAACAGCATAGTTTATCTTAACTCATTCAAGACGTGTCACCTCCGGATACGCGGCTTAAGCCGCGTATCCGGAGGCGGCACGTCTCGAATGCGTTAAAGAGATAAAATACGTATCACAAACTCTGAAACTGGGATGTAAACCTGAACCTACAAAGTTATTTCTTAACCATGTCCTGATGCGTTTCCCATAGGCGCCAAGCTATTCTGGCACCGCCTTTGAACTACCATGCTCGATCTGTCTCTATAATTGTAATACAGTCCTTTAGAGGGCAACTTCAAAATTTGAGGATTTCGGTCCTGGGATAGAATGTGTTAAGACCCTTCTTTTCGATTAGCTGGCGTCTTGTCACCTTTCCCGCCGTGAGATGGCCTTAGTTGCCTGCTCGGCGTTAAACCATAACAGCTAAATAACCTTAGTGGCTGATGAAGAAAGTTTTCTACGGTTTCCTTAATCAGTCGCGCGGGTTCGATCGGTCGTGACAGTTATTCATGCATTACCCTTGAACTGTCTCGCTCGGTCACTCTTTTGTAACTGTCCCGCCGGCAGTCACATGACCGTAGCAGCCTCGTTAACCTATTGATCCCAAATACTGCATTTCCACCAAACCAAGTTTGGGATGGCACCTAATGACTTTGTATCAGTTGCACGAGATGGATCGTCCATAATAACTCAAAGATATAGTAGTGCCCGATTAGCTTGGTGCCGTTGGCGCCAAGCTAACTAGTCACTACCCTTGAATTATCATGGTCAATCCATCTCCTGCTTTAGTGCCTTGGGTTGCATAATACCTATATCTCCACGGCAACCAGCACTGAAATCAAAGAAAGTAAACTTAGAATAATGCCACTGAGCATAATTTCACTCAGGATAATTCCATTCGTCTTTGAAGGAATTCAATGTCTGTTTGCTAGTCTGTGACTTTGCAGCATACGGATGAGAGCCGTAAGGTACAAACTCACAGACTATCTACCAATCTCAGGACTGAGACCTTTTTTGAGCAAGTAATTGCCAACCAACCATCTGTACTGCAAGTAGATTTTAGCAAAAAATAGCTAAAAACAAAACCCGCCAGAACAAAGAAAGGCAGGTACTAGCTACCCCGATGCGTAAAAGGCCACAGGGTCGATGTCGGCGACCGTTTGGCCGACTTCGTCGCGATGGCCTTTTGCGCATTGGGTATTTACAATATATTTCAATCCGAATCAGGTCCTTTTCGTCTCGATCATACTTCGTGTGCTCGCTCGCTCTCTCTCTCTCTCTCTCTCTCTCTCTCTCTCTCTCTCCTCACCAAACCAAACTGTCCAGCACAGACCCCCCTCGAGCAAGATTCACCGTGCATATTTAACAAACCGACCTGAGCATAAAAGGTCACAGGGCTGGTAGAGGTCAAAGATCACCAAGGCCGTACCCAGATATAATCACCCCGATTAAGGTCGGAGCCGGGATGGCGAAAGTTGCTCCTGACAAAAGGCAAGCGGGCCGCGAAACTCGATGCCTGACCATAGGTTGGAGTCATAAGTCTAACACTGCAGGATGAGAAGATGCTCTTGATATGCAGATGCTACGGCTTTGGTCTCCAGCGCCGAGACGGATGGATCATGATGGTTCAAAGGGTTGTGCTTGACCAGGTCAAGCACTACCCTTGAACTATAATTTTTATTTTATTTTATTCTACCTAAACTCAGTACAGAGTATAGAGCTACTTATCACGATCTTCATTGAGAGTGTGACGTGTAGTATTTGCAGTACAGTAGGTGTGACAATGTCACTGTATTATTAGTGTGTGTGTATGTGTGTGTGATGGTGTGTGTGTGTGTGTGTGTGTGTGTGTGTGTGTGTATGTTTGTGTGTGTGAGTGCGTGTGTGTTTGCGTCTGTGTGTGTGTGTGTGTGTGTGTGTGTGTGTGTGTGTGTGTGTGTGTGTGTGTGTGTGTGTGTGTAAATGTATGCACTTTTACAATTCTAAAACTAAAAGAGTTTTAAAAAGTGTTTAGGGCTTAAGGTCTTTTGTCCACCTCGAAGGTGATTTCAAAGTCGGGGCACCGAAAAGAGGTCTGTACAAATTTTGATCCCAGCTGGTTTCGAACCCAAGACCTTTCGGACCAGAGTCGAACACTATACCACCTGAGGCTACCCAGCTGCCCTAAAATAAAGAGTTATTGGTCTATGGTCGATTACTGGGTGGATAGCTGCGGCCACAAATAAAACCACCATCAACATCGTCATCATCATCGCTGTCATCGTTGTCAGCTGAGGACTTTTTCCTCTGGCATAAGACTACTTCCGTAGATTAGTCTCCCGTACTGACCATTTTCGTCCTGAGAACAACGGCTGCAAAATGGGAAGCAAGTGGAAGTTAGTTTGACCCTGGCATGGAAATTGGGATAAAGTAGCTCTCTTCCAGAAAATAGCCATCAAAATGCGGCCACATTGTGACCAGTCTTCTATTTCACGGCCATCCGGCTCAGTCACAAAGAGGGCTCGGTTGCACGTACCTACAGACCATATTGGGGCAAATTGTCTTGATTGCAAAAACTCAACCCTTCGGCTGTCGATAGCGGTTTTTGTCGCGATGATTCATATAAGAACCATCGCGACAAAAACCGCTAACGACACGCAAATGGTTAAGGTCTGACATGAACCAAAATATTCCATTGGGCGGTTCCCGGGAACCGCCCCATGGGATATTTTGGTTCATGTCTGACCTTAACCCTTTGGAATCTGAGGCTTTCCTCATAAAGCGGTCATGAGCATTTCATGCTAAGCTAAAGCTTTAAGGCTTCGCCCCCCCCCCCCCCCCCCCCCATAAAAATAAAATAAATTAATAAATAATAAATAAAAATAATAATTTAAAAAATATATATATATAAAAAATATTAATAAAATAATAAATTAAAAAATATAGTAAATAAATAAATAAATTTTAAAAAATAATAAAAAATACAATGAAATAATAATACTAATAAAATAAAATAAAATATAAAAAAAGATTATGTTAAAAAAATATATAAAAAAATGAGAGAAAAATCAGAGGCAATTATGACAAAACACGATTTCTAGCCAAAACGTGCCTTACGAAGTAGCATGCGAAACTCTTTCGATTTGTGTTCTGGTTGTGATTCCGGGGTTTAGGTTTCTAAGCCGTAACGTCCAAAATCACAAAGCAGCACTCTTGTATCAGGACTCCCGTTTCTGTGCGTCTATGACGCACTGAAATTCAAATTCGCTTACTCAAAATGTGACGGAGGGGTACAGAGGTAATAAAATTCAGCCCTTCTGCCTTCCAGACACACTATCGTTCAATTATTGAACCCGTTCAGTGCAGGGAAAATCTGAACACGAGTCAACTGCAAGATTTATAGATCTTCATGAGCTCCCGCAGTTGCGAGGGCTCATGAGGATCTTTACCTCTTGCTGACGCCACTTTAAATCCATGTTCCTGGGACAGCTAGGGCTTTTGGGTGTTGAGTCAAAGAAGATTTACAGTCTGCGTCAGTTGGCACTGAGCGGTTTGAAGACCATGCAAAAGATTCAGTATTACTGATACAATTGTCTGATCTTTAATGGCTCAAATGGGGTCTGTGTACCCTCGAAAATGTACACCTGGGGACCCTTTAAACCCGTCGCTTTCAAGGAAAAAAAAGAACATGACCCAACTGCAAGCGGACATAGATCCCCATGAGCCCCCACGACTGCGGGGGCTCATGAGGATCTATGTCTATTTTTGAGACTAATTCGGTATCCATATTTACCTTGGATGATGTGGGTTTTGGTCGTTGAATGAACCTAGATTTCAGAGAATAAAACGTGTACGTACTGCGTGCGCATAGCGGCAGGTAAGGAGTTAAGCTGCCGTGAAAACAGAAACCCCGTGTAAAGATTGTAGCTAAAATGTCGTGCAACTGAGCCTCCAATCTGCCGGACATTGGGAAAAGGGACAGGTGCAAAGGACGACCACCGCTGAAAAGGCAGAGTGTCATCCGATAGCCGACGGGGAGGAAAACGAGACAGTGGACACAGTCACTGCATTAATACCTCATGCCCTCCTGCGTTTGTGGAGCAGGGCTGTGAGTGTACATTGGAAGGTTCCCTTCCAGGAATAAGTGTGGGTTCATACCAGAAGAAGAAACATTCGAGTTTGCTTACTACGAAATCTGATACAGCAAAAAGTCGGATAAAAGCCATGCACAATGCACCACCACAGTCACGTGTGTGTGTGTGTGTGTGTGTGTGTGTGTGTGTGTGTGTGTGTGTGTG
Organism: Semisulcospira habei; assembly: GCA_036245525.1. Lineage (NCBI taxonomy): Eukaryota > Metazoa > Mollusca > Gastropoda > Semisulcospiridae > Semisulcospira > Semisulcospira habei. The sequence continues at coordinate 47,010,659 of BTPG01000003.1, read as the reverse complement.
TGTGTGTGTGTGTGTGTGTGTGTGTGTGTGTAATGTGTGCGTGCGTATATTGTGTGTGTCTCTGTGTGTGTGTGTTTGTGTGTGTGTGTGTGTGTGTGTGTGTGTGTTGTGTGTGTGTGTGTTAGTTGTTAGCCTTTTCATTGTATCAGCGCTTAGAGCTACTTTTAGAATAAACGATTAACAAATCTCCTTTATTATTATTATTATTATTATTATTATTATTATTATTATTATTATTATTATTATTATTATTATTATTATTATTATTATTATTATATAAAATAAATAAATAAATAAATAAATAAAATCCACTTGTTTTTTAGTGATTTGAAAGCATACTTTTTCGTACAAATGTATTTTCTTATATTGAACAAAATTCTAATACTTTACACACATACACATACACGCACACACACACACACACACACACACACACACACACACACACATAAACACACACACACACAGAAACACACACACACACACAATCACCATCATCCACACACATACACACACACACACACACACACACACACACACAAACTATAGGCATTTCTTTATTATTAAAATTTTGCTGGTTAGTAAGTACACACTGGCTGTCTCTCAATACGCTATCGCT
>BTPG01000003.1:46792540-47007540 GCA_036245525.1 Semisulcospira habei | reverse complement strand
AAAACAAAAAAACAGCATGCTTTAAAGAAGAAGCTATTGTGTTCGTAGCGGTTTTTAACGCCTTTTGTGTGTGTGTGTGGGGAGGGGGGGGGGGAGATAGCCGCGGGTGGGGGTGGGGTGGGGGTTAGATTAACAACAGCAAATGTGCAAAATGGTACTTGTGCTAGCTGCTTTGAACGTTCATAAATTAAGGTTAATTTCCATTTCCATTTTTATGTCCATTTTCATTTTCATTTCAAGGCAAAGGCCGCGTCCGCTCATCAGTCACTAAACCTGCCTTCAGAAACAGATGTTCAAAGACAGTCGGCAGAAGAAAGTGAAAGCACCACGACTGTTCATGGACAGTGCTAGATCACCAGACATGCACTAGTGTGTTCAATCAGGCACTACCATATTGAACTTTTCATGTCGATCCAGCTTATGCTTGTCCAGGTTGACTATTTTAGTCCACGTTAACGCATACCATTCCGTAAGTAAGGCTGTAGTTTGCCAGGATTTGCGTACTTGCGGAATGGTATGCATAAAATTGGACGAAAAACCTCGGCCTAGTCTAACTCTAAGCGTGAAGTCTTAGTTCATCGTCATAACAATAGTCTAAGATTTCTGGTTAGACCAGACCGACGTTGTTAGTTCGCATCCGATAAGACCTTTTCTCTCATACTACTACTGTCTGGATTTCCCGAAAATATTTGGGGTTTTACGCCGAGTTCACGCAGGTTAACACATTCTGTTCCAGGACCGAAATCCGCACATTTGGAAATTGACCCCTGAAGACTATTACACTTCTGGAAACAGATCGAGCGTGTTAGTTCAAGGGTTGTGCCAGAATAGCTTGGCGCCTATGGGCGCCAAGCTATTCTGGCACAACCCTTGAACTATCACGCTCGATCCATGTCAGTCTTGCCGTGGCGTGTCGGAGGTGAATGAGAATGTCCCTCTTACTGACGTGGGGCACACCTCTATAGTTTCAGCATGGTGGGACACCAGGCAGTTACGCTCTAAGTTACATTCTGTCGGCAAGACACAGATTCGCATCAGGCCCACCTGCTGCAAGGGGCTCGTGAGAATCTATGTCTCTTTCTACTAGTGGTAGACGAAGTTTGTTGTTCTTATTTCATCTTAAAATTATCTTTTATACACCGTGTGACATTATGATGATTTAACCCTTTTGGGTGTCGGTAGCAATTTTAGTCGCGATGATTCCTGCAGGAAATCATCGCGACTAAAACCGCCACCGACACCCAAAAGGTTACATTTTATCACTCCTGGTGCTTTGAACTGGACATCTCCACTATAACATCCCGTAATCTGCTTCATATGACAGTGTCACGCTGTCATCAGCTACAAAAGTTGGTGTACGGTTATGAAAAAAAAACCTTGCCAAGCCGAACAAACAATAGCTGACACCTGTATAAATTGGAAACCTGTTAAGTATAACACATCAACGTTCCTTTTGCGAAGACACTCAATTTAAGACCAGACCCGTAATAGGCAGTTGAGTGTTATTATTTCCGTTTCATAACCGTAAATTCGCTTTTATGGTGATACGGCGTGAGTGTACGAATTACAATTTTCTATCTGTCGAGAAGCTAAGTGACACGATCGGTGTCGTGTGAATGGAATATTTAATTAAAAGACATTTATATGCATAGCTGGTACATGAGCCCTTTCCGTGTCGTTAGCGGGTTTTAGTCGCGATGATTCCTACAGGAATCATCGCGACTAAAAACCGCTACCGACACGCAAAAGGGTTAGTGAGTGAATGCTTGCATGTGTTGGGAGGATGTCTGGGTTGGGGTGGGGGAGGCAAATTCTTCCTATTGTTTCATTTGCAAGATGCTGATCAAATTATGCTGCATTTCTGTTCTGTATCCCACTGAATTATACATTTGTTTTTTGTTTTGTTCTTTCCTTCAAAAGAGCTGAGGCGATTATCGGCTTATTTATCTTTGCTACCTCAGACAGAGGAAGTCATGGGCATTTAACTCTGTATCTGACATTGGTCACAGATTGTATCGTTAATTCAAGGCTGATGAAACGCATCCGTCCAAGGTACATGTACTAGGGTACAATGTGAGGTCAACAAGAGACACATAACTCCACTGAAGAGCCCCGCTCATGAGGTTCTTTGCCTCTAGCAGTTCGGTGGTGATCGCATTTCCTGGCAATAAAGTGGTTAAACCCTCTATCCAACACCTCTGTATTCGGCACCCGCAGGGCCGCGCATCTCATTACAAGGGCTAGCGATCAGCATAACCGGCAGGAGGCGCCGCGGCAAGGTAAACGACACGGGGAATGTCCCACCCTACGTTCTGACGCTTTCAATGACCGTTCGAAATTTCAAATCCAGCGACTCGATTACTGAAACGTACTTGCTTGCTTATGCTAACATTCTTGTTTCCGCTCACGATGTGACCTGGAACCAGCAGTTTTAACACACTGAAGGTGCACCAGCATCAATAGCTGCGAAAGTGTCGGCGCTGTAAGGCACTTGTCAGCTATTCAGTGATGCGGGGCGTTTAAATGAGTTAACCTTAGTTTTTCTATATTGCTTTAATTACTGAATATTAGGAGAAGGGGAACGTGGGGGTGGGGCTTTGGTGGTGGGGGTGGGGGGTAGTGGATTCGATGCATCCTCAGTTGCGAGTGAAACAGTTTAGGTATGTTAGGTTAGGTTAGTTGGGGTTTAACATCCACGTCACCGGAGTGGTAATGGACGGCCATAACGGGCAGGTTATGGAGGGACAGTACTACCTGAACACTGATCAATTCAGACGCATTTCAGCTGTGCCAAATTTAATTCGAAATTTACCAGGAGTTTTCAACGAAAAAAAAAAAAAAGTAAAACGCAATACTTGTGTGAACTATTCGTTGAGATGCCTCAGTCGCACGTTCCACGTCAGCCCTGACGTAGACAAAAGGGGGGGTAACCCCTTGACTGTCAGTGGAGGTAGATTTCGCGTGCTGATTTAGCAGGTTTTGCAGACTTCACGCTGACCGACATTCGCGCGAGGAACACACATGAAAATGGGGCCAAACGTGGGCACAAAGAACACAGGACTAACAAGAGACACAAATCTTCATGAGCCCCCGCAATTGCGGGGGCTCATGAAGATTTACGTCTCTTGCAGATGGGTTGCGGCGTTCGCCTTGCCCCGGCAGTTAAAGGTGTTAACGCACGCATGCACACACACACACACACACACACACACACACACACACACACACACACACACACACACACACACACACACACACACACACACACACACACACTCACACACACACACTGAAATATACGGCCGCTAACCTTCTGAGTCACACTTGGAGGGGGTCACAAAAGTCACATAATTTTACGCGCAGGAAAACAAATGGGACAATTGTTTGTGCCATCCTTTGACACCTGCTTAGGAAATGGAGACACGTTAAGAAACAGGATAAGTTGCGTGTGTTTGTCAGTAAACCTCCGCTGTAACGTTTAGAGGCTGGAGTTTCACATTTCGACGGACAACTTGATAAAGCCAAAGTTTGTTATGAACGAAGTAATTCGCATTTAACCCATTCAGCCCTGACGCACTACAGCAGGAGATGGGTCGACCATGATAATTCAAGGGTAGTGCCAGATTAGCTTGACGCCTTTCGGCGCCAAGGTAATATGGCACTACCCTTGAATTATCATGGTCGATTCATCTTCTGCGACTGGTGCATAGTCATTAGATGACACCTCCAAAATTTGGGCCGTCGGGCCGAATGAGTTAAACACTTCGGACGATGCCTCTGAGAAAACGTTGCTATGTCAACTTTTGTTCTATCTGACCCTGTCACAATCCGACATTTTTCTGTAAATAAGTTACTCACAAACCAGACAGGTGAGGCTAGCGCTGGCAGAATTGAACACAAACCAAGGGGAATTACTCAGCGCTGGACAGACAAACAGTTAGATCCCCTGCCCCTGCCCCCGTCTATCAGGCACCCAATCGCCAGCCCACAGAGAAATACGCAGGTATAGACCAAGACGATCATCTACATCCTCTAATAAATAAGTTGTATTATGTGCGTGTACATTTCCAGATGCAATGCAGCCTTCAGTTTGTTTTGCCGGTCAGCTTCTAACCCCGTCACTAACCCGAGAAAATGTAAACACGATCCAGTTGCAAGAGACACTGCGCTCCCGCCTATCTCTCAAACTTACTTCACACCTACACTCCTCTCCGCTCCCTCCGCTCCGCCTCCGACCCTCTCCGCCTCCACATCCCCCGCACCAAACTCAGCACTTTCGGCCCCCGCTCCTTCTCAGTATACGGTCCATCCACCTGGAACACTCTCTCACTCTCTCTCCGTCAGAAACACTCTCTCTCCTCCTTCCAGTGCGAGCTCAAAACTCACCTCTTTCAACAGTTCTAGCACTACATCACCACACTCCCCACCCCAAGCTGACTGTCGTAATGTATTTCACTATTTGTGGTACGTGAGTCGTTGTCTAAAGCGTGCGCATGCGTGCGCGAGTTGTGAGTGCGCGCTTAGAGTTATAATTATTATAAGATAAGCGCATTATAAATACCGTAATTATTTTATGAAGTACCCAACGGAGAAAGAAACACGCTTAGAAAAGACGGGTACAACACAATTGTGAAAAGAATTAGAAAATTAGAGAATTAGAGAAGAAAAGACGGGTACAACACACTTGTGTTGTACCCGTCTTTTCTAAGCGTGTTTCTTTCTCCGTTGGGTACTTCTTTGCATATTACACGCTTGGCAGTCACCTTTTTGGTCTGGATTGAGTAATTATTTTATTATTATTATTATCCTCATTAGCCCCCGCAACTGCGGGGGGCTCACGAGGATCTATGCCTCTTGCTGACATAACTTTTCAACCATGTTCTTTGGAAAGCTAGTGTGACACTGAACTAAAAACGATTAAGGAACACGATCTACGACCAAGGGCAGCTATAACGTCATAAGGGTTAACATTCTCATGTCTAATAATGCTTTTGGTACATTCGGGAGGCCGCGAGCGCCTAGGAACACTATGTTCCTGTTGCGGGAGATGGATCGACCATGATATATTGACCTTTTAGTGGGCGGATATCATGTTACAGCGAACAGTAACGGGACACTCCGCAGTTTGGAATCTGAGTAATACCAGGGATGAAGTCGAACCCACAAATTTACTTACTGTCATTTAAAATCTTCGACGTCTGTTGACGCAGAAAACCTGACTATAATACATTGTAAGCACTGTTACCTCATTCAGCCCGACGGACGTATATCCCAAATTTTGGAGGTGTCATCTAATGACTATGCACCAGTTGCAGGAGATGGATCGACCATGATAATTCAAGGGCAGTGCCAGATTAGCTTGGCGCCGACAGGCTAATCTGGTACTACCCTTGAATTATCATGGTCGACCCATCTCTTGCTGTAGTGCGTCAGGGCTGAATGGGTTAACACGGCGGCACACAGGCATGCGCGCACACAAACACGCACGCACATGCGCTCGCACGCACGCACGAAAGCAGGCAGGCACGCACACGAACACGCACACGCACACACACACACACACACACACACACACACACACACACACACACACACACACACACACACACACACACACACACACACACACTGGTTGTTTCCCTAGAATCGCTACCGATGACCAGCTTCAGCGAAGCTAAAGATACAACCATTGTGACTGACAAACACACTGAAAAGGAAACGAGAGAAAAAAGTTGATAATCCCTCTATATCTACCCCCTGAGTCACTTGATCTTTCAGCGCAGCGTCTGCCCGGCTTATGAGTGAGCCAAGCGGCTGTAAATCTACCCGTTTAAAACAGACTAGGATTAGTGTGTCAGTGTAAACCACCCGGCCATCCCTCCCCAGCCAACAGAGCTTTTGTCGGTACCTCCCAAGCCGACAGTAAAGACCAGTCTACTGACTAGAATGGCCATGCCCAATGCGCAAAAGGCCATCGGGCCGTTGTCCCGCACACAATCGTGCGCGGGCCAACGACGGCCGACATTGGCCCGATGGCCTTTGCGCATTGGGTAGGCGGCGTAAGGAACGGCGCAAAACAAATTTTGAGTTAGAAAACACTTCAGTATTACACAGTACGCACAGTTTCATAATCCTGGGCACTGACACCCACATCCCCAACCCGAACTGGTTGTCTGATCAGCGGCGGCAAATCCAGGGAAACAACCGATGTACCCCAACTCACGTGCCCCCCTCCCCTCTACCCTTCCTTCCCCCTTTCAAGCATACCCCATCTTTAAACCAAACTTAATTTGCTGATACTCTGAACCGACGATAAACAAAAGTTGTTAAACTGTTTTACCCATTCAGCCCTGACGCCCTACAGCAGGAGATGGGTCGACCATGATAATTCAAAAGTAGTGCCAGATTGTAGTGCACTGCCCTTAAATTATCAAGGTCGATCCATCTTCTGTAACTGGTGCATAGTCATTAGATGACGCCTCCAAAATTTGGGAAATACGGCCGTCGGGCTGAATGAGTTAAGACTGCATGCTGCTATTTCGAGTATGAGTCTTGATGCCATATCAGAGATATGTAGACGCAAACATGATAGAAATAAGAGTTCACAGGTGTTAAGCAGACCTCGGGTTAAATTCAGCGTGGGCGCCACAGATCCTTATTAAAAGTTGTTGACGTCCGACGCTGGGACACCTACACACGCTGATTTTGTTGGCACATCGCTCTGCTGTTTCTCTAACTAACTAACTCACGAACTAGCGAACTAAGTAAATAAGTAACTAATTAATAACTAACTAACTAGAAAAACGAACTAACGAACCAACTACTAGCGTACTAGCGTACTAACTGGCGTACTAACGCACTGAACTGACGTATTATCTAACGTAATAACGTACTCGCTAACGTACTAACTAGCGTACTAACTTACGTACTAACTAACGTAGTAACGTATTAACAAGCGTACTAACTAACGTACTAACTAGCGTACTAACTAACGTACGAACGTACTAACTGACTAACTGACGCATAATTGTGTGCTGTCGATGATTTTGGATCTTATGGCCCGTACATATATCTAGACGCTCAGCTGTAGAGACGTGCAACCCGGGCACTGCGTCCACTGACTTCCAAGTTCCACGCCGCAATTCCACGCTTTTAGCCCAATGTCTACAGCACTGTAGGTAGGTTGAGGCAGGTGGTACCCAGTACGCAAAAAGTCAATGGGCCAACGTCAGCAGCAGTTGGCCTGCGCGGGCCAACTGCGGCCGACGTCGGCTCCATAGGCTTGTGTTTACTGGGCTGGAGGATTAGCGACAGACAACGCGGACAGGCCACCACTCACGGAGGATTACAGAACAAATAGTCAATGCCATGAGAGAAGAGAATGCAGCCTGAATATATTGTGTGCGTAGTTAGTACATCACATCATAACCCACACACCCACCTCTCTGTCTGTCTGTCTGTCTGTCTGTCTGTCTGTCTGTCTGTCTGTCTGTCTCTCTCTCTCTCTCTCTCTCTCTCTCTCTCTCTCTCTCTCTCTCTCTCTCTCTCTCTCTCTCTCTCTTATAATGTCAACCATTGAAACCGATGTCCTCCATTAATCATTTCATAGTTGTTCTTTTTATGATTAGTTGTACAAGGATCATTTTATTTGTATATGCCAAGCTTTGTACTTAGGGGAGGGGGTGGGTGGTGGCGGGTGGGGGTGGATGTGGGCGTAGGTTTCTTGTTTTGTTTTGTTTTGATTTCTCTTTCATTGCTTCTGAAACTGGTTAAACATTTTTACCTAATCTGCTGTTCTTCTCGTTGGCGTTGGTTAGTGTAAAGCGTGTCTTTGTTTGATTAATATCGTTTGTTTGTGTCTTTCATTGTTTCTTTCTTTCTTTTCTTCGCTCGTTTGTTTTTTCATTCTTGGTTTTTCTTTTTTAAACTGTTTGTACTTTGTTTTGTTTCTGTTACATTGTCATTGGTTGACCAATTTATTATTTTTCTCGTTGCAATTCATTTTGTGTGAGTGCTCATGGAAACGACTGCCTCTTCGTGTATGCTTCCTGGATAAAATAACCTCCGTCTATTCTAATACTTCTGCTGTCTGGGTTTTCACACTACACTAACATTCCGCCCCTTCCCTTCCCTAGGTTTGCTATGGGTAAGTCTAGATATCCCACATCCTCACCTCTATCCATCTGCAAAAGGCATAGATTCTCATGGGCCCCTGCATTCGTAGGGGCTCATGAGAATCTTTCCCTTTTGCAAAAATCGATTTGACTCAAACGGTGGAGTTGCGTCAACAGAGGTTGCGTCCCTTAGCGCTTGTCTCCCCTGATCCAGGTGTTTACACACACACGCGGGCGAAGGTAAGAAAAGTCAGGGTTTGTCGCCCCTTGTTTCCTGGGTCCCTGTTGACACGTAGGTATCAGTTACCGGAGTTAGGGACAAGAGTGGCGGACGGAGTCCGCGCCACCCGCAGTAAGATACTCAAGCATTTCCTGTGTTTCAGGACATGTCGAGGAAACCGATACAGCGACCTTTAGCCTTGACTGCCGAGGAAATGTGAACACCACCCAACTGCAAGAGGTATAGATCCTCATGAGCCCCCGCAATTGCGGGGGCTCATGAGGATCTATGCCTCTTGCTAAGACCAGTTTATATCCTGCTTTTTGTGGGTCGGTTGTGGCTTTTTGGTCGTTGTTGAATGACGAACAAAGATTTCAGAATCAAAATCTACGTCCACTGGCAAGTAACGGGTTAAATAGCCGCTTTTAGATGACAATTTTTATCTAGGTTTCGGCATCCTGTGGTTTCTCTGAAATTCAACTTTGTAATGATAAAGAGAGCTAGTCCAGGCAGAAAAAAAAATTATTGTTCACAAAATGATATCTCCTATATTTATGAGAATTCTTAGTATGTCTTACACTAATGCTGGACAAAAGGGCAATAACTCAAACTGTGAAGTTTGAATGTGCTTAAAATGAAAGACATGTCTGCACTTTTTCTCCTTTGTATGCTGAAGAGTTCCTTCCTGTACGCTCAAGGGGCAGTGGAAAACCTCTGGTACGTGTGCCCACTCACATGGATTGTGAGAAGAAGGATAGTTAGAAGTGCCTTAGTTAAGGCAAGACAACATTTATAACCCCGGCATTATGTCGGAGAATTCTAGCAATTAAAACTGCCATGGAGAAGGCCGCTTTAACAACGGGAATTTCGGGCCTACATAGCGAAGTGCCAAAAGATTTACATGATTGTCGTTATTCCAGACGCTTGTTAACAGCAGAGCCATTTTTTTTTTTAAGACAAAGGGTGTTGCCTGTGTAGGCAAAAGAAAGTAAGTCCATTTTTGTAAAAAGCGAGATTTTTTATTGTATTACAATGAAAATCTCGCTTTTCACAAAAATGGACCTGCAGTCTTTCCGTGGCAGATTTACTCGAGTTTGTCCCAAACTGAATCGGCAAGTCTCAGACAGAGAGAGTGACAGTTAACACACAGACGGCGGGGCTGACTCAGACATCGCCAACATTCGCACTACATTCCAACTTCTAGCTGTCGAGGTGTTGCCTAATGACATAACATGTCAAAGGTCAAGAAGTCCCCATCCCTTCCCCACGCACCCCTTCACCCCATCCCCCACAAACAGGCACACTTCATAACCCTTTGGATGTCGGTAGCGGTTTTTGTCGCGATGATTCCTTCAGGAACCATCGCGACAAAAACCGCTACCGACATCCGAAGGGTTATTTTTTTTTTAGTATTGTCAAACTTGACAGACGGTTGTTCAGGCATGATAGCTTACAAGATTTATATCCTAACCAGCTTTGCGCCTCATGAAATTCACGTTCTTTTGCAGCTTTAGTTGACTTGTAAGATTAACCCATTCAGCCCTGACGCACAACAGCAGTAGATGGGTCGACCATGATAATTCAAGTGTAGTGCCAAATTAGCTTGGCGCCTGTCGGCGCCAAGCTATTCTGGCACTACACTTGAATTATCATCGTCGATCCATCTCCTGCAACAGGTGAATAGTCGTTAGATGACGCCTCCAAAATTTGGGAAATACGTGCGTCAGACTGAATGAGTTATTAAGAATTTGAAACCCGTGGAGCTTCTCCAGGAATGGCTCATATATGTTACTTAGGGTCTCGGTCTTTCACCAGACACAAAGCTTTCCCGATTCCAGAACCACAAAGGGAAAATGTTCTGTTTGAGAAAGATGGCTCTTAAACTCGAGAAAAAAAGAATGGAATTGTGAAGTGATGATGTCTGTGTGTACCGCTCCTGCTTCTGAATGTGAACTAAAGTTCCTGATCCAGGGAAAAAGAAAGGGCTTGTTCAATATCATGTCCGTTGACAAGTTCTGATAAATCAAGGCGGACTAATGCCAGTGCGCTTAAATTGATCAGTGTTTGTTTTGTGTTCGTACTCTATAGGCAAATAGTTTGTTCCTGTCCCCCATAACCCTATTACTCTAGTGCCGCGGACGTTAAACCCCGAGCTCGTCAATCATCATCATCATCATCATCATCATCATCATCATCATCATCATCATCAACCAGCCTTGTGTATATTTATCTCTATATTTTTCGATTTAGCTTTTTGTCTGCAGCATTGACAGGCGACACGCATGATAAGCGGCTTTCAAATGTTGCACGATAATGTAGACAACTTGAAGACTGCAACTGAAAAAAGAAACTTCTGTGTAAGCACCGTGCGTGCGTGTTTCTTTGTTGTAGAGAAGAGAAATGTGAGAGACGCCCTAATTAGAAAAAAAAGTAGTGTTCAAATTTGCCCGTGTCAGCAAAGGGTCGGCTATTGATCACGTTCCACAGCCGAGGGGTCACTCACAACTGTCCCCTGCACGACGTAGACAGGGGACCAGTCGCATGAGAGAGCTTAATTTTCGAGCAAGCCACTAAGCAAAGTGCTTGTGCTAGAATATCGAAGCACCTTGTGTACAATCGACGCTGAAATTTCTCGCGCAAAAGCTGAAATACGCTCGCTTGCTCGCTGTCAGACCTCTGCAACTCATCAGGACGCGGTCATTACGCGTAGGAATCAGTACTATTTTATCCTTCGAAATGACAGAGCTGGCGGCCTTTCGAACCATGTATCCTTCCGCATAAAACAGCCACACAAAAAGTTCGTTAAATGATTTTTTAAAAAACAACCTACGTTTCAAAGGTTTGTAAATGTACTCATCAGCTGCTTCGATATTTATAAACATAGGTTAGCAAAAACAGAACTGTTTTTGATAGTTTCTTTGAGCATTTTGCGTGCTACGTCTTAAAACAAATAGCCATCGCTAGAGGGATTATCGTCACCGCTCAATTTTCAAAGGCCCTGCTACAGGGGCGATAATTTTACGTAGCGACGTGCGCAGGATTTAAGATCACTCGTGCAACTGAGCCTAGGGCCACGGGGGCCAATTAGCGCCAGCCGGCGGTCAGCGTCACAAAGTCAAGGGGTGTGTTTCATCCGCGCATGCCGGTCACAAAGGGATACAACCCGGACCGAAGTGTGACAGTTACAATGGAAGGGACAACACTACACCCTGGTCAACCCCCTTTTGTGTCTGAGTTTTTAAACATGATGCCAATGAATGCGAACATAGTTCCCTTCGTGATATAGATTTTCATGGGAGGTTCTACAGGAAGCAAGTGAATATGAGCGTGGATTCTTTTTCATATTCGCAAGAGGCATAGATTTTCACGAGTATTTGCACGCCCCACACGATTAAGACCATATCAGGGCAGGGAACAGAAAGTTCCCCTGCCGTGCTAGATCTTATTAACCTGTTCGTCGTTAACCCCTTGGATGGCGATACAAAGTAAACACGATTCAACTGCAAGAGGCATAGGTCCTCATGAGCCCTCGCATCAGCAGGGGCTCATGAGGATCTATGCCTCTTGCTGATGCCAAGTTGTATCCATCTTTCTTTGGACGGTTTTGGCTTTTTAAAATGAGCAAATATTCCAGAAACAAAAGTGCACGTACAGTGGCAGGGAAGGGGTTAAACCTCCTTATTTATTCTCACTAACATTTTAGTGCCCACATTTTCAAACACAAATTATGACACTCGAAATTGTTTCATTTCGTACAGATTTGTAAAAGGCATTCATTCAAAGTTTGCCCACTGCATAAGAGAATCGTTTGAACCTTCACAGCTGCAAATGCTCATGAAAATCTATGCCACTTGCTAGTTGAGGGCAGCCCTTCTTTCTCTGCTGTTGTCAGTAATTCAGAATAACACTGTTGTGTCGAAACTGCTGTAACCCAATCTTGTAGCTGTATTTCTCAAATATTGGGAGGAGAGGCACGCACGCACGGCAAACAGAGGATAGTGGCCTCTTCTTGTATTGTTGCAACTTTGAGTTCGACAGTTGCCCCAATAATCACACTGTCAGTGCCGGGAAATTAGAAACGCCGTATAAATGTAAGAGGCAAAGAACCACATGAGCGCTCGCCACTCCCGCAAAAATGGTGAAAGAAGTAAAAGAAAAGTGAACACAAAAAGTGAAAAAAGTTCAACAAAGAAATGCACCCAAATGCGAGAAGCGAAGACCCACATGAGCCCCCGCAGATGCGGGGCCTCGTGAGGTTCCTTGCCTCTTGTCTGATACATATATATTTGTGTTCGTCAGACGAAGTGATATATTAAATGACGGCTTCATGATGCTGCCTTGTCTCTTCTTGGCTTCAGTTATACTTTTATTCTTCTATGACAATTATTTTGCTTATATCAAATTTTGGATATTGCAACAACAAAATCTTGCTCCCATGCAAATTTCTTATATCCGCAGTTTATCCAGTTGGGTATGAAGGATTTTATTTGCGTCTTTCCGGTCCCTCATTTATTGGGTGTTTAGGGTTATTTAGTGTTGACTTTGACATATTTCTCAAGAGACAGTTTTAAAATCTCCTGTCAGTGAAGGTGTCATGGCAGCCAAGCCTTTGTCCGTTTCAGCCCTTCATTGCCAGTGGACAGAGACTTTGTTTTTGAAATCACTGTCAAAGATCCCCAGCCTTTAACACTTTCGAGACGTGCCGCAACCGGATTCGCGGCTTTAAGCCGCGAATCCGGTTGCGGCAAGTCTCGAAAGCGTTAAAAGGAACGAGGATGTAAAGTGGTGTCAGCAAGAGGCGCCTCTTGCAGTCGGACCGTGTTCAGTTTTTCTTGGTAGCAAAAGGGTTAAGGTTTTGTCCGACACGGAACAGCTGACATGCAAGTGCTGTTGTAGGTTCAGATCGGACGCTTGGGGAAACCTGACACCAGGTATGACCCATCTGTCCCGTTTGCACTGTCCATGTCCTCTCAAAATATTCAGATGGCAAAACATGCGCAGTGACACTCCACCATAGATATGTGTGCTGATCTGTGATTTTGGACCTAAAAAGCCGTAAGGTCCAAAATCACAGACCAGCATTCATATTTTAAAAACGCGAACAGAGCAAAGGTAGGTAAAAGTACTCGGTCAGGGTAACGAACTTGCTTTATTGACCAAAGATCATAGCTCTGGTGGGTCAAAGGACATACTCACACACACACACACAGACACACAGACACACACACACACACACACACACACACACACACACACACACACACACACACACACACACACACACACACACACAAGATAAGAGAGAGAAAGGGAGGTACTGAGTATTTGACTGGAAGCAGTGAATGCCGAAACTTCTGACGAGATTCTAACACTTTATTTATTTATCCATCCATCCATCCATCCATCCATCCATCCATCCATCCATCCATCCATCCATCCATCCATCCATCCATCCATCCATCCATCCGTCCATCCATCCATCCATCCATCCATCCATCCATCCATCCATCTAAAGCGATCTGCTCCATGGCAGGCATTGATTGCAAAAATTCGCGTTTACTAGGGGTTAGCAATGTTGTTTTGCCTCAGCTACGACTGGATATCCTTCTTTTTATAACCCATGTGAGCAGCGTGGAGGTTTTCGACTGCTTTATGAGCGTAACGGAGGGAACTCTCCTGCGTTCAAAGTAGAAGAACAAAAAGGTCTTTTATTTTACGACATACAAACATCATAGTTTGTCATCCCAGCATTGTTGAAAGAAATATTAACCCATTCAGCCCGAGGGCCGTATTTCCCACACTTTGGAGGCGTCATCTAATGACTATGCACCAGCTGCAGGAGATGGATCGACCATGATAATTCAAGGGCAGTGCCGGATTAGCTGTGCGCCGACAGGCGCCCAGCTAATCTGGCACTTCCCTTGAATTATCATGGTCGACCCATCTCCTGCTGTTGTGCGTCAGGGCTGAATGGGTTTAGTGCATTCATAATGGCGATTTTCGAAATATTAACCCTGGCCTGCCTGGAGTAGGTCGCTTTAAAATAAACCTAAATAATTGTCTTTAATGACAGGTGATCTGTGAGAGCGGTCGCTCCCAAAAAAGTTGTTTTTGTATATACATGTGAGATAGTACGCAATCGTACTCCCCGGATAGACCTACTCGGTTAGTACACCCCAAGTACACTTCTATTCAAATGAGATGCACAGAAGTGTACTTGTGACGTACTCCACGAGCCTATCTGGGAAGTACGCATGCAAAACGATATGGGTTGAGTCTGGCAATTGTATCACATTATAATGTGACATCTACAGCACAGTTCAATCGGTGTCTTCGCCCAACTCTGAGCTGTCAACACTGGTTTCTGACAGGGTCATGCTGTTGCCGGTTGACTCGCCACTTTCCCCATTGAGCGGACGGTCGATCTGACCAGGGGAGCTTGTGGCTGTCTTGACGGTTGGGGCTGAGAGCCACTTGCGGCACACATCCCGTCACACGCACATTCCAGCATTTTGTACTCCTGGCACTTCATGGCACCTAGCTGCTGGCGGGCGGACCGAGAACGTCTGAAAATGATAAATCATTTGAGACGAACTGCACCCGGAATACGCGGCTGAAGCAGTTCGTCTCAAATAAGATAACAACAACAAAAAAAAAATAGTCCTACCAGGGGAAGGTCATCAGTCAGGGCGATGTCGGGGACCAGTGTCGAGTTGCACGTAATTTTCAATAGCCTGTCGTAGTTCCAACGGCTTTGATTTAAACTGTTTTTAGCCCCACGCGAAAATCTCGCTGCAATGCAAAGGGGCAGTTGGTTGACAGTTACTGGTTTGGAAAAGTCTCCTGCAACTGGGGGTAGCCACACTGGTCGTAAAATTCAGTCGGAGCATGCAGCGGAACGCGATAAAAACAAATAACAATTTAATTTAATTGAGTTGAATTTAATTTAATTTAATTTTCAATTAATTTGATTTAATTTAATTTAAATTGCTGACGACGCAGAAGAACTAAATAAAGAATTGTTGACGTCACAGCTGTGGGACTTCGGCGGCTCTTTCGTGCTTATTTTAAGAAAATCACAAAGTAAAAGCAAAGCAAACGCTCGTGTAGGCATGACGTCAAACAGAAATCATACGAAAGTGGGACAAATACGTTAAGCCGTGGGTGGTGAAGTTTTACGGGCCTCGACTTGCTTTTGGTCGTGACACAATTCTGGCTCCTCGGCAGAGCTTCGGAGCCAGACCTTGTGTGTCAAAGGCAGGTCTCGACTCGTACATTGTAACAACTCGTGGTTTAACATGTACTTATGTCTCACTCTGAATTGTTTTAATTTGTCACGGTAATGATTGTCAGTGTGTTAGCACTGTACTCTGACGATTTTTTTTTTTTTTTGTTTGTAATTTATTAGACGGGTTCTGATGTCCGCGCATTTCCCTGTGAGTTTCTGTGTAAGCAGGGTGACAGACGTCAGACAAATTTTAAAAAATATTTCAGAATTCAGACCCCTAAAAAAGTAACTGCCAAGGGTGCAAAATGCATTAGAAATAATCAACAACGAAAGTATAACACTGTGAAAGTACGAGCACCAAATTGTTTTGTGTTCGTTCTTTCAAAGCGTGTTTCTTTCTTCGTAGTTAACCCCTTCACTGCCTTCAGTGGACGCAAAATGGCGTTATAAAAGCACGATAAATTCAACAGTTAAAAATCCCATCAGTCCAAGGAAGACGAGTAGGTCAGCAAGAGGCAAAGAATCTCATGAGCCCCCGCAGATGCGGGGCCTCATGTAACCCCGGCCGAGGCCTCAGTTATTTTGGGCGGGCTCTGGAACCGAGGCTCCAAATCAGTCCAACCGCTGAAAATCAGTGGCGCATTAACCGGATGATGTGACGGTGGCGCATAAGATATTTTGGATTCTCACGCTTTCCAGACGCATAAGTTCCCTTCAGAAATCATGGCGTACACTAGAATCCGAGCGGATCCGTTGCTTTAGGTAGGTTGTTTTCGTCGTTAGACGGGAACAAATCTTTACTTTTGAACACGTGATACTTTCATCTCCGCCGCAGATTTGTCTTGGTAAAGGTATTAGATGGTGCAGAATTACTTAGTATTGTTCTTTTTCTTCCCATAAAGAGCCTTCCGAAGGAGTACAGTGTTCTCAGATGTACTGCAAGAATGAGGTGCCAAATAAATAATGAAAAATAAATATAACGTCATCTTCAGTGCTGTCGAGTGACGTAAATGCTTTCTTGTTACCATCATAAAAAAAAAACAAACGTGGAATCTATTTATCCGCCAAAATTCTTCAATTTCGTGTGGACAAAATGGCTGGAGGTCTGAAATCTTTCACGTAGCAGTAGGTGACATTGGCTTGTGCAATAAAACCTTCTACATGAGTTTATGGTGACATAAGAGCTCCAGATAGGTTACTTCTCTTCCTTTCTTTTTTAAAATATTTTTGTCGTTTAGCGCTTCGCCACGGCTCCTACACGTTTTTAACAAACGGCTGTTCCTTGGTATTCGCTTGGTCTACAAGCTACTGCCACAGTAGGCACAAGAGGCCAAAGGCGTACTATGGTAAACAACAGACAATCAGATGTATTTGAAAACGCATTATTTTTTTTAAATTATTGTAGATTGTTTTTTCGATTCCGCATGCACGAGCTCTTTTACATTTGCACGCGCGTTACTATTCTTAGACTGATCACATGACCGATCTCATGAATTTACCGATGTGTGTTTCCACCACAAATTTACAAAACCAAGACGGCGTCCGGTTCCGAGTGGGTCGATTCGAAGACAAGCGTCAAACGGTGACGCTTTGCTTCAAAGTTGCGACGTACTTTCAGGTAGCAGAACAGCTTTGCCGGACACAGTACAACATTAATATTAGTCCTTATTTTCTTCCTCCTTTGTCAGGTATTTGTGCGCCACCACTCCTACACGTTTTTAACATAGCAGAGACTCCAAGCGCTGTTCCATGGTATGCGATTAACTTCGAGCTAAACCTCATGAGGTTCTTTACCTCTTGCAGTTGGATAAGGTTCGCGCTTTTCCTGCAGAGAAGCGGTTAATTTAAGTCACTGTGATCTTCCGTGGAAATGACGAGGAATGACTGGCAGATAAACCCACCTGATGAAAAGTGCGTCAACCAGCACAGCAAGGCCGTGATGAAGGAAGATTCCCACATTTCAAATTCTGTTCCTCAACACACGGGATCGGCTGGAATACAGGAAAATGATTGTCTATTTTCGCTCACTTTCAAAACAAATATTATACATACTATTTTTGTTGTTGTTGCAGAGAGTGATAGAAACCAGGTCATTACTTTCGTTGATTTTTATTCCAGTCACTGCTGCACAACCTACCTCGTCTGTTCATCAAAGCAGATGTGAAAAGATGGAGACTTTTCGGTAGCGCAGTCGTACGGTTAAAACAATCCAAATAACTCAGTTGGTTTATGGATCATCAAAGACTAACGACAGATTTTCATAAGCCATTTCGGCGCCAGGGCTTATGTGAATCTATGTCTCCTGCAGAATGAGACAGCTTGATGAGAGATCGAGTGATAATTAATTTTGATGTCATCAGTAAAAAAACATGACAATGACGTCATAACGAATGACGTACATCTTCAACTAAACACTTGTTCTACGTTGTCATTGCAATACAATGACAAGCTAGCTTTTTACAAAGATGAACACTGCCTATTGCTTTCCTTGGGTAAAATCCAGACCAAAGCGTGTAAAATGCAGAATAACCGAACAAAGAAAGAAACACGCTTAGAAAAGTGTAACTGTCTTTTCTAAGAGTGATTCTTTCTTTGTTGGGTTATTCTCTTCCTTGGGCAGTTCAAAAGCCGGTGATTTTTTGTTTGTTTAACAGACAACGGGCATTCGCTTGTCCCGCCTGCCCATACTGCATGTAGCTCCGACAAGGATCCCACTGTTTGTATGTTCAAATCCTAACAGTCACCATCTTCTTGCATTCCACGGACTCTCTCTCTCTCTCTCTCTCTCTCTCTCTCTCTCTCTCTCTCTCTCTCTCTCTCTCTCTCTCTCTCTCTCTCTCTCTCTCTCTCTCTCTCTCTCTCTCTCACTCACGGTGAAGACGGTTTCACAAATACCTACTCTCCACTTATACCAATCTTCTCTTACTGAATTTGATTATTTGCTTTGTTTTAATGACTTATTACTTGTTGTGTACCGTGCTAAATGCTGGGTTTTTTTCCCCCGGGGTCCTCCCGTTTTTCCCCGAGGTAGTCCTCAACTTGAAGGTGATATAAAGTTTGCCTTCGGGTTGGTGTTTAACAGGCTTTGTGTATTAGACACTCAGCCTACTTCGTGCCCAAGGGTACTCCCCGTTCGTTCTCTCTCTCTCCGTCTCGCTCTCTCTCTCCGTCTCTCTCTCTCTCTCTCTCTCTCTCTCTCTCTCTCTCTCTCTCTCTCTCTCTCTCTCTCTCTCTCTCTCTCTCTCTCTCTCTCTCTCACTCTCTCTCTGGCCTCACCTACACGCTTTTTCTTTCGCTCGCTCCTGCACGTGCTTGCACACACTCTTGTCTCTCGTGTTCAGGTTCTTTCCGAGTCTCTCTATTACGATTTTTCATTGACGTCATTTTTACTTTTTCCGCACTTTTGTTCTTCCTTTTCTTTTCTTTTTTTACGTCACCTCCTTCAGTTGCCACATTCCTTCTGCCAATGAAGATAAGTAGCGGCTAATCTCTCTGTTTGTTTGTTTGTCTATTTTGACAAAGGGCATTTACCCGAAATATTAATAAATTGTGTTGTACCCGTCTTTTCTAAGCGTGTTTCTTTCTCCGTTGGGTACTACTCTGCAGATGGACATGTCTCTCTCAGTGACCGAAAGTTTGCAGGCGACTTTGGCCGCAGTAGGCCCGTGGACGATTGTGCGCGGGCCCACTGCGGCCGAAGTCGGCACGAGATTCTTCTGCTGACTGAGAAAATGAGCGAAAGGTGGGACATCGGTCCCAATTGGCCCGTGCAAGGCTGTACATATACACTGACACTGGTTCGGTTAGTTAAATAATAATAATAATAAATAGTTCTTGTAGAGCGCTGTGCTCCAGGAAAAACACCGGACTCACTGCGCATGCACAACAGCACACCCTCTCTCTCTGAGACACACGCACAATTATACACTACTTTAAACCACCCCATCCCTTCCCAACACCTTACATCCACTTCCCTCTAAGATCAGAATAAAAGGCAATCAGCAGTTAGCTAAGGATGAGCTAAATGTTAAATGTTAAATGCCCGACAGAAAAGAATAGTCTTTAAGTGAGTTTTGAACTGTGACAATGTGGGCAGATTCCGCATTTGAATTGCGCCAGCGAGTTCTACACACATTGGGCTAAAAAGGTGAAAGAACGCTCCCCGACAGTTTTCATGTTAAGCTTCGGGATTTTAAAAAGTTTTTTTTTTACTGGAGGAACTGAGGGTGCGTGATGGCTGATAAACAGACATCTTGGGAGAAAGGTACGGCGGGAGAGATCCATCAAATGATGCCGATAGGCGAAAATTGCAATTTTGTACTGGCAGCAGAATTTTACGGGCAGCCAGTGCAGATGCATCAGCAGACGCGTAACGTGGTCAGTCTTTCTTTCGTTTCTTCAAGATGAGACCCGCCGCATTGTTTTGAATCATCTGCAAGCGTGAAATCTGGTCTGCCGGTAAACCTACCAGTACAGAATTGCAATAATCGAGCCTGGACGTAATGAATGCATTTACAAGTCTTGACGCCGCACTTTCTGTGAAATACGGTCTGAGGGAAGAAACTCTGAGCAGCGCAAGAAAACCAGCTCGGCAGATGCTACTGATATATCATGCATGGAGAGCGTCGAATCAATCTTCACACCCAGATATTTGACACAGTTCTGGAAGCGAACGCTGCAGCCACCAATGTTTGCGAACTCGCTGTCAATCAGACAAAGGCGAGACTGAGAGCCAGCAGGCATGACTTCGGTTTTGTCAGTGTTAAGCTTAAGTTTGTTGCTAGTCATCCAGGACAGGACGTCGTCTATACAACGCTGTACGCTCATCTTAGCGGAGCTGAAATGGCTAGGCGCGCAACTTTTTGACAACTCAGTATCGTCAGCATACTTGTGAAAATCACACTCATGGGTGGCAATGACATCAGAGAGAGGTTGTGAATATAAAGTGAACAAAACAGGCCCTAATACGGAGCCCTGAGGGACTCCACGCAACAGAAGATAGAAGCAGATATCTGGCCATTAACAATAACAGCATGAGAACGATCCTTAACATATGAAGTGAACCAGGCCAAGGCGGTACCACGGATGCCAAAGGTCACCTCTAACCTTTTCAGGAAAACAGAATGATCGAGCGTGTCGAATGCTGCGCTAAGATCCAGCAGAGCAATGAGAGAGACAAGTCTCTCGTCTGCCTTCACTAGCAGACCATCCAGGAAGCTCAGCACTGCAGTCTCCGTACTATGATCCTTTCTGTATGCCGACTGATGAATTTCTAAAAGACTGTTTTCAGACAAATGGCTTTGTCCAAAATCTTTGAAATAAACGGAAGGTTAGAGACAGATCTACAATGTTTTGAAGTCGTTTGGGTTCAGTCCAGGCTTTTTCAAGAGAGGTGTCACAACAGCATGTTTAAACTGAGTAGGCACTGCACCTGTAGTGAGAGAAGCATTAAGTATGGTGGTAATTAGTGGGAGGAGATCATTGATACACTGTTTCATGAGGGACGCGGGCATGGGATCAAGTACACAGCTCTTTGTTAATGACTTCATAATAAGTTCATGAATCTCCTGCTCAGCCACTGGCTCGAAACGAGACAGTGAAGGGCCATTATACACACCAAAAGTAGGGGTGGGTGGGGAGAGATATGAGCACGAGTTTAGTTCAGAGCGAATGTGCTTAATCTTATCCGAGAAAAAGTCACAGAAACGTTGGGGAAGGACATGGCTTCGCACATCCGTCGGAAGGGTGTGGTACGGAGCTTGCCCTGCAGCTCAAAGAAGACTGAGAAGAGTTACTTGGATGACGAGCTGGAGTCGATCCTGTCCTTGTAGAACTGCCTCCTGGCAGACTCTATGACCGCTGTTACTTCGGCCCTCATTTTTACGTAGATCTGTCTGTGAACAGTCAGACCAGTCCGTCTCCATGGACGCTTCGCGCGTCTCCGTCGGCGACGTGCTTCTCTGACGTCCACGGGGTGGACGGTCGGTCCCTCACCAGCCTGATGACAGACGGGGCGTTTCGGTCGAGCACCTGTCGAAGCCCGTTGTTGTAGGCGTCCACGAGCTGCCCAGGCTCCAATGAAGGTGACTGACACACCTATGTAGCTGCTGTCATCTCCTTTACATCGGACTGAAAATCAGCGGTCGAAATAGTGCGAATGTTTCTTGACGCCACGAGTCATTTACAGGGGCGAGGTCTGGTAACTGTAATAGTGCAAGCGACGACACTGTGTTTGAAAAGACCAGGATAGTCCTGCACAGCTTTAAGGGACAACATGCTGCCCTCGCTAGGGACCTCCGCCCAGTCGAGTGTGTGGCCACGCTTATGTGTAGGGACGCCAACAAGCTGTGCCAGATTGTGATCACTCAGCATGCTTCTGACTGGTCTCCTGGCAGTCAGCACTGTCATCAAAATGGAAGTTAAATTCGACTACGATGGGGAATTCGCAACACAAGTTCACGTATCGGGACAACAGCTCCGGGAATTCTCTGAAGAAAAATGGAATTAGTCTGTTTATTGCGCCTACTCGGCGGCGCCCGGTAGATACGCACAAGGGTGTTGGAGGTAAGACTCACTGAAAGTTTATGCTCAACAGCCTCCATCGATGTAAATTCAAGTGGTCTTAAAGAAACGTTGCAAGAAAGAGCTGACCTGATGACAAACCCGATGCCACCTCCTCTCGATCCAGTGCGGAGAAACGATCGGAAATCGTATCCCGCGGGGGGGGGGGGGGGGGGGGGGGGAGGGGGGAGGGGGGGGGTTAGAGTAGCGATGCAGGCCTTATCTCCCTGGGGATAAAGCCACTTCTCAGCTAGTTCGGGGTATGACGTTCACGGCATCGGAGTGATAACGGACGGCCCTGACGGGCGGGTTATGGGGAACAGGGACAGCTATTGCCTGTGGAATAGACCTGAACACTGATCAATTCAGACGCTCTGTAACTGTACCACTTAACTAACTAATTTTCCCCCTAAATCCGAACCCAAAATCCATCCAGACCAAAAAGGTGAAGGTAACATGCAGATATGAACCCAACCGAGAAAGAAACACTCTTAGAAAAGCCAGTTACCACACAAGTGTATCTTTCTCCGTTGGGTTCTTCTCTGCGTCTTTTTTCCTCTGGATTGCGAGCCAAGCTACCGGGGTCGGGACGTGGAATCGAACCCACTATCCGGCTGCTCCCATCGATTTCTATTGCTCTGACGCTTTCAGCTATTTCAGACTCATTATAACATTGTATGACACATATTAGTTGAGCAAACGTTTGCCGGACCGACATCCAACAGAAGCCGGTTGCTGGCTGATCCAGCTGATTTCATCCGGTTGTTAGGTGCAATAAGTTGAGCTGTTTGGTCCCATGCAAGCGTATCTCTTTAGACGACTTTGAATTTGCCCATTGAAATAATGATCGAACTGACTGAAGATGAAAAATAAACGATCACACAGTCCTTGCACTTGTAATTTTGTAATCAGCAACTCAACGCCCTCATAAAGAAAAAGACTTAAAAGGCGATATACCCACGCTTTAACCCCTTAACCGCCGGGACAAGGCGAACGCTACCCATATGCAAGAGACATAAATCCTCATGAGCCCCCGCGGTCGCGGGGGCTCATGAGGATTTATGTCTCTTGTTAGTCCTGTGGTCTTTGTGCCAACTTTTGGTCCCATCCTGTGTTGTTCACGCGAATGTCGGTCAGTGTGCAGTGGTTTCAGACGCGAAATCCGCGTCCACTGGCAGTCAAAGGGTTAGGTCATGCCATAACTATGATAAGCTGATGAAACACCTGTTGTACAATGTCATATGATATGTACTGGTACCCTTTGCCAACTCCACCTCTTCAGTGCCATCAGTCAGGTCACGTTGACTTTATTTGCCTACGCACAGGCAAAACGATTCGGAGATTTAATCGAGGAAACGAAAATGCATCACAAGGGACGTAACAATTGTATGCTTTTTTCCCCCTAAGTGTCAGCTTGTTTTTAGATGTAGGCTTTTTTTTTTTTTTTTTTTTTTTTTTTAAGCTCCTTATGTCGTATGTTTGTTGCTGTTGTTGTGTGTGTTTGTTTTTGTTTTTGCTTTGTGTTTCATTACTGTGATTGTAAAGCGCCTAGAGCACCTTGATGATTAGCACTATACAAATTACATTTATTATTATTATTATTATTATTATTATTATTATTATTATTATTATTATTATTATTATTATTATTATTATTATTATTATTATTATTATTATTATTATTATTGTTATTATTATTCTTGAGAGTTGCTTTCCAAAGTTAGTTAGTTTCCTTAGTTAGTTATTGGGTTTTAACGTCAAGCAGGCCACTAAGACCATCTCACGGGGGATGGGTAAATATAATCTGGCCAGCCGGACTATAAGAGCAATCTTAAGACAAGATGTAAATATATATTTTTAAATATTAATATGTTGCATTGCGTTTGTAAATCATGTGCATTTTATTGTATTGGATTTTTCAAGAGTCTGTAGACACATTCACTTAAGACGTGTTCGACTTTTTAGCCTGAAATATTTTTACCAGAGAGAGAGAGAGAGAGAGAGAGAGAGGAGAGAGAGAGAGAGAGAGAGAGAGAGAGAGAGAGAGTCCTTGTCAGCCCACCACGAAAGCAGAGAAGCCACGGTAATCAAGAAAAGAGAACTGTACGATTCTGATTTACGACCAGGGGGATAAACAGCCTTGATCCCGTAACAATGGCGGCGCCATTGGACCACCGACCTCTCTGATCGCTCCCAGGTCGTAATGGGCGCCTCACACATCTCCATCTGCAAGAGACATAGATTCTGATGGGTCTATGCAGTTGCAGGAGCTCGTGAGAATCTATGTCTCTTGCTGGCGTATGTCAGTAATAGCTGTTTATCTTTCTCGTCTACTTGAAGCCTACTTTCTTATGCGGTCCCTGTAGCCGTGGCAGGGACTGTTGAGAAACTATGTTTTGTGCTTGAATTGTTTGTTAGTCATCAATTTTTTTAAACAAAATCGTCTGCAAGAGACATCATGAGCCCATGCGAATGCAGGGAACCATGAGAATCGATGTCTCTTGCGTAGCATCATGTTTACGACGTCAGACAAAGGCTGCAAAATATTACTGCAGAAGAAAGTGTAGATACGACTATTAAAATTCTTCAAACGATCTGTTGGTGTGTCTTTGAATGGTAGTGAGCAGCTAACATCCCCACGTATATTTGTGTTCCTCAGACAAAGAAAGTCTCCAGGGCTTGAGCCTGTGATAATAATGGGCCAAACGACCCTAGGGTTAAAGCCATCAGAAACAGATAAACAGCTCCGCTTGGCTGGGTCACGAGAAAAGACTTTGTGGTATCCCACTCAATATTCATCCAGCAACAATTTGGGGTCGACGACAGATCTGATGCATGAAACCTCTTTCTTAATCTGCTAGCTTTGAGGAACATTGATAACATTGGGTCAAGAAACTTTGAACCATTATAAAATAATGTACAGTCTGTTAAATGTGTGTAAAGAACATAGGTTTGACACAACTGAACGGATCAGTTTATTTTTTACGATGTATGATTTTCAAAAGTCCCAGTTTTGGTCAATTATTTAACCAGTCATCTGTTAAATGTTCCACATAATAATAAAACGTAATGTTATCTGCGACCACTGTTTGTAAGGTACGCGTCAAGTCAATCATCTTTATTTTTCTAAATCACTAAATAGGTGCGCTTTAGGTGAAGAAAAAATCACCAAAACAAATTGAAATAAAAACATACACACGTTTGACCCTTTCAGCGCCCTAGAAAACACCATTTAACTACAAGACGCATAGATCCTTATGAGCCCCCGCAGTTGCGGGGGCTCATGAGGATCTATGCCTCTTGCTGACACTACTTAGAATGCATAATCGACAGCTAAGGCTTTTTGGAGCTGAATTAACTCATTCGAGACGTGCCGCCTACGGATACGCGGCGGTTCGCGGTTGTTGTTGGTGGTGGTGGTGGTGGCGGTGGCGGTGTTGGTGTTATTGTTATTTGTTGTTGTTGTTGTTGATGGTGGCGGTTGTGGTGTGGTGATGGTGGTGTGGTGGTATTGTTGATAGTGGTGTTTCTATTGCTGTTGTTATTGTTGTCGTTGTCAAAGTCGACGTTGTAGTTGTCAGTTGTCATTGTTTTTTAAAAATTTTAAATATTATCGTGTTTTCATGCGAGCAAGAGAGATAGATCCTCATGAATCCCTGCAACGTGTAGGGTCTCATGAGGATCTGTGTATCTCAGAACAACGTGACAGAGTCTTTCTTTTTATTCCCTCCACTGATCGCTTGGAGACATCATGGATTCAACACCAATGGATGGTTGTCTATGGCATGTAGCTAAATAAGTTCACCGACAGCCTCGTTTTTAGCTGCAATCTGTTTTCACTTCCGGTTGCTAACGTTTCAATGACCGATGTCTTTGCTAGTGTTACGCGTCGTTTGAAAATCACGATTTTTTGTGTCTTTATTTAGCAATCTGAATTTTTTTCTACGCATACGTCGATAGGAAAATCAGTCGAGTTTATAACCCTGTGTTTAGATTTTTTTGTCAGCCATTTCTGAAACCCCTAATTAATACCAGAGTCAACCACAGTGTGTTCCAAAATGAGTGACATTGTGAGCTGTGAGCCTCAAGGCAGAGACTGGACTGCAGGCTGATGTCAAGGTATGAGTGATTTTGAGGGAAGTTTTAAATACATGCATTTGTCCTTCGTAAAGTGTGTGTGTTATATTGTGTGTGTGTGTATGTGCGTGTGTGTTGTATTGTGTGTGTGTGTGTGTGTGTGTGTGTGTGTGTGTGTGTGTGTGTGTGTTGTATTGTGTGTGTGTGTGTGTGTGTGTGTGTGTGTATTTAATCAGTGTTAGGGTATTTTTGTTACCTTTATTTATTGTTTTGCTTGGCACTGTATGGTTTTTTGAATTGTTTTATTAGAGATATTATTAAGTATAGGTAAACATTGTTTTTATTACCAACATATTACTTTTTATGTGTGTGTTATTACTTAGAACTTTTAACGTTAAGCTACTTTTAAACATTGTTTGTTTATATTTTATGTTTGTATATAGGTTATTTCTTAATTATGCGTGTGAGTGTGTGTGCTTGACTGTATTTGTATTTCTTTTAAAACATGTCTTTTCATATATATAAAGACTATTTTATATGATGTTTAACGTATTTTATCTCTTAATGTTATCATATTGTTTAAATATTTTTTTTAAATGCTGTTTCTGGGATACCTGCAAATGTACTTAGTTCTCACTTGATGGAATAAATCATAACTGTTTGAACAGTTTACTGTTTTACTTACCATGAGAATTAGCTCAACTGTAGCGTCCATTGCGGTAGCAGACGTACCGGAAGTAACTACAGCGGTCAATCGCTTCGGTAGACTCTGTTAGTGGCACAACGCGTGCGCGCTGAGTCAGTCAGCCGTCCATAGCTGTTGGGTCCTAGGAGACATCTAACAAAATAATCAATCGCAATGAACTAGTGCTTCGCTAAATGAATAATAATAATCCCGTCAATAAGCAAACGGCCCTCCCTTTACTCATAGTCATCAGTTTAAAGTTACCGTTAAATAAATGCATTGGTTAATAAGATTAAAATTAAAGTAACATAAAATGATTTGAATTGAAGAGAAAAAAAATCAAGAACAAAAAAATCATGAATAAAAATAAAATAAAATAATTCCTTTCGCTTACTTGTGGCCATTGCAAAAGTCGATCACTATTTATATCCTCGTCTACGATTTTGGACCCTTTGTGTCAGAAGAGGGGTTCACACTGGTTGTCTCCCTCGATTCGCTACCGGTGGGGTGTCTGGTAGCGAAGGATATTCAGCTAATTGAACTTTTCCTTGACTCTCGCATTGCGGTAATGAGACGGTATAAAGAGCACAGGAATTTTATGAGACATCTTAATGGCATCAGCACAGCCGACTGGGCGTTTAGTGCCCGCGTGGTTTTAGTAGCTATGACCAGCACACCCCTCCCGCTCCCGCTACCACAACTGTGTGCTGGTCTGTGATTTTGAACCTTATGGCTTGAAGCCGAAAGATTTAAATTCACAGACCAGCACAAGATGTGGTACCCTTTCGTCAAACCGATGTAGTGCTACTCAGGCAAAAGCAGAATGAATGGACGGATGGATGGATGGATTGATGGATAGATGGATGGATAGACGGATGGATAGATGGATAGATGGATGGATGGATGGATGGATGGATGGATGAATGGATAGATGGATAGATGATGGATGGATGGATGATCAATCGAACAAACGATCAAAAAACCGAATCAACGAACGACGAACGAAAGAATGAACGAAAGAATGCACTAATAATGCATTAATGTAAAATAAATAAATAAATAAATAAATAAATAAAATAATAGTAATAAATAAATAAAACGAACGAATGAACGAACCGAACGACCGACCACCAACCAGCCAATCAACAAACACAAACACAAGCAAAGACATAAGCAAGCAAGCAAACAGAAAAACAATATAAACAAATAAACAAATGAATATTTGCTTGCTGAACACCATACGTATAAGACGGGTGGATCCATTGTGACAGTTTAACGGGTAGTGTCCTGACTCAGGGCGAAAAGTTAACCATTATGGTCAATCTCTCGTATTTCGTGCTTTGCAAAGCGAAAAGGATATGATCTTAGTAAGACAACAAGACGGGCATTACAGTCATCGAACTAAGTTGGCACCGCCCACAGTCTATGCGCGGTGCCAAATTAGTTCGTCGCCTGCCCGAGGATATGTTTTCTGTCCTTTTGGGATCATGCTGACATCAGCCCTTGGACCTATTACTCTTCGGAGATCCTTATCAGCCAAACAGATGGCGCTCTTTCGGTCGCCATTGTGCAGCCGGTCAGCTCCTCATGTTGGCGTCTCAACATCTAGTTTTGTGCGGTTGGAAGTCCTTCGGTCAACTTCATGCAGCGTGCAAGAGGCATAGATTCTCCTGAGCCCAAGGGGCTTACGAGAACCTATGCATCTTGTACGCTTAAACTAGTTCCAATTTTACATCCATCGATTAGGAATTTATCCAAGTTTTAATCGACGACTGAGGTTCATTTATGGAGTCCCTTTGGTCAGTTCATAATAAATCATGCCTCAATAGCAGCTTTCTACACTTAAAATCTCGATAGTTTTCAGACTGGGGATCTCAACAGGGGGAGATATATGCCAGTGAAAGATTCTCACGAGCTACTGCAACCTGCAGAGGCACATTAAAATCTGTCTCTTGGGGTAGCCTGGGTCAGTTCAAATAAATTGATAATTTCAATAGCATCGTTTTGAACTTCAAACCCCGCGGCGGTTTGGGCAGGGGCTCATGGGAATCTATGTCTCTTGCAGATTTAAACCGTTTCAACATCTAATTACCTCATTCTCATATTATACAGTGTTTGAGGATCTATTGCCTGGAGCGGAAGGGCGTGGCCAAATGAGCGGCTAAACAGCACTTTCTGTCACTTTGCGGTGAATCGGTTCTCATTGATGACGGTGGTTTCATACAACTTTTGCATTCATCCGGGACGGCGACGCCAAAAGAGTCACGTTCTAGCATTGACCACATGGCCGCAGGTTTCAATAGGGTCACCTAGGAGGATAGAACTCTTTATGTTTCACTTCTACGGCCAAACTGCTCACTCATTTTATAAGTCTGCTAGTCGTAAAGAAAACAACACATTTGACGTGGCGTGATACATAGACACATTTTCTGAGCCATCCTGGTCGACCAGATACATAGAGAAATTTTCTCTATACATCTGGTTGACCATGATGAGTCAGAAAAATGGTAAGCAGCTTCTATGTTTCTAGCTATCATGGTAAAACCATCTGCCGCGCCCTTATCTTATTTTACACCTGTCACATTCATTCACCTTAGTGAAGGTGAAGTTTTAGTGGATTTGTGGCCACTCGTAACCAAAGCAAAGGACGTGTAAATTGGTGGCCTATGGTTTTGGATCTTATTGCCCAGGGATGTATCTATCTAGCTTGGTTCCTTTTGAGGCACAACGCTAATCAGGCACTACCCATGCCGACACAAATGGCACTGGACATGAAAGGCTCGAAGGAACCACGTTGAAAAAGTAAACCTACTCTGACCCTGGACCAATACTTTGACCCTGGACAGTCGAACAGTTTAATGGTTTCCTAGTGAGCAAAAAAAACCATCGAACCAACTTCGATCGCCGTTGACCGGCGCACGGCTGTGCGCGGGCCCACGGCGGCGGACGTCGGCCCGGTGGCCTTTGGCGCTTTGAGTTTCTTGATGACATCGGCTGAAAACTGTCTTTGAAACCCTTCGCTATTTCACTGCACTGTCCGATACCTTCGTCTGCTTGAGGCGCGCGGACTCAGAAGAATGCCGCCAAGAGGCGTAGATCCTCATGAGCCCCCGCGAATGCGGGGGCTCATGAGGATCAATGCCTCTTGCGTTTAGACTTTCGGTCTCCGAGTCCCAGGATGGAAATGGTTAATAGTCGCGGCGGTGACCGAAATTGAGGTTTAGGTGACGGTCCCATAGTTTATTACAGCCGACCAACAACGCACCCGCAGAAATTTGTGTATTGACGGTCTCTCGTTTAGCCCGGTTCGTCTGCAATAGGCATAGGATCACATGAGCCCCTGCATTCGCAGGAGCTCATGAGAACCTATGTCTCTTGGCCACCCACCGAGGCGAGGTCGGTTTCAGCTGTACTTGAAAATGACGATGTCATTTGGGGTTGGACAAACGACGTTTCCTTTCATCGCGTCTTTTCATTTTTATCACTTCCAAGCAAGTTGGCCTTCCGACATCCCCCCTCCCCCCCTCCCCCCCCCCCCCCCACACACACACACACACACACACACACACACACACACACACACACACACACACACACACACACACACACACACACACACACTCCAACCTCCTACACTTGTTCTTCGAAAGGCACATATTAACACAGGGCCCAAAAAGAGACATAGATTATCATATGGTCCCACTACCTGCAGGGGCTTATGATTATCTATGCTTGTTGCTGAAAAAAATGTTGCGCTCTCGCTAGGAGTATTCATACTTAGAAGACGAACAATTTGATGGTAAATTTCACACTTTATTGCTCACCTGAACGCCAATGAAATTTTTCTTAGCCAGCATAATTCTGAGATAAGCTAAGAAATTCACAAATTGGTGGTTATGTTCATATTTCATTGCCTTCTTAAACACCCATAAGGCGTACTACATTTCTGTGTTGCTTTCACCTGTGGCACTACGAAGATAATCCCCCGCCCCCCCCCCCCCCCCACTCCTCCCCCCACCCCTCACCCCCACCCTAAAAAAAAAAAAAGCTGCGGTAGTAAATGTAGACTCTCATGGTATTTCACAGATGTGGGTCTCGTAAAGATCTCTGCCTCTTGATTGTCCGATTTATACCTGTTTCTCATGGGTAGGACGTCATTGGCCGTTCTCTGTAGGTGCTATTGCTATGGTTTATGCTTTATTACCCTCAACACAACCGTAGCGAATTTCAGATCTCTTTAGGCAAAAACAGAAAGGATAGAACACCGCTTAACTTATTTCTAACTGCAAGAGGCATAGATTCTCATGGGCCCCTGCATTTGCAGGGTCTCATGAGCATCTATATCTCTTGCTGGAAAGGACACAAACTGGTTCAGAACCTCAGTCGCAAAGGGTTCAGTCTTTGAAAGCCCACGCTAACTTTAAAATTCGCTTCGTATTGTGAGCGGACATTGTGGAAAAGAGAGGGAGGATAGTTTATGATCTGAGAAAGCGTCTGGCAGGTATGCCTATAATGACCCTTGGTCGCTCCACGGACAACAGAACACTGGTCTATCTCGATTCGCTGTGTGTCAGCGGCAGCGAATCGACGGATACAAACCAGTGTGGGGCCAGAGTGAACCCCCTTTCTGCCACTGGTCACATGTTTTTATTTATTTATTTATTTATTTATCAGCCCCGGTCGTCAAAGAGTAAGGATACACGTTGATGTCCGCAAGAGGCATCGATCCTCATGAGGATCTGTACCTCTTGCGGTTGGATCGTTTTCAGTCTTTATCGGCAACATGGAAGGCGATGAAGAATACAGAAGGGGAAAAACAGGTGAATTCCAGCAAAAGGACCTCGCTAGAAAATTACCATAAAGAGGGGAGGGTGATGGGGTGAGGGGGGGAGGTGAGCAGTTCATGAAAGCTGCATCAGTAATAAAAAGCATGAGCCGTCCGATAGTTATCTCTATTTCTTTATGGCCCTTGACTAATAGCCCGTTTAATTACAATGGCTTTAGCATCTTTGCTTTTTATTTCGGGGTGGGTGGAGCGAGTGGGGGAGAGGGAGGGGGGAGGAAGGGGTTGGCGGTAGTTACCCAAGATGGGGGTGGGGGGGTGGGGGGGGGGAAGGAATACAGCGAGAGAAGTTTCTGGATATGTAAATGATATAGACGGAAGTGAAGGATTTTGATAATTATTGTGCAGCACTTTAAAAATGAGTATCGGTGAACATTCGGGAATCTTCAGATAAATGCAACAACATAAAAATGTGTACCGGTCTCCAATTTTTGTTGTTCAGACCCTCAGGCTGGAAGTCATAGACCAGAACACAAATTTTAAGATGTTCCCTTCTCCAAACGTTATATCCGCAAAGTCTAAAACGACAGACCACCACACGCACGTCTTCTAAAGCGTTTGCTCTATCGGGGTGTAACAACAACAAAATTCGGCTGGAATGTCATACACTTGAACTTTCATGCTGGATTGGCATCTCTCAGTAAAAGCGTGGTAAAGGTTAAGCTTGAACGAATTAACCCCATCACTGGGAGACAAAAAAAAAAATGCAAAAGGTATGGATCATCATGATCCCCGTCAGCTGCGGGGGCTCATGACGATCTATGCCACTATCATAGTTCAAGGGTGATGCCAGAATAGCTTGGCGCCCATAGGCGCCAAGCTATTCTGGCATCACCCTTGAACTATATGCTGACACCACATGGTTCCCATGGTTTTGGACGGATGAGGTTCCGACAGACAATGTGCGACTATTGACAGGGAAGGGGTTATGCTTAGTACAGTTTAATTATCCTGCTCCGATTTTATGAGCCCTAATGATTGGACACACGTGTAAGATGTTCTTTCCTTTATCGAGGTATGGATAGGGATTTCTTTTTTTAAAAACTGGTAAGAACACTTGACACGTTGAAAATCTAGCGTGTTTTGAAAGAAAACATGGGCCTCTGGCATCTGATATGACGCCTTGAGTTTAATTAGTTTGTCTATGTCTAGATGTCTTCATGTTCTCTAAAACACGTGTGTGTTTGTGTGTGTGTGTGTGTGTGTGCGTGCGTGCGTGCGTGTGCTAGTGCGTGCGTGTGCGAGTGCGTGTGTGTGTTGTGTGTGTGTGTGTGTGTGTGTGTGTGTGTGTGTGTGTGTGTGTGTGTGTGTGTGTGTATGTGACAGCGACTAGAGCCTGCATTTGTGGGCAGACAAGCTTGAAACTTTAGAATATTTTCCCTACCTATGCAAGCTACATTATAGTACTTACATATAAGGATACCGACCAATGGCTTTAGTTCAAAGGTGGTGCCAAAATAGCTTGGCGCATAGAGGCGCCAAACTATTCTGGCACTACCCTTGAACTATTTTAGTCAAACTTATTTCACACACTAGTGTATTCCGAATGATAAGGGTTTAAGGGAGATATTAAATGAGATCGTAATCCAGCGTTGGACTTCTTCAACGTTTTGAATATTAATTCATTCACTTGTGCAAGTTTTGGAGCAACTACATACTCCCATCAAACAGTCAGCCATGGAAGAGGCCGTCTGGAAGAAAACAGCCAGCACTGGGAGAGGCTGCGTGCCTTTAGGATGAGTGACGTGAAATATCCACGGACCTTTATTACTGGATGGCTGTCTTGGGGTCAAGGTCGAAATAGTATGGGTCTAAGGTCAAACTTGCAGACAAGGGATCAGTTACTTCCGGTGGCATCTTTGCAAGTTTGGCGAAAGTTTCCAGTTATTATTTTGTGGCGTAATTTCGTGCATGAAAATGGCGATGCGATCTAACCGGAATTGCTGCGTTGTGGGCTGTCATACAACAGCCGGAAAATGCAGGGGGTTGTCGTTTTTGTCCATCCCGAAGGCTGGGAAAAATTCAGACATTAACAAATGGCGAAGTGATTTGATACAAGCCATCAACCGTTGCGACACAAGTTTCAATGCAGATAAGGCATTGATCTGCTCTCGTCACTTTGATGAGAACTGTTTGAAACGAGGTAAGTTTGATGAAATGCTTGCACATGTTTTCGTGTTATTATTCATGTAATATTAGCTTTTAATACGGAGCTTTAATCTCTTTATGCGGTGTGCCGGAGTGAGTGGTCTGACCGGTCTGTTACTTTCCAGTGTTGTTTGTTACCGTAATGTCGTTAGTGTACGGGACCAGCAATGCGCAAATTTCAATAATTAAATTATATCTATTTTATATATTAGATCGTATACTTTAACAGATTTTGTATTCATCTGTTTTAAAATTTTATTGTGCACCTTTAACTCTGTAGGCCTAACTAAAATTTCTTGTAGTTTTAGACAATAACGATACTGTGTGGTAACTTACAAGTTTCTGTCTCATCATGATAAATGCAGATATTTATGTTCAGTGTACAAATTTTGCAGGGCCAACAGGCAGGTGCACAGGACTTGTTCCCGGTAGTATGCCGCTTCACTGGATGCCAAGAAAATCCATCGAAACAAGCAAAACTATGAGGCCAGAGCCAGTAAGTAGTAGACATTAATTTTATTGTTGGCCGCAAGTTTGTATTTCTCAATTTTCTGCTAACTTTATTTTGATCATGCGTTTTTCATAACTTTCATCAACATTTTAGTAAAAGCATCCAAAACAAACTGCTTTAGTTCAAAAGTGTGAATGAAAATTAAAACTTCATACAAGAAGTACACAGCACTTGGTACGAAATTGTATCTAGTAAAAAACAAAATCAAACTGACAATACAGTTTGCCTGGGTGAATGTGTAGTTGAGCAGAAATGCATATATATAGATGTGTGTGTGTGTGTGTGTGTATATATAATATGTGTATGTGTATGTGTGATAGGTGTGATATACTTTTGTTTTTTACAGACTGCACGAGAGCCACCTCCTGTGCCAGTAAGAATTTGCTACCGAACCTTTGAAGATGTACAAAGAGATGCAAGAAAGACTTTGCCACCAGGGTGGGTGATGATGGAAAGCACACCGTCATCACTGCAGATTGGACTGCCATCAGAGAAAAACCAGTGGAGGATAGTTGTCAGCATGGGAACCCCACACCTTCTTGCAAATGTGAAGGTATGTTACAATCATTGTTCTTGAATGCTATTTCTGTCTTTTTTTTTTTTTTTTACAGAATCAAGTAGTCATTGATTTTGTGCTTGAAAATGACGAGCGTGCGCCTCTTTGTTCCCTTCTTTTTCTGTTTGTGCTTGTAGATTATTTTTATATTTTTTAATTTTTTATTTTTATTTTTATGCAGCTTTTTTTTGTGACATGAACCAAAATAAATTTCTGTTACAGTATCAAAATTAAAATGTTGCAATGTTGTTTTTTATTATTTATTTTAAGCCAAAGTGTTATATCGTGATATAATTTCTACATATTGTCTTAAATTGCGTGAGTGTGTACAAGTGCTTTGAGCACTATTGTATTGAAATGGTGCTAAACAAATTAAATGTATAATTGAAATTATAGTGATCTTGGAAAATTTGATTGAAGATTAAAAGATCTGGAAATCATGTCTGGATTCCTTTTTTCCAAACTTGAAATCTGTCTTCTTTGGATTTGTTAAAATAAATAGTGCCATTATTAAGCATAAAATGCATGGAAGAACCAAAATAAGGGCTAACGGAACGCGGTTCACTAAAAATTAAAAGGTACTTAGAGTGATTTGGATAAGCCGTGGTGGCTATGGTAAAAATTAATATGCTGTGTTGCTGCAAATTTAACTAATTATGTTTATTTTTGTTCTGCAGGTTATTGGTATTCCTGCAGCCCACTTGGGAGCTGACCTTGAAGGCAAGAAACTTAGTGCTTTTCTGAGAGAGCTGCAGGCCATGGATGTGTGCACAGGCATCACATCAGCACCGCTGCAACAGTTTGCGGGGCCACCTGATAGCAAGACATCATATTACCAGCACATTCAGTACTTGGTGGTCAACGGGGCGATGCAACATACTTCATGTGTAAGATCCATCCACTGCCAGCTTCTGTATCAGCCAGACAACAAAGGAGAGTGGTGC
This sequence comes from Semisulcospira habei, assembly GCA_036245525.1. Lineage (NCBI taxonomy): Eukaryota > Metazoa > Mollusca > Gastropoda > Semisulcospiridae > Semisulcospira > Semisulcospira habei. The sequence goes on along the minus strand of BTPG01000003.1, from coordinate 46,971,653 downwards.
AGACCATGCCATCAAGCTGAAGCTCTATTGATGGAAAAAAAGAAGAGGCATGACAGCATGATGATGCAGCCACTGAAACCAAATGACTCTCTCCGATCGCTTCACAACAATAAGCTGAAAGAAGCACTAAAACATGCGAGAAGACAGAACAATACTCTACAAAAGGAACTTGAGAAATTTAAGTCTAAACTTGCAAATGACTCTGTTGTTTTGTCAGAGGATTTGCATCGTGACCTGCAACAGGGGGTGATGGGGAACTTAAACAATCCCCTTCAAAAGTTGTTTTGGGAGGAGCAACAAAAGGCCTTCCTTACCAAAGAACATGGAATGAGATGGCATCCCATGATGATCCGACTTGCCATCCTCATCCACTCCAATTTTGAGACGGCTTATGAAACTCTCAGAAAGACTGGCATCTTGAAGCTACCAGGTAAGAGCACCTTGCGAGAGTACACATCAGCTGTACATCCACAGCAAGGATTTCAGCCAGAAGTCTGGGAAGAATTAAAGCGTATTGCAGAGCGCCTGCCAGCAAATCAACGGTTTGTCGTTCTTTTACACGACGAGATGTCAATTAAATCCGATCTTGTCTTCGACAATCGCATGGGGGAATTGGTGGGCTTCATAAACAGCAAGGATGAATGGGATTTTGAATGCAGACCAAAGAAACTTGCTTCTCATGCCCTTGTCTTTTATGTTGTGGGGGTAAACTCTACATTAAAGATGAGTTTGGGATTATTCCCTACCAGAACAGCAACATCTGACCAGTTGTATCCCTTGTTTTGGAATGCAGTTGGCCGTCTTGAAGATGCTGGCCTCCAAGTCATCGTCAGCACCAGTGACAAGGCACCAGCCAATCAGCGTCTGTATCAAATGCACGGCAGGCAGGAGGAAATATGTTTTAAAACACTCAATTTCTTTGCCCCAGATAGGTGGATCTATTTCATCTGTGACCCTCCCCACCTCATCAAGACAGTTCGCAACAATCTGGTCAGCAGCGCAGAGGGATCCACTACAAGACTGCTTTGGAAGGATGGGGAGTACATGCTGTGGCGGCACATTGCTGACTTGTACCACGCCGATATGCAGAGGGGCCTGGCACGCACTCGCCTCACGCTGCAGCATGTACACCAGAGTCCACACTCAGTCATGAATGTCCGTCTGGCTGCACAGGCACTGAGTGAGCGAGTTGGGCGCATCATGCAACAATTTGGGGGGCCTGACAGACAGGAGATGGCAAAGTTCATCCTCCACATGGATCGATTCTTTGACTGTTTGAACTCGAGACACCTTTTGGAACCAGAGAGAAAGAGAAAACCTGACCTGAGTGCTTATACCCAGGTAGATGATCCTCGATTTAATTATTTACAAACAGAATTCCTGCAGTTCCTCGAGGAGTGGCGATCTTCTGTGGAGAACAGGCCCGGGCCCTTCACCCGTGCTGAGAGGGCCAAGATGTTTTTGTCATTTCAGACGTACAGGGGCCTAGTAATGACAGTTCATGGGTTTGTTGAGGCGACCAAGTTCATGCTGGCCAATGGGGTTGAATTTGTTCTGTCAAACAAGTTTTGCCAGGACCCCATAGAGGAACATTTTGGTCGCCACAGAGCCATAGGTAGAACAGCTGAAAATCCCAACTTGCTTCAGTTCGCCTACCAGGAGAATTCGATAAGGCTTCAGCGCCAGCTGGCACTGACCATCACGCCACAGGGCAACGTCAAAGGAAACAACCACCAGCGACCTCCCGTGACTATCTCGAGCAGCCCTCTGAAGAAGAAACCCAGAAATAACTGAGTGTCATGTGGGACTGACCCCTACATTTTTTGCTGTTTCATTAAACTATGCTTTCGAGACGTGCCTCATTGTGTTCGATATCAGTCTCAAAGTATAGTTCTCTTATTTACATACAGAGAGAAAGGCGTCGGTGTCGATAGTGTAGAATTTATTTTATTGACATGCTGACTACTAAGAGAGAATTTATGAAATGCTCATATTTTCATTATCTTGTGCCATTGTTAAAAATGCAGGATATTTTTGTACCCAGTGGGCAGTGTGTTCTTCATGGTTCTATTAATTATGAATGCATCCGTGAAAGGTTTGTTCCTTGTGGACTATTGCTGCTACTCTGTTGTCATGTTTATATTTTTGTATTCCCAGATTATATTTGGAAAAACGTTGAAATAGTCGAGGAATAACTCTTTTTCTTCATTATCTTCAGTTAAAAGGATCATGGTTCGTTCCCTCGCTAATAAAGATTGTCATTTATTATTTTTATTATTAGCAATATTATTTGTGGTTTTTGTTTTGTTTTTATATTTATTCATTAACATTTTTTTAATGGTGAGTAGAGAGACGTGTTGGTTTGTGTGTACAACTGAAACGGGCCACAGCTAAATAGGATTGTAAATGTGTGTGGTTATCTATAAATATTTTTAAATGGTTTGAGTGTTTAATTATTCTTTGACTAATTGAATAAAAATGTGACACTTCGTGATGACATTTTAAAAAATTTATGTAACGTACATCTATGTTGATTGAAAAACAGCAAGCATATTGTACGAGATGTTTGTGAAAACAAAAGTAGACTTTAAGCAGATTTTGGTTGTATCGGTGTCAGGATCATTAACATTATGCAACGTTGCAACTTCATTTTGACGTGTGAAGATATTGTCACTACCAAAAAGTATTACACCTGCACTGATCGAATTTCAAACTCGCAAGCAGTTCTTTTGTGTATGCAATTTTTTTTTTTTAAATCTTCATAGACAAATGTTCAACTATGGATTAAAATGCGACACTTCATGATAACATTTACTTTAAAAAAAAAAAATTAATGGTGAATGTGAATATGCATTTTATTGTATTACCTAGTTGAAGATTTTTTTTAAAAATTAGCGAACATGTACATTTATGGTGATCAAGGAAGATATATTCTATGAGACGTTTGTGAAAAACAATGCCCTGTCTGTAAGCAGATGTTGGTCTTTTGTGTATGTGTGTGTGTCATTTCTCATCATGCAATATAAACATCAAAATACATTGGTTGACATTACCACTGTTTATTTTCCAACAAAATTGTTCAAGAAAAAAAATCACATAATTTGTGGATATTGTCTGTCATGTATACATGAAAACTAGACCCAAGACTAGACCGAGTTTGTAATACGAAAGAACAATACTGTCGCAGTCATATGTACATCAAGACTAGGGCTGAGTTTGTAATACCAAAGAACATAAGGCCCCCCCAAAAAAAAATGTCTGTTTATTGTATCCCAACCAACCCAATTTTTTGGGCCCAATCCTAAACTTTTGGCATCGTCTGGTTAAAAAATTGGAAAAAAAGCCAACAAAAATCTCACCAAAGGTGAAAAACGTTTTTTTCTTCCCTATGTTACTGTAAACAGACATATTATTTTGGGGGGCCTAATACTGTCGCAGTCATATAATACATCAAGACTAGGCCTGATTTTGAAATACCAAAGAACATAAAACTGTCGCAGTCATATATACATCAAGACTAGGACTGAGTTTGAAATACCAAAGAACATAAAACTGTCGCAGTCATATATACATCAAGACTAGGACTGAGTTTGAAATGCCAAAGAACATAAAACTGTCGCAGTCATATATACATCAAGACTACACACAAGACTCCAATGTCTGAGTTTGTAATACCAAAGAACACGAGTCAGGTATACATGAAGTGTAGATCCAAGTCTAGGCCTGAGTGGATTACCAAGGAACTCAAATTTCAAGTTTGATTTATGGACTCCTAAGGAGCCAAATCAAAACCAAGATCAGTGGATGTTACTATTATATTAATGCATCACAGTATAAAACAAACCAAGATCAGTTGATGTTACTATTATATTAATGCATCAAAGTTTAAAACAAACCAAGATCAGTTGATGTTACTATTATATTAATGCATCAAAGTTTAAAACAAACCAAGATCAGTTGATGTTACTATTAATGCATCAAAGTATAAAACAAACCAAGATCAGTTGATGTTACTATTAATGCATCAAAGTATAAAACAAACCAAGATCAGTTGATGTTACTATTATATTAATGCATCAAAGTATAAAACAAACCAAGATCAGTTGATGTTACTATTCTATTAATGCATCAAAGTATAAAACAAACCAAGATCAGTTGATGTTACTATTCTATTAATGCATCAAAGTATAAAACAAACCAAGATCAGTTGATGTTACTATTATACTAATGCATCAAAGTATAAAACAAACCAAGATCAGTTGATGTTTCTATTATATGAATGCATCAAGGTATAAAACAAACCAAGATCAGTTGATGTTTCTATTATATGAATGCATCAAGGTATAAAACAAACCAAGATCAGTTGATGTTACTATTATATGAATGCATCAAGGTATAAAACAAACCAAGATCAGTTGATGTTACTATTATATTAATGCATCAAAGTATAAAACAAACCAAGATCAGTTGATGTTACTATTATATTAATGCATCAAAGTATAAAACAAACCAAGAGGGATAATTTAACATTAAATATTGGCACAGTCGCGAGAAAGTGTGTAATACTAGTATTACTACTGTATTATAAAAGAACATAATATTGGCACAGTCAGGTATGCCATCAAGGCTAAATTCAAGGCTAGAGCTCATTATTTCACCAGATGGAATTCCAATACATGATAAAACAGTAGTAGTAGTAAATTACCAGTGAATACATACATGGTTTCACAAAAGATTCAGCCTATTTCTTCGAAGGTTCTAGTTTAAGACCTTTCCTCAGGCCTTTGGCGGACACAGCGGTTGTCGACTTCACTTTCTCCATGTACTTCTTGCATTCATGATGTATTCGAATTTTGAAGAAAAGCTGCATAATAGATAAACATACAGCCTCCTTGCTTTCATCACCAACGTCGCAATCAGAGGTCATCTCTGTGTATGCTGCCAAAATGTTTTGATCTTGGCAGCACATAGTGCTGAAATTCTGACTGGAGCTGCTCTCATTCTTGCTGAACAGGAGGCACACTTTCTTCTCCAAAAGGACAAAGAATTCTTTTGGTGTTTGTCTAAGGAAAATCAATCCTCCTCGGTTAAGGGCTGATGTCAGTACGCTTGCCTGGTCTTCCTCTTGGCTGAACTTCCTCAGGCACTGCAGCCTCTCCTCTTTCTGCGCACTGTCTTTCAAACGCAGATACCTCTGTTTCAATTTCTGCACAATGCTTCCACCAATATGGTAGATAATATCTTTCATATCATCTGAGAGCGGGACATCTAAATCGTGGAGTGCAGCATCTTCTGACTGCACAGATGAGATTGGGTAGTTGTCATCTAGCAACTGTTGAAACAGTTGGAGGCACAGCCACATCGACGCTTGAACAGATCCGGTCAAAGATGTGACAGATAACATGTGGTCTTGGTAAGCCGCATTGAATTTTGTCCATGCCTTCTCCCTTGCTGTGGTTGGAAACTTGCTCCTTGCAACCAGACATGTGTTCAAAAATGCGGTCTTTTCCAAAACGCTTGATCCTAAAATAAATTACAAGTTAAAGTAAGATGTGTCAGTGTAGCACATATTTAATGCACTTAAACATTTATACCTATTATACAAATATTTATACATATTTATTGCACTTAAACATTTGACTCAAGCACACACATCACATTACAATAACAAAAAAAAAAAACATTCCCACCACCACACAGATGTTCATCTCCAAATCAAATAGTAATCCTGAATTTATCAACACATCACTTAACTTGAACACATAAAACAAACAAACCAGCCATAATAACCAGGAAACATCACTATCATGTGCATTACTAATGGTAATGTATCACATTTTATTTCCAAGCATACGCTTCTTTTCAAATATCAAGATAGGGAAGGAAATGGGTAGCTGGCACATTAAAACTCTTCTATGTATTAACAATTACATTGGCTCGTCCATTTGGGTGTAAAAATGCATACATTCCACTGTACTTACTAGATGCAGTTTTGAAAAATTCCTTTGCATTGATCGATATACAGTTGTTAGCCAGGAACCAACATGCGCGGTCTATGTCTTGCATGTTGAGCTGAAACATAAGTGGTCACAATTTAGTATTACAAATGCACCTACACACAGCGGTTGGATTGGTCCTGATTTAATACAATTTGGTGATCCATTATTTTAACCTGTTAAAAACATGTGTATGGAGGGGGGGGGGGGGGAGGGTCTCCTTTTTAGAGAAAGCACATTTTTTCCTTCTTTTGTTTAATTATTATTGTTTTTACACACACCTGGAATCTACAAATAGTTAAATTATTACAGTCACTCTTTTTTTTCTCTCAATTATCACCTGGCTCTTTCTCACTCGTATGGCAAGATATCGATACCAAAGCTCACCTCTGTCAGTGGACTCTTCTGATTTGCCTCATCTGAAACCGGTTCACCACACATGACTTCACTCTGGACAAAAGTAACACATGAACAATAAGTCTCTACTTTATTTCATTGGGCTATCTGCATATTTCACATCTCTAATTACATTTCTCAGTCATTTTGAAAGTCCGTCAATCGATAAGCATTGCATTCCCGACCGCTCTGCAACAAACTTACCACTCGTCAGTTTGGGTCGTTAAAATATAAATAAATAAATAAAAAACTTCCTCAAGAAAAACAGGAAATGTCTTAGTTACAATTAAAGTTAATGATTCTACAGATCTTTCGTTCGTAAAATAAGTAGTTGTATTATAAAACGCTGGGATTTACCTCAAGGATCTCGTCAACATTGAACTGCGTAGCCATGTTTAAACTGAAAACGGAAGTTCGGAGTCCCTTGGCCTTGAAGTTTGACCTTTTTCCTCACTCGCGGTAAGGAGGTATGAGAGAGAGCGGGAGCAGACAGCCATCCAGTAATAAAGGTCCGTGGAAATATCAAATTCGTCACACGGCGTCCCCGGACTAGTATGCCATGGCGTCAAGCTTATAGCGATGTCATTTTGCTGCTCGTCCTATTCTTCTTTCAGAATTCCTGTCGCCACACCAGTCCACAGTCACAGAGCGTACTAATGGCGGGAAGCGCCATGTGCCAGTCTTTATTTGTGTGTTGATCAGATGTTGTGTTAGAGTAGCTCGTAGATCAAGCGCATATCAAGGAACAGCGCTGGGAATTTCTGCTATGCTAAAAACGTGTACGACTAGTGGCGCACAAAAAAAATTGACAAAGGAGGAAGAAAATACGGCCTAATATTAATGTTATGCTGTGTCCGAAGCTGTTCTGAAAGTACTTCGCAACTTCCGAACAAAGCATCACCGTTTGACGCTTGTTTTCAAATCGACCCACTGAGGACCGAACGCCATCTTGGTTTCGTAAATTTGCGGTGGAAATCACTTCAGGTAAAATCATGAGACACATAATGTGATTCCCAATCTAAAATAGTAACTCACGTGCAAATGGAAAATAGCTCGTGCATGCGTAATCGGAGGAACAGAGGACAATAAAGAAAATGCTTTGTCAAATAAATTTGTTTGTCTGTTTCCCATAGTACGTGTGTGTATGTGTGTGTGATGTCCTCTTGTGCCTACTGTGGCAGTAGCTCGTAGACCATGCGGATACCAAGTAAAAACGCGTGGAGTCCCTGCAATGTCAAAAACAGGCAGGAGTCGTGGCACAGCGCTAAACGACAGAAATACTAAAAAAGAAAGGAAGGAACTTGAAAAGCACCCTACCTGGAGCTCCTTTGTCACCATAAACTCACGTAGGTTTCATTTAATGTACAAGCCAGTGTCAGCTACTGTGATGTGAATGATTTTACATTTTGTCCACAAGAATGTTACGTGATAGTCGTAGTCGTAGTTTGATACAATCACACCAGGCGCACGTAGAGTTCTTGTAAAGAAACTTCACTCAGCTGCAACTCGTCACATGTGGCACAATGTTGTAGACCACACTAACAGTTCAAACAATATTTAATTGCAGTGATGCAGTCTCAGCACAACGCATCCACAAATGCATCCACTTAGTGATACACTGTCTTCTCTACAATGCATCAACACTTTTGACACACTGCCTCTATCATACAATGTACACATATATTTCCTAACACGCTGTTTTATACTATTACATATTTCCAGACCAATCCAGCTAATTCACACAACACAACCAATAAGAAAAGAAAACTTAACCAAAACTTAGTAATATTCATTAAAAAGAACACTCTACAACTAACTACAGCTTTCGACTAACATCTAGGCGCATTCGACACAATTTTACGAAATGTAGCCAACAACTTTGACGTCATATATGAGGTCACTAAAATAATCCTGCCTTTTCCAGAACGTTCTAGGTGAAACGAGGTCGGACTACAGCAATAATGTATCGAAAAGACGCGTCATTTTAGCTACGCAACAGACATCGATCGCCAATTCTCCAAGCAAAATAAAATGAACCGTACTAAAAAGGGTAAGCAATTCTTATCCAAAATAACTCAAATGAATATTGGATCTTTCCTATGATCAACACACACATGCTCTCAAATAAATAACACAACCAAAAATGTAACATTACCCTCCCCCCCCCCCCCACCGCCAACCCCTTTTAGAACGAAATTTCACAAATCAAATACTCTGAAATAATTGTCCTACAGTTTCTTTAAACTGTCATGAACAAAGAAGAGAAAGGTTCCTTTAAACTGCTCTGCTCAGGTAATCCGCTCCAAAGTTCTGTGAACCCTTGACAGACTGTAACTTAATGTCAAATTTATGTAAGAACATTGCCAAATCATGAGATGGGCAGTTTAGATACTTCAAGGGTAGATGGTCCTGGGTCGATCACATACTGTTCGCTTAATGAGCTTTCAATAGTCCGCACACACCAAATTAGATTCATCTGGTTTCTTCACGATGACCATTGGCGACTTGGAATTCCTGATGACTCCCAGAACCAGCATCTCCTTGATGTTTTTCTTCACTAGTTGTTCTCTCGTGTTATAAGGAAGACGATACGGCTTGCTGCTAACAGGCTCGTTTGATGTCAGATAAACCTCAAGCTGGATGGTGTCTGTTGACCCCGGGTAAGGCGTAAACCGAAGTTTGAATTCCGTAGCTAAGACTCTCAGCTCTTCTTGTTTTGTCTGGGTCAGGTTTTGACCAAACTGGACGTCTTCTACACCCTCTTTGTGGCTGAGTTCATTAAGGTCGAAAAGGTTCTCGTCGTCTGGTCTGTAGTCAGCAGCCAGTCGCACCGATGCCGCTTGTTGTGGTTTGTCCTGGCGGCCTCTCTCGACATATTTCTTCAGCAGATTCGAGTTGTAAGTCTTCATCTTGTTGTTAACCTTGAAAAATTAAGAAAACCATGTCTGACATTGGACAACTCAAGTTTAAACCCATTCCTCACTCACATCTCACAAAAGCTGAACTCGAGGCTCTCAACAATCTTCATAACAGAAGCGACATCGTCATCAAACCAGTCGATAAAGGTAACGCCGTCGTTGTATGGGACAGAGATCTGTTCGTCAAAGAGACCTACAGACAGTTAGAGAACCCGGAACACTACCAACACCTTGACGGAAGTTCTCTCCAAGCTGATCAAAAGCGCATCTCCGAGACACTCGAAGATATGATTCTTCAAGGAGAGCTTCCTTCAACAGCTAACCTACTCATAAAAAAGCGGCCTAAGCAACCTAACTTTTACCATCTCTCCCAAATTCACAAACTCAAAAACCCCGGCCGCCCCATAGTGTCAGCTTGCAGCTGTCCCAAAGAATACATCTCCGCTGGACATCATCTTTCAACCCTTTGTCCAGTCTCTACCTACCTACATTAAAGACACCAACCATGCTCTAGAGATCATAGACCAAGTCAACCAGAAACAATTTTTCAAACCTGAACTGTTGCTTTCCCTTGATGTTACTTCACTATATACTGTCATCCCGCACAATGACGGCCTCAATGCACTTGCATACTTCCTCAACCAAAGAAGTCATAACCAACCTCCTACTCATACACTTCTACGTCTGGCTGAATTGCTTCTCTCTCTTAACAGTTTCATCTTTGATGGCGCCACCTTCGCTCAGTGCAGTGGCGATGGACACGAAAATGGGACCCAGCTATGCTTGCTTTTTCATGGGATTTCTTGAGCAACAAATACTTCAGAAATACACCGGGCCTGTCCCTGATATATATAAACGCTACATCGATGACGGTAAAGGAGCTACACACATGACCCAAGCTGCACTTTTAGACTTCATTCACTTCGTGCAGAACTTCCACCCATCCATCAAGTTCACATACACTATCTCCGCTACTTCAGTCGACTTTCTGGACATGAACATCCGTACTGACTTCGGAATGTTGAAAACTTCAATACATTACAAACCTACCGACTCACATTCCTACCTCGACTACCGCTCTTCGCATAACCCCAAAACTAAGAACAGCATCCCATATTCCCAGTTTCTTCCGCTGATAATAATCTGTTCTGAAGAATCAGACTTTGATGTTAAATCCAAAGAAATGGCTGGATTTTTCATCGACAGACATTACTGTTGTTCAAGGATCTCGCCAAAAGGTACAAAAACTTAGTCGCGCGAATACACTACAGACGAAACCTACAGCAGATAGTGACAGGCCTATCGTCACCATGATCTACCATCCCCACACCAATCCGGTTCGTAAAATACTTCTGTCCAACTGGGCTCTTTTGTCATTCAGCAAAGAGTCCGCTGACATCTTTTCTGAACCTCCGTTGGTGGCTTATAAGAGGGACATTAAATTACGGGACATGCTTGTTCGCTCTACTCTCAAGCCTCGTCATACCACCAGACCCTCCGGCTCCACACCTTGTAATGTTCCTAATTGTAAGACGTGTCCTTTTATTGCCCTTCCACCGTGGTGAATGATCCACGTTACAAATTTAACATAGACAGATACTTCACGTGTCAAAGCACTAACGTGATTTATGTCATCTTCTGCTTGAAATGTGGCCAAATCTATATTGGAGAGAGGGAAGAACCATCAACGACCATTTCAAAAAACATCTCCAGTCGGTCAAGTACCAATACAACAGACCAGTCGGACGACATTTCAACCAGACCGATCACTCCGTCTCGGACATTCGGGTTAAAGGCCTCTGGCTTATGCAAGCCAGTAATGTCTGGGCCAGGAAAGTCCGAAAAAAATTTCTGATTAATAAACTGGGCACTGTGGCACCACTCGGGATGAGTATGAAAGGTTAACATTTTTTACCTTGCTTGTGTCATTGTTATCTGCTAACTGTACCTTTACCTTACTGTGTCGCTTCTGTTTGAATACTCACTAACCAGACAGGTGGGGCTGGCGCTGGTTGAAATGTACACATCCCAAGGGGACTTTCTCAACGTTGGCCGGACGAACGGTTGGATCGCTTGCCCTTGCCAGTCGGGCGCCGGTCGCCGGCCCGCGGGGTGGTGCGCGGTTGTGGGGCGGGGCGATCGTATGCATCCCTTGGGGATGTATGTGGTCGTCTTGTTGCATGTCTGCGTATTTTTCTGTGGGCTGTTGTTTGGGTGCCTGTTGGGTGGGACTGGTGACTGGCTGTTTGTCTGTCCAGCTTCTGTTTGAGTACGCTTACGTTCCTTCCTTGTTCTTACTGTCTTCTCCCCTTCCCCCTTCCCTCCCTGACTCTCCTCCCCCCCCCCCCACCTTCTATGTAGCTATTTTTAGGCAGGCCCGTTGGGTGGCTTTTGGTAGTATCTTTTACCCTTTATCCTCCCCGTCCCCCACCCAATTTCCTTAGCGGTTTTTTTGTTGTTTTTTTTTCCACACATTTTTGGGTTACCCTTGAAGACGGTTTCACAACTACCTACTCTCTACTCCTACTGATATTCTCATACTGAATTTGATTATTTGCTTTGATTCAGTGTCTTTTATTGTTTTTTGTTATGTACCGTGCTAAAGGCTGTTTTTTTTCCCCGGGGTCCTCCTGTTTTTTTCCCGAGGTAGTCCTCAACTTGAAGGATATATAGTTTGCCTTCGAGTTGATGTTTAGGAGGCTTTGTGTAATAGACACTCAGCCTACTTCGTGCACAAGGGTAATCCCCGTTCGTTCTCTCTCTCTCTCTCTCTCTCTCTCTCTCTCTCTCTCTCTCTCTCTCTCTCTCTCTCTCTCTCTCTCTCTCTCTCTCTCTCTCTCTCTCTCTCTCTCTCTCTCTCTCTCTCTCTCTCTTTCACACACTCTTGCATCTCGTGTTCAGTTTCTCTCTGAGTCTCTCTCTCTCTCTTATAATTTTTTCTTTGACGTAATTTTTCTTTTACTTTTTACTCACTTGTGTTCTTCCTTTTATTTTATTTTACGTCACCTCCTTCAGTCGCCACATTCTTTCTGCGAATGAAGATAAGTAGCGACTGATCTCTCTGTTTGTTTGTCTATTCAGTTTGACAAAGGGTATTTACCCGAAATATTATAAATTGTGTTGTAACCGTCTTTTATAAGCGTGTTTCTTTCTCCGTTGGGTACTTCTTTGTTAACCTTGACTCTGTAGTCGTTGATGTGTGACTTATTTTCCCCAGGATTCGACAGGGTTCTCCCCCTCTGAATTACTGTACAGCAGAACTTGGGACCCATGCACATCTTGAAGGAGCTGTGAACCACGTACGGTCCCTTCCACTCCTTGTTGTTGTCGGTGGGGAGAAGAACCAACACCTGGTCACCTGCCTGGAACCGTCGAGGTTTTGCTTAACGGTCATAATAATGCTTCCACTTTTTCTGCGCTTTCTCCAATTCTTCTCGAGCCATTCTGAGGGTAACTTCCAGCTTCACTCTCAGGTCGAAGACATACTGGTAGCTGATCTTCAACTTAGGCGTGTCGATGTCCTTGGTCCACATCTCCTTCAAGATGTGCATGGGTCCCCTTAAGTCCTGCCGTACAGTAATTCAGAGGGAGAGAACCCGGTCGAATCCTGGGGAATTTCACGGTATGCGAAGAGCAATGCATTGATGTACCTATGCTACAACCTTGGCTGCTCATCAATTTCTTCAGCATAGCCTTTAATGTTCCGTTAAACTTTTCAACCAACTCGTTACACATGGGGTGGTAAAGGGTCGTAGTAAGATGTCGGATGCTCAACAGCCGATTGACATCCTTCTTGTAGTCGGAGACGAACTGGGTCCCTTGATCACTCAGGATCTCCTCCAGAGTCCCCAGACGGTTGAACATGTATACGAGCGCCTCTGCTACTGTTGGAGTGTCAATCTTCTGTAATGGTATGGTATCAGGATATCTTGTAGCGTAATCCATCAGGGTCAGAATGGTGGGTCAAATGGTTGTTGTGACGCGTCTAGTGTGGTAGTGTAGCGTCTGTGCTTGTCGTTCTCGCTTTCAGCTCCTAACCGCTGGCTAGCAGTTCTGCGAAAAGGGGAGCAGAGTATGTCAGTCTCTCCCTGCCAGTACACAGCCTTCCATAGCAACAAGCCTCATGTAGTGCCTCCTTGTGGCGTCTCACATTAACCGAGCATCTTATGGACTCTGGCTAAACTACAGAGGACTCGGAGGAGGTCTGGCCCTCAGACATGCGGCATGCAGGCCCATCATCGATGTGTGGACAAGCCCTGATGTCCATGAACCAGATCCCCAGGTATGGGTAAATAGCCCCACTGCCTTGTGGGTGCCTTGGGAGAGGCAAAGGATAGGGGAGTAAACCCTACACAAATCAGGGCAGGGATGCTCGATAGCTTTGGTTGGCAGATCTCCTTCAAGAAAGAAAACTTCGAGGAAAACCCCGAATAGATCGGACTCATAAGCTTTGGTCGGCAACCCATCTAGGAGAAGGGAAGTCCAAAACCAAACCATCCTGTGCTCCCGGTAAAGGCCTTTTGACCAGGAGTTAAGGGCGAGGTAACCCCGACAGAAACCCTAAGTGCTGAAGACTGGTACTGGGCTGCACAACGCACTCTAATAAACCACGGTACCACGCATATACAGCCATATGACACTTGGAGATGGATTCAACAGACATGGTGCTCGCCCTGTGGTTTCTCACCAGGCAGGTGCAGTACCGGTCTCTGCGCCTCTTTGGAGCCCAACCCCAGCAACTGGAGGACCTTCCCGACTGTCTCGTGGAGCCAGGGGACAGGGAAGTAGAGCGACTGGCCAGCTAAAAAACAAGACTAGAGACAAAGAAAAACCAATGTGAACATCATGCACTGGAATGCAGAAGGGGCTACCAACAAGAAAACAGAACTAGAGCACTTTTTGCATGACAACAACATAAACATCTGCTGTATACAAGAGACACACCTGCAAGAAGGGAAACCTTTTAAGGTCAGAGTATATCAGGTCTTCCGAAGTGATCGCCAAGGGAGGAAGAAAGGGAAAGTTATGACCCTATTTAGAAACAACCTGAATGTCAGCAAAACCAGGAGATTAATTGAGGAGGCGGAATACATCCAGGTCAAGGTAACCACCAGTGACAGCACCATTGACCTGGTCAACTACCACTGCCCTAATGATAAGCTAATGTCCCTCGACACTATGCAGGTCCAAGACAGTGGATTCCCCATCACTGGTGACTTCAACAGCCAGTCCCAGAGTTGGGGATATGACACACGTGACAAGAGAGGAGAAGACATCGAGGACTGGCAAGATGAAAACCATGTGATACTTGCCAATGACCCTGAGGACCAACCTACCTTCTACTCTCGCCGATGGCACACCACCACTACACCGGACCTGGCGCTTTGCACTGAGGATGTTCATAAGCGCCTCAGCAGAACAGTAGGACCACAGTTAGGAGGAAGTGACCACCGCCCTGTCCTCCTCTCCCTAAAAGGAAGCACAGCAGCTAGCTCGCCCCACCGGACAAGATGGAAATACCGAATTGGAGACTGGCGCTTGTTCAGTGTCCGAATAAATGAGCTAATGCAAGACCTCGCTGTGTCTGGAAGGAACATGAAGAATGTGGTCAGATATGTTAACGACATTATCAGTAAGGCAGCCAAGGAAACTATACCTCGAGGGGTCCGGAAAAACTACACCCCATACTGGACTGCAGATCTTCAGAAAGCATATGACAACCTCACCAACCCATTTAAGAAAACAACATTAAGCCACAACACAGTAAGGCCCAGTATCTGAAGATGAAGTTGGAGTGCACAAGATGAAGTTGGAGATAGAAGACTGAACATGGAGAGAGAGAGAGAGAGAGAGAGAGAGAGAGAGAGAGAGAGAGAGAGAGAGAGAGAGAGAGAGAGAGAGAGAGAGAGAGAGAGAGAGAGAGAGAGAGAGAGAGAGAGAGAGAACTCCAAGTTGTGGAGACTGACCAAGACGTTGAAAGATGAGGGCACCAAGGAACAGAAGGTCACCCTGGAAGAAGGAAAAGCACTGACTGGTAAGAAAGCTGCAAACGTGTTCGCACAGATCTATGCGAAAGAAAGTAACATCACTGTCCCACGAATGCTTGAGAAAGAAATCAGACAGGAAGAAAGAGAGAGAACAAGAGATGGAAACATCCATTATGCAATGAAGAAGGACATTACTCTTCCAGAACTGAAGATGGCCATCAAAGCTGAAGAAGAAAAAAAATCTCCAGGTCCAGACAGCAACTCAAACGAGATGATACAACACCTTGGCAACACTGCCTTAATGAAGCTACTGGACATCTTTAATCACAGCTGGAGAGGAGGACAGGTACCCCAGTGCTGTAAAGAAGCCAGGATGATCCCACTTTTGAAGAAAGGGAAGAATAAGTCCAAAGCCCTGAGTTATCGCCCCATCAGCCTGACAAGTTGTGTCATCATCAACAAGCAGAGCATTATTGTGCCAGAGCAAGCCGGCTTCAGAAGCTACAAGAGTACAGAAGACCAGACAACACACCTTGCACAGGTCATAGAAGATGCCTTTCAAGATCAGAAGGTGGCATTAGCTGCCTTCTCATTTGCCTACAGAAGGCTTTCGACAAGGTGTGGAAGGATGGTCTCTTTGTGAAACACTTTCGCAGTGGCATCCAAGGGAACATGTACTGGTGGACCAAGTCATACCTGCACAATCGGAGAGCACGTGTGACGATGGATGGGTACTGTGGCTAAAAAGTGCTGCTGCATCAGGGGGGGGGGGGGCGGGGGCCACAGTGGGGAGTCCTGTCACCGACCCTGTTCATACTCTTCATCAACGCCCTTGTGCCAGAGCTACCAAAAGGAGTCCACGCAGCCTTGTATGCAGATGATCTGGTACGCTGGTGCACAGAAGATTATGCAACAACCGCTACATGTAGGATGCAGCGAGTCCCGGACAGGCTGACAGACTGGACCAACAACTGGTGTGTGACCATCAACACAGAAAAAATCATCAGCCACACTCTTCTCTCTCTCCAACAGAGCAAAGGCTGGCAACCTAACACTGGGCAACTCCCCGCCGCGGTATGAAGACCAGCATACGTACCAGGGAGTCACCCTTGACAAGAAGCTGACATGGAAGCCGCACATCTGGAACGCAGAAGCGAAAGCTAGAAGAAAGTTGAACACCACGGGGAAGCTGGCTGGAACACAATGGGGAGCCAATGAAAAGATCCTCAATAAAGTATACCAAGGCACAGAGAGACCACACCTTGAGTACGGATCCAATGCATGGTTGACGGCAGCCCTGTCACACCAGCAGACCATTGACAGAGTTCAGAACCAGGCATCGCCGGCGCAATGGGATCCACACCAATTGAAAAGATGGAAGAGACAACAGGCATCCCACCCTTGCGCATGACAAGAGATTGCAATGCCTTGATACAGTCCACAAAGGTCTAGTCTTCCAAAGACCATCCTATGAACGCCAGGATGAAACAGTCAACCTCAGGGAGACTGAAAAGATCAAGCTTTGTGAAGGTAGACGACAGCACTGCAGAGAAAACACCAGGCAAAGCTCCCTGCGCAGGTAGAGGCTCTGAATCCTGCTAGCGACGTTCCACCCTGGGAAAGTAAGCCAGAAAACATCACCATCTCTTCCACGGTACCACCAAAGATGAGCTCAGCACCGTGAGCAAGAACGCCCTGACACTGGCCATGCTCGAAGAAAAGTATTCCCAGGAAGCATGGATACGGGCATACACCGATGGATCATCCACAGATGCAGTTCAGAATGGAGGGCCTGGGCTATACATTCAGTACCCAAACGGAACATGGCAGGCAGAAGCAGTACCAACAGGCCTTCATTGCACAAATTACAGAAATGAGGTGGAAGCCCTGGTCCGCGCTGCAAACACCCTTAGTGGCACTGCAGACCCTGAAGCCCAGATTGTCTTCCTGACTGATGCCATGTCTGTTCTTGAGGCAGCAACAGCAAGCAAACTGCCACGTCTACAAGAGGCATTGCAAAACATCAAGTGCACCAGACTGGCGCTGCAGAGGATCCCCTTACACTGTGGCATCTACGGCAATGAAGATGCTGACATAATGGCAAAAGTGAGCGCAGAGAAAGAACAAGATGAAAATGGAGTCATCTTCACAGGAATGAAGACCATTATTAAGTCTGTGTACAGACCACCACAACGGCCCCTAGACAGTTACCATCAGCTGTCCAAACAAGAGCAGGTGACCATCTTCCGTCTGAGGACCAGGCACAACCGACTCAATTTCCACCTGCACAGACGCTTCCACCTCGTGCCATCTCCCCTGTGCCCTTGTGGAGAAGCAGAGCAGACCACAGAGCACATCCTCCAGGACTGTGGGAACCACCAGCTGCTGAGGGAGGAGATATGGCCGAAGCTCGCCACTCTACAAGAGAAACTGTACGGGCCTGTGGAGACTCTACAGAGAGCCAACTCCATTTCGAGAGCCAAAGTCCAAGTGTGACGGCGTTCGAGAAGAAGAAGAAAAGGGTCAGAATGTAGCGATGACCATTTTCACTTGGGGGATGTATTGGTTCTATTAGATCCACAGCTATCCTCTTTGAAAGGCATATCGATCAGTGGCATTTTCTTGAGAGGAACATTGGACACCTTTCCCTTGTAGATTGTCTTTTTGCATATGTCGCACGACCTTCAGAATCGGGTGACGACGCCCCCATATAAGGCCAGTAGAAGACTGCTCGCATCCTGTCGAGGATTTTGCTGATTCCCAGGTGTCCTCCCAAGATGGAATCATGGGCCAGTTTCATCACAGGAACCACCACTTGACGGACAGGCTTGTCTCCATGGCTGGTGTAATCCCGGTGCAGGATTCCTTTCTGGTCTCAAAGGTTACCTCCTTGTCTCTTTATGTCACGGGCTCTGTCTGACCTCGGAACTTGTCAAGCGTAGGGTCGGCTCTCTGTAGTACCACCAGCTTGTCCCTATTCACCATGGCTGCTTCTGTATTGTCAGCCACTTTTAGAGAAATGATCTGGTGACTCTTCTTTGCTTGACTGCTCGTGGTAACGGCACAGGTTTCAGGTCTCCACTCCGGCTCTGGATCTTTTGCGCTCTTGGCACCGTCAACGTTTCTGATGATAAGGTCGTAGACTGGGATCTTCACACATAACACCTTCACTTCTAATGTCAGATACGGGGTGTTGACACAAGGGGGATGATTCTCACAGTTTCGTCGGCCAAGATGAGGGTCGTCCACTCTTGTACCTTCTGGCCTTCCGCTACTAGGTCCTCTCTCACGATGACGCCGCTACAAGCCGTGTCTCTCACTGATGTATTGCCGACGAATCCCGACACCACCGGCATGTTGGGCACTTTACTCTCAGGCAGCGCGACGTTGGAAACTGGTAAGAATGTTGCCCCATCGCTAACTGGAATGCGTCCACTATTTCTGAAAGACTCGATCTGCTCCAGTGTCGCCCGGCTTTCTACAGATTCAAAGTCACCAAATGACTTCACATCATTGGCCAGTACAGCGGCGGCTCTGTGTTGAGACATGATACCACTACTTGTGCCTGCTATCCCGCTTCTTGGTTGGGCCTTCTGGTGTTGTCGCCTCGGGGAACACCCTTCATTCCACAGGAAAAACACGTCAGGCTCTCCACCGATATCTGTTTTGGGGTATCTCTGACGTCGTATGTTTCTTCTGCTGGAGTAGACGCACGCTGCGGCTTTCCTGGCCCGAACTTTATATTGTGGGCGTCCAGGTAACTTGAGCGAAGTCTGCTAGGTGCCTTCAGGGACTGGTCTTTTTGCTCCTTGAGGTGGGCGGCCAGGTCATCAGAACATGCGCTGAGAACTTGTTCTTTGATGAGGAAACCGTTTAAGACTTAACGTCTTTTGTCCACGACGAAGGCGGAGCACTAAAAAGAGGTCTGTACAAATTTTGACCTCAGGCGGATTCGAACCCACGACCTTTCGGACAAGAGTTGAACGCTCTACAACCGAGCCACCCAGCTTCCCTTTTTGGATGATGAGGTCACACAGGTCCTGGTACACCTTCTTCAAGCCAGCCAGCTCTATCCATTTCTCCAGGTAGGCCCTGGTTCTCTCAATGAATAAGCCGGGTGTTTCTCTTTCCTCAGGCTTGCAATTCCGGAATCGTCGTCTGTGACCCTCTTCAGTGAAGTCGTACTCTCTCAGCATGCGGCTGTCAACTGCGTATGTTTCTCGGCTTCTTCTCTTGGCAGGCGAGTGTAGAACTCAAGCGCTTTGCCGGTCAGAATTGCGCTCAGTTTGGTGGCCAAAGTCTCTTGATTCCAGTTGTTGCTGCTTGCGAAGCGCTCGAATTGCTGCAGGTAAGCGTCCATTTTATCCCTACTTTATGCATTCGGAGGTAGTTTTGGCGCACGGGCTTATTGCACTCTGCTGGCTAAGGCTGCTGCTTCAACTGTCCTATGGCGCTGTGCCTCTAACTCCATCCTCATGAGATATTTCGTGTTGTCGCTACCTCTCTGCCTCTTCTAGCTGTTTATCTGCCTCTTCTCGCTGAATTTCGAGTTTCTTGATTTCTCGCTCTTTGGCTTTTCTCGTTTTCCAATCTCTTTACTTCTCTCTCGAATATCTCATTTTCTTCGAGTTTCTTTTCTTTTTTCCTCTCCAATCTCTCCTTTTCTTTTCTCTCCAGTCACGTTTCTTCTCTCTCCAGTCTCTCTTTTTCTCTCTCTTTCACTAACTCCAGGAGCTCAGCTCCCTCCAGTCCGAATCCCTTTCCAATACTCAGGAATGTCTCCATTTTCGATGTTGCCATCTCTGCGTATCACTGCTGGCTGTTGTCTCCGGCTACCCTTTCCACTAAGCCAACTGAAGAAGTCCCGTCGGAGCCAAATGTTACGTGGTAGTGGTTGTCGTAGTATGACACAATCACACCAGACGCACTACGTAGGGTCTTGTAAAGAAACTTCACTCAGCTGCAACTCGTCACACGTGGCACAACAGTTCCAACAATATTTTATTGCAGCGATTCAGTCTCAGCACATTGCATCCAGAAATGCATCCACTCTTAACCAAAGCTTAGTAGTATTCAATAAAAGGAACACTCTAGAACTAACTACAGCTTTCGACTAACATCTAGGCGTATTCGATACAATTTTACAAAATGTAGCCAACAACTATGACGTCAAATGTGAGGTCACTAAAATAATTGCCCCTTTTCCATAACGTTCTAGGTGAAACGAGGTCGGAGAAAAGCAACAATGTAACGAAAAGACGCGTCATTTTAGCTACACAACAGAAATCGATCGCAATTCTCCATGCAAAAGAAAATGACTCCTACTAAAAGGTTACGTAATTTTTATCTAAAATAACTCAAATGAATATCGGATCTTTCCTATGATCAACACACACATTTTCTCAAAAGAATAACACAGCCACAAACGAAACAATGAAATAGAAGAATTTGCGCGGATAAATAGATTCCACGTCATTCGCAAATAATGATGGTAACAAGAAAACATTTTTCGACAGCAAGATGACGTCAAATTCCTGCTGTTCATAATTTCTTTGACGCCTCATTCTTGCAGTACATAACACTGTACTCTTTGAGAGGGCTCTTGAAGGGAAGAAAAATGAAAATATTAAGTAATTCTATACACCCAGATAATACTTTTACCAAGACAAATCTGAGGCAGAGATAAAAGCATCACGTGTTCCAAAATGGAGATTTTTTACGGTCTAAAGAGGAAAACAACCTACCCCTCCGCTCCAATTCCCGTGAGCGCCATAATAAATGACGGCACCTTAGGCGATTGGAAAGAATGAGGATTGATAATTTCCAATGCGTCACAGCCTAATCATCCGGTAAGTGAATGCGTCAAGGATTGTTTGCAGTTGGATTCGGGACCTCGTAGATCCCTCCACCCCCCCCCCCTCAACCCCCCCCCCTCAACCCCCCGTCCCCCTCAACAAAAAAAAAATAAAAATAAAATAAAAATAAATAAATAAGGCCCCGACGGCGTTAGGGTTAGAGAGGAGGGAAATGGATTAAAAAGATAAACTTAAAAATATGAACAACTCTAAATGTTTTTAAAAGAAAAGCAAGTGTGAGCTCCAAACAATACAGTAGTTTTGCGATAAATCTTTTTCTTTCTTTTTCTGCCGACGCAAATTATGTTCGTAACACACAACATTCTTGTAAAATAAGAATAAGATATACAAAGTCATGTTGGAACAGACAAAAACAACCGATAGAAGTTTTACTGTCCAAAAGCACATCAGATTTTACTGACACCTAGAATGAATCTTACAAATGCCGGGGTGACAGACAGACAGACAGAGTAATACACTGGAATTTCCCGGAGACATCTGTAACCAAATGTCTGAAAGCAGCTATAAGTATAATTCAGGGTGTTCGTTTTTCCTGTAGCAATTTTTTAAATCCAAGACTGGAGAAATTTACATTCAAACTGTTACGTGGTAGTTGTTGTCGTGGTAGTTATTGTCGTGGTATGTTACAATAACACCAGACGTACGCACGTAGGGTTCTTGTAAAGAAACTTCACTCAGTTGCAACTCCGGCGCCACATGTGCCACAAGGTTGTAGACCACACTGGACTAACAGTTCCAACAATGATTTATTGCAGCGATGCCATCTCAGCACAGCGCATCCACAAATGCATCCGCACTGATACACTGTCTTCTCTACAATGTATCAATACTTTTGACACTGCGTCTCTCATACAATGTACACAGATATTTCCTAACACGCTTTTTATACTATTACAGATTTGCAGAACAATACAGCAAATTCACACACAACACAACCAATAAGAAAGGAAAACGTAATAGTCCGTAAGCTAGCCATGTCTTGGTGCACCCTCCCCCCCCCCCCCGTCCCCCCTCCCAGTACTCAATAAGATGGGTTTCAAAAAGTACCTTATTATGTCTTGAGATGTTCAGGCCATGTTCCCCGAAAATCCTCAGCAACACACCAAAGATATAGCCGATGGCGCAAGGGTACCCCCATTCACGCTCTTCGTACATGCTAAAATAAGGTTGAGAAACATTTCAGAATTCATTCCAGAAGCCCACGTCGGGCAATATTATGTTAAGACACACCTTCTGCATCATCTGCAAAACAAAAAAAAAACATAATGACCAAATATTGAATCTCTGGCTTACAGTGAAGGTATTTGTGCACCCAGTTAACGGCCATTTCCGCGAAATCGCAAAAAAAAAGACAAAAATAATGTCAGATGCCTTCAGACATTTTCTAAAAAACTGACAGTCCATTTTAAGCCTTACTTCATTAAAACAGAATGTCACAATTATTATAAACTTAACTAGGTGATGCTGTGATTACTGTGAGTGCCACAGTGGTTGATTATGTATCCCTACCCCCAGGTTGAAAAAATACACAAAATTAATTTAAAAAAATTACTAAAGTTATTCCATTTCATTTTGACCTCTCTGTACCTATTAGGGTTCAATAATGTGAGCATAAATTGTAAGAAAATAAGGAAAGTTGGCATCCTTTACGGTACGTTCGTGGTGAATGGAGGATGCCAAGAAAAAATCCGACCACATCACTCCCCTGCTCAAACTCCTTCACTGGCTCCCCATCCCCCAACGCATCCAATACAAGATTCTGTCTCTCTGCTACAAATCCCTAAACAACTACGCTCCTACCTATCTCTCCAACTTACTTCACCCCTACACTCCTTCCCGCTCCCTCCGCTCCGCCTCCGACCCTCTCCGCCTCCACATCCCCCGCACCAAACTCAGCACTTTCGGCCCCCGCTCCTTCTCCGTTTACGGTCCAACCACTTGGAACACCCTCCCACTCTCTCTCCGTCAGAAACACTCACTCTCCTCCTTCCAGTCCGCCCTCAAAACTCACCTCTTTCAACAGTTCTAGCACTATATCACCACACTCCCCACCCCAAGCTGACTGTCGTAATGTATTTGTGGTACGTGAGTCATTGTCTAAAGCGTGCGCATGCGTGTTCGAGTTGTGAGTGCGCGCTTAGAGTTATAAGTATTATAAGATAAGCGCATTATAAATACCGTAATTATTATTATTATTATTATTATTATTATTATTATTATTATTATTATTATTATTATTATTATTATTATTAGTATGAATGATAGCTTTTTCCCATTTAAAATTGCCGAATTGGGAAACATACGTTGTTTCTGAATCCCTCAGAAATTTTGTAAACAACTGATCGGTCTTTTTTAGGTTTTATGTTTTAATATAGAGAACCAGTTTTAATCCCAACCTGATTTTATGATGTTGTAATGCATTTAAGGGCCACAGTGGCTAAATCTGCTGCCCTACCCCCATTTTTTTCAGTACGCAAATGAACGCAAAATGATAATAACAATTGTTTATGTCATACTCCTCTGTTTAAATACTTTTGTTGCCAGTTTTCTTAACAAAGTATGCATAGTGAACATTGCAAATTTGTGATCATTTCATTAATTTCAATGTGACCCATCAATTTAATTGTAATTCTTTTTAGTTAAGGCATGTTTAACAGGGACTGCTGCTGAAGCTTCTACCGTCTGCACATTCAGCAGTCTTGTCAAAGTCGGGGAAGCTGTACCTCAGGGAGATGTTGTGTCTGATGCTGTTCTTGGTCTACATTAATGACCTCCGTACAACAGTACCAAGGTTCGTCTCGAACATCCTCCATGCGGATGACTTTGCAGTGTGGAGCGCAGCAGAACATAAAGAAATAGCATCCTGCAGAATCGAGGATGCTGCCAATAGAGCCAGCAGCTGGACTGAAAGATGGCCACTCAAACTGAACTAGACCATCTCTTTCAATCAGATAGAAGAGGTCACCTTGAAACTGGAGACCTTCCAGTACCATAGACAGACAGGCCAACTTTTCTGGCAACAAATAAGTTACTGGATTCACGTGGAGGATTCACATCGCAGCCATGGAAGCTAGAGCTGCGGAAAAAAGTCTCTGATGAAGAAACTGTTGGAGACCACATTGGCGTAAATTACAGCATCCTGGCGCAACCAAACACCTGCTCGGTCAGACCAGTAGTGCGGTACCAAGATACATCGACAACATGATACACTGCCCGCAAAACCAAAAAAAGCCAGGCTTGACAAGATGCAGAACATGGGTCATTCTCATGATGCAGAGACATTTTTTAGCCATCTGGAGCAATCCAATTTAATAAATGGAGGACATTGGAGCCACTGGAACGCAGAACAGCACACACGATGAAGAGACTTACTAAACACCGACAACATAGGAGACTACAGGAGCAGACCAAGAACCGTCAGAAACGCCCAAGTCTGAACCGCCACTGAAAGTCATGCAAAGGGCTAAAACTGATGTCCTGGAACCAAGCCCAATGATATGGGAAGAGCTCCCTTCAGATACCTGGACATCTCAAAAGAGCCTTCTAGACAACATAAACAATGTTCCAGGATTCTTTGCCAAAGGTCGCGGCATCGCACAAAGCCAACTCCCTGGAGATTATGCACAAGCGTTACCCTCACAGCAGCTGTGGTAACGCACAAGACGCCGTGTGGAATGAAGGAAGTGGCGTGTACATCTGTTGTGCAGACCGCACTACTACCTCCCTCTCTTTACCAGCTAGCGGCAGCAGCTCCAACTATCGTACAGATCTGCAGGTGCTCAACACAGCAGCAGAGCACTAGCTAGGGAAAGGCAGCAGCTTGATCCACTGATCTCACCAGGAAGCTTCAAGATAGGCTGGGATGCCCTGTCCACAAAATAGTGCTGCAGTGGATTCCAGTGCATTCTGGAGTAGCTGGAAATGGAGAGGCTGACAGCCTGGCCAAAGCAGGAGCCAGAATACCTCAAGATCACAACCTCCTGTAAAGAAACAAAGACACTACAGCAACAAAGTGATTGGCAACAGCAGAATGGCGGCTGCAGCCCGTGGGCAGACGACATCAACAAGCTGAACAGGGAGAGCCAGGCCACCATCTTTCATCTACGCACTGATTACTCTGGACAGGGTCCGTACAGAAAGCAGGGACGAAGTTCACAAACTTTTCAAAAACGTTTCACAAACCCAAACTGAAGCCTGAAGGTTTACAATCTTTAATTAGATCACTCTGTATCAGCAGCTCATTTGAAACTTTCGTGGCTAATGCATAAAGAGATACCAAAATAAAAGAACGCTTAGCGAATGGCCGAGCTTCGTAGAAGCGTAAACAACCAATCAGAATGTTCAGCAGAAAGGCCATGCAGTCACTTTATGATCAGAGCTAAATATAGATCACTTGCAACAAGCGTCATCATGATCGTTCGCAATGGAATAGTCACAAATCGGGGAGAAAAAAAAAAGAAAAGAAAAAAGAAGTAGACACAAGTTTGCCAGCACGTTGTCATTTTTTACAAACTTTCACAGACTTTAATGAAAAGGACTGAAATTGACAGACTTTCCAGGGCCCTGAAAAGCCTTGTCATTTTTTTACAACTTTCACACAATAATGTTCACAGACCCTACGGACCCTGCTGAACTCACCTCTTGAGACTGGGTCATGCAGAAACAGCCATATGCGAATTTGGCGTAGAAAATCAGTCTCCTTAGCACATTCTCCAAACATGTCCATACAGAGAAGCGGTCCGCTGGCAGTTCTGACCAGCAGAGACGCCCCTGTACACCAAACTCTGAAAACATGCTGCCGAGCTCTTGACAGCTTACTTATTGGCAGCCAGAACAATATAAGATTTAAAGACGGCCATCAAGAAATTGAACGTTGCAGAAGAAGAAGGTGGAAGTGGTGATCTCATGGTGGGCATGTGAAATATAAGTATTTTGATAACATTGTTTTTGACCATGAAACACTATTACGCATATTCATATTTACACATCTCTAGGCAAAAATAATTGAAAGGAAAAGTGGGAGACCTTTCTACCTTGTGGTAGGTAAAATATCACCTAAAAGACCAGCCAGTTAAAAATAGCTACAATTAAATTGATGGGTCACATTGAAAGTAATGAAATGATCACAAATTGGTATGCTCAATATGCATACTTTTTTTTTTAGAAAACTGGCAACCATAAATATTTAAACAGAGGAGTATGACGTAAGCTAATGTTATGGTCATTTTGCGTTCCTTTGTGTACTGGTAAAATGGGGTTAGAGCAGCAGATTCAGTCACTGTGGCCCAAAATGCATCACATCATCATAAAATCATATTGGGAGTAACTGTAGTACTTTATCCTAACCAATAAAGCCCAACAAAGACCTATCAGTTGTATACAAAATTTCTTGGGGCATCGAAAACCAAGTACGGTTCCCAATTCGGCAATTTTATATGGGAAAAAAGCTATCATTCACCACGAACGTACCGTAAAGGATGCCGCCTTTCCTTATTTTCTTGCACTTTATGCTCACATTATTGAAACATAATAGGTAAAGAGAGGTCAATATGAAATGGAATAACTTTAGTAATTGTTTTTAATTAATTTTGTGTATTTTTACAACTTGGGGGTAGGGATACAAAATCAACCACTGTGGCACTCACAGTAATTACAGCTTCACTTAGTCACGTTTATAATAATTGTGACATCCTGTTTTAATGATGTAATCCTTACAATGGATTGTCAGTGCTATAGCAAATGTCTAAAGGTATCTGACACATTATTTTTGTCTTTTTTGCAATTTCACTGAAATGGCCATTTACGGGGTCTACAAATAACTTTACTGTGAGCCAGAGATTCAATATTTGGTCATTCTGTTTTTTTTTTTAACAGAGGATGCCGGTGTGCCTTAACATAATATTGCCTGATCTAGACTTCTGGGATGAATTCTGATTTATTTAGAGGAAAATGTTTCTCAACCTTATTTTAGCATGTGCGAAGACCGTGAATGGGGGTACCCTTGCACCATCGGCTATATCTCTGGTGTGTTCAAAAGTATTTTCGGGGAACATGGCTTAAACATCTCAGAACATGGTAAGGTACATTTTGAAACCCATCTTATTGAATACTGGGGTGAGGGGGAGAGTTGTGGGGGGTGCACGGTAAACCTGGCTAGCTGGACTATAACCAAAACTTATTAATATTCATTAAAAAAAAACTTAAAAAAAAAAACAAAAAAAATCCACTAGAATTAACTACAGCTTTCGACTAACATCTAGGCGCATTCGATACAAATGTTACGAAATGTAAACACTTTGTCGTCACAGTTGAGGGTCACTAGAATAATCGTGCCTTTTCGAGAACGTTCTAGGTCAAACGATGTCAGACTTTAGCAACAATGTAACAAAACGATGCGTCATTTCAGCTACACAACAGAAATCTATCGCAATTCTCCAAGCAAAATAAAATAAATCCTAATAAAAAGGTTCGTAACTCTTATCAAAATAACTCAAATGAATATCAGATCTCTCAAAAGAATGACACAACCACAAACGTAACACAAATGAACAACTTTCAGGGCGTAGAGTTCAACAAATTCATTGAATGTGACTGAGAATGTAACCCGTTTTCCATCTTTCCATCCTAGTAAAGTCAGACACACCTTCCTTCCAAACGTATTGATATTACAGAGATGAGTACACTTCTTATTTCTAAACCATCAGTAATGATTAACAATGAAAGAAGAGAAAATACACATAATACGGACAGACCGACTTATTTTGTGGTTATTCTACTGAGTTCCTTGCAGTTTTTACTTGTTTAGCTGTAAACATATAATAATACTAATGACAAAAAAAAAAAAAAAAAAAAAACTAAGATGTGTAACGCAGTTGAGGCATCAACGAGGTCTGCTCTAGGGTGGGCTTTGTTTGCTAAACTTGCATGATGAAACGGGTCATCAATTTTGTCTTGTCTCAACGGTGACTTTTCTACTTTTCTTTTTACAATCCATTTGAGAATGCACACGTAACAGAGATCTTCTAGTGGCCCTGGTAAACATCGCTAAAACTCTCCTACGTACAAAGGAGAACTGAGGAGAGCAGAAAAGTCTTTAATTTCATTACATTCAGGCTTCAGAAGCTGTTAGCTTCTTGTTCAGCATTATTGTAAGACGTTCTGAGAACATTTCAGTACAAATTAGGTATTGCCAACTATTGATCCTCCATTGTCGGGAACAGGTCGCTTTCAAAGTCACCCACAGGCACATACTGTACTGTTTAGTTCCCTCTCTGTCTCTGACTCTCTCGCCCATAGCTGTGTCAGCGTGACTTGAGCTCATTGAGTTGTTTTGCCGATTTAATTGCTGCTGTTATTGCTCAACCTACGTTTTTATGGTTCAAGATTATTTCAGGTTCTCAATGTACCAGACTGTTATGTTGTGAGCGTGTGTGTGTGTGTGTGTGTGTGTGAATGCGTGCGTGCGCGTGTGTGCGTGCGTGCGTGTTTTTTAGTGTGTGTGTGTGTATGTGTGTGTGTGTGTATGTGTGTGTGTGTGTGTGTGTGTGTGTGTGTGTGTGTGTGTGTGTGTGTGTGTGTGTGTGTGTGTGTGTGTGTGTAGTTGTAGATCTGGATGTGTACAGCTGACAATGTAACATGATTTTTTTCCAGATATATATTCTCCAATGACCCCACAGAAATCAATCTGCCAAGACTCATTCCTGTCAGGTTAGTACTCCCTTTAACTAGTGTGTTTACCATACATGTTAAATAATATGTACCATGAATCCATTTTCATACCAGGAATCCATTTTCACATGATACTGACAGTTGTGCATTACAAACTTGTGTTAAGTGTAGTTGGAGAAGAAGTATTATTTCTGTAGTAACAGTGATTGTGAATTATAACACAGTAATGTTTTTGCTCGTCTTTTAATTTTTTTTAGTGTGTAGAGTGCTATGTACAGAGTACCCGAAATGGTATACGAAGATTCGACTGATGATGTAAAATGACTCCCAAAAGTGTATGGCTTCATCTTGAAATACTACTACTTTGTACATGTCTGTATTGTAGGGGAGGGGGAGACACACACAGTTAAACTCATTCAGCCTGACGCACGGATATCCCAAATTTCGGAGGCGTCATCTAATGACTATGCACCTGTTGCAAGAGATGGATCGACAATGATAATTCAAGGGTCGTGTCAGATTAGCTTGGCGCCGACAGGCGCCTAGCTAATCTGGCACTACCTTTGAATTATCATGGTCGACCCATCTACTGCTGGAGTGCGTCAGGCATAAATGGGTTAAGGAATTACTATACTTGTTCACAGACTGGTATTGTATCATCACTAGAACGCTGTGAAATACATGTACTGTTTGAAAATCACTTTTTCACTGGTTGCAGAGGAGGGGATGTGATTTAAAGCTTCCTTACACGGAGACACGAAACGGAACATTTCGTCGAAATGTCCGCATTTCAAACATTTCTCCAACATTTCACCGTTTCACGAAATGCGAAACGGCACATTTCGAGCAACAGAACCTGTCTCTATTCGCGAAACATTTCGCCGAAACATTTCTACCCGTTGCCCAATCAGTGTCGTCCGCTCGGTCACATGTTAATCTGACGTCATTCAAGCATAACCACCGAAGATGGCGCCGGGGGTAAAGCGATGGCGTGAAGTCAGGTCTATTATGACTAAAAACGCGTGATGTGTCGCATGATTAAGTAAGATTTAAGCTGGAAAATCATTTTCAAAATGGAATCTGTAAAGAATCATCACTAAAGTACCACCAACATGATTTTAGTTCAGTTTTCTGAACCAAACTTTCATCGACTGTCGCTGCGAAGCCTACAAGATGGCGGCTATCGCTTCGAGACTCCGAGGATTCTGGTGATGAAACTGGCCCACGACTCATTCCATTCCAGGGGGACACCTGGGAATCAGCAAGACACTCGACAGGATCCTAGCAATCTTCTACTGGCCTGATATGCGAGGGAGGGGTGGGGGGGGGGGGGCGGGGGATGTCAACCGATTCTGCAGGTCGTGCGACATATGCCATAAGACAATCTCCAAGGGAAAGGTGATAAAGGTTCCTCTAGAGAAAATACCACTGATCGGTATATCTTTCAAGCGGTCAGCCGTGGATCTGGTGGGGCCAATATCACCTTCAAACAAAGATGGTCATCGCTACATCCTGACACTGGTGGATTACGCTACAACTGAGTACAAGATACTCTGAGGCCATAACACTAAAGACGATCGACGCTTCAACAGCAGCAAAGGCGCTCGTGGACATGTTCTGCCGTCTGGGGATTCCTGAGGAAATCCTGAGTGATCTACTGACCCCGTTCGACTCCGACTGCATGGAGGAAGTCAATCGCCTGTTGAGCATCCGACATCTCAATACGACCCCGTACCACCCCATCTGTAACGGGTTGGTTGAAACGTTCAATGGAACATTGAAGTCTATGCTGAAGAAACTGTGTGCTGAGCAGCCAAGGTTGTGGCATAGATACATCAATGCCTTGCTCTTCGCATACCGTGAAGTTTTACAAGATTTGATAGGGTTCTCCCCCTTTGAATTACTGTACGGCAGGACTGTAATGGGACCCATGCACGTCCTGAAGGAGCCGTGGACCAAGGATATCGAGGAGCCTGAGGTGAAGATCAGCTACTGTTACGCGTGTGGTTGTGTTATGCTGTGAGAACATTTTCTGTTAATCGTAGGAAAAGATCCGATATTTATTTGAGCTGTTTTGAAAACGAATCACGTACCTTTTTAGTATGATTCATTCTCGTTTGCACTTAGAGCGGAACTGACTTTGTTGTGGTACGCGAGATTAGACCGTGTCACGATACGGTGGTTTTTTTTTTTTTTTTTTTTTTTTTTTGTCTATTCTTGTAGGGGAGTAAGTTTAGAGGGGGCACAGGATTTAGATAGTCACCGGACGTTCGAGTAGTTTAGGTGGGGTATTTGGCCTTTACACGAGTATTTGCTGCCGTGCGAGAGTTCTGAGGGACGGTGTGGCGCACGTGGTCGCCCGGTCTGCGCGATCGGGTGGTTATTGTTTCACGTGGAGTTTCAATCACACGATTTAGTGAGCGTTTTTCGCTAACCTAAAGTTATCCAAATTGTTAGACAGTCGCTTTTCCAACTGCGAACGAGTCAGTCGTTTGTGTTTCCCCAAGCAGTCTCCTAGGGTGGTCTTTCAGGCGTGGTTCGCCATTTGCTAAAGACCACAAGCAGCTGTATCGTTCTTTTGTATTGGCCCTGCGATACCGTTTTGGTCGTCCCGGAGCCGGTGTCCGAAGAAGGAGAAGAGAAGAAGAGCTGCGACGACTTTACCCCTGGCTTGTCCTTGTTTGTCTTTGTCCTAGCTGGGGCGTCTTCACGGATGGCAGTAAGTATACGCAAGAATTTTTTTTAATGGCCATTTGCTCGGGGGGGGGGGGGGGTGTTTGCTTTCTCTGTTATTATTATTATTATTATGCTTATTTTGGTTAGTGTGTATTGGGGGAGGGGGGGGGGGCAAGTGTAAGTATAGAATGTAGAAGTGAATGTCATCTGTTGTATTTTCTAGTATTTAGCGTCGGAGGGTGAATTCGGAAGTGAGCCATGTGGTGACGTGTAAATATGTATTCTGTTGAGGTTGAATTTATTGTTGCGGGAGAGAGGTGAGGGGAATATAAAAGACGGCAATTAAAGTTGCGGGAAGGGCGATGTGATTATCTTGTTTCTTTTGTTAGTTATTTATATGTGTATTTTTGCACCTGTGTTTTAGTGCATCCTAATTCAATGGTCCAAATCCAACGGCCTAAACCTTAAAGAACTAAACGGCTGAGTCTGCCACCATGCTGTGGTACTGAGAGTGGAGGCTGACTGTCACTTCTCCTTGTGGGGCTACGACGCCGTGCCTGGGTGCTGTTGCGAGTGTCGCGGCACGCCCCGTGTTTAGTCAGGTCGAGTCGTCCCATTTAATTATTTCGAACCTATTTAAGTAAAGTTTTGTGTGTTTATAATCTTGTAAAGAAGGTTGTGAGATTTATTTCATCTCCTCGTAGTGACAATGTTGTGAAAGGAGATTTGTTACAGTGACTGGAAGTTTTTTGAGAGATTGTATTTAAAGGCAGCCTGTGTTACGGAAGGCCTTATCACGGAAGCAAGAGCGTTGAGCTGGGCTGAGTTTAACGGTTGTGCTTCCGGCGAGAAGGTCCAGTGACGTGAAATATATTGAGTTTGCTGAACTTTCAGTCGTGTTAAATTAAGGATATTTGCTCTATTTCTATACGTGATATTGTTTATTCTGAAACATTGTCGTAGCTAAAGGAACCTTGTGATGTGAATTTCTAGCTTGCGAAAGCATTACTTTAATTCGAACTTGTCGTTCGTGCTCCCGCTGGGAAGATTTAGTAGCTTGCGAACTATATTCATTTTTATCGATTTTTATTTGTTTTAGTAAGCATATTTGGTTCATCGTATATTCGATATTGTGCTATTTGAAATACTGTATTACTTAAGGAGTACTACTGTGAAGGACTCTTCGCGGAAGCAAAGACGTTGGTCTAACTGGCGTTAGGGATTGACGCTTGAAGTTCGGGTCCAGTAAGCCGCAGCGTGTGTCCGCACCAGCAGAGGAAACCCACAATGTCAGAGATACCCCGAAATACAAGCCGGTGGAGAACCTGACATGTTTTCTCTGTGGAAAGAAAGGTCACAAAGCGATACGGTGTCCTTCTAAAGATGTTACCCGAGGCGACAACATCAGATGATCCAACCAAGATCGCGGGATAGCAGGCATAAGCAGTACCACATCTCAACACAGAGGCGCCGCTGTATTAGCCAATGATGTGACGTCATCCAGTGACTTTGAATCTAGAGAAAGGCAGGCTATACCGGAGCTGATTGAATCTTTCAGAAAGAATGGACGCATCCCAGTAGGAGATGGGGCTACATTTTTACCAGTCTCAAACATCGCGCTACCTGAGAATGAAGTGCCGAATATGCCGGTGGTGTCAGGATTCGTCAGCAAAGCATCAGTGAGAGTGTTGAGAGACACTGGTTGTAGCTGCATCATCGTGAGAGAGGACCTAGTAACTGAAGACCAGAAACTACAGGAGTAGACCACCCTCATTTTGGCTGACGGAACTGTGAGGATTATTCCCCTTGCTAATGTCAGTGTCGACACCCCGTACCTGAGAGGAGAGGTGAAGGCGTTGTGCGTGAAGACACCAGTCTACGACCTCATCATCGGAAACATTGATTGGTGCCAGAAAGGCAGACGATCCAGATCCAGAGTGGAGACCTGAAACATGTGCTGTTACCACGAGAAGTCAAGCAAAGAAGAGTCACCAGACCATCCCTCTAAAAGTGGCTGACAACAGGGAAGCAGCCGTGGTGAATAGGAAAGGCTGGTGGAGCTACAGAAAGCCGACCCCACGTTTGACAAGTTCCGAGGTCAGACCGAGCCTGTAACGCGAAAGGGAAAGGAGATAACCTTCGAGACCAGAAGCGATATCCTATACCGGATATTCGACAGCAATGGAGATAAACCTGTGCGTCAAGTAGTAGTCCCTAAACCTTTGAGAATGCAGGTGATGAAATTGGCCCATGATTCCATATTGGGAGGACACTTGGGAATCAACAAGACCCTCGATAGGATCAGAGCCGTTTTCTACTGGCCTGATATGGGAGGTGATGTCACCCGATTCTGCAGGTCGTGCGACATGTGCCAGAAGACAATCTCCAAGGGAAAGGTGCCCAAAGTTCCTCTAGAGAAAATGCCACTGATCGATATGCCTTTCAAGCAGGTAGCTGTAGACCTGGTGGGGCCAATATCCCCTCCAAGTGAAGATGGTCATCGCTACATTTTGACACTGGTGGACTACGCTACACGTTATCCTGAGGCTATACCATTGAAGAAGATCGACATTCCAACAGTGGCAGAGGCGCTCGTCGACATGTTCAGCCGTTTAGGGATTCCTGAAGAGATCCTGAGTGAACTGGGAACTCAGTTTGTCTCCGACTGCATTGGAGGAAGTCAACCGGCTATTGAGCATCCGACACCGTACTACCACCCCTTATCACCCCATGTGTAATGGGCTGGTTGAAAAGTTTAATGGAACATTGAAGGCTATGCTGAAGAAACTGTGTGCTGAGCAGCCAAGGTTGTGGCATAGATATATCAATGCCTTGCTCTTCGCATACCGTGAAGTTCCTCATGATTCGACAGGGTTTTCCCCTTTTGAATTACTGTACGGCAGGACTGTAAAAGGGCCCATGCACATCCTGAAGGAGCTGTGAACCAAGGATATCGATGCGCCTGAGATAAAGATAAAGTACGTCTTTGACCTGAGAGAAAAGCTGGAAGATACCCTCAGGATGGCTCGAGAAGAACTGGGGAAGGCGCAGAACAAAGGGAAGCATTACTATGATCGTAAGGCGAAACCTCGACGATTCCAGCCAGGTGACCAAGTATTGGTTCTTCTTCCCACCGACAACAAAAAACTCCTGATGCACTGGAAGGGACCCTACGTTGTCGACACGGTGGTTGGCATCAACGACTACAGAGTCAAAGTCAACAACAAGGTGAAGACTTATCATGCTAATCTGCTGAAGAAGTATATTGAGAGAGGTAGTCAAGACAAAACACAACTGGCCTCATCGGTGCGTCTTGCTGATGACGAAAGACTAGACGACGAAAACCTGTTTGACCTTAACGAAATCCGACACAAGGAGGATGTAGAAGACATTCAGTTCGGTCAGAATCTGACCCAGACTCAACGAGAAGAACTGCGCGTCCTGACTGAAGAATTCAAGCATCGGTTTACACCTGACCCAGGAACAACAGACACCATCCAGTACGAGGTCAATCTGACATCTAACGAGCTGGTTCGCGACGAGTCATGTCGTCTGCGTCGTAACACGAAAGAAGGACTGAGGGAGACTGTTGGGGAGACGCCGGACGTGGGAGTCGTCGGAGATTCCAGATCGCCACAGGTTATCATGAAGAACCAGAGAGATCCAATTTGGTGTGTATGGACTTTTATACTTTCCGTAAACCGACAGTGTTCGACCCAGGACCAGTAACTTTTAAACTGTGTGAACTGTGAACTGTACCCCATGATTTGGAGATGTTCCAGATATTTCTTTCGTTCGCGCGTAGAGCGGAATTCGCTTTGTTATGATACGCTAAGTTTAACCGGAAGCTTCTAGAAAAGTCGCACGCAGAATAGCGGTCGATCGTTGCTTTACGTAGATTCACGGAGTATAGATTAGAACCTTCGAGCAGGTCGCGCTGTTTTGTGACCGCGTACGTGTGTCGTCAGAAGAGTAAGAAACGTTTTGTTACATTGTTTTATAGACGAGTCATAGTTGTTTACTGTTCGCGTGAAGTTTGCAGCCAGTCAGTACGGCTTTTGAAAGACCGTGTTAGTTCTGGAAGATTCCGACTAGGTCGTGAACTGCCTGCTATACTTTTGTGAGATGTCATTTTACATTAGGACTTGAAGCTGAACTGAGCGGCCGAAGTTTTGTAGCCTATTGTAGTTATTCCAGAAAATTCTTCTTTATTAATATTTATGAGTTTCAGTTACGGGTTCCATTCTGATTGGTTGCGTTGAATGATTTTCTTGGATTATTCTAGAAAGCTGTCTTACTATATAACGTTGGTGCTAGGAAAGCGCGGATATACACTGTCTTGTATTGTCAGTTGTAGAGACACACAGTTATCGTAGGTACGTGACCCGTATAGGGTGTACATTGTGAGAGATACAGCGTAACAGTGTGGTGTACGTTGTATGAGGAACTTTGTGTGGACAGTGTGGATATTTGCAGAAGAGACTTTGTATCAGTGTTGGTGCATTTGGAACTGCATTGTGTGGAGATCGCATCGCTGAATTAAAATATTGTTGGAACTGTTACTCCAGTATTGTCTACATCCTTAAGCCACGTGTGAATGAAGCTGAATGAAATTTATTTAAAAGAACCTTACGTGCGTGCGTCTGGTGTGTTTATCATACTACGACTACAACTCCACCACGCAGCAGTCAAAGCTACCACCTTTCGTAGAAAATTTGGATAAGATGGACACTTATCTGGAGCGATTCGAGCGCTTCGCAAGCAACAACAACTGGCAACAAGAGACTTGGGTCATCAAACTGAACGCACCTCTGACCGGCAGAGCGCTTGCATTTTATACCCGCTTGCCAAGAGAAGAAGCCGAGGATTATACGCAGTTGAGAGCCGCCCTGTTGAGACAGTACGATTTCACTGAAGAGGGTTACATGCGACGATTTCGGAACTGCAAACCTGAGGAAGGAGAACCGCCCGGACTATTCATCAAAAGAATCAGGAACTACATGGAGAAATGAATAGAGCTGTCTGGCTTGAACAAGGAGTACCAGGACCTGTGTGACCACATCATCAAAGAACAAGTCCTTAAGCCATATTCTATGGACCTGGCCGCCCACCTCAGGGAGCGAAAGGAGCAGTCCCTGAAGGTCCTTGCAGACTTCGCTCAAAGATAACTGGACGCCCACAACATGAAGTTCGGGTCCAGTAAGCCGCAGCGTGTGTCTACACCAGCAGAGGAAACCCACGAAGTCAGAAAAACCCCGAAACACATGCCGATGGAGAGCCTGAAAAGGCGATACGGTATCTTTCCAAGGATATTCCCGGAGGCGATAACATCAGAAGGCCCAACCAAGATCGTGGAATAGAGGTAGAAGTAATACCACGTCTCAACACAGAGCCACCGCTGTACTGGCCAATTATGTGACGTCATCCAGTGACTTTGAGTCTGGAGAAAGGCGGGCGACACCGGAGCTGATTGAATCTTTTAGAAAGACTGGACGCATCCCAGTTGGCGATGGGGCTACATTTTTACCAGTCTCAAACATCGCGCTGCCTGAGAATGAAGTGGCAAATATGCTGGTGGTGTCAGGATTCGTCGGCAACACAGCAGTGAGAGTACTGAGATACACCGGTTGTTGCTGCGTCATCGAGAGAGAGGACCTAGTAACTGAAGACCAGAAACTACTGGAGTTGACAACCCTCATCTTGGCCGAAGGAACTGTGAGATTTATCCCCCTTGCCAAGGTCAGTGTCAACTCCCCGTAACTGACAGGAGAGGTAAAGACGTTATGCGTGAAGACCCTAGTCTACTACCTCATCATCGGAAACGTTGACGTTGCCAGAAACACAGTGGACCAAGATCCGGAGTGGAGACCTGAAACCTGTTCTGTCACTACGAGAGGTGAGGCAAAGAAGAGTCACCAAACCATCCCTTTAAAAGTGGCCGACAACACGAAAGCAACCGTGGTGAATAGGGACAGGCTGGTTGAGCTACAGAGGGCCGACCCCACGCTTGACAAGTTCCGAGGTCAGGCCGAGCCCGTGACGCAAAGGGGAAAGGAGATAACCTTCGAGACCAGGAAAAATATCCTGTACTGGATATTCAACAGCAATGGGGACAAACCTGTGCGTCAAGTAGTAGTTCCTGAACCCCTGAGGACGCAGGTGATGAAATTGGCCCATGATTCCATATTGGGAGGACACCTCGGAATCAGCAAGACCTTCGACAGAATCCGAGCCGTCTTCTACTGGCCTGATATGGGAGGCGACGTACCCAATTCTGCAGGTCGTGCGACATATGCCAGAAGACAATCTACAAGGGAAAGGTGCCCAGGGTTCCTCTAAAGAAAATGCCACTGATCGATATGCCGTTAAAGCTGTGGACCTGGTGGGGCCAATACCTCCTCCAAGTGAAGATGGTCATCGATATAATTTGACCCTGGTGGACTAAGCTACACATTATCATGAGGCCATACCACTGAAGAAGATCAACACACCAACAGTGGCAGAGGCGCTCGTCAACATGTTCAGCCGTTTGGGGATTCCTGAGGAGATCCTAAGTTATCTAGGGACCCAGTTCGTCTAGGATTGCATGGAGGAAGTCAATCGGCTATTGAGTATCGACACCTCAGCACCACCCCTTACCATCCCATGTGTAACGGATTGGTTGAAAATTTAACGGAACATTGAAGGCTATGCTGAAGAAACTGTGTGCTGAGCAGCCAAGGTTGTGGCATAGATATATCAATGCCTTGCTCTTCGCATACCGTTAGGTTTCTCACAACTCGACCGGGTTTTCTCATTTTAAATTACTGTACGGCAGGACTATAAGGGGAACAGTGCACATCCTGAAGGAGCTGTGGACCAAGGATATCGACGCGCCCAAGGTCAAGATCAGCTACCAGTATGCCTTCGACCTGAGAGAGAAGCTGGAAGATACCCTCAGGATGTCTCGAGAAGACAAGGAGAAGCATTACTATGATCGTAAAGCGAAACCTCGACGATTCCAGCCATGCGACCAGGTGCTGGTTCTTATTCCTACCGACAACAACAAACTCCTGAAGCAGTGGAAGGGACTCTACGTTGTCGACGCGGTGGTTGGCATCAATGACTACAGCGTCAAGGTCAACAACAAGGTGAAAACTTATCATGCTAATGTCTCTTGGCTTGACTTCGCGAACGAAGATTTTATAGGAGTTGCCCACGACGTCTGCAGGCTTGTTCGTGGCTGCGGAGGCCAATCCGAGACAGGCAGGTTCGACCGCAGTGGCTGCAGGGGAAGGTATGGCCAGGGTTCTGAGCTGCGGCATCTCTGTTTTTTCTCCTGAGCCGCTTGTCCTTAAGGCTAGATCTGTGAGAGTCCTCAAAGAAGACAGCTGCCTTGTAAATGGTGGAGCGCCAGGTGTCACGGTCGGCAGCAAGCGAAGACCACTGGTGGTGGTCGATTTGGCAGGCACTAAGTGACTTCTTGAGACAGTCTTTGTATCTCTTCTTTGGTGCCCCTCTGTCACGGTGTCCAGTAGCAAGCTCGCCGAACAGGGTGATCTTTGGTAGGCGATGATCCTCCATCCTGGAGACATGCCCCGCCCAGCGGAGCTGTGTCCGCAGCAGCAAAGCCTCGATGCTCACAGTTTCAGCCTGTTCAAGGACCTCGACGTTGGTGACATAGTCACTCCAGTGAATGCCCAGGATGGTACGCAGGCAGTGCTGGTGGAAGCGTTCGAGGAGTCGTAGTTGGCTGCGGTAGAGGGCCCAGGACTCGGAACCATACAGCAGGGTGGTGAGGACCACAGCTCTGTACACGCTGATCTTGGTGCCTGTTTTCAGCTGTTGATTGTGCCACACCCGCTTGAAAAGTCGCCCGAAAGCGCTGTTCGCTTTTGCCAGCCTGCTGTCAAGCTCCTTGTCCAGCTTGGCGTCTGACGTGATAATGCAGCCAAGGTAAGTAAACTGGTGCACTGACTTTAGTTCAGACTCGCCAATGGTGATGTGAGGAGGGCGATACACTGTCTTGGGTGCCGGCTGATGGAGGACCTCTGTCTTTTTCAGACTGACCTCGAGTCCAAAGAGCTGGGCAGCATCTGCGAAGCAAGACGTGATGCGCTGCAGGGCTCTCTCTGTGTGTGCAACGAGGGCAGCATCATCAGCAAAAAGCAGCTCACGAATCAGTTGGTCTAGGGTTTTCGTGTGGGCCTGCAGTCGTCTGAGGTTGAACAGGCTGCCATCGAGACGATACCTGATGTACACTGCATCGTCATCATCGAGGTCCACTGTGGCCTGCTTCAACATCATGCTAAAAAAGATGGTGAAGAGGGTCGGTGCCAGCACGCAGCCCTGCTTTACGCCGTTGAGAATAGGGAATGGTTCTGAGAGATCATTGTTGAGTCTGACCTGGCCTTGCTGGTCCTCATGTAGCTGGACAATCATGTTGAGGAACTTTGGGGGACAGCCAAGTCGCTCCAGGATCTGCCACATGCCTTGCCTGCTCACAGTGTCGAACGCTTTTGTTAGGTCGACAAATGTTACGTACAGCCCTTTGTTCTGCTCGCGGCACTTCTCCTGTAGCTGTCTCAGCACAAAGACCATATCGGTGGTGCTCCTGTTTGCTCTGAAGCCACACTGGCCCTCTGGGAGTTGGTCTTCAGCGATGGCAGGTACCAGCCGATTCAGGAGCAGCCTTGCAAGGATTTTCCCAGCAATGGACAGCAGGGTAATTCCCCGATAGTTGGAACAGTCAGACTTCTCGCCTTTGTTCTTGTACAGGGTGATAACGACTGCATCACGGAGATCTTTTGGTAGTGTTCCTTCCTCCCAGCAGCAGAGAAAGAGGTCATGGAGCTTGTTGTGCAGTGCTGTGCCTCCATGTTTCCAGATCTCTGGCGGTATTCCATCAATGCCTGCTGCTTTGCCACTCTTGAGCTGGTGGATGGCTGTGAGGGTCTCTTCAGCGGTGGGAGGTTCGTCCAATTCAACCTTTACTGGGAGGTGTGGGATTTGTAGGACGACTGCTTCTTGAACAGTGCGCTCAGCGCTGAAGAGGCTCTGAAAGTATTCCGACCAGCGGTTCAAGATGGAGGTATTATCTGTGAGGAGTGCCTGGCCATTCGCGCTTCGCAGGGGACTTTGTACCAGGTGCCTGGGGCCATACACTGCTTTCAGTGCTTCGTAGAAGCCCCTGTAGTCACCACTGTCAGCACAAAGCTGGGTCCTCTGTGCAAGTCTGGTCCACCACTCATTCTGGAGATCTCTGAGCTTGCGCTGGAGACTGCTGCAGACGAGGCGGAAGGCAGACTTCTTCACAGGGCAGGAAGGCTGGGCTAGGTGGGCCTGATGGGCGGCTCTTTTTTTTGCTAGGTGTTCCTGGATCTCTACATCGTTTTCGTCAAACCAGTCTTTGTTCTTCTAATGCTAATGTGCTGAAGAAATATATCGAGAGAGGTCGTCAAAACAAACGACAAATGGCGGCATCGGTGCGTCTAGCTGATGACGAAAGACTAGACGACGAGAACTTGTTTGACCTAAAGGAACTCCGACACAAGGAATACGTAGAAGACATCCAGTTCGGTCAGAATCTGACCCAGACACAACGAGAAGAACTGCGATTCCTGACTGAAGAGTTCAATCATCGGTTTACACCTGACCCGGGAACAACAGACACCGTCCTGCACGAAGTTAATCTGACATCAACTGAGCCGGTTCGCAGCATGCCGTATCGTCTTCCTTATAACAAGAGGGAAAAAACTTGAAAAGGACATCAAGGAAATGCTAAATCTGGGAGTCATCAGGGATTCCAAGTCACCATATGCGTCCCCAGTTGTTATCGTAAAGATAAAGAAACCAGATGGATCAAACCGGGTGTGTGT
This sequence comes from Semisulcospira habei, assembly GCA_036245525.1. Lineage (NCBI taxonomy): Eukaryota > Metazoa > Mollusca > Gastropoda > Semisulcospiridae > Semisulcospira > Semisulcospira habei. The sequence goes on along the minus strand of BTPG01000003.1, from coordinate 46,930,279 downwards.
GTTGACTACCGTAGACTCAATAAGCTGACAGCCTTCGACCCAGAGCCAATGCCCATAGCGGAGGAACTGTTCCAGAAGGCCAGTGTAGACCGATTCGTCTCCAAAATTGACCTAAGCAAAGGGTACTGGCAAATCAATGTTGCAGAAAAAGATTTCCCCATGACAGCGTTCGTCACACCCGACGGTCATTGAGAGTTCCTGAAGATGCCTTTTGGTATGGTGAACAGTGGTGCCACATTAAAGAGAGAACTGAAAAAGATCCTAGCAGATATGCAGAATGTGGTCTATTACTGGGATGACATTTTGAACCATACCAAAACTTGGGGGATCACCTCAAGGTCCTCCGAGAGCTGTTCCAACGTCTGTCGGATGCACATTTCACCCTCCGACCAAGGAAGTGCATTCTTGGGGCCGACAACAGAGACTTTATAGGGCACCGATTAAGCGAACGTTTAAATGGGCTACACGACGACAACGTACGAAAGATCAGGGATGTCCCGCGACCTACGACCAAGACGCAAGTTTGCTCATTCATGAGCTTGGCAAACTACTACCGTGAGTTCATCCCAAGCTTGCAGCAGTCACAGGACCCCTGACTGACTTGCTGAGGAAAGGGCAACCTAACGTGGTGAAGTGGGAGGAGGCTCAAAAGCGAGCATTCCAGGCAGTTCGAGACATCCTAACCGATAAGCCGATAATACCTCACCGACCCGTTAAAAACCTTCGTCCTGAGGACAGAAAGGAGTAGTTGCAGTCTTAATGCAAGAGGATAACGGAAAACTCTACCCATAGAATTATACCAGCAAAATGTTGACCAGAGCTGAGTGAAACTACTCTACCATCGAGAAGGAGTGCCTAGCCATCATCTGGGGAGTAAGGCTGTTCGAGCTGTACTTTCTAGGTGTGCCATTTTTGCTGCAAACGGACCATCAACCCTTGAACTATCTCAACTCTGCAAAGTTTACAGATTCTCGTATTATGAGATGGGCGATATTCTGCAGAATTTTGACATTAAATTACAGTCTATCAAGGGTTCGCAGAACTTTGGAGCGGATTACCTGAGCAGAGCAGTTTAAAGGAACATTTCTGTGTCCCGGACAGATTAAAGGAACATATCTTTGTCAAGGACAGTTTAAAGGAACATTTCTTTGTCCAGGACATTTTAAAGGAACTGTGAGTCAGTTGTTTTAGTGTAGTTGATTTAATTTGATTTTGATGTGAAATTGTTATTATTCATGGACTTGTGTAAGATAACACAGCCACAACCGTATTTTGAGATTTGCGAAGGAGTTTTTGTGAAATTTTGTTCTTAAAAGGGAGGTAATGTTACGTTTGTGGTTGTGTTATACTGTGAGAGCATATGTGTATTAATCGTAGGAAACGATCCGATATTTTTAAAAGCTGTTTTGAATACGAATCACGTACCTTTTTAGTAGAATTCATTCTCGTTTGCACATAGAGCGGAATTGACTTTGACTATGCGAAGATTATATCGGAAGATTCTAGAAAAACCGCAGGGAGAATAGCGGTCGATTTTTTTGTGATGCGTAGATTCGCTGAGAATTCACCAGAACGTTTGAGCGAACTCGCGCTCTGTCGAGTGACCTCACATGTGACGTCAAAGTGTCGGCAACATTTTGCAACACTGTATGAATGACGTTTAAAATAGTAGTGGAACCGTTTAGATCATTCTAGTAAATTCCCTTTCATTAATATTAATAAGTTTTGGTTACGTTTTTCTTTCTGGTTGGTTGTGTTGTATGAATTCGCTCGATTATTCTGAAAAGCATAATACTATAAAAGAGGGTGCTAGGAAGCGCTTGTGTACATTGACGGTTGTACAATTGCAGTGTATCGTAGGTACATTGACATACGCAAGGTATCGTGGTACATTTTCAGTGACGGAGTTATGCAGTGTAATATTGGTGTACATTGTATGAGAGATGCAGTGTGTCAAAAGTGTTAATACATTGTAGAGGAGACAGTGTATCAGTGTTGGTGCATTTGTGAATGCATTATTTGGAAATCGCATTGCAGAGGAAATCGCATTGCTCAGGAGAAAAAAAACAGAGATGCCGCAGCTCAGAACCCTGGCCATACCTTCCCCTGCAGCCACTGCGGTCGAACCTGCCTGTCTCGGATTGGCCTCCGCAGCCATGAACAAGCCTGCAGACGTCGTGGGCAACTCCTATAAAATCTTCGTTCGCGAAGTCAAGCCAAGAGAGAGATTTGGAAATCGCATTGCAGAAACAAAATATTGTTGGAACTGTTACTCCTGCGTGGTCTACAACCTTGTGCCACGTGTGACGAGTTGCAGCTGAGTGAAGTTTCTTTACAAGAACCCTACGTGCGTGCGTCTGGTGTAATATCATACTACGACTTCGACTCAACACGTAACAGCCATCAGTATGTATTCGATCTGAGAGAGAAATTGGAAAATACCCTCAGGTTGGCTCGATAAGATTTGGAGAAGGCGCAGAACAAGGTGAAGGATAACTATGATCGTAATGCCAAACCTCGAAGATTCCAACCAGGTGAACAGGTGTTGGGTTTTCTTCCCACCGACAACAACAAGCGCCTGATGCAGTGGAAGGGACCGTGCAAGGTTGACGCAGTGGTTGGCATCAACGATTACAGAGTCAAAGTCAACATCAAGATGAAGACTTACCAATGGAATCTGCTGAAGAAGTACATCGAGAGAGGTCGTCAGGACAAACCACAACAAACGGCATCGGTGCGTCTGGCTGCTGACGAGAGACTAGACGACGAGAACCTGTTCGACCTGACTTCGCCACCAGAAGGGGTAAAAGACATCCATTTTGGTCAGAACTTGACCCAAACACAACAAGAAGAGCTAAGAGTCCTAACGATGGAGTTCAAGCATATCGGAGACAACAAACACCATCTAGCATGAGGTTAATCTGACGTCTAACGAGCCGGTTCGCAGCAAGCCGTATCATCTTCCTTATTACACGAGGGAAAAACTGAAGGAAGACATCAAGGCGATGCCGGGCCTGGGAGTCATCAGGGAGTCCACGTTGCCATATGCGTCCCCAGTAGTCATCGTGAAGAAATCATATGGAACCAATTTGGTGTGTGTGGACTATCGAAAACTCAATAAGCGGACAGTATTCGACCCAGGTGCGTCAACCCTATAACTATCTGAACTGTGCCCATCTCATGTTTTGGCGATGTTCTTGCAGAAATTTGACATTAAGTTACAGTCTATCAAGTGTTCTCTCGCGCTGCGACCATGCGATGTTGAGGCGCGTCCCCTGGGTGGTGGATAGTGGGTCCCTCGTGAGAGGGGTGCACCGAATGAAATAAGATGCCGTGAACCAACATTGTCTAAGGGAAGGAGACCCCGACAGAAAACCGCTGTCTCCTAGTAAGGGCGTGGGGGTAGCTTCACGACCTGCAAATAAGGAAATAGCTACATAAACGCCGAGGAATAGACCAACAGCAATTCCTTTCCCCGCTGGAGAAGGAAAGTTCTTCTACCAGAACATTTATGACGTCGTGTGGTGAAAGCCGGAAGTCTTCGGAAACCACAAGACCGAGCCGCCTCTCTCTATTCTAGAACACAATCATGGGTACATGGAATGTCAAGACTATGTACCAGAGCGGCAAAGCTGTCCAGATAGCAGCGGAAATGTAAAAGTACAACCTTGCCCTACTAGGTATCAGTGAAGCCAGATGGACGCAGTCTGGTCAGAAAAGGCTGACAAGTGGGGAGATGATTCTGTATTCTGGACATGAAGAGGCAAATGCCCCCCCCCCCCACCCCCCATACAGAAGGTGTAGCATTCATGTTTTTACCAGTGGCACAGAGAGCGCTGATGGGCTGGGAACCTCTTGAACCAAGAATTATCACAGCAACCTTTAGAACCAGGAAAAAGATTTAGCTCAACGTCATCCAGTGTTATGCGCCCACTGATGACAGTGACGAGGAAGAGAAACAAGAGTTCTACGACCGACTCCAGAGTGCTGTGGACAAATGTGCGGCGCGAGACATCACCATCGTCATGGGCGATTTTAATGCCAAAACAGGGGAGGCAGCATCTTCCCACACAGAAGAATACACAAAGCAACTTTGGTCTCACCCATCCATACTACAGAGAACCAAATAGACCATATCTGCATTAGCAAGAAATTTAAAAGATCCCTTCAAGATGTTCGAGAGCGGAGGGGAGCGGATGTCGCCTCAGACCACCATCTGCTTACTTTAAGAATAAAGCTCAAGTTAAAGAAAAGCCGCACAGAGACAACAAGAAGACAGCACTATAATGTAGGCCTCCTGAGAGAGACTGGACTGAGAGAAGAGTTCAAACTGGTGCTGTCCAACAGGTTTCAAGCGCTACAGGAGCTAGTAAATGGAGAGGAGGCGGCCACCACAGAGCAGCAGTGGAAGGCAAAGAGGCGATGAACTCAACATGCAAAGACACTGTAGGGTTTCAGGAAACACCATCACAAAGAATGGCTGTCGGCACAGACCTTGAAGAAGATAGAAGTGAGGAAGCAGAAGAAAGCAGTTGTCAACAACAGTCGCACGAGTGCAGCCAAAGCAAGGACACAGGAGGAATACTCGGAAGCCAACCGCGAGGTGAAGAGGAGTATCATGGCAGGCAAGAGGGCCTACATAGCCAGCCTGGCAGAAGAGGCAGAAAAGGCAGCAGTCAGCAGCAACACGAAACAGCTCTACGACATTACCAGAAGATTGTCGGGCAAGTATGGCTATACAGAAAGACCAGTAAAAGACAAAGAAAACAAGCCTATTGCGGACAAAGCAGACCAACTCGACAGACGGGCCGAGTATTTTGAAGAGTTACTAAACAGACCCACCCTACCCGACACCCCAGACTTCCAGCCCGCAGAGACTGACCTACCCATCAACTGTGACAGATCCAGCCGGGAAGAGATCTGAAGGACAGTGGCATTTTTGAAAACGGCAAAGCAGCAGGGCCAAATGGCATCCCAAAAAAGGCTCTGAAAGCAGACCTAGATACAACAGTAGAGCTGCTGTACCCACTGTTTGGAAAGGTCTGGGAGGAAGAGGTGATGCCGGCTGACTGGAAGGAGGGGTACCTAATCAAGCTTCCCAAGAAAGGCAACCTTAGTAAATGTTACAACTACAGAGGAATCACCTTGCTTTCAGTACCAGGAAAGGTCTTGAACAGGATCATCCTGGAAAGAATGCAGAGCTCCGTCGACCCCCAGTTGAGAGACCAGCAAGCAGGATTCAGGAAAAAAACGATCATGTACAGACCAGATTGCCACTCTCCGCATCATCGTGGAACAGTCTCTGGAGTGGAGCTCCCCGCTGTACGTCAACTTTGTGGATTACGAGAAAGCATTTGACAGCGTGGACCGAGAGACTTTGTGGAAACTGCTACGACACTGGGGTGTACCCACAAAGCTCGTCTGCCTGATCAGCTTTTCTGGTTGGTTGTGTTGGGAGAATTTGCTGGATTATTATGGAAATGTGTAATAGTATCAAAAAACCGTGTTAGTAAGTATGTGTGTACATTGTATGAGAGACGCAGTGCGACAAAAGTGTTGATGCATTGTAGAGGAGACAGTGTATCTGTGTTGGTGCATTTGTGAATGCATTGTATAGAGATCGCATCGCAGGCAATAAAATACTGTTGGAACTGTTACTCCTGAGTGGTCTACAACCTTGTGCCACGTGTGATGAGTTGCAGCTGAGTGAAGTTTCTTTACAAGAACCTTACGTGCGTCCGTCCGGTGTGATATCATACCACGACTACCATGTAAATTTTGGCACCTCCGACGGGACTTTAGTTGGCTCAGTAGAAAGGGTGGCCGGAGACAACAGCCAGCAGTGAAAAGCAGAGATGGCGACATCGGAAATGGAGATATTAATGAGGATTGGGAAGAAATATGGACTGACTGGAACTCAACTTCTGGAATTTATAAAGGAGAGAGAAGAAAAGAGCCGGGAGAGAATAGAAAATGAGCTACAGGAGAGAGAGGGAGAGAGAGAGAGAGAGAGAGAGAGAGAGAGAGAGAGAGAGAGAGAGAGAGAGAGAGAGAGAGAGAGAGAGAGAGAGAGAGAGAGAGAGAGAGAGAGAGAGAGAGAAAAGAAAAAAAATCGAAGAAGAAAAGAGATTGGAGAGAGAAGAAAGAGCCAAAGAGCGTGATATTAAGAGACAGCGAGAAGAGGCAGAGAGACAGCGAGAAGTGGCAGAGAAACAACAAAAAGAGGCAGAGAAAGAGCGAGAAGAGGCAGAGAGGCAGCGACATCACGAGATTCAGCTCAAGAAGATGGAGTTAGAGGCACAGGGCCAGAGAACGGCTGAAGCAGCAGCCTTAGGCAGCAGAGAGCAACAGCCCGTTTGCCAAAGCTACCGCCTTTTGTAGAAAATTCAGAAAAAAATGGACGTTTACCTGGAGCGGTTGAGCGCTTCACAAGCACATGAGAGACGTGGGCCATCAAACTGAGCGCACTTCTAACCGGCAAAGCGCTTGAATTATACACCCGACTGCCAAGAGAAGAAGCCGAGGATTATGCGCAGTTGAGAGCCGCCCTGCTGACAGTACGAATTCAGTGAAGAGGGTTACGGGCAATTCTGGACTTGCAAACCTGAGAAAAGAGAAACACCCGGCCTATTCATTGAGAAACTCAGGACCTACCTCGAGAAATGGATAAACTGGCTTGTTTTCAGAAGGAGTACAAGGACGTGTGTGGCATCGTCATCAAAGAACAAGGCCTCAGCGCATGTTCTAAGGACACTGCTGCCCACCTAAGGGAGCAAAAGGACCAGTCCCTGAAGGCCCTTGCAGACTTCGTTTAAAGATACGTGGACGCCCACATTATGAAGTTCGGGCCCGGTAAGTCGCAGCGTGTGTCTACACCAGCAGAGGAAAACCACGACGTCAGAGACACCTCGAAACACATGCGGATGGAGAGCCTGACATGTTCACTTGTGGTAAGAGGGGCCACAAGGTGATACGGTGTCCTTCCAAGAGTGTTCCCCGAGGTGACAACCGTCGAAGGCCCAACCAAGACCGCGGGACAGCAGGCAGAAGTGGTACAAAGTCTCAACACAGAGCCGCCACTGTACTGGCCAATGATTTAACGTCATCTAGTGACTTTGAGTCTGGAGAAAGGCGGACGACACCGGAGCAGATCGAGTCTTTCAGAAGGAGTAGACGCATTTCAGTTGGCGATGGGCCAACATTTCTACCAGTTTTCAACATCGCGCTACCTGACAGTAAAGTGCCAAACATGCCGGTGGTGTCAGGATTCGTCGACAATACATCAGTGAGGGTGCTGAGAGACACGGGATGTAGAGGCGTCATCGTGAGAGTAGACCTAGTAGCTGAAGACCAGAAGCTACAGGAGTGGACAACCCTCATCTTGGCCGACGGAACTGTGAGATATATCCCCCTTGCCAAGGTCAGTGTCAACACCCCGTACCAGACAGGAGAGGTGAAGGTGTTATTCGTGAAGACCCCAGTCTATGACCTTATCATCGGAAACCTTGACGGTGCTAGAAACGCAGAAGATATATATCCAGAGTGGAGACCTGAAACCTCTGCCGTTACCACGAGAAGTCAAGCAAAAAACAAAGTCACCAGACCATCCATCTAAACGTAGTTGACGACACAGAAGCAGCCGTGGTGAATAGAGACAAGCTGGTGGAATTACAGAGAGCCGACCCCACGCTTGACAAGTTCCGAGGTCAGACTGAGCCACTGACACGAAGAGGGAAGGAGGTAACCTTCGAGAACAGAAAGGACATTCAGTCCCGGGTATTCAACAGCCATGGAGACAAGCCTGTCCGTCAAGTGGTGGTTCCTGAACCCCTAAGGACGCAGGTGATGAAACTGGCCCACGATTTCATCTTAGAGGGACATCTCATAATCAGCAAGACCCTCGCCAAGATCCGAGCAATCTTCTACTGGCCTGATAAAAGGTGGGGGAGGGGGGGGGGGAGGGACGATGTCATCCGATTCTGCAGGTCGTGCGACATATACCAGAAGACAATCTCTGTCACGACCCCGCTTCAGGGGCGCGAGCTATGAGTGCTAGCACTCGAGACACACCCGACCCACACTAACACAAACCTAACACAAACACCAGAGGAACAATAACGACGACATTTATTATATATAACCCTAACAATAATCAAACTCAATCCTAACCACGCATTCACACACCACATTCACACTCACACACGTCCAAACTCCCCACCCGGAATATCCGTTATACAGAATACAAAATAACAACAAGATATATAATAAATTAAATGTCCCTAATACAAAAGTTTGAGAAAACTAATATATAATAAACAAAATTAATATCCTAAATAAAATACAAACGAACAATATATAATAAAACTATTATCCTTAATAATACAAACAAAACTGAGATTGAAAAGCTTAAATCATAGGCCACTGGACCCCGACGGAAGCACAAACGTCAAGCGCTAACGCCAGTTAGAACAACGCCTTTGTTTCCGCGAAGAGTCCCTCACAGCACGTGGCTCCTTAATACAGTATTTCAAATAGCACAATATCAAATATACCATGAACCGAATATGCTTACTAAAACACAAATGAAGATCGAGAAAAATGAATATGGTTCATAAGCTACTGAATCTCCTCAGCGGAAGCACGAACGACAAGTTCGAATTAAATTAGTGCTTTCGCAAACTAGACATTGACAGCACAAGGCTCCTTTAGCTAACAACGTTTCAGAATAAACAATATCACGTATACAAATGGAGCAAACATCCTTAATTTTAACATGACGGAAAGTTGAGTAAACTCATTATATTTCACGTCACTGGACCTTCTCGCCGTAAGCACAACCGTTAAGCTCAGATCAGCTCGACACTCTTGCTTCCGCGATAAGGCCCTCCGTAACACAGGCTGCCTTTAAATAATACAATAACTCAAAACCTTTCCGTAACTGTGACAAAGCTCCTCTCACAACATAGTCACTATGAGGAGATGAAATAAATCTCACAACGTTTTTTCACAAGGTTATGAATAAATAAAACTTTACTTAAGTAAGTTATGAATAATTAGATGGGACGACCTGACCTGACTAAACACGAGGTGCGCCGCGACACTCGCAACAGCACCCAGGTGCGGCGTCGTGGCCCCACAAGGCGGAGTGACAGCCAGCCTCCACTCTCAGCACCACAGCACCGTGGCAGACTTAGCCGGTTAGTTCTTCAAGGTTTAGGCCGTTGAATTTGGACCATTGGATTAGGATGCACTAAAACACAGGTGCAAAAATACACATATAAATAACTAACAAAAGAAACAAAATAATCACATCACCCTTCCCGCAACTTTAATTGCCGTCTTTTATATTCCCTTCACCTCTCTCCCGCAACAATAAATTCAATCTCAACAGAACACATACTTACACGTCACCACATGACTCACTTCCGATATTTACACTCTGATGCTACATATTGAGATGGCCTTAGTCGCCTGCTCAGCGTTAAACCCCAATAACTACTTCAACGTAAACTATTACCACATACAACAGATGGCATTTGCTTCTACATTCTATACTTAAACTTACCCACCAATACACACTAACCAAAATAATAATAACAGAACAAGCAAACACAAACAACGCCCCCGAGCAAATGGCCACTGCAGTCTTGTTGCGTGTACTTACTGCCATCCGTGAAGACGCCCCGGCTAGGACGAAGACTAACAAGGACAATACAAGCCAGGGGTAAAGTCGTTGAAGCTCTTCTTCCTTTCTCCTTCTTCGGACACCGGCTCCGGGACGACCGAAACCGTATCGCAGGGCCGATACAAAACGAACGACACAGCTGCTTGTGGCCTATAGCAAATGGCGAACCACACCTGAAAAACCACCCTAGGAGACTGCTGGAAAAAAAACGACTGACTCTTTCGTAGTTGGAAAAGCGACTGACTAACAATTTGGATAACGTTAGGTTAGCGAAACAAACGCTCAGTAAATTATCTGACGAAAATACACGTGAAACAATAACCACCCGATCGCGCCAACTGGGCGATCACGTGCGCCACGCTGTCCACGAAATTCTCGTACGGCAGCAAATACTCGTGTACAGGCCAAATATCCCAGCTAAACTACCCGTACGTCCGGTGAATATCTAAATCCTGTCACCTCTCTAAACTTGCTCCACTACAAAAATAGACGAAAAAAAAAAAAAAAAAAAAACCTGTGTCGTGACAATCTAAAAGGGAAAGGAGCCGACGGTTTCTCTAGAGAAAATGCCACTGATTGATATGCCTTTCAAGCGGGTAGCCGTGGATCTGGTGAGGCCAATATCTCCTCCAAGCAAAGATGGTCATCGCTACATTTTCACACTGATGGATTACTTTACACGATACCCTGACGCCATACCACTAAAGAAGATAGACACTCCAACAGTAGCAGAGGCGCTCGTAGACATTTTCAGTCGTCTGGGGATTCCTGAGGGAATCCTGCGTGATCTAGGGACCCAGTTCGTCTCCGACTGCATGGAGGAAGTCGCCTGTTGAGTATCCGACACCTCACTACGACCCCGTACCACCCAATGTGTGTCGGGTTGGTTGAAAGGTTCAACAGAACATTGAATGCTATACTGAAGAAACTGTGTGCTGAGCAGCCAAAGTTGTGGCATAGATACATCAATGCCTTACTCTTCGCATACTGTGAAGTTCCTCAAGATTTGATAGCGTTCTTCTCCGTTGAATTACTATATGGCAGGACTGTGAGGGGACTCATGTACATCCTGAAGGAGTTGTGGACCAAGGATATCGACGCGCCTGAGGTGATGTCTTCGACCTAAGAGAGAAGCTGGTGGATACCCTCAGGATGGCTCGAGAAGAACTGGAGAAGGTGCAGAACAAGGGGACGCATTATAATGACCGTAAAGCCAAACCTCGACGGTTACAGCCAGGTGACCAGGTGTTGGTTCTTCTTCCCACTGACAACAACAAGCTCCTGATGCAGTAGAAGGGACCGTACATGGTTGACTCAGTGGCTGGCATCAACGACTACAGAGTGAAAGTCAGCAACAAGATGAAGACTTACCAAGCGAATCTGCTGAAGAAGTACATCGAGAGCCGTCGTCAGGACAAACCACAACATGCGGCATCGGTGCGTCTGACTGCTGACGAGAGACTAGACGACGAGAACCTGTTCGACCTTAATGAACGTCGCCACGCGGAGGGTGTAGAAGACATCCAGTTTGGTCAGAACTTGACCCAGACACAACAAGAAGAGCTAAGAGTTCTGACTACGGAGTTCAAGCATTGGTTTACACCTAACCCGGGGACAAAAGACGCCATCCGTCATGAGGTTAATCTTACGTCCAACGAGCCGGTTCGCAGCAAGCCGTATCGTCTTCCTTGTAACACGACTGAAGAACGGAATTAAGAAAGACATCAAGGAGACGCCAGACATGGGAGTCATTAGGGAGTCCAAGTCGCCATATGCGTCCCCAGTAGTCATCGTGAAGAAATCATATGGACCCAATTTGTTGTTTTTGGACTATCGTAAACGCAATAAGCGAACAGCATTCGACCCAGGACCATCAACCCTAGAACTATCTGAACTGTGCTCATCTCATGTTTTGGCGATGTTCTTGCAGAACGTTAACATTAAGTTAAGTCTATCAAGGGTTCGCATAACCTTGGAGTCAGATTACAAGAGCAGATCGGTTTTAAAAGAAAATTCTTTGTTCAGGACAGATAAAGAAACTGTGAGACAATTATTTTAGAGCAGTGTATTTGTTTTAGGTTTTGATGTGAGATTGTATTCGGTAAAGTTTGACGAGAGACTTGGGCTATCAAACTGAGCGCACTTCTAACTGGCAAAGCACTTGAATTTTACACCTGTTGCCAAGAGAAGAAGCCGAAGATTATGCGCAGTTGAGAGCCGCCCTGCTGAGACAGTACGACTTCACTGAAGAGGGTTACAGGCGACGATTTCGGAACTGCAAGTCTGAAGAAGGAGAAACACCCGTCCTATTCATTGAAAGAATCAAGAGCTACCTGGAGAAATGGACAGAGCTGGCTGGTTTAAATAAAGAGTGCCAGGACCTGTGTGATCGCATCGTCAAAGAGCAAGTCTTCAACGCATGTTCAAAGGACCTGGTCGCCGAAATCAGGGAGCAAAAAGACTTCGCTCAAAGATACCTTGACGCCCACAACATGAAGTTCGGGTCCAGTAAGCCGCAGCGTGTGTCTGCACCAGCAGAGGAAATCCACAATGTCAGAGACACCCCGAAATACAAGCCGGTGGAGAACCTGACATTTTTCTCTGTGGAAAGAAAGATCACAAGGCAATACGGTGTCCTTCTAAAGATGTCCCCCGAGACGACAACATCAGAAGATCCAACCAAGATCGCGGAATAGCAGGCAGAAGCAGTACCACGTCTCAACACAGAACCGCTGCTGTATTAGCAAATGATGTGACGTCTTCCAGTGACTTTGAGTCTAGAGAAACGCGAGTGACACCAGAGCTGATTGAATCTTTAAAAAAAATGGACGCATCCCAGTATGAGATGAGGCTACATTTTTACCAGTTTCAAACATCGCGCTGCCTGAGAGTGAAGTGCCGAACATGCCGGTGGTGTCAGGATTCGTCGGCAAAGCATTAGTGAGAGTGTTGAGAGACACTGGTTGTAGCTGCATCATCGTGAGAGAGGACCTAGTAACTGAAGACCAGAAGCTACAGGAGTGGACCACCCTCACTTTGGCCGACGGAACTGTAATGATTATCCCCCTTGCCAATGTCAGTGTCGACACTCCGTACGTGAAAGGAGAGGTGAAGGCATTGTGCGTAAAGACCCCTGTCTACGATGTTATCATCGGAAACATTGATGGTGCCAGTGGAGCCCGGAAACATGCGCAGTTACCATGTGAAGTCAAACAAAGAAGAGTCAAAAGGATAAGTTCTACACTGATCTGCGCAGCCTCTTACAGAGCACCCCTGCAGACGACAAAGTCATCATCCTTGGCGACTTCAACGCCAGAGTGGGCCAGGACTCTGAAGCCTGTAAAGGAGTCCTCGGCAAGCATGGCGTCGGGAACTGCAATGACAATGGCCGCCTACTGTTGGAGTTCTGTGCAGAGCAGCAGCTTGTTATCACCAACACTACTTTCCAGCAAAAGGACAGTCGAAAGACCACCTGGATGCATCCTCGCTCCAAACACTGGCACCTTATCGACTATGTCCTAGTGCGTCAGAGGGATCGCAGTGATGTCCTAACCATAGTGATGTCCAGGGCAGAGTGCCACACTGACCACCGCCTTGTCCGCTGCAAACTTAGGCTCTACTTCAAGCCAAAACCCAAGAAAGGGGGGCCCCCTAAGAAAAAGCTTAATGTTGCCAGCCTTCAGCGTGACGACGAAAAAGCTGCCTTTCAGACAGATTTACAGCGCAGGCTCACAGACACAGCTGACCCAGCAGACTCCTCCCCTGAAACACTCTGGGAACGGCTGAAAACTGCTATCGCAATATCCTCTGCAGAAGTCTAGGGTTTCGCTAGAAAGAGGAACAAAGACTGGTTTGACGAAAACTACGTAGAGATCCAGGAACTCCTAGCAAAAGAAAGAGCCGCGCATCAGGCCCACCTAGCCCAGCCTTCCTGCCCTGTGAAGAAGTCTGCCTTCCGCCTCGTCTGCAGAAGTCTCCAGCGCAAGCTCAGAGATCTCCAGAACGAGTGGTGGACCAGACTCGCACAGAGGACCCAGCTTTGTGCTGACAACAGTGACTATAGGGGCTTCTACGAAGCACTGAAAGCAGTGTATGGCCCCAGGCACCTGATACAAAGTCCCCTGCGAAGCGCTGATGGACAGGCACTCCTCACAGATAATAACTCCATCTTGAACCGCTGGTCGGAATACTTTCAGGACCTCTTTAGCGCTGAGCGCACTGTTCAAGATGCAGTCATCCTCCAAAACCCATACCTCCCAGTAAAGGTTGAATTGGACGAACCGCCCACTGCTGAAGAGACCCTCACAGCCATCCACCAGCTCAAGAGTGGCAAAGCAGTAGGCATTGACGGAATCCCACCAAAGATCTGAAAACATGGAGGCCCAGCACTGCACAACAAGCTCCATGACCTCTTTCTCTGCTTCTGGGAGGAAGGAACACTACCAAAGGATCTCCGCGATGCAGTCGTCATCACCCTGTACAAGAAGAGAAGTCTGCCTGCTCCAACTACAGTGGATTTACCCTGCTGTCCATTGCCGGGAAAATACTCGCAAGGCTGCTCCTAAATCGGCTGGTACCTGCCATTGCAGAAGACCACCTCCCAGAGGGCCAGTGTGGCTTCAGAGCAAACAGGAGCACCACCGACATGGTCTTTGTGCTGAGACAGCTTCAGGAGAAGTGCCGCGAGCAGAACAAAGGGCTGTACTTAACGTTTGTCGACCTAACAAAAGCGTTCGCCACTGTGAGCAGGCAAGACATGTGGCAGATCCTGGAGCGACTTGGCTGTCCCCCAAAGTTCCTTAGCATGATCGTCCAGCTACACGAGGACCAGCAAGGCCAGGTCAGACTCAACAATGACCTCTCAGAACCATTCCCCATTCGCAACGGTGTGAAGCAGGGCTGTGTGCTGGCACCGACCCTCTTCACCATCTTTTTTAGCGTGATGTTGAAGCAGGCCACAATGGACCTCGACGATAACGATGCAGTGTACATCAGGTATCGTCTCGATGGCAGCCTGTTCAACCTCAGACGACTGCAGGCCCACACCAAACCCCTAGACCAACTGATTCGTGAGCTGCTCTTTGCTGACGACGCTGCCCTCGTTGCACACACAGAGAGAGCCCTGCAGCGCATCACGTCCTGCTTCGCAGACGCTGCCCAGCTCTTTGGACTCGAGGTCAGTCTGAAAAAGACAGAGGTTCTCCATCAGCCGGCACCCAAGGTAGAGCATCGCCCTCCCCACATCACCATCGGCTAGTCTGAACTGAAGTCAGTGCACCAGTTTACCTACCTTGGCTGCATTATCACGTCAGACGCCAAGCTGGACAAGGAGCTGGACAGCAGGCTGGCAAAAGCAAACAGCGCTTTCGGGCGTCTATACAAGCGGGTGTGGCAAATTCATCAGCTGAAAAAAGGCACCAAGATCAGCGTGTACAGAGCTGTTGTCCTCACTACCCTGTTGTATGGTTCCGAGTCCTGGGCCCTCTACCGCAGCCAACTACGACTTCTCGGACGCTTCCACCAGCGCTGCCTGCGTACAATCCTTCGCATTCACTGGAGTGACTATGTCACAAATGTCGAGGTCCTTGAACAGGCAGAAACTGTGAGCATCGAGGCTTTGCTGCTGCGGACACAGCTCCGCTGGGCTGGGCACGTCTCCAGGATCATCGCCTACCCAAGATCACCCTGTTCGGCGAGCTCGCCACTGGACACAGAGACAGAGGGGCACCAAAGAAGAGATACAACGACTGTCTCAAGAAGCCACTTAGTGCCTTCCAAATCGACCACCGCCAGTGGTCTTCACTTGCTGCGGACCGTGACACCTGGCGCTCCACCATTTACAAGGCAGCTGTTTCCTTTGAGGACTCTCGCAGAGCTGGCCTTAAAGACAAGCGGCTCAGGAGAAATAAACAGAGATGCCGCAACTCAGAACCCTTGCCAGACCTCCCTCTGCAGCCACTGCGGTCGAACCTGCCTGTCCCGGATTGGCCTCCGCAGTCACGAGCATGCCTGCAGACGTCGTGGACAACCCCTATAGAATCTTCGTTCGTGAAGTCAAGCCAAGACATTGTATGAGAGACGCAGTGCGTCAAAAGTGTTGATGCATTGTAGAGGAGACAGTGTATCAGTGTTGGCGCATTTGTGAATGCATTGTGTAGAAATCGCATCGTTGCAATATAATATTGTTGGAACTGTTACTCCTAAGTGGTCTACAACCTTGTGCCACGTGTGACGAGTTGCAGCTGAGTTAAGTTTCTTTTCAAGAACCCTACGTGTGTGCGTCTGTTGTGATATCATACTACTACTACGACTCCCACGTAACATTCATATATATTGGGATTTAAACGAGAAATAAAACAAAAGAAAGGTGACACAGAGAATATTTAATAAATCGGTCAGTGAGGTAATTAATGATTGAGATATGTTTTATGATGAACAGTTAGTTTTAGGGCAGGGTAAAGTGGGAATGGGATTGGAGGGAGGAGGAGGCACTTATTGCATAATGTACACATACTATTCTTTCACACACTGTTACTATTTCTGTCTGTGCTTCCATCACCCACTCATAACACCATTGGTCTTAATGAGTTCTCATGTTTTATTTGAGTCATTTACAAACTACACGTATTTGCTGCTGTTATCTTATTTTATTACTGGCATTGACATTTCGCTGGAAGATTTACAGTACCATACATTAAGCCTGTCTCGCGTAACGCACACGGAGATTGACTGTATCATTGATATGTGTGTGTATGTAACGTTTTGTTTGAGGTGGAAGTTGTGGCCTCATCTTTAAGTTTGGTGCCTCTGTGCCAGTACCATTTACATAACTGATGGCTGCATGTGCAGGCTAGTATTACTGATAAATGTGTATTGGGCAGCCTGTTGTTTGAAATGATCAGTGGTGGCATCATCCATGATGTCTGTGTGCATTTGGCCACTGGTACTGTTTACAAATGTGCTGTTTACAGAACTAGTGGCTGCGAATGCATATTAGTTCTGTTATTGATATCAGATGTGGCCTCATCTCTAAGTTTTGGTGCGGCCCCTGTACATGAGGCCAACAGTAATTTTCACAAAGCCGATGGCTGCATGTGCAGTGTTATGAACTGTATACTAGCGATTTGTAGGTTGGCAGCTAAAATGCAGGCAGTCAATACAAGCCACTTTCAGAACCTTAAGTTTTTATTTAGGTTTTACAGTCCACTAATGCCCATCAGTATACAGTTGTGCATGTCTTTGGTGGATGTTTTGCTGTTTTGTGTGTGTATGTGGGTGGGGTTGGGAGCAGGCGGTAGGAACCTATTACCATGTACGTGTATGTTCTTATGTTGTATGCTGATGCTCATGTACAAAACCTACATTACAAACAAACAAAAAATAAATACAAAAATAATTTAAATAAATAGTTATCTGGACTTAAAGCCGAGCAGGCGATAACGCCATCTCAAGCGGTTAAATAAATAAGATAAAGTAAGTCAAAGAAAACATTGACATATGAATGCTAAGTAAATGATAGATTATGAGCATGCACTGATGTACACGTCTTTTGGTGGGTGTTCTGCGGTTTTGTGTGTGTATGTGGAGTGGGGTTGGAAGCGGGCGGTATGACACTTATAACCATTTTCTCATGTAGTACCGCCTGATCAGCTCTGTATCTGAGGAAGCACTCCAAGAGGCTTAGTGTGGCTTCAGACCCGGCCGCACCACAGCCTCTGTGAGACAGGTCCAGGAGAAATGCATTGAGCAGCACATGGACCTCTACGCTGTCTTCATAGATCTGACCAAAGCATTCGACACCGTGAACAGAGAAGCGCTTTGGGTCATCCTTGCAAAGCTCGGCTGCCCCAGGAAGTTCACCAACATCATCCGCCTTTTCCATGATGAAATGGTAGGCGTTGTCCAGTCAAACGGCGACACATCCGCACCCTTCGACATTTCCAACGGTGTCAAACAAGGTTGTGATCTTGCCCCCGTGATGTTCAACCTGTTCTTCACGTGTGTCCTGATCCATGCAGTACGTGACCTTGAGAAGGGAGTGTACCTGAAGTACAGACTAGACGGCTCTCTCTTGGACCTCCGTCGACTGAACGCCGGGACCAGGACCATCGAGAGACTGATCCTTGAGGCTCTGTTTGCCGATGACTGTGCGCTGATGGCGCACACGGAGTCTGACCTCCAGACCATCGTCAACAGGTTATCGGAAGCCTCTCGACTGTTTGGCCTCACCATCAGTCTCAACAAGACCGAGATCCTGCACCAACCAGCCACAGGCACCAGAGCCCCCCCCCCCCCCCAAAGTGTATGTCGAAGGTACCGAGCTGAAGACTGTCGACCAGTTCAGGTACCTGGGGAGCATCATCTCTTCTGACGGTACTATCGACAAAGAAATCGCAGCTCGCATCAGCAAAGCCAGCCAAGCCATGGGTCGTGTGCGCACTTATGTGTTGAATAACAACAACGTCAAGCTCTCCACCAAGATCAAAGTCTACAAGGCAGTAGTCCTCCCCAGCCTCCTCTACGGCAGTGAGTCATGGACGCTGTACAGAAAGCATCTCAAACAGCTTAAACGTTTCCACATGAGATCCTTGCACTACTCATGGGCATCAAATGGCAAGACAAGGTGACAAACCTGGAAGTCCTGGATAATGCTGGCTTAGTGAGTGTTGAAGCCTTGATCTTAAAGACACATCTTCGCTGGACAGGTCATGTCATAAGCATGGATGATTCTCGCATGCCACGCCAACTCCTGTATGGTGTACTCTCAAAAGGCTACAGGAAGCAAGGACGGTCAAAGAAACGCTTCAAAGACTGCATAAAAGACAGCCTCAAGTACTGCGTCTTCCCGGTAAAGGAACTTTAAGCACAAGCACAAGACAGATCCGGCTGGCGTGGCGCCACCAGGAAAGCCTACCCGCTCTTTGAACACAATCGGTGCGAACGGATCACCAGTGCCAGAGCTTGCAGAAAGACAGCGTCGACCCTCCCACAGCTCCGTTGCAGTGCCTCCATTGCCCTCGCTACTGTGGCTCCAGGATTGGCTTGGCCAGCCAGACCCTCACCCACAAATAGAAGTCATGCACAATGACGACATCATCGGTTTCGATGTTCTACCCATTAATGTACAAAACCTATGTTACAAACAAAATAAATAAATAAATAAATAAATAAATAAATAAATAAATAAATAAGATAAGATAATGTAAATGAAAGGTACCTAGGACCTAAGTAAAGGATAGATTATGAACATGCACTGATGTGCATGTCTTTTGGTGAGTGTTCTGCGGTTTTGTGTGTGTATGTGGGGTGGGCTTGGGTGCAGGCGGTATGGCACCTATTACCATCTGCTATTTGCTATATATCTGGACCCCCCTTGGGGGACCTAGATTTAAATTTCCATGCACCGAGTGGCTGGAACAGTGGATATGTGATACGCCCCCCTTCGGGGGGGCTTCCATATGCATTGCTTTCAGTCACTTTCTTAGCGCCCCCTCTCTTTCATATCTTTTTTCTTTGTGCTTTGGCCACAGTAGATCTATGATCACTGGTCGATCATGCACATTTCTCTCCCCTGACAGTGCTATAACCTACTTTACTTTGTAACCTTCCTAAAATATTAGCACTGGCAGTCTCCCCTTTTCTTTTCAGGTTCCATTCACCCTTGAATGAAAATACATTAAAGGAACAGAGTTACATAGGGCACATTTAGCATTCTAAATGCAACAAACATTTAGTTCTCCCTCCCCCAAGTATCACTTATCACCGCCCAAGCCAGCACTGACAGTTCCATCTTCAATGAGACACCCAATTTCAAAATGCTCGGAGGGGATCCTAGGCACCTCTGAATAAAGCAACTTCCCTACGTTAAAGCTTGTACGTACGCAAACTTCAGAGATTGTAGTGTTTACATACATACGCACATACGCACACACGTCACACACACACGTCACACACACACACACACACACACACACACACACACACACACACACACACACACACACACACACAAACACACACACACGCGGACTTTCGCGCCAAAAGTACGTTCTTCAGCGAGGTCTGCGTAATTAGACATGCCGTAATTTGCATCTTGTTACTTAACTGTCAGAGTTTTAGTCTAGCCCGCCTCTGATGTCGTGTTTGTTTTTTTGAAAATGTTCCGTCCTACAAAATCTCTTCTATACATAGAAGAGAATTAACAAGATGGGATTAACCATAACCCACAAAGTCTCTTCTATATGAGAGCCGTAAGCCACAAAGTCCCTTTTATATGCAAGCTGTCCTCGCAGTCTCGGGTCTCTACCTATTGTCTTTGACTTGATTCTGATGTTGAAATATCTCCTAAGGTCGTGCAGTCCCACCATTTTCCGACACTGTGATTGGTCAACACCTAAAAATCGCAGGGGGTTCAATGTCTCATTGCCTACTTGCTAAAACCATTGCCGTACCTGTAATTTTTTTATCAGCTGGCCAATCCGCAATTCTAGTATTGCGCACGAATCTGTCCTAGGTCTTTCGGCTGAGCGCTTAGATCAGGGCTGTCCGGCACCTTACATCATAAATAAACAGAAAACGTAAAGATCAGATGGGTGCAGACGACAGGGAAATAAACAAGATGGGATGAAACATAACCCACAAAGTCCTTTCTATATGAGAGCTGTCTTTGCTGTTAAGAGTCACTACCTTTTGTATTTGACTTGATTCTGATGTTGAAATATCTCCTTTTGAAAAAGCCTTGCATATGTGCCAATGCGTCAAAGTGAACTCTATAAGGGGCGCGCGCAGTGCGTACGCGTCATTGGTTTGTCAAACGCCATTTGTCATGACGTATTTTGGGGTTTTACGTAATTTTATATTTCACGTGATATGAGTTTCGCGTTCGGTTCAAGACTTGCGAAAAGGGTGATAAAACTAGAATTTAACGGTACAATTTCAGTCATGCTTTGTGTGAAATCAGGTTGAGTTTATCTAGCTACAGGCTATACTAAGAACACCGGCATGCTCTTCTGAAAGCGTGTCGATGTGTGTGTATGGGTGTGCGTGTGCGTGCGTGCATGCGCGCGCTCCTAACATCCTCAAGAGGCATAGATGTTCATGCGCCCTACGGGCACATGAGGATCTATGCCTCTTGGAGATGCGCGCATATATGTGAGAAAGCGAGAGAGAGCGAGAGAGAGAGAGAGAGAGGGGGGGGGGGGAGAAGAATTACATCATATTTAGAGTATGTCTGCGTGGTGACGGAGTTGCTCTTTTACGTCACCGGCACTGTTTGACTTTCTCCAGATGTCAAAGGTTTTTACTGTTTTAATTTTGTTCGGAAAAGAATTAACATTTGCTAAGGAAGTTGAAAGGGTACACAGCTGTCTAACGAACTCACCCAATGTCTTTTTAAAAACTAGCTATATCGTGTCACCTGCATGTTCTTCTGACAGCGCGACGATGTGTGTGTGTGTGTGTGTGTGTGTGTGTGCGTGCGTGCGTGCGTGCGTGCGAGCGTGCGTGCGTGCGTGTGTATGTGTGTGTGTGTGTGTGCGTGCGCGCTCCAAACATCTCCAAGAGAGATAGATCCTCATGCGCTCTCCGGGCGCATGAGGATCTATTCCTCTTGGAGATGCGAGCATGTCTGTGAGAGAGAGAGAGAGAGAGAGAGAGAGATGATGATGATGAAACGTTTTATTGACAGGATAAGGTTTTAGGCGAAACGCCTCTCTTACAAACTGTCCTGTTAGAAAAGAAATATTAACAGCAAAGAGTAAGAAACACAATAACACAATAAATCGAAACATGAAGAAATAAACTGGAAAAAAGCAATGCAAATAATGCGTACACATATCAATAATAGTGAATAATAATTATATATATATATATATATATATATATATATATATATATATATATATATATATATATATATATATATATATATATATATATATATATATATATATACACATACACACACACACACACACACACACATATAAGTAGTCCGTTCAGGTAGTAAGTTACTGTAACAAGATGTTATATAAACGAGTTTTGAAGGTTCTAGAATTAGAAATAGATTTAATTTGGGGTGGTAGTTTGTTCCAGGCTTTGGCACCTGAGAACGAAAGGCTGGTTTTATATATATCGAGCCTGGCCCTTGGTAGCTGTAACAAACTGTTCCTCGTGTTTTGTCTTTGACTATCCAAAAATAACATACGAAGGTAAGATGGGGTTTTATGGTGAAGAATTTTATGCATAAGTATGCATCGATTAAATGTGAACTGTTTGTTTAGGTTTAGCAGTCGGATGGTTCTAAACTTTTCGTCGGTGGGAGAGGGACCAGGCACAGTTAACTTTACCCCTCGACGGTACAATGAGTTAAGTTTCTTTAAATGTACGTCACTGCATCCATCCCAGATAGTGGAGCAGTAATCACAGTGTGTCTTAATATGGGCATGGAGAAAGAGTCTTCTAGTCTCAGTGTTAACTATTTGACTTAGTTTTGATAGCAGGAATAGATTTTTAGATATTGTTTTGCAGGTGTTTTCGATATGTGGTTCCCAGCTGAGCTGGTTATCTACTGTGACTCCAAGCAAACGGTGTTTTTTAACTTGATCAAGGGGCTCAGAGTTCAGGTATAATGTTAAGGGCAGGAGACCACGTTGATGTTTTTGGCGTGAAGTAATTATAGAGAGAGAGAGAGAGAGAGAGAGAGAGAGAGAGAGAGAGAGAGAGAGAGAGAGAGAGAGAGAGAGAGAGAGAGAGAGAGAGAGAGAGAGAGAGAGAGAGAACGAACGAACGAACGAACGAACGATGTTTATTGCTCAGGCCGACGGCCCATTGCAATGGGGGAACAGTGGGATGGGGAGGAAAAAATCGAAAATATTCGACAACAAATGAAAACACCGAAATAAGGTCTCATCCAACAAGGTAAATGTCCATGTTAGGAATCGGTTATTCTATTAGCTAAAAGTCAGCAACAATGCGACAGTTGTCATCAGTCAGGCTAGGCTTCAAATCAAGCACCGAGTCAGTCAGAATGTTAACCCAGGAGGTGACGAACCATGGAACGTATATTCTCCAACTCGATCAGCGCCCTATCAAAACACTCTTGGTAGTTACCATTGGGATCTATGGCAGTCCAGCGGCAAATGTTCTCTTGCACCTTTTGTTCATAGTCACTCATCAGCTTTTTTCTTTGATGGATGAACCAGTGACACACAGAACCTTTCTCACAGTCCAAGACCACTGTTATGTCATCACTTCTACACAACAATTGCTCTTGCTGATTTTTTTTGTACAAAACGCATTTCTCAAATCCTGTGTTTCTCTGGTTATCGCGTAAACGTCTTTGTAAAGTTCTGTTCATGATTGATGCGACGTAATCTCTCTCTTCAAGAGTGTATGAATCAGTGGTTACACTCGCATCACTAGGGTCAACTTCAGCACTGTCGACACAGTCCATTGCGCACGCTCCAGTCAGCTGTGTTGTCACGCTGGTACCAATGCACTCTGTAGGTGCATCGTCACTGGTCTCTATCCTGTCCGCTGTGGGTGTGTAGACATCATGGGAAACACGTGCAACCTCATCACCTGTGGCTTGGGGAGTTGTACACGGCGTGTCGAGAGTGTGTAGCTGTTTGTCTTCGCTGTTTGTAGCTTGTGTGGGCGGGGTGGGCATAAACAAAGGCAATACTGGTGATAGATTGTCACTTGCCTTGTTTGAACGTTCCTGCCTCCTGGCCTCTGCTCTCATGTAGTCCCGGCGATTGTGGGATGGCGGCTTCTTGCGGTAGGTTGCAGTAATGGCAGGGGATCCGTGTGCCATACCGGTCAACCTCAGAATGACAACTGTCGAGTCGCCTCTACCGTCAATTTTAAAGGATGACAGCGTGTTGTCGCATAGCAGGGCGTTCAAAGCAGCTTCCAAAGCTGAAGGCAGTCCTTCAACTGGCATGGCGTTGAGATTTACTGGCAAAAGGCAGTACTTTTTGCAGGAGGTCTCAAATGGCAGCCCTGTTGCTTGCACGATCACGTGACCGACACTCGAGAGAGAGAGAGAGAGAGAGAGAGAGAGAGAGAGAGAGAGAGAGAGAGAGAGATGATGATGATGATGATGAAACTTTATTTTTCAACGGTAAAAAGTTTTGACAGAAAACAAATCGTCATTTTACAAACTTGCCGTTGCTAACATCTACAGGATAAAAAAAGAAGGGAAACTATAAAATATATATGTACATACAAAACCCAATAGCATCATTTTATACAGAAAAAATAATAATACTCATCACACACACATGCACAGACGCACGCACGCGCGCCGCTCACACATACATCCACACGCACAAACAAACACGAGCACACACACACACGCGCACACACATATAAAAACCATCTGTATGAAATACGTGAGGTACAGGAAATATTACAGTACCTGAGAAACGTACTAAGTCTGACTCATCAGGTAATCAAAAAGTTTTGTTTTAAAACTTCCTGTTGAGGTAATAGTTTTCAAATGTGCAGAGAGAGAGAGAGAGAGAGAGAGAGAGAGAGAGAGAGAGAGAGAGAGAGAGAGAGAGAGAGAGAGAGAGAGAGAGAGAGAGAGAGAGAGAGAGAATCAATGAATCAATGAATCAATGAATCTTTATTTTACAACGGTAAAGATATTAACAATGCCAGAGGCAATGCCATTTTTCAAATCTGCCGTTGAGAGAGAGAGAGAGAGAGAGAGAGAGAGAGAGAGAGAGAGAGAGAGAGAGAGAGAGAGAGAGAGAGAGAGAGACAGAGAGAGAGAGAGAGACTTCGGCGCGCTAGAGAGAATTTAGAGCATTATGTCAGTGTCTGCGTGGTGACGGAGTTGCCTCTTTTACATCCCCGCCACTGTCTGACTTTCTCTAGAAGTCAATATTTTTTTACCGTTTTAATTCTTTTCTGAATTTTTTTTATTTAAATAAATTGAAAAGAAACAAAGCTGGCTAACGAACTCATTTAATGTCTTTATCCAAACTAACTACATCCAACATTTCAAGTAGACATAACAAAAATTACAGACTTTAATCTGGGTCAACCAAATTCCTATAAACGGTTGTTTATGTCTTAAATGAGAAATTCAATTACAATATGCTCGAAGGCTCTCTTAGCCACCCCTTTAAGAAAGTGTTTCGAAAAGTTCAAGCGTATGTGTACAGAAATACCGGAGATTCTCTTGTTTACATACATACGCACATACATACATACTTACATACATACATTTATACATACATACATACATACATACATACATACATACACACATCACACTTACATACATACATACATACATACATACATACATACATATGCACATACGCACATACGACGCTTCGCGCCAAATGTACGTTCAGCAGCGAGGTTAGTGTAACTAGACATGGCGTAATTATTATCTTGTTACTTCAATTGTGAGAGGTTTAGGCCTGCTCGCCTTTGACATCATGGACATGCTTTTAAATTCGCCGCGCCGCGACCCGTCCTAAAAAGTCCCATCTTTAAAGAGAAGGGAGGTAAAACAAAATGTGCCTTATTTAGAGATGAATCAAGCGGTGAGCACACTACACAAGTGCTACACAAATGTATCGCAATTCAAACTGAACTTAGAGCTCGAAACTTTCTGTTGTGCGTGTCAACACGTATGCTGTTTAGAAAGCAAAGTCTGTTGCCACTCGTACAGTAAGAGAGAAATAGACATAAATATGTATTTTTTAAAATGTGATAGATCTATGACATTTCGTTGTTTTTTTTTTTTGTTGTTGTTGTTTGTTTTTTTGTTGTTGTTTTTTTTTTTTTGGTTTTTTTTTTAATGATCGTGTAATTGTTGAATGAGGATATGAGCTCAGTACTGGTTGGCAAAGATCCCAACAATACATGTTTCAAGTACGAAATCAGACCTACCGTATATCCAGTCGCATACCACGCAGTTCTGCGCTCAAAGTTTAGAAGTTCTATCTCTTGAATCCAATGAGAAAAGTCCACGCTTCCTTGTAACAGATTATGGAATTGTCACTGGCTGCTTAGAAGCAGCATCGCTGGTAAACGTTTGAAATTCCAGCGGCAAAAAAATATAGCACATTTACGCGACCGGGCATGTTAGCCTATGTATAAAGATTCTCGTCCGCTGTGTATTTCTCAGAAAAATCAGTCTGACCTCAGAAATATTGAGTGTGTGTGTGTGAGAGAGAGAGAGAGAGAGAGAGAGAGAGAGAGAGAGAGAGAGAGAGAGAGAGAGAGAGAGAGAGAGAGAGAGAGAGAGAGTGCGTCGATGTATGCGTCGTGACGAAATTGCTGCTCTTACGTCATCGTCACTGTCTGATATTCTCAAGGAGCTCCGGAGTCGAGGTTTTTTTACTTTTTTTCTGCATAGAGTTATTTTTTACTGAAAAAGTTCAAAGATACAAAGCTGGCTAACAAACTCATTCAAAGCCTTTCTCCAATCCGACTATATCCAAAACTGCAAGTGAATATAATGAAAATAGCGGACTCTAATGTGGGTCAACCGACTTCCTATTAATGGTCATTTAACTCTTCAATGAGACATCTAATTTCAAAATGCTTGGAGGGGTTCCTAGGTACTCAATGAATGAAGCACCTCCCTCATCTTCAAGCTTGTACATACGCAAACTTCTGATATTTTGTTTTTACATACAAACGCACATAATCGCGCGGGCACTCTCTCTTCTCTCTCTCTCTCTCTCTCTCTCTCTCTCTCTCTCTCTCTCTCTCTCTCTCTCTCTCTCTCTCTCTCTCTCTCTCTCTTTGTCTGTCTATCTGTCTGTCTGTCTGTCTGTCTGTCTCTCTCTCTCTCTCTCTCTCTCTCTCTCTCTCTCTCTCTCTCACACACACACACACACACACACACACACACACACACAAACACACACATACACATACGACCTTTCGCGCCAAAAGTACGTTATACAGCGATGTTTGCGTAAATAGACATGACGTAATTATGATTTCTTTTACTTCACTGTCATAGTTTTAGTCTTGCCCGCCTATGATTTTGCGTGTGTTCTTTTAAAATCGCTCCACTATGTCCCATCCTAAAAAGTCCCTTCTATAAACAGAAGAGATTTTTTGTTAAAATCTCAACGCAACGCGCACAAGTTCATTGGGCCGCAATTGGCCCGCAACACAGACGTTCTGAAACTGTTTTATTCATTCTCAGAGTGAGTGTGAATCAAACGGCAACGAATCGAGGGAGACAACCAGCGTGGGCCAGGATTTGCGTTTCGACCACAATGACACGTAGTAAGTAATCTCGTCAGGTTAAGTGAGTAATTCAGTCCGACCCGATCCACTCCACTCAGATCTGATCCAATCTAACGCGACCCGATCCGATCCAATGTTTCCATCTCCGAATCCAGTCCCGTCCAGTTCAGAAAAAGTCCAGTTTAAATCCAATCGAAATCAGTCCAGTCTATTGCAATGTTCGTATATAGGATAAATTATATGAGGCACATGTTGATATCTCCATGAAAAGACCTCTTGCCCGTGATGCAGGAAGAAATGAACTTGAATCATCATGGTCAATCCATTAGCCAGAATCCGGCTGAACCATTCACATGTACGATGTGAGCACCGTTTTTTCCAACACGTGCGTCGGCTCTAACGAGGTTAATAGACACGGTTTATACTATTCGTTTAGTTATTATTTATTTATTTAATTGTTTGTTTGTTTATTAATTTATCCATTAATATGTGACTGTTTCCATTTATTTTTCATGTCTTATTTAGATAATGAATATGAACAAAAAACAAATAAATAAATAATTTAAATATTTTTTCGTTATTTGCTCCTTTTGTCAATTTTTCATTCTTTGAATGCTTATTATCATTTTATTTATTTATTTATTTATTTTATTCATTTAACAGCAGTATTTAACTGTTGTTTTCTTGTACACATTTTTAGTCACTCTACATTTAAAAAAAAAAAAAGCTGAACGTAATTTCTTTCTTACCTTTCTCTATTTACTATTGTTATTTATGTGTATTCACGTTTCTCCTTTCAATGCAAAGCACTGTAAAAGTCCTTTGACCTTAACAATTTTAAAGCAGGGACACGACGCAAACAAAACCCAAATCAAATCAAGAGGCATTGATCCTCATGAGCCCCCATATGTGTGGGGGCTCATGAGGATCACGCCTCTTGCGTCTCTATGTCATATATATTTGTGTGCCCCAGGCAGACAGGGTTAACTGGCAGTACACGTGGAACGGTTCAGACAAATTGTCATTTCCAGGGATATGGTTACGAACAACTGTATCTATTACCGGAGTAAACAGATTAAAAAAAAAATTATCTGCGGAGCAGTGGTGTATTTTAACATAAGACAATACCTAAACATCCCTTTTGTTGTGTTTGACTCGCGCGGGCGGTGTGTGTGTGTGTATGTGTGTGTGTGTGTGTGTGTGTGTGTGTGTGTGTGTGTGTGTGTGTGTGTGTGTGCGTGCGTGCTGCAAAAACAAAGTAATGTTATTTCTTAGATTTCAAAGCAAAAAATAAATACACGCATATATCGCAAAATAATTTAAACATTACGAACCGAACAAAACAAATGCGGAAATACAGCACGGTTGCCGTCAGAAAAAAAAAAAAAAAAAAAGCCCACACACACATGCACGCACGAACGCACGCACGCACGCACAAACACACACACACACACACACACACACACACACACACACACACACACACACACACACACACACACCGCGCAATTACCCCCACCCCTGCCATCACCACCACCGCCGACAAGAACAACTCAATGCGCAAAGGCCGTCGGGCCGAGATCGACCACCCTTGGCCCGCGCACTGGAAAGGGGTCATTACAGGTTTAGCGAGTGAATTAATAAATGTGATAGTGCAAGTATATAAATGAAGTCTGGAGACTTGTTCTCTATTGGAAGTCATTGCACAGAGTTTCATGCAGGTAAAACCACAGATACTGTAGAGTGCCTTTGGTTTAAACATACCACCTTGTCTCGTTGCACAATGGATTTTGTAACGATCCACTACAAATGATTAGCTGTAGCGGTTTCATGTAGGTAGTCAGACTGTTTCACTGCGGTGCAGGCAGGTAAAAGCTACTGCTATTACTGACATATCGCATGCTTGTCCTGGCTTTTAAATCATAATTGTCTCGATTCGCACGTGACATCACACGAGCGCAAAGAAGGAAGACTGCGTGTACAAATATGACGGTCTTCACCTTTCAAAAGCGCGTTGATATTTGGGGCCTATTTTTCTAATAATAGCTCGCCGGTGCGTGCTAAGGTTGTCGTTTGTTTCGCGTTTCGCAGACACCATGAAGAGATTCGCTTTACTTTCGTCATTAAGACTGAATACATTAATTTTGAAAAGCGTATACTCACTCCAGAGGTGATGAACAGAGCGACGCATGCAGTCTTACTCCGAGGAATACGCACATGTATAACTCATAACTCATTCAATGCAGACACATAATCTTTATAGAATTGTGTGATTTTTACTGTCACGGATCAAAACAACACGTAGAGTGCCCTGAATTTTTTCCTAGTCCCACACATTGATACGTTTGCAATTACAGCACGCCTATAATGACCAAAAATACAACCTATACATGTGACATAATGAAGGTTTATTTGGCTTATACTCCTTCACTAAAAACTATATATCTTAGGTAATTTTCATCGTAGGCATAAGAATCAGGCACAAAAAAAATTTACACTAAAACGCGACAAATGTTGTGTGATAATTTGCCATTAAACCAAGCACATTTCAGATTATGAACATAACAATAAGACATGATACCTTGCATTCTAGCGCTATATCTCATACATCGAATTCTGATTGCATTTCCATCATTTTTCAAATTTACGAACTGCATGACGTCTGTTGGCTATCGAAACAAGCAAAGTGGTTACCTGCCTCTTGTTCCTTGGTGACGATACTGTATTCTTCCTCCTCCCCCGTTCCTGAGAGGGGGTCTACCGGAGTCTTCCTATGTGTCACTGAAGCTGAGTGCCTGTCTGTTTATTTTGCAGATGACTGCTGCAGAAGCAACCAAAATAATTGTTTAAATTTTCATGTCTGGTCAGTATTAGGTTAGAAGATGTGTCTTGTACCAAAGCCGAGGTCCTAAGGTCAAGGTCAAGGTCGCGGTAGAGATATAAAGGGTTTGTACACTAAAGGTAATATCACAAAAAGGACGGCTTATTTTATTGTCGTTAAAGTAAAGGTACCCAGAAAAAAGCTGCGCAGGGGAAAATTATCTGACATACTGAGTGTAAAGGCTCTGGCAGCCATAATCAATATGTGTTTTCAGTGATTTCGCTTTTGTCTGTGCGATACCTCTGGAACCACTCTACGTTAAGTTTTAATATTTGATAGCGCTTAGTGTGAGAAAAGGTCTTAAGCAAAAACGGAGTTGACACTTCTAAGTTTTACGTTTACGTGAGGAACGTGAATCAATGTAACGGGTCAGTGGTCGTCCGTCCGTCCTTCCTCCGTCGTAAACTTCAACGTTTGCATTTTCTTTATTCAATTCACACTCTTTAAACTTGGGCCAGAGATATAATTGTGTGCTAAGACCTTTCTACACATACCAATTACAGTGACCTCTCTCAAGGTCAAATTCACAGAGGATTAGAAAATAGATCAAACAAATACACATGTTACGATTGTGGTTGTGTTGTTCCGTGACAGCATGCATGTATTAATCGAAGGAAACGATCCGATATTTATTTGAGCGATCATGGTTACGAATCACGTACCTTTTCAGTAAAATTCTCTATCGTTCGCGCACAGAGCGGAATTGGTTTTGTTATGATACGCTAAGATTAGTCCGGAAGTTTCTAGCAAAGTCGCACGGAGAAGAACGGTCGGTTTTATTTGGTAATGCATAGTTTTGCTGACAATAGATTAGAACGTTCAAGCGATGTCGCGCTCTGTCGAGTGACCTTACATGTGACGTCAAAGTGTAGGCAACATTTTGTAACACAGTATTTAAGCCGCTCTAATATCCATAGTCATAGTTGTTTCTGTACGCGTGAAGTTGGCAGCCGGTCAGTAAATATTATGAAAGGTCGTGAACTGTCTGCCATACTTTTGTGTGACGTCATTACACACTGGGATTTGGGGCTGAAATTAGCAGTCGAAATTTTGTAGACTATTGTAGTTTATTCTAGAAAGTTCTTTTTCATTAATATTTATGAGTTTCGGTTACGTGTTCCGTTCTGATTGGTTGCGTTGTGTGAATTCGTTGGATTATTCTGGAAAGTTGTTCTACTGTAAAAGATTGTGCTGGGATGCACGTTTGTATATTGTCATGCATTGTCAGTTGTAGGGACACCCAGTGTATCGTAGGTACGTGGCCCGTATAGGGTGTACATTGTGAGAGATGCAGCGTAACTGTGGTGTACGTTGCATGAGAATCGCATTGTTTCGCCATTGTGTACATTTTGCAGAGGAGACATTGTATCAGTGTTGGTGCATTTGGGAATGTATTGTGTGGAGATCGCATCGCTGAAATAAAATATTGTTGGAACTGTTACTATAGTGTAGTCTACATCCTTAAGCCACGTGTGACGGGTTGCAGCTGAGTGAAGTTTCTTTAAAAGAACCTTACGTGCGTGCGTCTGGTGTGATATCATACTATGACTACGACTCAACACGTAACAAACTCATTAAAAAAATGTTTTCTGAAATATTGTTAAAGGAGTAACTGAGAGGGTGGAGGCGGAGACAGGGGCTCACGTGCTTCATTGAGATGCTTTTCGAAACGGTTAGGGGGGGGGGGGGGGAGGAGTAGAGACAGAGGCTTATTCCTCTCAGGTTGGTGCTGTTCGTTGGGGGACGTGGGAGGGGTGGGGGGTGAGGGAGGGGGGTAATGTTTCTCTATTCGGTCTAGGTCTTTTTTCAATTGTAAATCCTTTTTATGGGGTTTGCTTAAGTCAGCAAAAGCAAGAAAGGTCAAACATTTTGCATCCATCGTTTCAGGTCAGTGCTCAATGAAGCACACCTTAGTTACACCTTATGGATGCTAGCTGCAATATTACAGCCATGAATGTGCTTTGATTGCAAATAAAAAAAAGAACCGACGCAGTCGTTGTTTGACTGAGATGCTGGTTTGAGGAGATAGGGAAGAGTGGACTGGAAAGGATAAGTGGTCTGGGACGGTAGCTCTCATTTCTTAGTCGAGATATTCATATCTTTCGTCGTCTATGTTTTCCCATTTGACGGATACGCGTCTGTGTCATAGAAAGTACTGGATATACCGGCAAACCTGCAGAGCAGCAAATCTCATTAAATTAAGTCGGAGTTGAATATCTGGTATTCAGCCGTAAGAAATGTTTGTTGATTGAGATGGGGAGGTTTTGGTTGATCCTCCTCTTTTCTTCTGCTGAATTCTGTCTGACAGCATATTGAAGAGTTTGTCTAAGAAAATCAAAAGCAACTGAAACTATTTGTTGCTCAGTGTGATTTTCTTTAATCTACAGTAAGTAACTGACAAAAAAAATAAAACTTGAAAAATAAAATATTAATAATCATAATCATAATAATAATATAACAATAATACATGTTTTTAATACTGCTACTACTACTACTACTACTACTACTACTACTACTGCTAATAATAATAATAATAATAATAACAATAATAATAATAATAATAATAGAAATAATAATAGTGTGTGTTCTCATCGTCTGCTTTATTTACAAGTACGTTACAACGACCAGAAAACCATATAACAACACAAAAAAAAACATTATTTTTTCATAGTTGGCATTCTGAAAAATTGTCTTCTACCTGGCAAAGAGTTGTCGTTGTTGTTGCAGACTAAAACGGTTATTTCAAAGAAACCATCGGACATATTTGTCTCAGAAAAATTCAAGTGCAACTCTGAAATATTGCAGTAAATAATGTTTGCATGTCAGGAGTACTAGACTTGTCAAAGCTGTAATTTAGGTCAAAAGAAATTATACCCCACGAGAAGGGCGTGAATTTTAAGTTGGAAATCGACTACAAACAGTAAAAATTTACTGTGGGTCAAAATAATCAATTCTATAAATCATTGTTAGTTTATAATGCTGAAAGTTTCCTTGCCTATTATTTATCATAAACATGTGTACTTGCGCAATGTTTTCTGCAAGTCACAAACAAGCAAAGTTTGCGTCATTGGTGACGAAAGAAGCTTCTATCGCTGGTGTCATTGTCAAGTCCGTGTTCGCGCGTTGGTGTGTCAGTTTCAAAGCCACTGAGCAAATTCCGGATTTGATCGTTCTTGACAGATGATATATCGATCAAAAGGTTTTTGAACGAACTATTCACCGGTAGCTGGCGCATGTGCGCGCGATCATTACCACATAACATATCTCATGAGTAAAAAAAAATGAATATTTCACCTCAAAATCTAATGCAGCTTTCTCTTGAATTCAAACATGCGCCAGGTACCGTGTTAAAGGGCAGAAAAATTTCTTTCCAACGATATCAAATATAGCGCTGTGCGTCCTATCTTGGATTTTCGCCAGCGGTTTTTCTAACACCACTGTAGCGCGGATGTGTGCAAGGCGCTCACGGACAGCTGACCAAGTTGTGGTTTTTTTCAGGCTTAACCCTGCTCCACATTCGGCGGTGCTACAAATACGTCTTTCTTTCCAGAACAAAACAAACACCACAGAACTGTAGTCCGGATGATACTTTTGTGTCATTGGCATGTCAAACGTCATTTGTCATGACGCATTTTTTTGTTTGTTCGTTTGTTTTTACGTAAGTTTATATTTAACGTAATATGAGTTTTATTTTCGATTCAATATATGAGAAAAAGGTGACAAAACTAGAATTTCACGGTACAGTTTCAGTTTTACTATAATTTGCGTGAAAGCAGGTTGACTTTATCTAGCTACATGGTATATTAAGTACACCTGCATGCTGTACTGAAAGCACGTCGATGTGTGTGTGCGCGTGCGTATGCGTGCGCAGGCTCTAAATATATCCAAGAGGCATAGATCTTTATGCGCCATCTGGGCGCATGAGGATCTGTGCCTCTTGGAGATGCGCGCATACGTGAGAGAGAGAGAGAGAGAGAGAGAGAGAGAGAGAGAGAGAGAGAGAGAGAGAGAGAGAGAGAGAGAGAGAGAGAGAAAGAGAGAGAGAGAGAGAGAGAGAGAGAGAGAGAGAGAGAGAGAGAGAGAGAGAGAGAAAAGGCGACAGAGAGAGAGAGAGAGAGAGAGAGAGAGAGAGAGAGAGAGAGAGAGAGAGAGAGAGAGCATTACGTCATATTTAGAGTATTGCGCCAATGTCTGGGTAGTGACGGAGTTGCTTCTTTTCTGTCTCCTCCACTGTCTGACTTTCTCAAGAAGTCATGGTCTTTTACTGTTTTAATTTTTATCCGAAAAGAATTAATTTTTACTGAAGAAGCTGAGAGGGTACACATCTTGGCGAACGAACTCATCCAATGTCTTTCTCCAAACTAGCTATATCCGAAATTGTGAGTAAATATGACAAAAATTACGGACTCTAATCTGGGTCTACCGACTTTCTATAAACGGTCTTTTGTGTCTTCAATAAGACGTCCAAATACATAATTTATCCTAGAATGCGCTCTTAGCCACCGCTTGAATAAAGTATTGCGACAAGTTTTAAGCTTGTGTGTACAGAAATCTCGGATATTCTCTTGTTTAAACACACACACACACACACACACACACACACACACACACACACACACACACACACACACACACACGCACGCACGCGATGCACGCACGCTCGCACGCAAGCACGCGCCCTCACACACACACACACACACACACACACACACACACACACACACACACACACACACACACACACACACACTCACACACGTACGCACGCAAGCACGCACGCTCGCACGCACGGACGTACGCACGCACGCAGGCACGCACACACACACACACACACACACACACACACACACACACACATACGCGCATTCGGCGCTTCGCCCCAAATGTACGTTCAGCAGCGAGGTTAGCGTAACTAGACATGACGTAATTTTTATCTTGTTACTTCAGTTTTCAGAGGTTTAGGCCTGCCCACTTTTGACATCATGGACATGCTATTTAACTCGCCCATCCGCAACCCTTCCTAAAAAGTCCCTTTTATAAATAAAATGGACTTAAAAACTGATGCATCGTTAAAATGTTAAACCTTTTGAATGACATATCGACCTTCCCTTTAATGACCTCAACGACAGTCCAGATAAACAGTTCAGAAGACGTTCTCCACTACAAGCATTCAACTCGAAAAGTATGGGGAAAGGTCCTAATAATTCTTCCGAGTGTACGGAACCATGGATAATGACTTCATTCTGATTGTGTACTACTGAGTGTCTTCATAAACGGAAGGTTACATTTCTAAAGTACGATCATACGACTAATACTAATGGTACCGGCACGGCCCAGGCATGTTATTTCCACCTCCGCCGCATCAGTCAGATCAGGAAATACCTCACTACCGAAGCTGCCACCAAACTCGCTGTCTCTCTCATCTTATCTCGCATCGACTACTGCAACTCTCTCCTTTCCGGCCTTCCTCACTCCACCACTCTCACTCTCCAGCGCGTCCAGAACAATGCTGCCCGCCTCGTCCTCAGAAAGAAAAAATCCGACCACATCACTCCCCTGCTCAAGCTCCTTCACTGGCTCCCCATCCCTCAACGCATCCAATACAAGATGCTGTCTCTCTGCTACAAATCCCTGAACAACTACGCTCCTACCTATCTCTCCAACTTACTTCACCCCTACACACCTCCCCGCTCCCTCCGCTCCGCCTCCGACCCTCTCCAGTTATATCTTGAACCGCTCGGAGATTACTCTGCACTGAGGCAGTCGCTACAGCTCCAAAAACACATGGCCCCACGAGCTCCTTAGCATCCGCGTTATCGCAGAATTGTTTATATTACAGCGGACGGCAGACGCAGCCGTCCGGTTAGTCCCTTTCCTTTTTGTCCCTTGTCTCCTTGACTACGTGCGCAAAATAAGGCGAACTTATGTGAAATCATTGAAAATTCGCATCAACTTCATTTTTAAAAAAATGAACTTTAGAATGTTTTAGTGCGTGTACGGGTTAGCGGCGAATTCTTTTGGAAACAATAGGCACACAGGCCTCTTTTCGTGTTTGTCCTTGCTAAACTACAACATTCTTAGAGGGAGAAAGAGAGATGAAATGAAACTTTATAAAGAGAGAGAGAAAACAACAGCCTAGTGATAATAAAGTGTAAAATGGTTATAACTAAATAGTGTATACACGGTATAAGTGAAGACACAGACGTACTATCCGTGAACTGAAAAACTCGAAAAGCTTTTGGTCAGGCAGGGAGCCGCAGGAGTAAAAAGGAGGGGAGGAAATACGGTCGCGGCGGGTTTGATATGTGCCAGATATCTTTCACGACAGCTTGATGATAACTGACTCGCACCCACACTTGCCGGAATTCAGGGACCTTTTTTTCTCTGTCCGTTGAGTTATAGACTGTCTCCGCCTCCTCATCCCCCGCACCAAACTCAGCACTTTCGGCCCCCGCTCCTTCTCAGTATACGGTCCATCCATCTGGAACACTCTCCCACTCTCTCTCCGTCAGAAACTCTCTCCTCCTTCCAGTCCGCCCTCAAAACTCACCTCTTTTAACAGTTCTAGCACTATATCACCACACTCTCCACCCCAAGCTGACCGTCGTAATGTATTTTCACTATTTGTGGTACGTGAGTCATTGTCTAAAGCGTGCGCATGCGTGTGCGAGTTGTGAGTGCGCGCTTAGAGTTATAATTATTATAAGATAAGCGCATTATAAATACCGTAATTATTATTATTATTATTATTATTATTATTATTATTATTATTATTATTATTATTATTATTATTAATTATTACCGCACCCTTCAGTTTTTGTGTGTTGATAATACCACCACCATAGTTTGTTGAGTACAATGGTTTGAACATTGGAGAACTGCTGTTATGGTTCTAGATTATCGCTGAGAGTCTTCATGACATAAATGTTGTGCAATAAGCTTTAACTTTAAAAGAAGCGTCAGTTAGTGTTTATTTCCCGCCTGGCTTAAGTTTTCGTCAGATTCGTACACTCGCGATTACGTTCATGCAGCTTTAGAGTGTAGCCTTCTGTTCGTATGAAGGAAGGATGATGTCATGGTTGAAACGCAGTTTTTTCTGCGCTGTGTCATAGTTCCACACCCAACTGTACAAGTAAATCAGTATGTCCTAAAATTCATTATACGAACGATGTCTGTCAAAAGATGGAACAACACGCACAAACGTAAAAGGAAGAGTTTAATGGATGGGATGTATTTTTGAAGTGCTTCAGTGGTTAGGAGGCGTGGTTATATGTTCCAAATTCTTGCGCGGATGTGCATAACATACGTGTGTGCGTGAACTGTCTCGGCACCAAGACATGCCTGACAGTCCTAAGTAAATGTCGCTTTTGTTTTCGATATGACTCTTATGCGGTAGTGAATCGAGACAAATTCGTTGTTGAGATCCGCGACAAAATTATGGCTGAAGCGGCTCGTGTGTTCTAATGACGTCTCGATGTGACCAAAAGCCATAATTTTGTCGCGGATCTAAACAATGAACAGTAGTTGTTATTAGGGATTAACGTTTAGCAGGCGACAAAGGCCATCTCTCGGGAGGCAGCCATTCCTGGAGCGGTTGCGTAGGTTTGAAAGTTGGAGGCCGGAAGTTACTCACTTTAACCCTTTGCCTGCAACTGACGATACCTTTCAGCGTAGTTACGCGTCTTCTCCGTCGGATGGTATCGTCACTATCAGCCAAAGGGAAATATTCTACCAAATGAAATCAACAAGAAAGAGAAAACAAAGCAAGACCAGACACCAATGACGTAATGCGCACTTTCCATGACGTCATGTCGTAAATGACAAATGACATAAATGACAAATGCCTTCTTGCTTGGGCCAAGTGTATTGTCGTGGACTGCGCATGCGTACTTACGTCTCCAAAACACGCGTGACATTTTCTGACGGAGGAGTAAGGGACTGCACACTTGTAAAGAAAAACGTCGGAGAGGTGAGTCTTCAACACCACACCAAACCCAAGGAGGAACACACCTTCGGGCCCACGACGGCCGCTATGGGCCGCTTACAGCTGTGCGTGGCCGTGGTGGGCCCGAGGACCTCTGATTACTGGGAAGGCAGAAATGACAATGTTACGTTTGTGGTTGTGTTATTCTTTTTACAGCATGTTTGTGTTAATCATAGGAGAGTTCCGATGTTCAGTTCAATTGTTTTGCTTAACTCATTCTACCCCAAGACCGAAATCTCCAAATGTTGAAGTCGTCCTCTGAAGACTGCATTGCAATGCAGGACACAGATCGACCATGATAATTCAAGGGTGATGCCAGAATAGCTTGGCGCCCATAGGCGCCAAGCTATTCTGGCATCACCCTTGAAATATCATGGTCGATCTTTACTTTGCTGTCGTGTGTCTGGGGTAGAATGAGTTAAGCATCACGTACCTTTCGTTGTTATTTTTCATTGATAATTCCGATCGATTTTTGTTGTGTAGTTAAAATGTTGCGTATTTTCGCTATATGCATCTTTTGAAAAGTCTGACCTACATTAGACTAAAAGGTTCTATTAGCCTCGCGATTATACTAGTGACCGCAGATATGACGTCAAAGTTGTGCAGTACACATGTTGGTAACATTTTGTAACAATTTTGGTATGCGCCAAGATATTAGTCGAAAACTGTATATAGATCTAGTGTGTTCTTTTTAATAAATATTAATTATTTTTAGTTACATTTTCTTTTCTAATTGGTTGAGTTGTGTGAATTTGCTGGTTTGTTCTGGAAATCTGTAATAGTATAAAAGAGCGTGTTAGGAAATATGTGTGTACATTGTATGAGAGACGCAGCGTGTCAAAAGTGTTGATGCATTGTAGAGGATGCAGCCGTGTATCAGTGTCGGTGCATTATATGGGAGAGAAAGTGTATCAGAATTGTGGATGCATTGTATGAGATGGTGTACCAACGTGTGTGGTAAGTGGTTGTCGTAGTCGTAGTATGATAAAATCACGCCAGACACACGCACGTAGGGTTCTTGTAAAGAAACCACTCAGCTGCAACTCGTCACACGTTACACAAGGTTGTAGACCACACTGGAAATACAATTCCAACAATATTTTATTGCAGCGATGCAATGTCGGGGGTTCTTTCTCCGGGTACTCCGGTTCTTCCACCCCCCCCCCCCCCCACCCCCCACCCCCCACACTTTGGTACCGGTCTCAGGCCACTTTACAAATTTCAAATACAAGCGATCAAAAATCTCTGTAACTTCAGTAGCTGACTGGCCCTTCGTTTGTCTTGTACTGTGTTTGTCTTAAATGGCGTAAAATCCGTGTTTGTTTCGTGAGTGTGTGAGGGTTTCAGGCGCGGCGCTTTGAGTCGATTTCCCCAAAATTGAGAAAAAGCGCCTATATAATAACAGTATTATTATTTATTATTATTAATGTCCGCACAATGCATCCACAAAAACATCTACACTTATGCACTTTTTCCTTTACAATGCATCCACACGTTTGACACACTGTGTCTCTAAAACAATGTACACACACATTTCCTAACGCCGTCTTTTATTTTATTTTATTTTTTGTGCAGAGTTACAGATCCAATACAATATACTACACATAACTTTCGACCCTAACAAGAAAACACTTAATGTTTACTTATAATCTACAGTATACGGAGCATAATATGAGAGAGAGAGATGATGATGATGATGAATCTTTTTTTATTCAGGATAAAGCCATTAGGCAACTCAATGCCTGTCTTACAAGCTGTCCTGTAAACAAAAGATTGATTGATTGTACATTGCTTAACGTCCCGACAGCAACAAGGCTTTCTCAGGACGAACAAAAGAGAAAACAACAGGAAAAAAAAACACATAACATGCAAATAATAATAATAATAATAATAATAATAATAATAATAATAATAATAATAATAATAATAATAATAACAATATGAGGAAGCAAAACTACAGGGGGGGGGGGGGGGGAACACAATAGGGGAATCATCGAAAGGAGTAAAAAATATGACAATGGAGAATTTGTAACTGCCTCCGATGCAAAAAAGCAAGAGAACGAAACACGTGAACAGCATTAATATTATACTCATCTAAGACAGTGTCATAGAATCAGCAGCATCAATAGCGTATAGAGACACCGACAAGACAAAAGATGATCAGTTAGCAAATGTAAGGAGAAAGAGAAAATTATTTGACGTTTACGTGTTATCAGCAGTATTATTCTTATATGGTAAACTGTGAAGTCACGCTGATTGAAAGTGAGTGTGCAATGCACGTTTAAAATGGGTTTTATCGGAAAATGATTTAATGTTTAATGGCAATGAGTTCCAGACAGAACTACCAAAAAATAGAAGGCTTGACTTGTAGAGATCTATCCGTGTGCGGGGTAAGTGAAGCAAGTCATTCCTCGTATGTAGTTGATGCCGAGGGCTGAAGTTAAATATCACGCGCAGATATTCCGGGGCTTGATAATGAAATATTTTGTGCATGAGGACGCATTTGTTAAATTTGAGTTGTTCCTTCAGTGTAAGCAGGCCAAGGTATTTTATTTTCTCGTCCGTGGAAGTAGGGTTAGGAATAATTAACTTAATTGAACGACGACACAGCGAGTTTAGTTTTTTTTTTAATGAAGTTCACTGCATTCGTCCCACAAAGAGGATGCATAGTCACAGTGGCTTTTAATGTGTGCGTGAAAGAACAATGTACAGCACTTTGTACTAAGAATATGTCTAAGTTTAGATAGCAGACCTACATTTCTGGACAAGGTTTTGCACAAAGAGAGAGAGAGAGATGATGATGATGATGATGAAACGTTTTATTGACAGGATAAAGTTTTAGGCGAGAGAGAGAGAGAGAGAGAGAGAGAGAGAGAGAGAGAGAGAGAGAGAGAGAGAGAGAGAGAGAGAGAGAGAGAGAGAGAGAGAGAGAGAGAGAGAGAGAGAGAGAGAGAGAAATTAAATGAAATGGAATGAAACTTTATTGAAATGAAATGAAATGAATGAAACTTTATTTCTCAAGGATAAATAATTAGGTACACAGACCTTTTATCAACCATGTCCTTGCACACGTACTCACACAACTAAAACTAATAAAATTGGAAAGGCAAAACGTGATCATAACAAAAAAATAGTTATCAGTCACTCACTCACACACACACACACACACTCACTCACACACACACACACACACACACACACACACACACACACAC
This sequence comes from Semisulcospira habei, assembly GCA_036245525.1. Classification (NCBI taxonomy): domain Eukaryota; kingdom Metazoa; phylum Mollusca; class Gastropoda; family Semisulcospiridae; genus Semisulcospira; species Semisulcospira habei. Next base: position 46,889,282 of record BTPG01000003.1, on the reverse strand, counting down.
ACACACACACACACACAGACTAAGAACCTGATTAAACATGAACGTTAGAAACTTAGTTTGAACAGCAACAGCAAACTCGACAATACAACTCAATGCTCTCGAGTAACGCCGACACAACTACACAACTATGGGCTTAAGTTTCTTTCAGCTGCGAAATAAGCGGGCCCTGAATGTGGACAAAGAAGGAGCCCCATTAATGTCGATAGGCAACAAATTTCATAGTTTGGCTCCTGAGTAAGACAAACTAGTTTTGAATATATCGAGGCGCAGCCTTGGTATGGATAGATTGTTCCTCGTCGTTTTATAAGGCGTATGAGCAGGGCTAAATAGGTCTGTTAGATAACTAGGCGTTTTAGAGTGGTAGATTTTAGAGAGAGAGAGGAAGCAAGAGAAGCAGCTAGTGTACAAGAATAACACAATTACGAGATTATTTCTGAATACAGAGACCAATGTCGATTAAATATTTCTCATTCACCTTTCATTACGTATGTATGCTTTTCTACAGAATAGCAGTATTTAAGCATCTGCTTAAAATGCACAATATTTGGAAAAATATTTTGCAGTCTTATTTTGTGTATGTTAAATTTTGCCAATAACAGAATAAGATCAAACACCTTATCTGTAACAACATTTTGTGTCTACCAAAAAGTATTAATATCTCGGACAGGGAGAGAGTGTGAAAGTGATTACATGTATCTTTTAACCAGTCGATTAGATCTGTCCAGAAGGACTGGACGTGCCCACATGTAGCCGTGCGGCTGAGAGGTGTGCAAAATGTGGGGGGAATTAAAAGGGAGCCGATATGGTAGTCATGGTTCCTTGAATTTAATTTTACCACAACATTATAAAGAAGAAAGCAGTACCTGCAAATAAACAAACAAAATAATAAGTAATGGTGCCGAAATACAACAAGGCACTTAAACTAAACTACGAACAAGATTACATGGCTAATTAAAGTATATGATAACCTAATATTCGACTAACTGAAATAGTATCATAAAGAACATAAACAAACGTCATGCAAAAGAAAATGTAGGAAGGTATGGATAAATAAATGACACGGGGCGTATGCACATGTAATAAGTGAATTAGAAAACATAATGCAACCGTAAATCTTTCAAGTGAGCGGTACACAATAACCTCTGAGGTCGCATTACAGCAGCGATGCCGTATCGTTAATTTGGTAACGATAGAGGCACGCTATTTGAGGTCGCATAACAAAAACTATTCTGCATCATATATAATTATGAAGGTGTGCTACTTGAGGTCGCATAACAAAAGCGTTCTCTATCATTTACACTGATAAGAGCGCGCTGTGCATTGTGCGCATAACCTTTGAGGTAGCATAACAAAAACGAGCCATCGTGATACAGATTTTGGAATCGCAGAGACATGCCACTGCGCCACAGCGAGAGAAAATTGGTAGCTACCCTCAAGGCACTGCGCATCTGTCCAAAAAGTAAAAGTATCCGAGTCGGCAATGAATTGAATAAGTCAATAGATCAAATAATGAACAGTCACATGATTACTAGTGACTACCCAAATATATGGCATATATGGATGGGCACTAAATACTAGCCACGAACAAGCCTGCAGACGTCGTGGGCAACTCCTATAAAATCTTCGTTCGCGAAGTCAAGCCAAGAGAGAGAGAGACTAGTAGTGGACAGTATACAGAGTTAAACATCATAAAACCGCATAGTGTGCCAATACATGAGCATCAACTTGTCATGCAACAATAATACAAAATCATAAAGTCGTAAGTCACGATTGCCAGTCTTCGATACGCAAATTAGATTTCTAAGATCTCCTGCCATGCAACAGCCTCAAGCAGGAAACCAACATAGACTCTTGTGCTATCCTACACTGGGCTGCGCTGCTGGGCAGTTACAGCAGTCCCAGCATGCGATCCTCAGTCACTGGTAGGAAGATCAGCTAATGCATTATTTGACGTTGGTTTTCTTACCAACGGCTCTAGACAATTTTAGCTGATAATCTCCGATTTAATAATCTGTGATCGAAATATCTCCTCACTAATCTGGAAGTAACAAAAGGTGAAATACCACAAAGTTACACGGCTGAGCAGTCGCAGTATGCATGATCTATGCGAGACCTGGCAATCATGAGAAATGACCATCAACATAATCATCAAATACACAAAACAAAAATAAACATTGTAAAAATTTTACTTACAGGACAGAAACGTAAGTCATTTGTAAATAAAACAGAATGTAGTTGAATGCTATCCGGCCAAGCCGCACAAGTTGCCTGAACTTCGACCGCCCAAAACCAAAGAGACTGGAATCTGGCGCTTAGTCAGCACTATCTCAAGGATGGCGGGAAAAGATACTGTGTGCCGGCTGGTCATGTAGGCCATCTACAGACACCGCCCGAAAGAAGAGAGTACTGCACACGCGCAGGCGATAAGGTACTATCAGAGTACTAATGGTGTTCTCACAGCCAGCGACTGAATGCAGGACTGAAAATCCAAGGTTAGGGGAAAAATTGCTATGTGCGGTTGATGATAATTAACAAACCAAAACCCGCTCTGTTACACACAGTTCCAGAAAAGATGTGTTAATGTTTCTTCCTCATTTCCACAAAAGGTACAGACAAATGAATCTGACAATTTTCGAAAAAAAAGATATCTTTTCATTGGAAGCATTCGGTGGATAAGTCTGTTCTGAAAGCAGCGTAGCTGCGGATCAGAAGTAGTTTTTATGGCCATACAGAATATTGTCTCACACTCTAAATGAGTTTTGAAGTGCTTGCTTCATTTTTCTATGCAGATGGGATTTGATCTTAGTTTGGTCAGCCATTGATAAGTAATTTTGCACCCTTGGCAGATAACTTTCCAAGCACAAGTGTCCAAGAAGACAAATAAATTATCTGCGTCGATGTTGACACATTTTTAAAATTCTCTAATAGCTCTAATAATCCCAGCATACGTCAGAAAGTGTGTGCTTATATCTGTTCAGGATATTATACCTTGAAGTCTTCAAAACTTAAAAAGTTTCCATAATTGTCCATAAGATCTCTAACTTGAAAGATCCCATCGCGTACCCATTCGGGGACAAGTACAATTTTTCTATCAAGCTAATATGTACATTATAATGAATAAATTCATTTGCAATATCACTAAAACACTATTGTACACTTATCGTACACCTTGTTTATAATATCTGAGAACATCAAACCAAAACTTGTTGTCTGCACACGTTAACATCAGTATGTTTGCAAACTCCCATCCGAGCTGAAAAATATTTAGAAACCTAGGATATGACAAGAACAAAATCGTTTTCACAAGAGACTCATTACAGTACAATCTTCTCAGCTATCTCACCTTCATAGGTGAGAGAAATGAGTAAATATCGACCATTTGTAAACCACATTGCTCGACCCCCTCCCGGGTCTGCCCTGGGGAACTTGGGTGGGGTTAACTACTTTTTACTTCCCAGGGTCACCCTGGTCAGCCTCACAGAGTGGGTTTCCCCTCTTTTCTGGGGCATGTGTTTCTGTCCACCCTTGGTCCAGTCACCTGTATTTTCCTTTTTCAAGCTCTCCCTACCGTCTGCGCTGCCTGTAGCTCTTGATATTGGATTTGTGTTGCTAAATGGTCTTAGCTTTATTTAGGCCCTATGTCGTAGGTTTATTTAACGTATTAGATCGGCTGGTGACATACATTCAATATTCTGTTTAGTTGTTATTGTTTTCTTCACAATCAGTGCAGGCACGTCCTGAGAAAGTCTTGTTGCTGTCGGACGTTAAGCAATGTACAATAAATCAATCACATTGCTCGAAAAGGAACAAGCTTAAGATTTGTTAACCTTTCCCCTTTTATTGTTCCACAGGAACGAGACAAATAATTTATTTACTTTTATCAGAAAAGTGTCTGGTGGATCCGGAATATTCAAAAATAAGTGTACAATTTTGGACAATACAAGGGTTATTATAATAGTTACTTTTCCATTAGGTGTCAGGTTCCTTCTCGACTAGACTGAAATAATCTTTCTAATTTCTATTAATTTATTTTCGTACTTCATTTCCACAATATTTTCAGTGTTAATAGAGAATTTTACTCCCAAGACTGTAAATATACTTGGGTTCCATGCTAGAATCAAATTTAGCATAAACAGTTTGTTTGAATTTTTTATTGACCTAACCCATATAACATGTGTTTTGTCATAGTTTATAGTTATTTTCAGCCCTGACATAACAACAAACCTTTCAAGGGTTTCTGTGCATTCACAAAAAGACTTTTTATCGTCATCCAAATACAAAGTGCAAACTGCAAACTGGGACAACAGAATATTGATATTTCCAATATTGATACCTTTAATATTCTCATTTTGTCTAATAATGGACAGCACTTCTGCCACAAGTAAGGACAAGTATGGCGATGCGGGGTCCCTTTGCCTGACTCCTCTGCCTACACTGAACCATTTAGAGTATCCTCCATTTAAGGAGACACAAGCACTGATATCTGTGTAAAATGTTTTAATCCAGCGTTTGATACTGGGTCCCAAGGTGAATAAATCTAGTGCTTTAGCAATAAATGACCACGACACACTATCGAAGGCCTTCTCAAAGTCTACCAGGAGAAGAAGGCCCGGGATACGATGTTTCTCTGTTGCTACTAGCACATCGTATAATAATCTGATATTCTCTCCAATATAACGTCCTTTTTGGAGCCTTTTTTTTATCATAATATATGAGGCTAGGAAAGACACACTTCAAGCGTTCCGCTGTGCAGGCGGAAGCAATCTTATATGACGTATTTAGTAATGTTATTGGTCTCCAGTTTTTAATGTATATCTTATCCTTACCTTCCTTGGGTATACATGTTATTATACCCTGCCTTTGGGTTATTGACATGTGCCCTACTTCAAAATTATGGTTAATAGATCTAATCAAAAACACACCGATATCATTCAGAAGAAAAAAAAATTCGTTAGTAAAGCCATCTGAGCCTGGACTTTTATTTTGCTTCATGTTTTTTCGAACGTACAGGGCTTCTCTGGCTAATATTGAACCTTCAATGCCATCACTCTCATCTTGTGGTAAACGTGGAGCAGTAACAATAGATGGCAAGTCAGCATCTAGCACCTTATTAGGTTTATACAATGTTTTATAAAAACACTTTGTATCTTCAATTATTTGCTCAGGATAAAAAATTAATTCACATTTGACGTTCTCAATACAGTTCATTGCATTATGTGTGTGCGTTAAACCCAAATAACTAACTAACTAACTAACTGCATTTTGTGTGTAGTGTCGTTTCTCAAAGTTACAAAAGTATCTCGTTGCTCTCTCACCCTCACAGATCCATCTGGCTCCCGAACGAACTATCATGCCATCAATTTTCTTATTTCTAATAGTTTGCAGTTTATCTTTGAATGTCTGAAGACCTTGTGAGTTAACGTCACTTAGACTCTTTTCTAACTTGTAAATTTCACTTTCTAGTCTATTTTCTTGATTGCCTTCTTCTTTTTTGTTTCTTGAATGAGCCATACGAGATTCTTTTCCCCCTGATCTCCATAAGTATCATTTCAAAGAACAAACTGTCACCAACGGTATGTTGAAAATTGTTAATTGTATGTACATTGTCAAAATTATAAACATGTACCCCATATTGCTTTTTTAAGGTCCACCAAAACCTGTTGTACAGAATAAGCGTAGACTTTGTCTTTTGACAGACGGTTATTGGATTTCCAATAGGAGCTTGCCTTCCTTCTTACTTCATCGGTCATCAGCTCCATAGAGATCAAAAGAATGGTCAGATCTGTAGCTTATTCCTGTATCCACCTTTTTGAGTTTTGTCAACAAAACGTCTGACACCCAAAAAATCTAGTCTATCCCTCTGTGTGGAATTAAACCTTTTCCATGTATATTCCCTCTTATCAGGGTTTAATTCTCTCCATATGTCCACCAGTTCAATAACTGACATCAATTTCACAAATTTGTTTTCTCGCCCTCGGGCGATGTATAATGGGTAGACCATCGTAACCGATGATGTCGTCATTGTGCATGACTTCTATTTGTGGGTGCGGGTGCGGCTGGCCAAGCCAATCCTGGAGCCACACATGCGAGGGCAATGGGGGCACTGAAACGTAGCTGTGGGGAGAGTCGACGCTGTCTTTCTGCGAGCTCTGGCACTGGTGATCCGTTCGCACCGATTGTGTTCAAAGAGCGTGCAGGCTTTCCTGGTGGCAGCACGCCAGCCGGATCTGTCTTGTGCTTGTGCTTCAAGTTCCTTTACCGGGAAGACGCAGTGCTTAAGGCTGTCTCTTATGCAGTCTTTGAAGCGTTTCTTTGGCCGTCCTTGATTCCTGTGGCCTTTTGAGAGTGCACCACACAGGAGTTGGCGTGGCATGCGAGAATCATCCATGCGTATGACATGACCTGTCCAGCGGAGTTGTGTCTTTAAGATCAAGGCTTCAACACTCACTAAGCCAGCATTGTCCAGGACTTCCAGGTTTGTCACCTTGTCTTGCCATTTGATGCCCATGAGTGAGCACAGGGATCTCATGTGGAAATGTTCAAGCTGCTTGATGTGCTTTCTGTACAGCGTCAATGACTCACAGCCGTAGAGGAGGCTGGAGAGAACTACTGCCTTGTAGACTTTGATCTTGGTGGAAAGCTTGACGTTGTTGTTATTCAACACACGAGTGCGCAGGCCACCCAGGGCTTGGCTGGCTTTGCTGATGCGAGCTGCGATTTCCTTCCGAGGACGAGAAGTCAGTGCATGCTCTCTGTTCCCTTCTCAACAATGAAATGCCAGAGGAAGAGGAATTGTCAAAGAGGAAATTGCCACAACATGAAGTAAAAATCGGAACCAAAATAATTACTAAAATATTACAAATTACACCAAGAAGCATTGTGGCAATATTATTACAAGGTCATTTCCAAAACCAAAACTAAAAAATATGCTTGAGAAAAAAAGGAGAATTTATTGGTCTGCTGCACCGACCCTCTTCACCATCTTTTTTAGCATGATGTTGAAGCAGGCCACAGTGGACCTCGATGATGACGATGCAGTGTACATCAGGTATCGTCTCGATGGCAGCCTGTTCAACCTCAGACGACTGCAGGCCCACACGAAAACCCTAGACCAACTGATTCGTGAGCTGCTTTTTGCTGATGATGCTGCCCTCGTTGCACACACAGAGAGAGCCCTGCAGCGCATCACGTCTTGCTTCGCAGATGCTGCCCAGCTCTTTGGACTCGAGGTCAGTCTGAAAAAGACAAAGGTCCTCCATCAGCCGGCACCCAAGACAGTGTATCGCCCTCCTCACATCACCATTGGCGAGTCTGAACTAAAGTCAGTGCACTAGTTTACTTACCTTGGCTGCATTATCACGTCGGACGCCAAGCTGGACAAGGAGCTTGACAGCAGGCTGGCAAAAGCGAACAGCGCTTTCGGGCGACTTTTCAAGCGGGTGTGGCACAATCAACAGCTGAAAACAGGCACCAAGATCAGCGTGTACAGAGCTGTGGTCCTCACCACCCTGCTGTATGGTTCCGAGTCCTGGGCCCTCTACCGCAGCCAACTACGACTCCTCGAACGCTTCCACCAGCGCTGCATGCGTACCATCCTTGGCATTCACTGGAGTGACTATGTCACCAACGTCGAGGTCCTTGAACAGGCTGAAACTGTGAGCATCGAGGCTTTGCTGCTGCGGACACAGCTCCGCTGGGCGGGGCATGTCTCCAGGATGGAGGATCATCGCCTACCAAAGATCACCCTGTTCTGCGAGCTTGCTACTGGACACCGTGACAGAGGGGCACCAAAGAAGAGATACAAAGACTGTCTCAAGAAGTCACTTAGTGCCTGCCAAATCGACCACCACCAGTGGTCTTCGCTTGCTGCGGACCGTGGCACCTGGCGCTCCACCATTTACAAGGCAGCTGTCTCCTTTGAGGACTCTCACAGAGCTAGCCTTAAGGACAAGCGGCTCAGGAGAAAAAACAGAGATGCCGCAGCTCAGAACCCTGGCCATACCTTCCCCTGCAGCCACTGCGGTCGAACCTGCCTGTCTCGGATTGGCCTCCGCAGCCACGAACAAGCCTGCAGACGTCGTGGGCAACTCCTATAAAATCTTCGTTCGCGAAGTCAAGCCAAGAGTACCGTCAGAAGAGATGATTCTCCCAAGGTACCTGAACTGGTCGACAGTCTTCAGCTCGGTGCCTTCGATGTACACTTTGGGTGGGGTGGGGGGGGGGGGCTCTTGTGCCTGGGGCCGGTTGGTGCAGGACCTCGGTCTTGCTGAGACTGATGGTGAGGCCAAACAGTCGAGAGGCTTCCGAGAACCTGTTGACAAGGGTCTGGAGGTCAGACTCGGTGTGCGCCATCAGCGCAGTCATCGGCAAACAGCGCCTCAAGGACCAGTCTCTGGATGGTCTTGGTCCTGGCGTTCAGTCGACGGAGGTCAAAGAGAGAGCCGTCTAGTCTGTACTTCAGGTACACTCCCTTCTCAAGGTCGCGTACTGCATGGGTCAGGACACATGTGAAGAACAGGTTGAACATCACGGTGGCAAGAACACAACCTTGTTTCACACCGCTGGAAATGTCGAAGGGTGCGGATGTGTCGCCGTTTGACTGGACAACTCCTAACATTCCATCATGGAAGAGGCGGATGATGTTGGTGAACTTCCTGGGGCAGCCGATGTATACCCCGATAACAAAAGGAATCCATGGTTGGGTTGAGGATAACATTCCAGGCACTACCCATAATAATGTTTTCATTATCAATGTTCGTTACATGCTCGCACAGCTTTTGAAAAGAAGATGGCGAGTCGCAACCGCTAGGGCCATACACGTTGGCAAGAGTACAACGTTTTCCGGCTATGTCGATATCCATAATAATAAAATAACCACCATCATCCCGAATTATATTGTGAACCTTCTATTCAAAATTATTGCTAAACAAAATAGCTACGCCTTTACTGTTTGACTCGTTACCACTGAGCCAACATTCATAACCCCCTGACTTCTGATGGTGTTTTTTAAGTGAACTTTCAGGTGTGTTTATTGTAAGAAGTAAATACTTGCGTTTTTCTTTCGAAGGTGATAAAAAATATCACGCCGTTTGCTAAAATCAGATAGCCCGTTACAATTGAATGAACATATTTACAGCGAGCCTGACTTAGTCATTCAATTGATTGTACATTGCTTAACGTCCCGACAGCAACAAGACTTTCTCAGGACGTGCCTGCACTGCTTGTGAAAAAACCCCAGAATATTGAATGTATGTCACCAGCCGGTCCAACACGTTAAATAATCCTACGACATGGGGCCCAAATAAAGCTAAGACCATTTAGCAACACGCTTCCAATATCAAGAGCTACAGGCAGCGCAGACAGTAGGGAGAGTTTAAAAAAGGAAAATACAGGTGAATGGACCAATGGTAGACAGAAACACATGCCCCAGAATAGAGGGGAAAACCCACCCTGTGGGGTTGACCAGGGTGACCCTGGGAACTAAAAAATAGTTAACCCCACCCAAGTCCCCCAGGGCAGACCCGGGTGGAGGTCTTAGCCATTCAAATCGTTTACATGGTTAATATGACTCATAATAATAGTTAATCTCACAGTTATCATCGCATCTCGTAATTGAAAAGGTGGCCACGCAGAACACAAAAGACCTGGAGGCGGATACACGCCAAAGATTACAATACTATACGGCAGCATACGAACAAAAATACATGTGAGTTTGCACCCGGACCAGACATATAGGTGCATGCCTAAAACGCTCTCTGGGTACAGTATTTGTTTCATGTCTATTAGGTTACAAGTCCGTCTTGTATCCAAACCCATCGTGCTCATCAAGCATACATAGAGGAGGAAGGATAGACAAGAGAGAAGAAAACAAAAAGAGACACAATGAAAAGAGGAACATGGATTTCAAACAAAGTACAACTATATAACAAAATATACAGCAACACATACTTCACGAGAAAAGAACTAGTCAAAAATCGGCTAGCCCGTGCTGACTTAATATCCTGAATCAAATTACGATACAATAATAAATGCAACCTGTTTAAACATGAATGCGGGTGGAGAAGGGTGGGAGCGGGGTAAGAGGTGGGGAGTGGGGGTGGGGTGGGGGTGGGGGTGGTAGGTGAAAGATGTCTAAGTATATGAAAAAAAAAGTAGATGTAACAGGGCTTTCCAGAATTAATTCACCGCTGTTGGGGAAACATATAAAAAAGTCGGGAAAACAACAACAAACAAACAAACAAACAAACAAACAAAAAACACCTATGTACGACACATAGACAAAATTTACATACTGCATGAGGACAAGAGCCATACTCGTAATATACAGTAGCAGAAATAAACAGCGCTCGTGGATCGAGCACTGACCTTATTTCACTCACATGGCAGCCGGGTCGGCATGCGCACCCGAGAAGAAAATGCGTACACCGAGTCAGGTAAATCAAAGTATAGTCTGATCCTGCAAAAGTAAATGCACATACAATTAGAGTCAACGCCTTAAAGCCTCTACCAGCCATTGTCAGAGTGTGCACGTGCAAATAGCAAAACCTATGTACTTGAGGAGGTCAGGCTATGGATAAGGCTATAGTCTGTTCTTACTACGGGTGGCATCCGCGAAATATATGTCGCACACACACACTGTAAACCGTGGCTCCACGTTAAACTATGCAAATAGTTCTATAGTGCATTCTTCATTTTTTATAGTTATGGAAAAAAGGAAAAGAGAAAGCAGTGTACACATGCTTCCAATAGTTAACTATCATTGATCTAAAGGCTATGTTCGTTGGTTCATCTCCATTGGACTAAGTTTACCAATAGTCTATTCTGACCAAACTCAAACATCAAAAGAAAATCATTAGCAGGCATGCGAACGCAGTACATCATGCTCCTTCAGCCTGGATCGCTGATTTGAAAAGGGCAGACATACGTACTGATACAAATATGCGTGTATGTACGTAGTATCAAGTAGCCCTAATGTTATAGTCCGTTCCTACAACCGGCAACACTTTGAACACATTGCCATTACCCAAAAGCCATGTTCATTCAAAATGAAAAAGCTATAATCATAATTTTATTCATTCATTTCAGTTGCACGGAAAATATACATAACACATGCAGTTCAGATAAAGGTATTATATAGTCTGTTCCTATAAAGACGTGTCCACTGAACGATCGCAGGCGTGTTTGATCTAAAGTGGCTAGTTACACTAGGGAAACCTTGCCGAAAACCTTGCCTTCAGCAAGTTAGGCATGTGTATACTGACCGAAGGGTGATTTTAAAGTTTAAATTTACACATGGACATGAACAGCAAATGTATCTTGTGCGAGGTGTGTGTTGCCCCTTCCCCATCCAGCGCCAAGCGTGAGAGCTGGCTCAAGCGTAACGACCCGGCGGTACTGCCCGAAGGGCACCAAGCTACTCAGGCACCACTACCGAGCCGTCAGAGTCGGTCCTCCTCTCACATGTTATACTATACAGTGCATAGGCATGAAGTGAGAGAGATAAGCATGCGATAAGCATGTTAAATGCATAAGCGCTGATAACACCGTCTTTTATACAATTACAGATTTTCAGAACAATCCAGCAAACTCACACAGCACAACCAATCAAAAAAGAAAACGTAACTAAAACGTATTAATATTCGTTAAAAAGAACACCCTAGAACTAACTACAACTTTCTACAAACTTCTAGGCACATGCCATAAATGTTACAAAATGTTGCCAAAAACTCTGACGTCATATTTGAGGTCACTAGAATAAACGCGCCGTTTCAAGAACGTTCTAGGTCAATTAATGAGGTCGGACTATAGCAACACCTGTAACGACAAGACGCGTTATTTTAGCAACACAACAGAAATCGACCGCGATTCTCCAAGCAAATGAAACTGAACCCTACCACAAAGGTACGTAATTCTTATCCAAAATAACTCAAATGAATTTCGGATCGTTCCTATAATTAGCACACACATGCTCTCAAAGAATAACACAACCATAAATTTAAGAGTGTGGATACAGTTGTGGATGCATTGTGCTGATGTTGCATCGTGACAATAAAGTATTGTTGGAACTGTTTCTCCAGTGTGGCCTACAACCATAATTATGCCACGTGTGACGAATTGCAGCTGAGTGAAGTTTCTTTACAAGAACCCTACGTGCGTGCGTCTGGTGTGATTGTATCATACTACGACTACGACAACCACGTAACAGACAACACTCACTCCTGCCTTCAAAAACGAGATTAAAAAAAAAAAAAAAAAAAAAAAAAAAAAACTACAAGAAAGGATGACATCGTAACCCCATCACCTCCAGCGCCAAATGCGGAAAACGGTCAGATCATAGACATTTGGCTTGGACGTGACGGGGCTAGATGGACAACACCATTGGACAGCCATCATCTCGGGATTCGCTTCGTTGTCCCTTTGGGTGTCGGTAGCGATTTTAGTAGCGATGATTCCATTAGGAATAATCACGACTTAAAACCTCTACCGACATACGAAGGGTTAAACCATTCAGTCCTATTACCCTACAACACGGTAGGATTCTACCGTGATATTTCAAGGGTGGTATGCAAGTTATTATAGTACCACTTACAACCGATCAGTCTCCTCATCTGCAGTGGTGTAGAAACCGGGGGAAGGGAGGAAGGGGATGGGGGATGGATGGAAGGATGGATGGATGGATGAATAATAATAATAATAATAATAATAATAATAATAATAATAATAATAATAATAATAATAATAATAATAATAATAATAATAATAATAATAATAATAATAATATAATAATAATAATAATAATAATAATAATAATAATACCGGTTATTATATAGACGCGGTACCCAATTCTGCGAATCGACTCAAACTCAACACGCACTCTCACGTGACACGCACGCATTCACTCTGAAGACAAACACAGTACAAGACAAACACAGAACATTTACGTGGTGCGCAGGGTCAGCTCAGCTACTGAAGTTTTGAAACCTTTGATCGCTTGTATTTAAAATTTATAAAGTGGCCTGAAACTGGTAACAAAATGAAGGGGGAGGAAGAGCCTGAGTACCCGGAGAAAGAACCCCCCGACGGTCCGCCCGAATTAAAGGTAACACTTACTAGAGGAGAAAAATCCGACGCCGAAACCCGGTATCGAACCTCGCACCTTTAACATTGCGCAAGGACTCCGTCATAGATGCATGGATGGATGCATGGATGGATGCGTGGAGAGAGTGAGTGAGTGAGTGAGTGAGTGAGTTTGAGTGAGTGAGTGAGTGAGTGAGTGCGTACTGGTTAATTGATTGATTGACTGTTTGATTGATTGATTCAATGATTGATTGAATTATTGATTGATAATCAACATGGATGTTGGTGCAGGCAACAGGGGCCGTGTCATGGCGAGAATATCCTAACGTTATTCAAGACGGAACAACTATTTCCTTTGTCGTTTTAATGTCGAAAACGTTGCCCCGCTTTGCCAGGTGCGTATGCCCGCGTTATGACGTTTGCGCTACATGACGAGGCACCGACAGGGTCTTAACAAACGTTGACCCCAGCTAAATTCAAACCCGCGACCTTCCGGGCGAGATGCGAACGGTCTACCAAAAAGCCGTCAACCCAGTGAGCAAAGGTCCTCGGGCCCACGACGGCCGTACCCTTTCCTTTTGTCATCTCATGCGGCCATTTGACACCACCACCACCCCCCACCACCCTCCTCCACCACCACCCCCCCCCTTCCACCCCCCAAACACACACACACACATACCACGACAATTCCTGCATGGTACAGTGTCACGACGCGGGTTATTTTCCTATTTTGTAGGGGAGTTAAATTTAGAGGGGTGACATAGACTAAAACGATAGCATAGGCGAGTTGTTTGACCTGTTCACGGAGAATTGGTGCCATGCGGGTTGCGGAGGTCGGGCATGTGACGCACGTGATTGATCTTCGCGACTCGGGTGGTTCTTCATTCACGTGATCTTGCATCGCACTTTTTACTGAGCGCAAGTGTTTTTGCTAAACAGAACTATATCCAAATTGTTAGTCAGTCGCTTGCTAGCCTCGAACAAAAGCAGCAGTCTCCAAGGGAGGACTTTTAGGCGTGGTTTTCGATTCATGAGCTGAAGCCCTCAAGCGGTTGTGCCGTTCCTCTGTAAAAACCATGCAACACGGCCCTGGTCGTCCTGGAAAGGAGAGAGAAGCTGCGACGACTGAACCCCAGGCTTGTCTTGTTTGTCTTCGTCCCAGTCGGGGCGTCTTCACGGATGACAGTAAGTGCGCGCAACAATTCTTTAGTTGCCATATGCTCAATTGGTTGGTTGTACATTGCTTAACCTCCCGACAGCAACAAGAATTTCTCAGGACGTGTCTGCGCTGCTTGTGAAAAATAAAATTGAATATATGTCGCCAGCCGGTCTAATATGCTAAATAAACCTAAGACCATTTAGCAACACACACCCAATATCAAGAGCTACAGGCAGCGCAGACAGTAGGAAGAGTTTAAAACAGGAAAATACAGGTGAATAGACCAATGGTAGACAGAAACACATACCTCAAAATAGAGGTGAAAACCCACCCTGTGGGGCTGACCAGGGTGACCCTGGGAACTAAAAAGCAGTTAACCCCACCCAAGTCCCCCAGGGCAGACCTTGGTGTAGGGCCATAATTATGCTCCGGGTTGTTTGTCTGTGTGTGCTTGTTCTGGTATTATTATTATTTTGTTTAGTGCGTATTGGGGGGCAAGTGTAAGAATGTAGAAATAAATGTCATTTATTTTATTTGGTAGTATCTACTGTCGGACGTTAAATTCGGGAGTGAGTTATATGGTAATGTGTAAATATGTGTTTCGTTGAGGTTGAATTTATTGTTTTGGGAGAGAGGTGAAGGAATATAAAAGACTGCAATTAAAGTTGTGGGAAGGGTGAGGTGATTACCTTTTCTCTGTTGTTAGATATTGATATAAAGGTATTTTTGCACCCTTGTTTTAGTGCATCCAAAAATCTAAAGAACTAAGTGGATTAGTCCGCCGCTGTTGCTGTGTGGAAGGGCTGGGTGGTACGATTGTGAGAGTGGAGGCTGGCTGTGTCACTCCTCGTGGGATTACGACGCCGTACCGATGAGCGCTGTTGCTTGCGTCTTGGCAGACGCCGCGTTAAGCCCTGGTCGGGTCGTCCCTATTAGTATTTACTAACTTACTTTGAGTAAAGTCTTGTCCATTTGTAAACTGGTAAAAGAATGTTGTGAGATTGAATTCATTTCCTCGTGGTGACAATATTTTGAGAGGAACTTTGTCGCAGTGACAGAAATATTGTGTATTCTAAAATTATGTTTTATTTAAAAGGAGCCATGTGCTATAAAGGACTTTATCGCGGAAGAAAAAGCATTAATCTAATTTGAGCTTGTCATTTGTGCTCCCGTCAAGGTGATCCAGTAACTTGTGGATTATATTAAGTCTTTTTCTCAATTGGCATTTTATTTTATTAAGGATATTTGTTTTATTATATATTTGTTATTGTGGTCTGGTGGTCGATTGAGCCGTGTTCTTGGGGGGGGGGGGGGTGGCGGCCGGTTGAACGGTGGCTGTGCTATCGGTGGGGGTGGCCAGTGGAGGCGAGGTTGTGGGGTGCCACGCTGGAGCATTTGTGGTGCCGTCCGGAGTTACCCTACCCGGGTCTGCCCTGAGGGACTTAGGTGGGGTTAACTACTTTTTAGTTCCCAGGTTCACCTTGGTCAGCCCCAAAGGGTGAGTTTTGCCCTATATTCTGGGGCATGTGTTTCTGTCTACCTCCATTCACCCGTATTTATCTTTTTTAATCTCTTCCCACTGTATGCGCTGCCTGTAGCTCTTGATATTGGATGTGTGTTGCTAAATGGTCTTCGATTTATTTAGCTTATTAGACCGGCTGGCGACAAACATTCAATATTCTGTTTAGTTGTTTGTTGTTGTTTTTTTTTTTGTTTTTTTTTGTTTTTTCGCAAGCAGTGCAGGCACGTCCTGAGAAAGTCTTTTGCTGTCGGCACTTTAATCAATGTACAACCAACCAACCAACCAACCGCCCGGAGTTGAGGTGGTGGTGTCGGGAGAAGGCCTGGTTTCTTGTGTGCTGTTCGGGCGGATTTTGGTTGTCGTCTTCTGCGGCTTGATTTTGTTTGGGTTGACGTTGAAGTTTTGGCGCTGGTCGTCGATGGTGAACCGGAGCTCTGTAGCATGGTGGTGGTGCTGGCCTCTTGAGTCGCTATTGTTGGTAATCGTCATTGATGGTAATCGAGCTTATTGTAATTATATACAACGTCAGGTTGTGTCATGCCGGCTGACCTCCGCCGATCTCTCAATATTTCACTTCCCAAAGCTTTTCAGCCTTCTCAGCAAATCTCAAACGCGGATGCTGATGTTGTTCGTCGTTATATTTCGTCATAGCTTGCAGCGATCTCTCTTTTCTTTGCTGATGTTGTCGAATTCAATGAAGCGGCTGATTAAAAATGGCGCCCATTCAGCGCCCATTCTGTTTTAAAAGCGTTTTAGCTCGTTTAGAATAACTCCGAGCACTTCTAATGTTACAAGCAAAAATCATCGCTAATGCAGTGTTAAACGTTCCGTGCATTGCATCTAAGTGCGCTAAGCACGATTTTTAAAAACGATTTATAAATTTCACTTTAAAACTGTTTTACAATTTAGACGTCTGTCGTACATCGCATCTAAGTGCACTAAACACGATTTTTACAAAACGTTTGTAAATTTTCACTTTTAACACTCAGGAGTTAGAAGGCTGTTGTGCATCCGGCCCCTGACCAATGCGCAAAAGGCCGTAAGACCGACGTCGGCCGCCGTTGGCCCGCGCACAATTGTGCGCGGACCAACGGCGGCCGACATCGGCCCGATAGCCATTGCGCACTGGGCATGTCCCACCCTAAAACGTACGACGTGAGTAACTGAGTATCGTTGAATCGCACGGTGGATATTAAAGATCTATTTCTCCACTGGCCAAAAGAGTTAATCAGATAATTTGCGTTAGTCAGCCTAAGTTAAAGAAAGCCAAATGGTCTGAGTCTGAGTAAACAAAGCGAGTCGGCGACTAGGCGCTTCCCGCCAACACAACTTTGTATATTGCAACATCTGCGTTGAATCCCACACTCGACAGAGTACAGGTCCTCAAGTATTTTTATAGCCTGAGCGATTCTCATGAGCTTCTGCCGCCTAAGTCAGATCATGCGAATCTGTGCATCTCATTGAGAGCGTGAGAAGTTTCACCGTTTCGCAATCAAAACTGTGCTGACGCAAGTTTGCAAAATGCATAGATCTACATATAGTCGGATACCTGTGAACGATACTCAGTTTTGATCTCCAAAGCATTGCTAGCCCATGAGCACCCATTCCTCTTGTAATAGCTTGACTTTCGTTCTTATAATCATTCAACCAATGCCATTCAGCTGTATAGCAGGCAGTAGATTATCACAAACAGTTGCAACCAAAAAGCTGTGCTTGAACCCTGCTGAAAAACACTGGTGAGCAGCTGTGTTTGTTTGCTTGCAATCATTAACAAGATGGGATGAACCATAACCGAACAAGGTCCCTTCTATATGAAAACTGTCCTCGCTGTCAATGGTCTCTACCTTTTGTCTTTAACCTGATTCTGATGTTGAATTATCTCCCCCCCCCCCCCTAATTATCCCCATCCGGGTCTGCCCTGGGGGACTTGGGTGGGATTAACTACTTTTTAGTTCCCAGGGTCACGCAGGTCTGCCCCACAGGGTGGGTTTTCCCCTCTATTTTGGGGCATGTGTTTCTGACTAATAATAATAATATATAACTCTTCTATAGCGCAATATCCCCACAAAGAAAGGCTCAGAGAGCTTTACATCTAGATAATCTAACTAATTGAAATTAACTAACTAAAGTACTGACAACGTACAAAAACACAATCATTCATGCACACTGACACAATACTAAAATAATACTAAAACCCTTTCTCCATTCATCTGTATTTTCCTTTTTAAACTCTCCCTACTGTCTGCGCTGCCTGTAGTTCTTGATATTGGATGTGTGTTGCTAAATGGTCTTAGGTTTATTTAGCGCATTAGACCGTCTGGCGACATACATTCAATATTCTGTTTAGTTCTCTTTTTTTTTTTTTTTTTTTCACAAGCAGTGCAGGCACGTCCTGCGAAAGTCTTGTTGCTGTCGGGACAACCAACCATGAATTATCTCCTTTGAAAAGGTTTCGCAGATTTGCCAATGCGTCAGTGAGTTCTATAAGGGGCGAAGGACATACGCGTCATTGATTTGTCAAACGTCATTTGTCATGACGTATATTTTAGTTTTTACGTAATTTTATATTTTACGTGATATGAGTTTTACTTTCGCTTCATAGGCTTGAGAAAATGGTGACAAAGCTAGAACTTCACAGTACAATTTCGGTCTTGCTATAATTTGTGTGAAAGCAGGTTGATTTTACCTAGCTAAATGATGTACTTAGTACACGGGTCACCTGCATGCTCTTCTGAAAGCGCGTCGATGTGTGTGTGTGTGTGTTAGTGCGTGCATGCGCGCGCTCCAAACATCTCCAAGAGGCATAGATTCTCATGCGCCTGGAGGGCGCATGAGGATCTATTTCTCCTGGAGATTTGCGCTTGTTTGTGTTTGTGTGTGTGTGTGTGTGTGTGTGAGAGAGAGAGAGAGAGAGAGAGAGAGAGAGAGAGAGAGAGAGAGGGGGGGGGGAGAGAGAGAGAGAGAGAGAGAGAGAGAGAGAGAGAGAGAGAGAGAGAGAGAGAGTCGTGCGCGCGAGAGAGAATGACGTCGTATTTAAAGTATTTTGTCAGTCTGCGTGGTGACGGAGTTGCCTCTTTTACGTCACCGCCACTGACTGACTTTCTCTACAAGTGAAGGTTTTTTTTAGTGTTTTACTTCTTTTCTGATAAGGGAATTAAGATTTTTACTAATGAAGTTGAAAGGATACAAAGCTGCCTAATGAACTCATCCAATGTCTTTCTCCATACTAGCTATATGCAAAAGTTCAAGTAAATATGACAAATATTACAGACTCTAATATGGGTCTACCGACGTCCTATAAATGGTTGTTTATGTCTTCAATAAGACATTCAATTACAATATGCTCGGAGGCTCTCTTAGCCACCGACTTAAGAAAGTACCTGGCCACGTTTCAAGCTTGTGTGTACAGAAATTTTGGAGAATTTCATGTTATACATATATACACACATACATACGCACATACGGCGCTTCGCGCCAAACGTACGTTCAGCAGCGAGGTTAGCGTAACTAGACATGACGTAATTTTTATCTTGTTACTTCAATTGTTAGAGGTTTAGCCTGCCCGCCTTTGACACCATGGACATGCTATTAAATTCGCCCCATCGCTACCCGTCCTAAAATGTCCCGTCTATAAATAGAAGAGACTTAATTTAAAAAAAAAAACAAAAATCAGCAAGCACCATACAAATGTAAGAGTATACCATCGAGAACTTTCAAAGTCTTAAAAATAGTCATAAGCCCCCAGCCCTGTGTGGGATAATGTGGATATATGTCAACTTTCCACACAAACGGCCCGTTCCACCGCAATGAGCGGGATCTCTCGTAGAAAGCGAAATTTGAAAACCTTGATATACATTGCCACCGGACAATTCACGCCGTGTACAGTTTAACGCACGACAGAGTACCTCGGGTACAGATTAACAGAGGACAGTGTACACTGGGTACGTTGTCATAAACAGTCTACTATAGTGACAACTTCACCGATACTTAAAGTAACAGATGTATGGTACATCGTATAATTATATACACTGTTGGCCTCACGTTTACTTGCAGGGTGTCATGAGGTCATTCATATCGATACTCAACTGTGTCTTTGACAGAGACGTGTAGACCTTCATCATGAAGGACATTGCGACATACCCTTGCGCTGTGATAGTTTTCCTCATGGCGTATGACGGCATTGTCACAAGTGCGACGTCACACAGTCAAGACAGCCAGTGGGACAAAAAACTCCGCCCACAAAGCAAATGTGACACGACTCTCCACCCAGATATCAAATGGGATAGCACTTTCCAAACAGACAGGCCATGGGACAACTCTCTCCGACCAGAGAGACCGTGGAACAACACTCTACAAAAAGACAGTCAACTCGAGAAGACTATCCACCCAGATAGCCAATGGGGAAAGACTGTCTACCAAGACACTCCTTACCCAAAAAGTCAGTGGGACAAGACTCGCATTTCAGGCAGCCACTGGGATGAGACTACCCATCCAGACAGCCAAATGGACAGCACTCTCCAGTCACACACCCTATGGGAAAAGACTCGCTGTCTGGACTACAACGTCACAACTGACGTATCATTTGCAAAGTCGGAATCTGCTGTGTCGTCTGCTGTCAAGCCAGGCATACAGCCTACGAGCGGGTCAAGCGTCCAGCTTAACGGCCATTCTGCCAGTCAGCCTACTAACCATCCGGTTACCGGTCAATCAGCTATCACGTCAGCCAGTGAGTCATATATTCAACCAAGCAACCAGTCAACCATACAGTCAAACACCCAGTCTGCCGCCGCGTCACCCAGCCCGTCATCAGCCCAGTCCTACAACCAGTAAGCAATCCAAACCACCAGCCAAATATCCTTTACATCAGACAGACAAACATCCTTTGCACAGTCAGCCATCCTTCTCCAACAGACATCAGCCATTCGGTCAACCAGTCAGCCACCAACCCAACCAGAAAGATAGCGACTCATTTTGTTCGCGTCGGATGAGAGATAGCTTGTGAATGTTCTCTGCCTGCTTGGTAGCAAATCTGGGCAAACTGTAGTGCCGTACGAAACGTGTCTGAATGCGTATGATGACCTTCGTGACGCAGTGATTTCATTCAAATTTACTGATTTGCACACAACACATGCTTTCGCAAGATGCCACGCTGATTTCTGTTCCTAGAGGCAAAAAAGAAGCCTAAACCTGACGTCAAACTCTAATATTAAAGTTGAATCAACACACTTCCCTGCTCCATACACGCGTCATTTTAATGTGCACAAATCTTGCTACATCACTTCAGCGTGTGGTCATGTTCGGTCGTAGGTCCATTTTTGGGTTGCTAGGTAAATCGCAGGTTTCTAAGTAAATCGAACATTGGTAATTCACCTAGAAAATGTCATGCGAGTGGTACACAGTCTTGGCTGATTGATAATATCTTTATCCGTGTGTTTCTCTCTAACAGAACCGGCAATGAAAAGCTACGGAGAACTCAGCTATCCCCAACAACCTGGTCTGTCACACTGTTGGGTTTTAATGAAATTTTAGTCACATATTACGCACACAACACAGACGCTATGTTTCATGTGCTTGAGCCGAACATTATGACCAGTTTCCCCCATTTTGACCTACAGGACAGCAGGGGATGTCATGCGGATAAACTGACTCTCTTCAAAGTGGAACACAGACAGGGAGATCCGGAATATACACCGCTGTGGTCACATTGTGGAGAGAGGTACATTGCACCCCAGGTTTATAGTCATCCCATTGCCATACGTTTCATTTCTGACGACTCATTGTACCGTACCGGCTTCAAGATGTTGTACTCCATCCACCCGGTGTTCGAGATACCCCAGCAGCTGGACTCGGGTCTCTTCAACTGTTCCGTGCCCCACTATCCCACCTTCCAACTGCACTTCCACTGTAACCTGGAGACGGAGTGTGTGGCGGGGGAAGATGAGGCACACTGTCCCTACACCAGCACGAACTGTGGAGCAGGAGACATTGAAGCCGGAAACAAGTGTTACCGTTACGTCAAAGTACGGCGACAGATCACGTGGTACGACGCTGACGAACTGTGCAGGAGCTATGGGGAGAGACTGGTCATCCTGCGGACATTTACAGGTATTGAAAATCATATAGGCAAAGTTCTCAACTACACTAGAAAAACACATAACATCCTCGTAGGTGTAAGCACGTATACGTCTGAAATGCAATCGTTCATTCCGCCTGCCATGTCGCACCTCTATTATGTGCCAACTCTTTCCAACACCAGTCACAATCTGCACTGCGCCTACGTGGACACTTTAACAAGGACAAAAGAAAGGTATCTTATGTCATGTGATACATTAGTCTTCGTCTATTTTGTGATCTGTGATCGTGACGATGATACTACCGCCACAGCTTTTGACAAGGGCGGAGCAGTTAGGAAACAAGCTCAGTCTTACGACTATCATGTCGATCTTTCTGCCTGCAATAACTATGATCAATACATCCCTGTTTGGAACGGCACGGTTGTGGAGGCCAATCTCGTCACGACAAAGCCCGTTTCTTTTAAATGTGACATTTACCTATTGGCAAATGAGGGGCAGTATGTCACTACTGTCATTGAAGCGTTCAGACTTGTAAATGTGCACAATGTAGAAACGGATGAACCAATTCTCCATATTATGACGACGGAATTCCTTCCACCGATTTTAAATTTCAGTTTATTAATGATTTCTGTCTTTGATGAAAAAGACTTTGACCACCCACGTGCCCTATCGTCCGAATTCACAATTATGCGTTATTCGCTGAGGCCATCAAATGTAACACACGTCTACCTGCGACTCCGTGTGTTGGTCACCAACCTGCCTGGCACAATGCTCTTACTGCATGTGAAGACACAGCCAAACGAAGGCTACGTAACGTCTTTCGCTTTTGATGGACTGACTGTATGCCCGCTAAGTACACATTCAACACTGACATTGATTGCTTATGGTATTACAAACAGCTTCAAGCATTTTGACTTGGGATTAACCTGCCGAGATGAAACACTAGAGTTGAGGACGTTAGAAGGCCAGGTTGTGCTGTTCAAGTGCGGCAGGCAAGACATCCATCCTTTAATTTACACTGTCCCCTTCCAAATCACTTTTCGTACGGGTCGATATGTTTCGTACTCTACAGGCTTCAAGATGCTGTACTCCGTACACCCGGTGATCGAGTTACCCCAGCGGCTGGACTCGGGTCTATTTAACTGTTCCGTGCCTCACTACCCCACCTTTCAGCTGCACTTCCACTGTAACCTGGAGACGGAGTGTGTGGCCGGGGAAGATGAGGCACACTGTCCCTACACCAGCACGGACTGTGGAGCAGGGGACATTGACGCCGGAAACAAGTGTTTCCGTTACGTCACTGTACGAAGACAGATCACGTGGTACGACGCTGACGAACTGTGCAGGAGCCATGGAGAGAGACTGGTCAGCTCGCGGACTCCCACTGAGTGGGATGCATTCAGAACAATTATTGGTTACGGCAAGAAAACGTTCGGAGTTTTTGTTGGTCTCAGTACGTCCCCCTCCACTCTGCACTCCATGTACAAGGACGTGTGGCGATGGGCGGATCAGACCATGGCTTTTTACGTCAATGCTCGTGCAGGCAAGACGTCAAAATCAATGTGTGCCCACGTTCCTCCTGTCTACACTGACGTACTGCAGCCGATACCGTGTGACGCGCCTATCTACGTACCTTACGTCCTATGTGAGCGTGACAAGGGATCGAACCAAGACGGACACACACTGCAAGTCCCCGATGATCAACTCACTGCTTGGAACAGCAATCAGACGATCGTGCACTGCCCCAAAGGTCACGTGACGCACGATTTCCTGTTAATTGACCTGCATGCCGACTGTGGCGTGACCAAGTACGTGTCATCTTATCAACTAATCGGAACAGAAGACGTTCTTCTGTTTGCTTGTGAAGGTGGCTCCCAGACGTTGCACTACACGCTGGTGTGTGACCACAGACAGGACTGCAGTGACGGGTCGGACGAGACGTGGTGTGTGCATGCTGCGTGTCCCGAGTCCCACGTCACGTGCAAGAATCAGCATTGCGTGCGGCGGGACCAGTGGTGTGACGGCATGAAGCATTGCCAGGACGGCTCGGACGAGGACTGTCCGCAGTACGTGCCCGCTGTGGCGCCCTCCCTTCCCCCGCCGGCTGTTGTCAGCCTTGATGGACATGGCGGATACAACATCCGGGAACTTGGTCAGGCACACCTTTGTCCAGTGACGCACTTCCGGTGTTCCCAGCACGATTACTGCCTGCCGGTGTACTTGCGCTGTAACGGCGTTTACGACTGTGTGGGCCGTGAGGACGAAGCTGAGTGTGGCAGCTACACATGTCCCGGCTTGTACCGCTGTCGCGCCTCCAGTGTGTGTGTGCACAGTGAGCACATGTGTGACGGCGTGTTCCAGTGTCCCCAGCAGGACGACGAGTGGTTGTGTGATGTCGTTTGTCCCCAGGGCTGTCAGTGCCTGGGTCTGGCCTTTATCTGTAATCAGCTGTTTGGGACGCGCTCCTTTCCCGGTATACGTTACCTGGATGCAGGTGGTTCGGGCATGACGCCGCATGACGTAGGGGACAAGCACTACCTGGTCAGACTGAGTCTGTCACAATGCGGCCTGACCAAGGTCGCCAATATGACCTTCCCAAATCTGAGGTGGTTGGACCTCAGTGCTAATGCACTCACCAGTGTCAGCATGCAAACGTTTGTCGCTCTTAGGAACCTACGGATGCTGCGATTGGCGGATAACCCAATGACATTACTGGTGCCCAGTAGATCAGACGGACAGCACATTAATCTCCAAACCCTGGACCTGTCCGGAACACAGCTGGTCACCTATGACGGTCGGACTCTGGCAGGTTTCCCAAGGCTGATATGTTTGAACATTTCTCACGGAGCTCTCTCCGCCATCACCGCGGAGGGTTTGAACTCCACACCCAGTGTGCAGGTGCTGGATGTGCGGGGATCTCCACTGGACGACTTTCCACACCAGTTGCTGCGACAGCTTGCCGCCATAGACACCGTGTACGCCAGTAACTTCAAGCTGTGTTGCCCGGCCGCGCTGCCTGACGGCTTCAATCCCAACAACTGTCACGCTCCAATGGACAAGATCGTCTCGTGCGACGACCTGCTCCGCTTCAGCGCCTACCGCGTCTACATGTGGCTCATGGCGGCCATGGCCATCACGGGGAATGCCGGGAGTATGGCTGCTCGCTTCCTGCAGGGAGAATTCAGCAAGACCGGCTTTCACGTGTTCGTCACCAACCTGTGTGTGGCCGACCTCCTGATGGGCGTGTACCTGATTGTTATCTGCGGCGCCGATCTGTTGTACCGTGGTCACTACCTGTGGAACGACAAACTGTGGCGGGGTAGTGTAGCGTGTCAGGTGGCCGGCTTTCTGTCACTGCTGTCCAACGAGGTGTCTGTTTTCTTCATCTGTCTCATTACTCTGGACAGATTCCTAGCTCTCAGATTTCCCCTCAGCGACGTTCGCTTCCATAAAGGCTCTGCCTTGGCGGCGTGTGCTGTAGCCTGGACTGGCGGCTTTCTCCTGGCCCTCGTGCCCTTACTGCCCATGACGTCAGAGTGGGCGTTCTACTCGCAGACAGGCATCTGTATCCCCTTGCCCTTCAAGCGCCTCACGTTTGGAGGTGGACACTATTCCTTTGGGGTCATGGTTATCCTCAACTTTACCCTGTTTGTGCTGATCGCACTGGGCCAGGCGCTCGTTTTCCTCTCCGTGCGCAAGAACCCCATAGAGGGGGCACGCGGGGAGCATGACTTGACCATAGCCCGCCGCCTGACCACCATCGTGCTGTCCGACTTCCTGTGCTGGTTCCCCATCGGCTTGCTGGGACTGCTGGCCGCCACGGGCACACCCATCTCTAGCGAACTTAACGTGGGCGCGGCCATTTTGGTGCTGCCCTTTAACTCCGCCCTCAACCCCTTCCTCTACACCATCAACGTTATTATGGAGAAGCGCAGAATGGCGGCCGAAGCTCGCCTCCTGAGACTGCTCATACAGAGAGTTGGGTGCCGGGGCCTGGACAAGAGTATTCTGAAGACTTGCGCAGTAGATTACATAGGGACGCAGACAGATGTGACTGACTGACTTTAGTGGCTTCAGCGTGCCCTTGACATCATGGGTCTGTAATGTGTGTGATTATGTTTGAGTGCATGCGGATGTCTCAAGTGGGTCTGAACAATATACTACACGTCAGCCTCAGCATTACGTGATGTAGCATGCCACAGTACTAGACGTAACACTGAAAGATGGTTGATTTCCAGAGCCAGGTTGTTAGCGAAAAGTCCTCAGGCCTGCGGAGTTATTGCCTACGGGCTGGTTTATTTTCTCAAGTCTATGCAAATTGTGCACCTCCTTTAACGCATGTCAAGTGGAAGCCCGGATAGCAAAAGGCCTTCATAGCTTCAGAAAATGAAGTACAGGTCAGCCGTAATATAACGCCGCACACTGGAGCCACGCAAGCTTGCATTGTGTCATCAGGACATCAGCTACCCATTTTGTGACTGCATCGCTTACTAGATCTTTTGAGCCTTCCACTGAACACCTACTACATAAAGCAGTAGGGAGTACCCCCAGACGTCCCGCCATCCGCTGGAGAATATCCAGTCCTCACCCCGAGGGGGGATGCTAGAAAATATTCCCAAACAGATATTGGACCTGCTGAGTAGATTTAAAGTTTTTGCCGCCTACGACCGGTTTCGCCCCATGGGGAGGGGGGGGGGGGAGGGGGGCTCTTCAGGTGGGCATACGACGTAACCTGAAATTGCAAACACAACGCATGTACTAGAAGCCGCCTCCAGAATTTACTGGTAGCACCGCCAGCACAGCGCGGATTGCATCCCTAAAGCTTTATGAGGTGTTGCAGTGGAAAAAGACAGACTAATTTTGAAAACGCAACACCTAGGCAATTTTGTGGTGCAATTATTCTTTACGACGCCTTTACCGTTTTGAAAAACTGTACAATGATGTTCAAAACAGCCTTTTTCGACGGGCAAAGAAGACGGTTTGCCATAATTTATTTTAGTAGTTAAAAGAGATTTAACTTGTTCATATTTCCAGAAATGATTGTTTGTGTGTGTGTGTGTGTGTGTGTGTGTGTGTGTGTGTGTGTGTGTGTGTGTGTGTATGTGTGCGTCCGTGTGTACGCGTGCATGCACGTGTGTGTGTATATGTGCGTGTGTGTATTTGTGCGCGCGTTTGTGCAGGGGAGGAGCCCCGATTATGAAACAGTGCCTATTATGAAACACCCTGGTCCCGTCGAAACGGAATAACTTATCCAAAATCTGTCTGTGCAGCAATATAGAGCTACTTTACTGAGTCTTATCTCCGGTACAAAAATGTCAAGCGTGATGAAAACGAAAAGAGACCGAGAAAATGTTATTTTAGACTTTTGCTTCTTCTTGTTCACCATTTTAAAACAGCTACATCAGCATTCAGTTTTGTGATTTTTAAAAATTACCACTCTTGTCATGAAGAGCAATCTTCGGAGATCAGATAACCAGCGGCTTTCGTTTGGTTCTCTTTTTGTTATTTTGGAGGCATGCATTTTCCTGTAAAGGTATCTCGTTCCTATTATAAAACACAAAGAGCACCTAATATTTAACGTGTTTCATATTTATGACAGTGTTTCATATAAGAAGCTGTGCTTGTCTAAGGTACATATCGCAAAGGCAGAGAGGTGTTGGCTCAAGTCTGGGCTGACTGTTCATAAACAGATTCTGAATGGTTTGAAGTATACGATTACTCGCTTGACCACCAATGCCAAGACTGCTTTCATCTGCGCAAATGTTGCTGCAGCAAGTACTTGCAAAGAACTTTTCCGTGGGATGGTTGGACTCTTGGGTAAGACCAAATCTGTTCAACTGCCCAGAACACACCCAATCCGCGATCTCCCAGAACTGTTCTCTCGCTTTTTCTGTTCCAAAGTCAGAACAATACGTGACAACATTGACAAATGTGTTGATGCTCAGACATCTTGCTCATTTGAATCTAAGTGTTTTGCTAGCACTCCTCTTGCATGCACCAGTCCAGTGACTGAATAGGTAGTGCTAGACACCATGAGTAAAGATGTCTCTCAAGACCTGTGAGCTATACCCTGTGCCTTCGTCCCTTCTTATTGAATGTAGAGATGCAATTGTACCAGTTGTAAATGAGTCCCTCTTGCACGGCACTGTACCTACCTGTTTCACAACTGCAATTGTTAAGCCGCTCTTAAAGAAACCTTCACTTGATCCCAACAGTTTGAAAAACTACAGACCCGTATCCAACTTACCTTTTCTTTCAAAGCTTCTGGAAAAGATAGTGCTCACACAGCTGCTAGACCATATCAAGACTAATGGTCTGTGGCATATGTTTCAGTCAGCATATAGGTCTGGTCATAGCACGGATACAGCATTACTGCGTGTTGTAAATGACCTACTTGCTGCTAGAGATGAAGATCTAATCTCTGTTCTGACTCTGCTCGATCTGAGCGAAGCGTTTGATACCATTGACCATGACATTCTACTTGCCCGCCTTCGTGATGTGTTTGGCATTCAAAGCACTGCACTGAAAATTTTCCAATCCTACTCTATTGGTCGCTTGGAGATGGTTTCAGTGGCAGGATTTTAGTCCTACCCTGTTGAGCTGCTTTGTAGCGTCCCACAGGGGTCGGTCTTGGGGCCTGTTCCTTTTTACTTTGTGTATACAGCCCCTGTCGCATGTCATTGAGCGTCATTTTGTTTCTTATCGTTTATATGCAGATGATACAGAATTGGTCAAACACTCCCTTCGCGAACATGTTGATCGGATGGTGCAGTCTATGGAGGCTTGTATTTGTGATGTTCAGAAGTGGACCACACAGAACAAGCTCCAGCTGAACAGTGACAAAACGGACTCCCTCTGAATGACGTGCTCCTCTACGTGCAGTGCTGATCTTCCTGAGTCAATGATGGTGGGCTCGGCCAGTAACTTGGGTGTCATTTTTGACAACAGGCTGACAATGAAGGAACAAGTGTAGAAAGTTTGCCAGCTTGCCTTCATTGAACTCAGAAGGATCAGCACTGTTCGACATCTGCTGACTGTTGAAGTTACCAAAACACTTGTTACCTCCCTTGTGCTGTCCCGAGTAGACTATTGCAATTCTCTTTTGTCCGGTGTTCCGCAAAATCATTTTGACCCAATCCAGAGAGTCATGAACTGTGATGCACGTCTGATTTTTCGCGTACCGAAACGTGAACACATTATGCCTCCACTAGCTGATTTGCACTGGCTGCCAGTTTCATAAAGAATTCAGTGTAAAGTCTGTGTTATTTGTTTCAACATCATTTC
Source organism: Semisulcospira habei (assembly GCA_036245525.1). Taxonomy (NCBI): domain Eukaryota; kingdom Metazoa; phylum Mollusca; class Gastropoda; family Semisulcospiridae; genus Semisulcospira; species Semisulcospira habei. The sequence goes on along the minus strand of BTPG01000003.1, from coordinate 46,860,166 downwards.
TGGTTCTGACCCTCCTTACTTATCTGATCTTGTCCAGCTGTATAATTATATCTTCTCGCTCACTACTCTCTGCTTCAGACGCTCGTGTTTACCGTATCCCTAGACGTAATAAGGTCACTCAAGGTCATTGTGCATTTTCGTATTTTGGTCCCATTACATGGAACGCTGTCCCAGTTGATCTGCGTCACTCATCATCTCTTTCAATTTTCAAATGCAAGCTTAAAACACACCTTTTCTCTGGCTCAGGTGGTGGAAAAGCTGGACAGTACAGCCATTGCGTATGGGATGGAAATCAGTGCAGAGAAGACCAAACTGATGACAAATAACACCAGTGGCATTGGCACTGACGTCATGATTGAAAGCCAAAAAAACTGGAAACAGTTAATAAATTCAAATACTTAGGAGCCATTGTGACAGATGAGGCATCAAAACCAGATATACTATCCAGGATTGCGCAGACAACAACAGCACTGACAAGATTGAAGACCATATGGAGGGACAGAAACATCACACTCTGCTCCAAGATCAGACTGATGCGCTCCTTAGTCATCTCAGTGTTCTTGTATGCCTGTGAGTCATGGACCCTCACAGCAGACCTTGAAAGGAGGATACAAGCCACTGAAATGAGATGTTTTCGAAGGCTGCTTGGCATTTCATACAGACATCAAATCACAAACGAGCATGGGCAGCAGAATCAGGCAAGCCATCGGGCCCTATGAAGACATATTAGCCATGATGATAAAACGCAAACTGAAATGGTATGGGCCTGTCACGCGTTCAGCAGGGCTTGCCAAAGCAATCCCGCAAGGCACTGTGCAAGGAAGACGAAAGAGAGTAAGACAGAGGAAAAGATGGGAGGACAATATCTCAGAGTGGACAGGCTGGGTGATACGCTAAGAATGGCAGAGAACAGAGAGGAATGGAGGGAGCTGGTTGCCAAGTCATCAGTGATGCCCCAACGGTCGGCAAGACTACAGGATATAGATAGATAGATAGATGGATAGATAGATGGATAGATAGATAGATAGATAGATAGATAGATAGATAGAGAGAGAGAGAGAGAGAGAGAGAGAGAGAGAGAGAGAGAGAGAGAGAGAGAGAGAGAGAGAGATAGAGAGATAGAGAGATAGATAGATAGATATATAGATAGATAGATAGATAGATAGATAGATAGATAGATAGATAGATAGATAGATAGATAGATAGATAGATAGATAGATCCAGCTTTCCAGTCTAATGTAGGTCAAACTTTTACAACATTGTAGCAAAAATACGCAGTCAACACAAAAATCGCTCGCAATTCTCCGTGCAAAAGGAAATGAATCCTACTAAAAAGGTATGTAATTCTTATCCAAGATAACTAAAATTAATATCGGATCTTTCCTATGACACACACATGCTCTCAAACGAATAAAACAAGCACAAACGTGACAGCTTCTGAGGAGGAAAAACTAAATGCAGTAGCTTTTATTCCCCCATACACAGAACATTTTACACACACTTGCTGACCGTGCCTGATCTATGACCTTTCGAAAGAGGCAATAAAATTAATATGCATAGACAGTGTAACCCCTCGCAACATTTCCACTGCAAAGTTCACATACGAACTACCTGTAACAGCAACAACCTAACATAAATAGCTTTCTAACTTCCTGTGACTTAGGTTAACATAGTAGAGCTGCAAACAAAAGTTTTATCATCAGGTTTTCCTTTGGCAAGTTTAAATGAAAATATAACTAGTTTCTTTACAAAATTCGCAAGTTTATCGACCTTTGTAACCTCCGGGTACTCCGGTTCTTTCACCCCCACCCAACCCTCCCCCCCCCCCACCCCCACACTTTGGTACCGGTTACAGGCCACTTTACAAATTTCAAATACAAGCGATCAAAAATCTCTGTAACTTCAGTAGCTGAACTGGCCCTTCGTTTGTCTTGTACTGTGTTTGTCTTAAATGGCGTAAATCCGTGTCTGTTACATGAGTGTGCGTGTTGGGTTTCAGTTCGCGGCCTTTTGAGTCGATTCGCCCAAAATTGAGAAAAAGCGCCTATATAATAACGGTATTATTATTATTATTATTATTAACCTTGACCTTTCATAGAGGTCAGCACAAATGACAGTCAAATCTTTTATCAAATAAGATCACAGTGCCAAATTAGTGACTTTGATGGTCTCTCAGAAATTTAAAATGATAAAAGCTTTAACAATTAGTATCTAACGGATGATGGATGGATGGACTAAAGTTGGACCTATGGCAGACTCCTCATTATATTTAACTGTGTGCTAGACATCTCGCATACCTTAAATTTCCAACGAAATGTAAGTGGAACTTCTATAAAGGACACATTCACACTGTTTCATGATAGGAGACCTGGTGTTTCATATTAGGCAAATGGTGCCTAATGTGAAACAATGTGTCACTTTATGGAAACTGGAACGGCTTCTGCATCGATTCGAGTTTTGAAATTTGGCTTTGTCCGAAGACGCATCAATATAATCTCTATCAAACTCTAGTGTTGGATTGATTTTACCTTTCTTTGGACGGTCGCGCGAGATGTTTTTGCTTAAGTGTTTCATACATGGGTCTCCTGACCTTGTGTGTAAGGATCAGGGTTTTATTTAACGGCTTTTCACACATTGGCGATATTAGACATAAATAAATAAATAAATAAATAAATAAATAAATAAATAAATAAATAAATAAATATTTAAAAAAAAAACCATCCAAACACACAACTCGTTAATATCAAAGAATAGCAGCAATTAACATTCAAACCCATACACAAATTAGCCATAATTAGTTTACCCATCGGACTATGAATTACGATATTAACTGTTTGAATTGCAATATTACTATGTAAGATGCCATACTTAGTGTCTGCTAATTTTTCAACTTCTATGTTATCTGTGTCAACCGATTCGTTGTAATAGCACTTTCACAGATTTAAGCACTCGCATTTGATGTCTTTTCAAAATTTTGTTTTCCAAGAATTTAGTCTTAACTTGTATATCAACGAAGCTGTTTTTCTTGAACAAGGTGGAACATGATAAGTATATTTCATATACTTTGTGAAAAAAAAGTTTAGCACAGAGTACATTTCATGTAGATATAACTGCATAGTGTTACAAACTGCTCGGTTTTCTCTATGTATAGATCCCTTTGTTGCTTGTCTAACACAAATTTCATTCCAATAAATTTTGCAGTGTCAGGGTATCCAAAGTAAATACATCCCTATTCATCTGGACATAATACAGCTGATAATATGTTTTATTTCATATAGTAAGTATTTTCTTGTTTTACATTCCCAGCTTTTTACACTACATAGGACATATTTAGAATCGACACAAATCAAAATGTTAAATATGTCATAAGGTATAAGTTGAATAGAATTTAGTGCCACAAAAATCGCAAACAGTTCAGATGTAAACATAGATAATCCTTTACCGAGATAAAAAAAAATTCTTCACTTTGAGATCTGGAATAACAAAGCATGCACCACAGTCCGAAGAATCTAAGACAGACCCATGTGTTAAATTTTCAAATGTTTAAAATATGTTTTCTGTAATTTTTCTTTTACTAAATTTGCTAAAACGTTTACATCCTCATTTTTTTTTTAAATCTGTGTAAACTATATCGAAAGTAGCATTAATATGTTTCCACGGAGGTATAGTAGGTATTACTGGTAAAACTGCTTCAGACTATCTATCTATATCTATCTATATTATTATTTTATTATTACATGGTATTTATATGGCGCATTTCTCATATTTATAATATAACTCAATGCGCAGAATGTAGCCGCGAACTGAACCCAACAAGCACGCTCACGTGAATCACACGCATTCACTCACACACTGTACGTAAACACAGAACATTCACGTGGTGCTAAGGGCAAGCTCAAGCGAGCTACTGACTGTATTTGGAAATCGTTTTGTATTTGAAATTTTTTATTAAGTTGGCTGAAACTGATACCAAAGTGAAGGGGGAGGAAGAGCCGGAGTACCCGGAGAAAAAACCCCCGACGGTCCGCCCGAATTAACGGTGACACTTACTAGAGGAGAAAAATCCGACGCCGGAACCCGGAATCAAACCTCGCACCTTTAGCATTGGTGGCAGGCGCCTTAACCACTGCGCCACGAACCGCCCCAATATATCCCGTAGTCTTGCCGACCGTTGGGGCACCACTGATGGCTTGGCAACCAGCTCCCTCCATTCATCTCTGTTCTCTGCCATTCATAGCGTATCGCGCATCTTCAGTCCTGTCCACTCTGAGCTATTGTCCTCCCATCCTTTCCTCTGTCTTCCTCTCCTTCGACCTCCTTGCACAGTGCCTTGCAGGATTGTTTTGGCAAGCCCTGCTAAACGCGTGACATGCCCATACCACTTCATTTTGCGTTTTTTCACAATGGCTAATAGGTCTTCATATGCCCCGATGGCTTGCCTGATTCTTCTTCCCACTTCCACGTTTGTGACGTGATCTCTGTATGAAATGCCAAGCAAGGTCTGCTGTGAGGGTCCATGACTCGCAGGCATACAAAAACAGAGATGACTAATGAGGGCATCAGTCTGATCTTGGAGCAGAGTGTGATGTTTCTGTCCTTCCATATGGTCTTCAATCTTGTCAGTGCTGTTGTTGTCTGTGCAATCCTGGACAGTATTTCTGGTTTTGATCCCTCATCTGTCACAATGGCTCCTAAGTATTTGAACTTATTAACGGTTTCTAGTTTTTGGCTTCCAATCATGATGTCAGCGCCAATGCCACTGGTGTTATTGGTCATCAGTTTGGTCTTCTCTGCACTGATTTCCATCCCGTACGCAATGGCTGTACTGTCCAGCTTTTCCACCAGCTGAGCTAGTTCCTTCTGTGTTCCTGCAAGGCCATCAATGTCGTCCGGTAGCGGAAGCCTTCCAGGCAAAGATAGGCGGAAAATTCGCACCACTGCTACTTCTAGGTGCAGAAGGCATGGACGTGGACACACTGATCGACACATTTAACACTGCTGTAACCCAAACAGCCAGTGAGATCCTTGGCAAACACCGACAAACAAAGAAACCTTGGGTTACAGCTGACATCTTTGTTCTGTAACAAGCGTCGAGAATTAAAGTAAAAGAAATCAGAGGTAGAAAGAGCTAAACAATAAAGGGAAATTAACCAGGATATCAAGAAAAGCATGAAAAAGGCAAAGAATAAGTGGATTGAAGATAAGTGTAAACACATAGAAGTAAATCTGAACAAAGATAATAGCAAAAAAAGCATACCAGCTGGTGAAAGACCTGACCAGTGTAAATCAAGGACACTCCTCTATCATTCAAGAGAGGGAAGGGAACTGTCTTACGGAAGACCAAAACATACTGAAGAGATGGACAGAGTACTGCTCAGATTTGTACAACCACCGAGCTACAGGGGACCCAGGCATACTTGTCAACCCACCCGTGACCAACAATGACAACTATCCCATCCTCCGAGAAGATGTAGAGGCTGCAGTGAAGTCGCTGAAAAAAGGGAAGGCAACAGCAGCAGACAACATCCCTGCAGAGCTAGTCCAAGAAGGGGGAGAAAACATGATAAGCGCCTTACTAATAATCTGCAATAAGATCTGGTAGTCAGGGGATTGGCCCACACCATGGACCCAATCACTTATAATAACTCTCCCAAAAAAGGTATCTTACATCAATGCCAGAATTATCGCACGATCAGTCTTATATGCCACCCAAGCAAAGTCATGTTAAAGATCCTGCTGAACAGGCTGAAGCCACAGGCAGAGGAAATCATAGCTGAGCAACAGGCAGGCTTCAGACCAGGGCGCAGCACAACTGAGCAGATCTTCAACCTGAGAGTTCTATGTGAGAGGTACCTACAGCACCAGCAAGGTCTCTATCATGTCTTTGTGGATTTTAAGAAAGCGTTTGACAGGGTGTGGCATGCAGCCCTTTGGTCCACAATGAAGCTATACAACATTAATGCCAACCTGATGAAAGTCGTAGCAAACCTTTACAACAAGGCCACTAGCGCAGTCTGCTTCAACAGCAAAATAGGAAACTGGTTTAGGACTACAGTCGGAGTCAGACAAAAATGCTTGCTCTCACCTACTCTTTTCAACATCTTCCTGGAAAGAATCATGACAGACGCTCTGAAAGATCATGAAGGATCTGTCAGTATTGGAGGCAGAACAATCACGAACTTACGCTTTGCGGACGACATTGATGGCTTCAGACTAGATATCTATATTGCTGTTTTCTATAGCATCTTTGACATAGTTGCGTATAGGTATAAGATTCGGGATTGTTTTGCGCTCTCTTCTGGATATCCACATCTGCATCTAAAAATATGTCTTCTCGTACTGAATTTTCGACGGACAGGCTTCGGACAACGTATTTTGCAGTTGCTAATTTACGTTGGTCTGATAAATACAGAATACTTCCTTCTTTATAGGCTTTTTAAATATTAGTATGAACTGGCTAGTATTAACTGGCGCTCCAAGGGCTAACTTTACTGCTTTACTATCAATACTTTGTATTTTCTTTAAAATTGTAGCTGCGTCAGTAAAGTGGACTTCCTGTCATTATAAGTGTTGATCGAACTAAAGATGTAACAAGGTGTAAAAAAGTTTTAATGTCCTGACTACATGGTTGTGAGTTTATAATTTTTAACAAACTAAGTCTTTTTCTTGCTTGATTTAATATGTTTTTAATATCTATTCTCCAAGATAATTTTGATGTAAAATGTACGCCTACAACTTTTCACTCTTTTGGTAGTTTAAAGGCGTTCCTTTTAGGGATAATTCAGGTAATGTTTTTAGCACTTTTTCCATTATTGAAAAGCATTAGACTTTTTTTCCCGCAGACAGTTCTAGGCCATTTTCTTTCATATAGTTTGATAATTTGTCCAATTCAATCTGATAATTTTTAGAACGTAATCTACGATTCATTCTATTGTACGTTTTTTTTTAGATTAGTGTTTATCGATACAGCAATATTATCTGTATAATTATTGTGCCACAGTTGAGTTCTGTGATAGAGTTTTGGGGGTCGTAAATTAACACAATAAATAAAAGTGTAAAATTATCGATTATGGAGGAATGCCCATATCTATTTTCTTAAAGGTTGAATAACTGTTACTAACTTTGGTGCAGACAAATCTATCAGACACAAAGCTTTTAGTATACTCATACATAAACCCGGTTATGCCAATCTGTTTGATTTTGTATAATAATCTAGCATGCCAAACACTATTATAAGGCTTTTTTTACGTAAAACAAGTTGCTAATAAACTTTTTCTTCTTGAAAATTGTTTTATATAATGTTATTTGTGAGTTTAATTTACTGGTCTGTCGTACATCTACCTTTCCTATAAACACGCTTGATTAACTGGAATTATATCCTGTTTTTCACAGTGATGAAATAGCCGATTTATATAATCTTTTCCATTACTTTGCAAGGTTGTGATGTCAGTGCAATAGGTCTGTAACTACTAATCAATGTACCTGTTTTACCCGATTTGAGTACTGAAACTACTACTTTTAAAAAAAAATTTAATTCGTGTTTTTGCATTATATACACATATCACAAGATACAAAAAAAAACTACAATGCACAATACAGCAGCCTACGATACAGCACAGAATACACTACAATAAAGTACACTGCAAAACAATATAAAACATAGTAGCACAAAACAATGCGGGAGTACAATACAACAACAAAAATTACCTTACACGCGTAAATGCCCCCCCCCCCCACCCCCACCCCCCCCCACCCCCACCCCAAACACACATTCACACACACGTAAACGCCGATGTACTGCCAGGCTAAACCACAACATTGGGAAAAAAAGAGGAGAAGATTGCCATACTATGAGAGATTCGAAAAGGTGAAGAAATATTAAGAAGAAAGTGTATGTGGGGTAGTGTCTACTGACAGAAAAGTGCTCTGTATGGAAACCAGTCTATTGAATTTTTAAGTTTGGCCTATGATCCCATATATGTACTTTTCCACTTTAAAGCGACCTTACATACAGTTAATGAAGTGTTCAATTCTTGGCTGAGCTTCCTGTAACCTGCATTTATAAATATGAAACTTGGCAACCAGAATCATTAGGTCTATAACAATGTCTGACTTGAAATTTTTGGTAGTTCCAAAAAGCACCAACTCCTTACAAAAGCTAAGAGTTGCACAGTTTGCACAATCATACTGTAACCACTTTACCATGTCTGTCCAAAACTTCTGTACACAAGGACACTCCCAAAAAAGATGGGTAATAGTTTCTTCCTCATGCTGACAGAATGTACACATTGCCGTGTTGGACAGTTTACGTAAAAACAAAAAGCGTTTTGTAGGCAAGAGTCTGTGTATCAGCCTTAACTGAAACCACCTGAGCTGACAGTCAGGGGTTGTTTTAGGTGATTTCAAAAATATACATTTCCATTCTGGTAGGTCACCAAACATTTCCTTCCACTTTTGAACACAGACAGGACAAGACTTTATTTTCACAAGAGTTGCATGGGGCGGTCCGTGGCGCAGTGGTTAAGGCGCCTGCCACCAATGCCAAAGGTGCGAGGTTCCAAAACGGGTTCCAGCGTCGGACTTTTCTCCTCTGGTAAGTGTCACCGTTAATTCGGGCGGACCGTCGGGGGTTCTTTCTCAGGGTACTCCGGTTCTTCCACCTCCCACCCACCCCCCATCCCCACCCCCCACACTTTGGTACCGATTTCAGGCCACTTTACAAATTTCAAATACAAGCGATCAAAAGTCTCTGTAACTTCAGTAGCTGAACTTCGTCTGTCTTGTACTGTGTTTGTCTTAAATGGCGTAAATCCGTGTCTGTTACGTGAGTGTGCGTGTTGGGTTTCAGTTCGTTGCGCTTTGAGTCGATTTGCCCAAAAATAAAGAAAAAGTGACTAAATAATAATGGTATTATTATTATTATTATTATTATTATTATTATTATTATTATAAACCATGTTTGATCCACCTTCTAAAATGAGGAACCATACCTTGCTATCAGACTTTATATTGTCACCAGCCGGTTTAAGTGCTGTTGAGTCAACATAAACAATAATAATAATAATAATAATAATAATAATAATAATAATAATAATAATAATAATAATAATAATAATAATAATAATAATAATAATAATAATAATAATGGCAACTTATATAGCGCTTATCCTTACATAAGCTCTAAGCGCTTTACAAATAAAGAGTGGGAGTGGAGGGGGGGGGGGGCATAAAACCAAAGAAACAACGGATTCTACAATACACACTCGCGCGTACGCACACACACTCACACACACACACACACACACACACACACACACACACACACACACACACACACACACACAGGTGCATAATGACAAAGAACTGAGCTACATTGGGGTATCGAACAGGTGGGTCTTAAGGGCAGATTTAAAGGCAGTGAATGAGGAAGAATGTCTGATGTCTATAGGTAGTGAGTTCCAGACAACAGGTCCAACGTGCGCAAAACAACGGTCACCTCTGGGTTTGTATTTGAAGAGCGGGACTGAGAAGACGCGTGTCACTACTTGAACGGAGGGAGCGGGAGGGAGTGTATAGTTGAAGAAGATCAGCGAGATAGACGGTGGTAGAGTAGTTAATAGCTTTGTAGCACAGACAGGCGATTTTGTACGAGACTCGTTGTTTAACTGGCAGCCAATGAAGTTGTCTCAGAATAGGAGTGATGGGCTGATGCTGTGAGGCTCGGACGATGAGACGTGCAGCACAATTCTGAACTCGCTGCAATTTCTGAATGAGAAACTGAGGGAGGCCAGCTAAGATGGCATTGCAGTAATCAATGCGGGACAAGACTAAGGAGACGACCAGTTTGGTGGTAGCTTCAGTAGTGAGGTAATGACGGATAGACCTGGTGCGTCTTAATTCCAGAAAAGCAAGTTTGCAGACATGATTTACATGGTCCTTCATTTGAAGATCTTTATCAAGAAAAACGCCCAGATTGCGAACTGAATCAGAAAATGGAATAGGTGCGTCACAAATGCGCATAGAGTCAGGAGAATTGGGCAGCAGTCGAGAGGCACCGACAAGAAGAGCTTCCGTCTTGCCCTCGTTTAACTGAAGTTTATTTTCACACATCCAGGACTTAACATCTGAGATACAGTTCTGAACATCTGAAATAGCCTGACTGGAGCTGTTTGGAGGTGCAGATTTCCGAAGTTGTGTATCATCCGCATACATGTGATGATCGGTTGAATGCGATGCGATAACCTGCGACAGAGGCTGAGTGTACAGCATTAATAGAATGGGGCCCAGGACAGAGCCCTGGGGGACACCAAACTTTAGTGCAGCAGCTTCAGAAAGAACGTTCTTGACAGAGACGTTGATCTGACGGGAAGACAGATAAGAGTGAAACCAGGTGAGAGCTTTACCAGAAATACCAAAGTAGTTTTCTAGACGTTGGAGCAAGATGGAGTGGTCAATGGTGTCAAACGCAGCTGATAGGTCTAACAGGGCAAGAACTGAGATCTAGTTTTTATCGTAGGCACTGATTACACCAGTATACAAGAGAAAATTAGTTGAGACCTCAGGGTACACCAGCTTAAATTGCACAAAAGAGAGGAGTTTGCCATTTTGGTCTAAAAGATCACCAATTGCCACAATTCCATTTTTTTCCATTCATGTAAATGTACAGTTCTTCTATCTCTTATTATATTTTTTATTATAGTGTATAGACTCGGACAGCAACTCATTAAAATGTGTTGGTGCACATCTATTACACAATGTCTTAAAGTGTTTGGCAACATCAGCCCAAAAACTGTTTTTGCATTGATGCATCAACCCATTTGCAAATTCCCCACCAAATATCTGTATATCTCTAAACATAGGACAACAAATCAACACTAACCTCTGCAGTTGAGAGTCACACCCAAATAGCCGGTTCAACCAGCTGACTTACTGAAATACTACTGACTGCTTCCAGACAGTAGGAAGAGATCCACTAAACCAACATTTGCGGTAAAATTTATGTAGTAATTTTTCCAGGGTTCATATAAATGATTAAGTAGTTTGCAAGAAATTCCGTCTATAACCACTGCACTAGAGGTATTTGCAAACGACTGTCAAAAATCTAGGAATTCATTATATTCAATTGAAGCGTTTATTTACTGAGAATGATTAGGAACTGGATCTTGTTATTCTGCTTTTACTTCTTCTTGTTTTCTGAGGTTTATGTTTGGTAAACTAAGACTTGATGTGAGACTGCTTTCTGCAAATATATTAACGAAGGCTTCAGATTTATCTACTGCAGTAGGAATTGTGTTGCCTTCAACTGCTATCAGATACACTTGGATACACTTAAAATTTGTATCCATTTTTTTATTTCTGATATTCTTTTTAAACCTTATATGTATCTTTTGGTTCAGACACTTCATTTGTACACAACGCATCTCAGTGATTCTTTTTGGCACTTGCACTATTCCGTTACATTGTATTTTTGTGTTCTCTATTTCACTAAAGTTCTCATTACCCTTATCAGATTAATTTCGTTATCATTTTTTTAAAAAATCTTTCCTCTTATTATTTACCGCTTGTTCACATTCTTTATTTCACCAAATATTATCTGAATATTTCCTTTTGATTTTCCTTTGCATTTTGGTTTATAATTTTAGCAGCAGAAAGTACAGCTTTTGTAATATTTCCGTAAAATGTATCTATAATTTCATGTGTGTATGTGTGCGTATGTGTGTATGTATGCATGTGCGTGTATGTGAGTTTGAGAGTGTGCATGCGTGTGTATGTGTGTGTGTGTGTGTGTGTGCGTGTGTGTGTGTGTGCCTGTGCGTGCCGGGAGGGGGAGGATAAGGGGGCGGGAAAGAGGGACGGAGGGGGGTTAGGGGGAGGAGAAAGAGTTCGTCCGTGCGCATGTGTGTGTGTGTGTGTGTGTGTGTGTGTGTGTGTGTGTGTGTGTGTGTGTGGTATGTGTACGTTCGAACATATGTGTGTGCACACATGCGTGCGTGCATACATGTGTGCGTTGGTACGTGCTTCAGCGTGTACGCTTATGTTCGTTTACTGCCCGGGAGTCTACAGACGCCAATCTGTTCAAGCATCACCATTAACTCATTCTACCCCAGACACACCACAGCAAGATAAGGATCGACCATGATACTTCAAGGGTGATTCCAGAATAGCTTGGCGCCTATGGGCGCCAAGCTATTCTGTCATCAACCTTGAACTATCATGGTCGATCTGTGTCCTGCACTGCAATGCAGTCTTCAGAGGACAACGGCAAAATTTTGGGATTTCGGTGTTGGGGTAGAATGAGTTAAACTATTCTTGTCCTGTTGTAGTGTATCAGGGCTGGATGGGCTACCGCTTTCGAGAAGTGTCACATTCAAATACGTAGCTATTTGCAGCTTATCCGGATGCGGCATGTCTGGAATGATTTCACGAGGACTCAACAATACACTCATTTTTCGTGTCAAACTTACTTTTCAACGCACTGAAAAATTGATCAAACTGCATGTCATATATCTATTTTCTCCTTTCTGTTTGTTCTAGATTTGCTAACGAAATGAGCACAGGCCCTCATGTATTTGTATAGCCTGAGCGATTCTCATGAGCTCCTGTCGTTTAAGTCAGATCATTCGGATCTGTGCATTTCAATGAGATCGTGAGAAGTTTCGCTTCACACTCGAAACTCTGCTGACGCAAGTTTGCAAAGGGCATAGATATTCATATATTCGGATACCTGTGAAAGATACTTTAGATCTCAAAGCATTGCTAGCATACGAGCAACCATTCCTCTTGTAATAGCTTGACTTTCGTTCTAATAATTATTTAACCAATGCCATTCAGAAGGTGGCGGCAACAGGAATAATTATAAGAAGTTGCAGCCAAAACGCTGTGCTTGAACCCTGCTGAAAAGCACTGATGAGTAGCTGTGTTTGTTTGCAATGATTAATAACAAATTTAGCAAGCACCATACACATGTATGAGTACATCCTAAAGAACTTTCAAAGTCTCAAATATTGTCATGATTCCCCCATCAATTTCTGGGATAATGTGGATCTGTGTCAACTTTCCACCCAAACGGCAGGTTCCAGAGCATTGTGCGGACTCTCTCGTAAAAAGCGAGATTTGAAACTTTGATATACATTAACACCGTACAGTTCAAGCGTACAGTTTAAAACAAGACAGGGTATCTCGGGTACAGTTTAACATAGGACACGGTGTATGGTGTCATAAAAAGTATACTATAGTGACCACTTCAACGATACTGATAGTAATACACTTATGGTAAATCCTATACCTGATATACACTGTTGGCATCAAGTTTACCTGCAGCCTGTCTGAAGGTCATTCATATTGATACTCAACTGTGTCTTTGACAGAGACGTGTAGATGTTCATCATGAAGGACATTGCGACATACCCTAGCGCTGTCATGGTTTTCCTCATGGTGTATGACGGCATTCTCACAAGTGCGACGTCACAAAGTCCAGACAGCGAATTGGACAAGACTCTCCACCCAGACATCCAATGGGACAGCACTCTCCAAACAGACAGACCATGGGATAACACGCTCCGAACAGACAGTCAACACGAGAAGTCTATGCACCCAGATAACCAATTGGGCAAGACAGTCTACCAAGACAGCCAATGGGGTATGACTCCTTACCCAAAAAGTCAGTGGGACAAGACTCGAATTTCAGGCAGCCAATGGGATGAAACTACCCATCCAGACAGACAGCTGGACAGCACTCTCCGGTCACATAGCGTATGGGGAAAGACTCTCTATTCAGACGACAGCGTCACAACAGACGCATTATTTGCAAAGTCAGAATCCGTTGTGTCGACTGCTGTCAAACCATCCATACAGCCTACCAAAAGATCAAGCGTCCAGTTTAACATCCAGTCTGCCAGTCAGCCTACCATCCATCCGAACACCAGTCAATCAGCTATCACGTCAGCCAGTGAGTCATCTATAAAACCAAGCAACCGGTCAACCCTACAGTCAATCAACCAATCTGCCTTCCAATCACCAAGCCCGTTTTCCGTCCAGTCCTACAACCAGTAAGCAATCCAAACGACCAGACAATCATTATCCTTTGCATCAGACAGTCAGCCATCCTTCTCCAACAGATATCAGTCATTCGGTCAACCAGCCACTTAGCCATCCACCCAACCAGAAATTCAGCAACTCATTTTGTTCGCGTCGGATGATAGCTTATGAAAGTAACCCGCCTGCTTAGTAGGAACTCTGGGCAAATTGTAGTACCACACAAAGCGTTATTTCTATTACTAATGACAAAAAGACGCCTATACCTGACGTCAAACTCTAATTTTAAAGTTAAAACAACTCACTTCCATGCTCCACACATGCGTCATTTTAATATGCAAAGGTCTTATTACGTCACTTCATGTTACAAGTCGTGTTACGTCACTTAAGCATGTGATTATTTTCGATCGTTGGTCCATTTTTTAAGTCCCTTCTATTTATTGAAGGGACTTTTTAGGACGGGTCGCGGTGGGGCGAATTTAATAGTATGTCTATGATTTCAAAGGCGGCCAGGCTAAACCTCTAACAATTGAAGTAACAAGAAAAAAATACGTCATGTCTAGTTACGCTAACCTTGCTGCTGAACGTACGTTTCCGAGCGAAGCGCCGTATTTATGTATGTATGTTTGCGTGTGTGTATGTAAACAACAAAATCTCCAATATTTCTGTAAACACAAGCTTTAAACTTGGTGAAATACTTTCTTAAGTGGGTGGCTAAGAGAGCCTATGCGCATATTGTAATTGAATGTCTCATTAAAGACGTAAACAACCGTTTATATGAAGTCGGTTGACCAAGATTAGAGTCCGTAATTATTGAACTTTTACATATAGCTAGTTTGGAGAAAGACATTGGATGAGTTCGTTAGCCAGCTTTGTGTCCTTTTAACTTCGTTAGTAAATTAATTCTTTTCCCAAAAAAAACTAAAACACACAACAACAAAAAAAAAACACAAAAAAAACCACCTACCTTCTGGAGAAACTCAAAGAGTAGCGGTGACGTAAAAGAGGCAACTCCGTCGTCACTGACATAATACTCTAAATATGACGTCATTCTCTCTTGCGAGTGAGTCTCTCTGTCTCTGTCTCTCTGTCTCTCTGTCTCTGTTTCTGTCTCTGTCTCTCTCTCTCTCTCTCTCTCTCTCTCTCTCTCTCTCTCTTTCTCTCTCTCTCTGTCTCTCTCTGTCTCTCTCTCTCTCTCTCTCTCTCTCTCTCTCTCTCTCTCTCTCTCTCTCTCTCTCTCTCTCTCTCTCTCTCCCATCATCGTATACATTTCCTCCAGCGTGAGTCCCTATGTATATATTATTAACTGTTATTGATATTTGTGCGCATTATTTGCATTGCTTTTTTTCAGTTTATTTCTTCATGTTTCGATTTATTGTGTTTCTCTTACTCTTTGCTATTAATGTTTCTTTTCTAACAGGACAGTTTGTAAGAGAGGCGTTTCGCCTAAAACTTTATCCTGTCAATAAAACGTTTCATCATCATCATCATCATCATCATCATGATCTCCCTCTCTCTCTCTCTCTCTCTCTCTCTCTCTCTCTCTCTCTCTCCCCCCTCTCTCTCTCTCTCTCTCTCTCTCTCTCTCTCTCTCTCACACACACACAAACATGCGCGCATCACCAGGAGGAATAGATCCTCATACGTCTCTTGGAGATATTTGGAGCGCGCGCGCACGCGCGCACTAACACATACACACACATCGACGCGATTTCAGAAGAGCATGCAGGTGACCCGTGTACTTAGTATATCATGTGGCTAGAAAAGTCAATTGCTTTCACACAAATTATATCAAGACTGAAATTATACTGTGAATGTTCTAGTTTTGTCACCCTTTTCTCAAGCCTATGAAAGAAAAGTGAAACTCGTATCATGTGAAATATAAAATTACGTAAAAACTAAAACTTAGCAATGACAAATGATGCTTGACAAATCAATGACTCGTATGTCCTGCGCCCATTATAGAACTCATTGCCGCATTTGCAGATCTGCGAGACTTTTTCAATAGGAGATAATTCAACATCAGAATCAGGTCGAAGACGAAAGGTAGAGAGCATTGACAGCGAGGACAGCTCTCATATTGAAAGGACTGTGTGGGTTATGGTTCATCCCATCTTGTTTTGTTGCTAGGTAGGTTGCTAAGTAAGTCGAACATTGGTAATTCAACTATATAATTCCATGCGAATGGTATAAAGTCTTGGCTGATTGTTAATATCTTTCTCTGTGTTTTTTCTCTAACAGAACTGGCATTGACAAACTTTGGAGAAATCAGCTATCACAAACCACCTGGTCCGTCACCCTAATGGGTTTTAATGGAGATTTATTCACACCTTACGCACACAACACATACGCCCTACTTGATCTGCCTGAGCCGAACGTAATGATCAGCTTTCCCCATTTTGACCTACAGGACAGCCCGGGATGTCAGGCGGATAAACTGACTCTCTTCAAAGTGGAACACAGACAGGGAGATCCGGAATATACACCGCTGTGGTCACATTGTGGAGAAAGGTACATTGCACCCCAGGTTTATAGTCATCCCATTGCCATACGTTTCATTTCTGACGACTCTGTGTCCAGTACCGGCTTCAAGATGCTGTACTCCATCCACCCGGTGTCCGAGTTACCCCAGCAGCTGGACTCGGGTCTCTTCAACTGTTCCGTGCCTCACTACACCACCTTCCATCTGCACTTCCACTGTAACCTGGAGACGGAGTGTGTGGCGGGAGAAGATGAGGCACACTGTCCCTACACCAGCAGAAACTGTGAAGCAGGAGACATTGAAGCCAGAGACAAGTGTTACCGTTACGTCACTGTACGGAGACAGATCACGTGGTACGACGCTGAAGAACTGTGCGGACGCTATGGCGAGAGACTGCCCATCCTGCGGACTTTTCATGTTATAGAAAATCCTATAGGGAAAGTTCTCAATTTCACTAGGAATTCACACCATGTCCTTGTCGGTGTAAACACGTATACGTTCGACGTCCTCTCGTTCATTCCGCCTGTCATGTCGCACAGCTATTACATGTCAACTCTTACCAACACCAGTCACGATCTGCACTGCGCCAACGTGGACACTTTCACAAGGACAAGAGAAAGGTATCTTATGTCATGTGATAAACATGTCTTTGTGTATTTTGTGATCTGTGATCGTGGCTATTATACTACCGCCACAACTTTTGACAAGGGCGGAGCAGTTAGGAAAAACGATCAGTCTCATGACTATCATGCCGATCTGTCTGCCTGCAATAACAGTGATCAATATATCCTTGTTTGGGACAGTGCGGTTGTGGAGGCCAGTCTCGTCACGAAAAAGCCCGTTTCTTTTAAATGTGACTTGTATGTATTGGCAAATGTGGGGTATTGTGTCACTACTGTCATTGAAACATTCAGACTTGAAAAGGTGCGCGATGTAGAAACGGGTGAACCAATTCTCAATGTTGTGTCGACGTTTTCCCTCCCAGAGACTAGCAGTTTAACTTTATTGCGCACTTTTGTCTATGATGAAAGAGACTTTGCTCACCCAATCGCCCTATCGTCCGGACTCAACATTATACGTTACTCACTGAGGCCATCAGAGGTAAAACACGTCTACCTCCGCCTCCGTGTGTTGGTCACTAACCTGTCTGGCAAAAATGTCTTGCTGCACGTGAAGACACAGCCAAACGGCGGCTACGTCACGTCTTTCGCTTTTGATGGACTGACTGGATACCTGCAAAAAACATATTCATCACTGAAATTGATTGCTTATGGTATTACAAACAGTTTCAGGCATTTTGACTTGGGATTAACCTGCCAAGATAGAACGGAAACACTAGACTTTTTTACGTTAGAAGAACAGTTTGTACTGAGGAAGTGTGGCAGGCAAGACATTCCCCCTTTGCTTTTCTCATTTCCCGTCCGAATCATTTTTAGAACGGGTCGATCTGTTTCGTACTCTACAGGCTTCAAGATGTTGTACTCCGTTCACCCGGTGTTCGAGATACCCCAAAGGCTGGACTCTGGTCTCTTCAACTGTTCCGTTCCTCACTACCCCACCTTCCAACTGCACTTCCACTGTAACCTGGAGACGGAGTGTGACGCGGGGGAAGATGAGGCACCTTGTCCCTACACCAGCACGGACTGTGGGCCAGGAGACATTGACGCCGGAAACAAGTGTTTCCGTTACGTCACTGTACGGACACAGATCATGTGGCACGACGCTGACGAACTGTGCAAGAGCCATGGAGAGAGATTGGTCAGCCCGCGGACTCCCACTGAGTGGGACGCGTTCAGAACAATTATAGGTTACGGCAAGAAAACTTTCGGTGTTTTTGTTGGTCTTAGTACGTCCCCCTCCACTCTGCACTCCATGTACAAGGACGTGTGGCGGTGGGCGGATCAGACCATGGCTTTTTACGTCAATGCTCGTGCTGGCAAGACGTCCAAACCCGCATGTGCCCACGTTCCTCCTGTCTACACTGACGTACTGCAGCCAATACCGTGTGACATGACCTTCTACGTACGTTACGTCCTCTGTGAGCGTGACAAGCCATCGAACCAAGACAAGCACACACTGCAAGTCCCCGACGATCCATTCACTGCTTGGACCAGCAATCAGACGGTCGTACGTTGCCCCAAAGGTCATGTGACCCACGATTTCCTGTCATGTGACCTGTATGCTGACTGTGGCGTGACCAAGTATGCGTCATCTTATCCAATAATCGGAACAGACGGCCTTCCTCTGTTTGCTTGTGACTCCGGCTACCAGACGCTGCACTACACGTTGGTGTGTGACCACAGACAGGACTGCAGTGACGGGTCGGACGAAACGTGGTGTGTGCATGACAGGTGTCCCGAGTCCCACGTCACGTGCAAGAACCAGCAGTGCGTGCGGCGGGACCAGTGGTGTGACGGCATGACGCATTGCCAGGACGGCTCGGACGAGGACTGTCCGCAGTACGTGCCCGCTGTGGCGCCCTCCCGCCCCCCGCCGGCTGTTGTCAGTCTCGATGGACATGGCGGCTACACCATCCGGGAACTTGGTCCCGCACACCTTTGTCCAGTGACGCACTTCCGGTGTTCGCAGCACGATTACTGCGTGCCGGTGTACTTGCGCTGTAACGGCGTGTACGACTGTGTGGGCCGTGAGGACGAGGCTGAGTGTGGCAGCTACACGTGTCCCGGCTTGTACCGCTGTCGCGCCTCCAGTGTGTGTGTGCACAGTGAGCACGTGTGTGACGGCGTGTTCCAGTGTCCCCAGCAAGACGATGAGTGGTTGTGTGACATTGCTTGTCCACAAGAGTGTCGGTGCCTGGGTCTGGCCTTCATATGCAATCAGACGTTTGGGGCGAGCTCTTCTCCCGGTATACGTTACCTGGATGCAAGCGGTTCGGGCATGACGCCGCATGACTTAGGGGAGAAGCACTACTTGGTCAGATTGAGTCTGTCACAATGCGGCCTGACCAAGGTCGCCAATATGACCTTCCCAAACCTGAGGTGGCTGGACCTCAGTGCTAATAAATTCACCAGTGTCAGCATGCAGACCTTTGTCGCTCTTAGGAACCTACGAGTGCTGCGATTAGCGGCTAACCCATTGACGTCACTGTTACCCCCTAGATTGGACGGACAGCACATCAATCTCCACACCCTGGACCTGTCCGGAACACAGCTAGTCACCTATGACGGGAGGACTCTGGCAGGTTTCTCACGGCTAATGTGTTTGAACATTTCTCACGGAGCTCTCTCCGCCATCACCGCGGAGGGTTTGAACTCCACACCCAGTGTGCAGGTGCTGGATGTGCGGGGATCTCCACTGGACGACTTTCCACACCAGCTGCTGCGACAGCTTGCCGCCATAGACACCGTTTACGCCAGTAACTTCAAGCTGTGTTGCCCGGCCGCGTTGCCTGACGGCTTCAATCCCAACAACTGTCACGCTCCAATGGACGAGATCGCCTCGTGTGACGACCTGCTCCGCTCCAACGCATACCGTGTCTTCCTGTGGCTCATGGCGGCCATGGCCACCACGGGGAATGCCGGGAGTATGGCTGCTCGCGTCCTGCAGGGAGAAATCAGCAAGACCGGCTTCCACGTGTTCGTCACCAACCTGTGTGTGGCCGACCTCCTGATGGGCGTGTACCTGATTGTAATAGGCGGGGCCGACCTGCTGTACCGTGGTCACTACCTGTGGAACGACAAAATGTGGCGGGGTAGTGTAGCGTGTCAGGTGGCCGGCTTTCTGTCACTGCTGTCCAACGAGGTGTCGGCCTTCTTCATCTGTCTCATCACTCTGGACAGGTTTCTAGCTCTCCGCTTTCCCCTCAGTGACGTTCGCTTCCATAAAGGCTCTGCCCTAGCGGCGTGTGCTGTGGCCTGGACTGGCGGCTTTCTCCTGGCCCTCGTGCCCCTACTGCCCTTGACGTCAGAATGGGCGTTCTACAGCCAGACAGGCATCTGTATCCCCCTGCCCATCACGCGCTCCACGTTTGGAGGTGGACACTATTCCTTCGGGGTCATGGTTGTCCTCAACTTTGTCCTGTTTGTGCTGATCGCGCTGGGCCAGGCACTCGTTTTCCTCTCCGTGCGCAAGAACTCCATAGAAGGGACACGCGGGGAGCAGGACTTGACCATCGCCCGACGCCTGACCACCATCGTGCTGTCCGACTTCCTGTGCTGGTTCCCCATCGGCTTGCTGGGACTACTGGCCGCCACGGGCACCCCCATCTCCAGCGAATTTAACGTGGGCGCGGCCATCTTCGTGCTGCCCTTTAACTCCGCCCTCAACCCCTTCCTCTACACAATCAACGTCATCATGGAGAAGCGCAGAAAGGCGGCGGAAGCTCGCCTCCTGAAACTGATCATGCAGAGAGTTGGGTGCCGGGACCTGGACAAGAGTATTCTAAAGACGTTCGCCGTAGATTACATCGACTCGCAGACCGATGTGACTGACTGACTTTAGTGGTTTTAGCTAGCCCTTGGCTCCATGGGTCTATACTGTGCGTGATTATGTGTGAGTGAGTGCCGGTGTCTCAAGTGGGTGTGAACAATATATTACACATGAGCCTCAGCATTACGTGCTGTAGCATACCTCAGTACTAGACGGAACCCGAAAAAGATCTTTGGCTGCGAGAGCCCGGCTAGTGAAAAGTCCTTAGGCCTGGGGAGCTTTTGCCTACAGTCTGGTCTATCTTCCAATGTCTATGTAAATTGAGCACCGCCATTAACGCATCTCAAGTAGAAGCCCAGTTAGCAAAAGGCCCTCGGAGATTCAAAAAATGAAATACAGTTTAGCCTTGGTATAGCACTACACAGTTTAGCCACGCAGTCACACCGCATATTGCGTTCATATGGCGCTTAACCCCTTCTCTGCCACTGTACGTACATTTTGTTTCTGAAATCGTGGTTCATTCAATGACCAGTACCCAACACCGTCCAATAACATGAATATAAGTTAGCCCCAGCAAGAGGCGTAGATCCTTAGGAGGCCCCGCAGTTGCGGGGGCTCATGATTATCTAGGTCTCTTGTGGCTGCATCGTGTTCATATTTTTTCTCAGCAGTAAAGAGGTTAACTTTATTTCAACAACTCACGTCCTTTTCCCGACCGTGTGTCGCCTTTCACACATCCTTCTTTGCACCTTCAAGCATGACAAAGTGTATGATATGCTCTGATGTGTGAACGGCCATGAGTATTGAAAATTGTCTTGAAGAATGTGTGGTCAATTTTGTTGCATAAAAAAATTAGCGACGCAAAGAACACAATAAACCTTGTCTATCACTCTGCCGTACTAATTGGACTAACGGTCACCTACACTATGCTAGGGCAGAGTCTTCTCAAAATGCGTTCTGCAGAACTGGGCAAACTAGGTTTTGAGGACAGTGCAAAGCTAGTTGTGGCTGTCACAGCATCGATTGCTACAAAATACTTTCTTGTCAAGCAAGGAATTATTCCAGAAAATATATCTATGTACATAAAAATATGGCAACATTGGCTGTTATCATTAGCGGTGTTGTTGTTAATGCCCTTTATTTCAGTGGATCAAATTAACTCTTTTCAAAAGTTAGTAAAGAAGAGAGTGCAGACGAACTGAGATGTCACAATCAAGCAGCAGACGAACTGGCCCATGCGGAAGAGGATTATGAGAAGAAGGAAAAAAAAAGAATAGAGAGACTTGATTTCATCAATGAAAAGCTCAGACTGGAAGGTCATGCCCAGCACACATTTTCAAATGGTGATGACGCTATCAAAGAATACTACCTTGTTACTGGTGAAGACGTGAGTATACAACAACTGAAACTTAGCAACTACTACCAACACAGCCCACAACCAAACAAATGGAGAAATAATCTTAGTTTTCGTAGGCATGACATTTGTTTAATTCACAGGAGTTTGTCTTGTTAGAAGAAATCACAAACACTGACACTAAACTCCCTATTACTCCCCAATTGGCTACTGGAAAGTAAAGTCTGCAATAGAAAAATTGTCTGCTGCTGTAGTCGGCGATGCCAATCAAGTTAAACAGTGGCTACACAAAACAAGCTATTTGTCAGATATATTTGCCGGCTCCAAGTAAAATAATATGACCACACTTTGAAAACACCACCCCTAATGACACTCACCAAATGGCTCTCTTGTTCCTTCCTCATTATACTATTAGAAAAAAAAAACGATACAAGTATGCACTGACTGTTCTCGACATTGCATGGAGATTTAAGGACGCCGAACCTCTAACTGACAAAAACGCTAGTACTGTAGCGACAGCATTATCATTGATATATAGTCATGGTCTTTTTAAATATTATAGTCTTGTGCAAGTCGATGACGAAATTAAATTTAAAGGTGCAGTTAATCAATTATTTGCGAAGTGTCACGACACGGTTTTTTTCGTCTAATTTTGTAGGAGAGTAAGTTTAGAGGAGTGACAGGGTTTAGTTAGTCACCGGGTAGCGATAGCGTAGGTGTCTAGTATTTGGCCTTGTTACGTGGTGAAGTCGTAGTCGTAGTATGATAAACACACCAGACGCACGCATGTAAGGTTCTTTTAAATAAACTTCATTCAGCTGTAACCCGTCACACGTGGCTTAAGGATGTAGACAATACTGGAGTAACAGTTCCAACAATATTTTAATTCAGCGATACGATCTCCACACAATGCATTCCCAAATGTACCAACACTGACACAATGTCTCTTCTTCAACTGTCAACACTGGCGACACAAAGTTACTCACACAACATACACCACCGTTACGCTGCGTCTCTGACAATGTACACCCTATACGAGCCACGTACCTACGATAAACTGTGTGTCCCTACAACTGACAACGCGTGATGATGTACAACCGTGCTTCCTAGCACCAACTTCATATAATAAAACAACTTTCTAGAATAATCCAAGGAATTTACTCAACGCAACCAATCAGAACGGAATACATAACTGAAACTCATAAATATTAATAATAAAAAAATAAATTTCTAGAATAACTAAACTTGTTTACAAAATTCGACTGCTCATTTTAGCCCCAAACCCCAGTGTTTAATAACGTTACACAAAAGTATTGCAAACCGTTCACGACCTTTCAAAACACACACTGAACGGCTGTTAATTTCACGCGCACAGTAAACAACTATGACTAAAATTACTACAGTGTAGCAAACTGTTGCTTACAGTTCGACGTCACATGTAAGAGGTCACTAGATAGCGCGACCCTGCTCGAACGTTCTGGTTCATTCTCAGCTAATCTACGCAAAAACAAAAATCGACCGCTCTTCTCCATGCGACTTTTCTAGAAGTGTCCGGACTAAAATTAGCGTATCATAACAAAGCCAAATCCGCTATTATGCACGAACGATAAAGAATCTCACTGAAAAGGAACCATGAAGCTCAAATAAATATCGGATCGTTTCCTACGATTAACACATGCATGCTCTCACAGAACAATACAACCACAATCGTAACAGGCCTGTACACGAGTATTTGCTGCCGTGTGAGAGTTTGGAGGTCCGCGTAAAGCACGTGGCCGCCCAGTCTGAACGCCATCGGGTGGTACCTGTTTCACGTGAATTTTCATCACGTGATTAGTGAGCGTTTTTTCGCCAACCTAAAGTTATCCAAATTTTTGACAATCGCATTTCCACCAGCGAACGAAAACAGTCATCTTTTCAATGTAGTCTCTGAGGGGGGTTTGTGCGGGCGTGGTTTTCCATTAGCCGCCGCCTCAAGTAGTTGTGTCGTCCCACATGTGGCGTCCCTACGAAACGGCCCGGGAGTCCGTGTCCTAGGAAGAGAAGAAGAGCTGCGACGATTTTACCCATGGCCTGTCTTGTCTTGTTTGTCTTCGTTCTAGCCGGGGCGTCTTCACGGATGACAGTGAGTACACGCAGCAATTCGTTATTGGCCATTTGCTCGAGGGGTTTGTTTGTGTTTGCTTGTTCTGTTATTATTATTTTGGCTAGTGTATTGGGGGCAGGTGCAGAATAGAAGAGAATAGAATGTAGAAGTGAATGCCATCCGTCGTATTTTGTAATATTTAGAGTATTTACCGGCGGATTAGTTATTGGGATTTAACGCCGAGCAGGCGACTAAGGTCGTCTCAGTATTTAGCTTCGGATGGTGTATTCGGAAGTGAGTCGAGTCACGTGATGCGATTGTAAATATGTATTTTGTTGAGTTTCAAGTTATTGTTGTGGGAGAGAGGTGAAGGGAATATGTTGAGGTTGAATTTATTGTTGCGGGAGAGTGGTGAAGGGAATATAAGAGACGGCAGTTGAAGTTGCGGGAAGGTGATGTGATTATCTTTCTGTTGTTAGTTATTCATATGTGTATTTTTGCACTTGTGTTTTAGTGCATCCGAATTCTGGTTCCTAATCTAACCCAATGGTGGTGCTGAGAGGAGGCTGACTGTGTCACTCCGCCTTGTGGGGCTACGAAGCCGAACCTGGCTGCTGTTACGAGTGTCGCGGCACGCCGCGTGTTAGTCAGGTCGGGTCGACCCACTTATTTCTAACCTGTTTATGGAAAGTTTTGTATGTTTATAATATTGTAAAGAACGTTTAGATTTATTTCATCTCCTCGTAGTGAGTCTTGAGAGGAGCTTTGTCACAGTGACGAAAAGTTTTGGAGATATTGTATTATTTAAAGGCAGCCTGTGTTACGGAAGACCTTATCGCGGAAGCAAGAGCGACGAGTTGAGCTGCGCTTAACGATTATGCTTCCGGCGAGAAGGTCCCGTGACGTGAAATATATTGTATACAAACCAAGGGGAATCACAGCGCTGGACAGACAAACAGTTAGATCCCCTGCCCCCGCCTATCAGGCACCCAATCGCCAGCCCACAGAGAAATACGCAGGTATAGAACAAGACGATCATTTCCATCCTCTAAAAAGAATGGATCAGGTCTTTTATATAACCCATGTCTTTCTCCGGAACGTAGGAAGTAGGCAGGAGAAACATACATACACAAACATGAAGGTGCGCTACTTTATGTGGTCGGGTAAATACCCTGATTTCCCACAGTAGTTGCACAGAACATTACACAACAATGTAACATACAAATTTGCCTCGAGTTATAGATACTCACAAACCAGATAGGTGAGGCTACCGCTGGCAGAATTGTATACAAACCACTCGTTTTTTGTATACAAACCACTCGTGGTTTGTATACAAATCTGCCCGCGCTAGCCTCACCTATCTGGTTTGTGAGTGAAATATATTGTTTGTTCAGTCAGGTTGAATTAATTTGCTCCATTTGTATACGTTAAATTGTATAGACGTGCTAGATAAAGGAGCCTTGTTTATTCTGAAAGTTGCTAGTTAGAGGAGCCTTGTTTATTCTAAAACGCTGTTAGTTAAAGGAGCCTTGTGCTGTAAATGTCTAGTTTGCTAGAGCATTAATTTTTAATTCAAACTTGTCGTTCGTGCTCCCGCTGAGGAGATGTAGTAGCTGATGAAAGATATTCTTTTTTCTCGATCTTCGCTTGTTCTAGTTGGCATATTTGATTGATCGTATATTTGATATTGTGCTAGTTGCCATACTATATTACATATGGAGCCACGTGCTGTGAGGGACTCTTCACGGAAGCAAAGGCGTTGGTCTACTGGCGTTAGTTCCTGACGCTTGTGCTTCCGTCGGGGTCCGGTGGCTTTTGGGTTTAAGCTTTTCAGTTTCGTTGTATTAAGGATAGTAGTTTTATTTATATATTGTTCGTTTGTATTTTATTAGGGATATTTAGTTTATTATATATTTTGTTGTTATTTTGTATTGTGTATAGTGGTTAATCGGTTTGGGGAGCTTGGACGTATGTGTGTGTGAATGTGACGTGTGAGCGGGTGGTTAGGATATAATTGAGGGTATAGTTGTTTATTGTTAGGGTTATATTTAATAAACGTCGTCGTCATTGTTCCTCTGGTGTTTGTGTTAGGTTTGTGTTAGTGTGGGTCGGGTGTATCTCGAGTTGTAGAGCTCATAGTTCGCGCCCCGGAAGCGGGGTCGTGACATTTTGGTGGCAGCGGTGGGATCGAAATTGTTAGAAGGGGTAGTTGGTGGATCATTAGGTTACGTTATGTTGGTACCCAGAGGCCAGTGTTTTGTTTCTTCGTTGTCGTGTCGAGTGAGCGACTAGGTGGGCGGTTGGTCGGGAGATAGGGGGTATTGCCGCTATAGGGCTCACACCCCGAGTAGTGCGAATCGGTGGGTTGTTGCGTGTAACTCTGCTGCCAAGGCCTGGGCAACAGGGGACCCTCCGGCTCTGTCTTCCGTTTGTTTTTGTCATGTATTTGATTGTCTCGTATTAAGTGTTGTGTTGTGTGCTGGGTGTTTTGTTGTCTTCCAGCTTTCGTTTTTCTCCTTGAGTGGCAGGACACCGTCTCCGGGCACTATGACGACTAGAGCGAGCGAGCGTAGGGCTGCGAAGGACCGCGCACGGCTGGCTGAGGCGTCGGCCGACTCGTTGACTGCTGGAACCACCCCGTCGCGTCAGACTGGAGCAGCGGTCACAGTGAGTACGCCTTCCTTTCCAAACCCTCGCATGGCAGCACTTTTATCCCCAGTAGAGGCCAAAGGTTCGGTAGAACTAGACAGTTCTGACCCTTATGTCAGAAACAGGGAGTTGGGGATGAGCATGCGATTGACGGACGTAGTGTTAGCCAACTTTGTTATGGAGTCTGTTAGGAAAGACCAGGAGATGAGGTTACTAGAGAGGAGATTCGAAGCTGAACGAGAACAAAGGGAGTTAGATCGTAGGCCCGAACAGGAACAGAGAGAGTTAGATCATAGGGAAAGGGCTGAAGAAAGGTCAGATGATAAAGGATTTCAAGCCCAGCTAGAAGAAGAGAGAAGGGCTAGAGAACAGATGCTAGCACAGCAAAGTCAGCGTAGCCAGTCAGATGGGTATCGCGTCAGACTTTTACCTTTTGATGGGAAAGAGGACATAGAGAGCTACCTTCAGCACTTCGAGCAGATAGCCGAGACTCAAGGGTGGCGAAGGGAAATCTGGTCTGCTAAACTATCACCGTTACTGTGAGGGGAAGCTAGAGAGACGTATTTGAAGCTGAGTCCCGAGCAAGCCCAAGATTTCAGTGTCGTTAGGGATGCGCTCCTGAAACGTTTTCAGAGGGACGCCGAGTACTACCGGAAGCAGTTCAGGAAAGTACGTAAGGATGGTGCCGAAACGTTTCCGCAATTTTTGAGTAGGTTGCACACTCTAGTGAAGAGATGGTTTTCGTTAGCCAGGAGAGACATGGAGAGTGTAGTTGACGTGTTGGATGCTTTCATCACGGAGCAACTATATTCTGTCATGAGTCCGGAGTTAGAGCTGTTCATGAGGGAACGACTTCCCGAGAACGGCGAGAAAGCGGCAGAGTTAGCTCAGCTTCACATAGACGCTAAGAGGGCCGTGACTAAGAGACCTGTTTGGGGGAGTACCAGTTAGGAAGGGAACTAGACCCAGTGACCCGACGGTTAGGGTAGATAAACTGTCTAGTGGAGGTAAGAAGGAGGCTAAACCGAAGGAGAGCCAGGGAGGAGGTAGTCAGATTGAGTGTTACAGGTGTGGGAAGAAGGGGCACGTAGTGAGGCAGTGTAGACAGCCTAACCCTTTGAATCAGGTGACGGTAAGTCCTGACGCCAGTTTGATTCAGGGAGAGTTCATTAGCACCGTCAGTAGTATCCAGCCGTACAACCCTTGGAGTACGGGGCAGCTTAGAGGTAGTCCTGTTAGTCATGAGGGATACGGGGGCTGAGATGGGAACTGTAGCGTCAAGATGGGTGCGGCCTGAATATTTGACAGGTCGTGAGATCGAAGTGGTGTTGGCCGATCCATCTAAAGCAGGAAATTACCACACGGGTTTCGTTGAGGTAGACTCGCAGTTTGTGAAGAGGACTGTAGAGTTGATAGTCATTGAAGATTCTGTCCCCGACGTCATACTAGGCAACTGGGTAGTCTTTATGGACGGGCAGCGTAGTCCCGTAGCCGTAGACGGGAAGCAATGTGCCGTAGCCGCTGCCGTACAAACCCGATCTCAGGTGAGGGCAGAAGAACCGGTAGCTATTCCAGAATCGCGTAAGTTAGATGTTGACTCCGCGAGTGGGCAGTTGCAGGAGGGAGTGTGCGTAGCTACCGCCTTAGTGGTAGAAAAGGCGAAGACTGGGAAGAGGTATCCGTTGTTGACAACTTGCCGACAGTGACTTTGACAGCAGTTGAGACACCCAGGGACGTTCATTTAGATCCTGAATGTCCAGACGTACACCAGCACATTAAAGACTTGGTTGAGCAGTACGCGGACATTTTCAGAGACTTACCGCTGCGCACTACGTTAGACGAGTGCGAGATAAGGCTCGAAGACGACTGACCAGTAAGTACCAGACAGTACCCTCTACCACATTCTCAGGTAGCAGCGATTAGGGAGAAGGATGAGACTTTAGCTAAAGTAAGAACCGTGCTAAGAAAGGGACCAGCCCGAAGTCAGGTAGAGCGCCAGTAAAGTTAGCCTAGCCAAGGAAAACCTGAAAGCCGGCGCTAGACAGAAACGTCATTTCGACAGGAATGCAAAACGCCGTCAGTTCCGAGTAGGAGACAAGGTGTTACTGCTGCTACCCACCAGGCACAACAAGTTTGAAGTGAGTTGGCGGGGGTCCTTATGAAGTGGTAGGGCGACAGGGGGAGTGCGATTACCAAGTAAGGGTAGAGAACAAAGCCAAGTTACTCCATGCCAATCTGTTAAAACTCTTCCACGAGAGTCGGCGTAGCTACCGCCGTAGTCGTACAAGAGGGTGAGAAACGGAAAGAGCTATCCGTCGTTGACAACGTACCGACAATGACGTTGACAGCCATCGAAACCCCCAGGGGGGCTAGCTTAGATTCCGAGTGTCCAGACGTACACCGGGCATTAGAGACTTGGTGGAGCAGCGCGCAGATATTTTTTACCGACTTACTGCTGCACACCGCGTTAGGCCAGTGCGAGGTAAGGTTTGAAGATTTCAGAGTAGTTGTATAGAGATGACGGATGAGTACGTAACCGCTGATTTTCTAAGTAGGAATGTCGAGTCGTGATAGTATAAAGGAAGAAAAACTGATAGTTTTGTCTTAGGGGGGAGGTGTGTCAGACACGTTTTTTTTTTTTTTTTTTTGTGTCTAATTGTGTAGGGGAGTAAGTTTAGAGTTTAGAGGGGTGACGGGGTTTAGTTAGTCACCGGGTAGCGATAGCGTAGGTGTCTAGTATTTGGCCTGTACACGAGTATTTGCTGCCGTGGGAGAGTTCGGAGGTCGGCGTAAAGCACGCGGCCACCCAGTCTGAACGCCATCAGGTGGTACCTGTTTCACGTGAATTTTCATCACGTGATGTAGTGAGCGTTCTTTCGCCAACCTAAAGTTATCCAAATTTTTGACAGTCGCATTTCCACCAGCGAACGAAAACAGTCGTCTTTTCAACGTAGACTCTGAGGGGGGTTTGTGCGGGCGTGGTTTTCCATTAGCCGCCGCCTCAAGTAGCTGTGTCGTCCCACCTGTGGCGTCCCTACGAAACGGCCCTGGTTGAGCCCGGGAGTCGGTCAAAAATGTTTAGGGCTTAACGTCTTTTGTCCACAACGAAGGTGATTTCAGAGACGGGGCACCGAAAAAGGGTCTGAACAAATTTGACCTAAGCTGGATTCGCTGGGAGTCGGTGTCCTAGGAAGAGAAGAAGAGCTGTGATGACTTTACCCCTGGCCTGTCTTGTCTTGTTTGTCTTCGTTCTAGCCGGGGCGTCTTCACGGATGACGGTGAGTACACGCAACAATTCGTTAGTGGTCATTTGCTCGGGGGAAGGGGGGGTGGGGGGGGGTGGGGGGGGGGGTGTTGTTTGTGTCTGTTACTATTATTTTGGCTAGTGTATTGGGGGGGGGGGGGGGAGGGCAGGTGCAGAATAGAAGAGAATAGAATGTAGAAGTGAATGCCATCCGTCATATTTTGTAATATTTAGAGTATCTAGCGGCGGATTAGCTATTGGGATTTAACGCCGAGCAGGCGACTAAGGTCGTCTCAGTAATTAGCGTCAGAGGGTGTATTCGGAAGTGAGTCGAGTCACGTGATGCGATTGTAAATATGTATTTTGTTGAGTTTGAAGTTATTGTTGTGCGAGAGAGGTGAAGGGAATATGTTGAAATTGAATTTATTATTGCGGGAGAGTGGTGAAGAGAATATTATTCCCTTCACCACTCTCCCGCAATAATAAATTCAATTTCAACATATTCCCTTCACCTCTCTCGCACAACAATAACTTCAAACTCAACAAAATACATATTTATATTATAAGAGACGGCAGTTGAAGTTGCGGGAAGGGTGATGTGATTATCTTTCTTTGTTAGTTATTCATATGTGTATTTTTGCACTTGTGTTTTAGTGCATCCGAATTCTGGTTCCTAATCTAACCCGACGGTGGTGCTGAGAGGAGGCTGACTGTGTCACTCCGCCTTTTGGGGCTACGACGCCGAACCTGGCTGCTGTTACGAGTGTCGCGGCACGCCGCGTGTTAGTCAGGTCGGGTCGTCCCACTTATTTCTAACCGGTTTAAAGAAAGTTTTGTATGTTTATAATATTGTAAAGAACATTAAGATTTATTTCATCTCCTCGTAGTGAGTCTTGTGAGAAGAGCTTTGTCACAGTGACGAAAAGTTTTGGAGATATTTTATTATTTAAAGGCAGCCTGTCTTGCGGAAGACCTTATCGCGGAAGCAAGAGCGTCGAGTTGAGATGCGCTTAACGATTATGCTTCCGGCGAGAAGGTCCCGTGACGTGAAATATATTTGTTCAACTTTCAGTTAGGTTGAATTAATGGTATTTGCTCCATTTGTATACGTGATATTGTATAGACGTGCTAGTTAAAGGAGCCTTGTTTATTCTGAAAGTTGCTAGTTAGAGGAGCCTTGTTTATTCTGAAACGTTGCTAGTTAAAGGAGCCTTGTTTATTCTGAAAGTTGCTAGTTAAATGAGTCTTGTTTATTCTGAAACGTTGCTAGTTAGAGGGGCATTGTTTGTTCTGAAACGTTGTTAGTTAAAGGAGCCTTGTGCTGTAAATGTCTAGTTTGCTAGAGCATTAGTTTAATTCGAACTTGTCGTTCGTGCTCCCGCTGAGATGTAGTAGCTTATGAACGATATTCTTCTTTTTTTCTCAATCTTCGCTTGGTCTAGTTGGCATATTTGTTTGATCGTATATTTGATATTGTGCTAGTTGCCATACTATATTACATATGGAGCCATGTGCTGTGAGGGACTCTTCGCGGAAGCAAAGGCGTTGGTCTACTGGCGTTAGCGCCTGACGCTTGTGCTTCCGTCGGGGTCCGGTGGCTTTTGGGTTTAAGCTTTTCAGCTTCGTTGTATTAAGGACAGTAGTTTTATTTATATCTTGTTCATTTGTATTTTATTAGGGATATTTAGTTTCTTATATTTTTTGTTATTTTTTATAGTGATTAATCGGTTTGGGAAGTTTGGACGTATGTGTGTGTGAATGTGACATGTGAGCGGGTGGTTAGGATTGAATGAGGGTATAGTTGTATATTGTTAGGGTTATATTTAATAAACGTCGTCGTCATTGTTCCTCTGGTGTTTGTGTTAGGTTTGTGTTAGTGTGGGTTGGGTGTATCTCGAGTTGTAGAGCTCATAGTTCGCGCCCCGGAAGCGGGGTCGTGACACAAATCATGGTATGCTATTATGACGAGGTATACCAGGCATCCACATATCTCGGGCAATTGTTGAAAACTGTAACAAACAATTATCATTAGACTTTCCAGTTATCAGTATTCTAAGGTAAGCAGCAACATTCACATGAACGGCCAGAAGCTAGAAGAGGTCAATAGCTTCAAGTACTTGGGAGCCACCCTGTCCAAAGACGGTAGTTGCATAGCAGAGATCCGTATCAGGATAGGTACAGCAACATCCGCAATGGCCAGGCTGGACAGGATATGGCGAAGTAACTCCATCAGCTTCACCATCAAGTACAGGCTTTACAAGTCCCTCGTAGTGTCTATTCTACTCTACGGCTGTGAGACTTGGACACTGCTTGCAGACTCAGAAAAGAAAATCCAGGCCTTTGAGAACAAGTGCCTGAGGAAGTTGCTCCGCATCTCGTACCGCGAGCACAAGACCAACGAATATGTACGGAGCATCGTCACTTCCCTGGTGGGCCCACATGAACCCCTTCTGGCAACCGTGAAACTGCGCAAGCTTGCTTGGTTTGGCCACGTGACCCGACACAACACCTTGTCCAAGACTATCCTCCAAGGCACTCTCGAAGGAAGTCGTCGGCGAGGTCGTCAGAGAAAGAGTTGGGTCGCAAACATAAAAGAATGGACCGAACTCGAGATGCCAGACTTGCTTGCCACCGCCCAAAATAGAACTCAGTGGAGAGCACTGTCTGTTGCTGCTGCCTTTCAGTCCCCCCAACGCCCAGTTCGGGCAAGGGACTGATGATGATGATGAAGGTAATCATACTTGACACACGTAACACTGAGTGGGTTAAGATGTATTTATTTGGGTTTAACGCCGAGCAGGTGACTAAGGCCATCTCACGGCAGGATGGGTCAAAATCTGGGCAGCCAGACTAAAAGCAAGGTTTTAAGACAAGATGTAAATAAATCTTAACATTTTCAGGCTAAAATGTCGCACAAATCTTTAAAAGAAACGCCTACAGACTCTCAAAAGGGCAAAATAAAGAAATTCACATAGTCTATGAATGCTCAGATCTTGTTAAAAATATTGCATTCTAAAAGAAAAAAAAAAAAAAGATTTTGTCCGGGGGAACATCCCAAAACAAAATCTTCAAGGAGTCAGCTGTGAAGTGTTTATATCTCGTGTCAATTAGATCGGCACAATACACACACAAAAAATGTCGAACAGAAAACGGCTCATCACAGGCAAAACGCCATGGACGCTCATCCTGTTTAAGTAAGAGTGCGTAACATACGTGTGCCGATGTGGAGCCGAGTAAGGACAGTCTCCTCACGGCGGCTGCTGCAGCGATAAGGTAGACTGTCGGACACCGTAGGAAGAGCTTCATGCAGCTTGTTCCCCTCATCTTTGTCCCACTCGGACTGCCACTCGCGGGCTATGTACACACTAATCAAAGGTTTAAAATCACTATAAACAGTATGTGTGTCAGGGACAGTGTCATTGCGGGCACTGTTGGCAGCAGAATTTGCGATCCTGTTGCCTTCGATGCCCACATGGCCCGGGACCCAAATAAAAATGATGTCATAATATTCCTTCATCAAGTCTGAGTAGAGCTCTCTAATCTGCACCAGCAGTGGGTGGTCTGTTCCCGCGCCCTGAAGGGCCTGCAAGGCAGAAAGACAGACAGAATCAGGAAGTTCCTTTCCCGAGTGGGTTACGAGATTACCATCTGTGGTAAAAGCAATGAATAATGAAGGTCACCTCAAACCTGCTGATGTTATTAATTTAAACACAATGCCGCCGACGCCAGGGCTAAACACACCGCAAGCGCCAGACACAAGTTTGTTTATGAAACGGGTGAGATATCTGTTTCAACCCGGTGAAGCAGAAAATGACGAAAGACACAAGGAAACTGATCCATTATGTTCTACGTCTGTTCACAATGTAAAACAAATAATCTCCAGTAACCCATCAATTTATTATCTATATGAACCTGCTCCTCAGAGGCCATTTGTCAGAGAAGAATTACATATTATTCCACCGGACACTGTTACTTATATTTAACCATTTGAGCCATTTCATCAACTAATTTATCAATCATTTCTTCAACTATGTCTTCAGCTATTTCTTCAGATACCTTAGGCTTGTAATGCACAGGTGCATAAGCCTTCTCCATACTGTGAAACACTCATTTTGTGTCTCCAACTGCAAGTGATTTTTTATGTCTTTGAATTATTTCAAGATTATGTTTGCTCGACCTCAGTGCCCTGTTCAGATAATCTGGCATTAGTTTTCCATCTAAAACGTGTTTGTAATGTTCATGATGATTAACCGTATTTTGTTATTGCTTTTTTGTTGTTGATACTTTTTCCTTTAGACTGACTACCCTACTGGTGCAGTATGGAATACATTTTTTACCTCAGTCCATCGTACTCAACTATTGGCACTCCATTCAGTTCATCTTTAAACTTCCTAGGCACTTTCTTGTTTTGTGTGCTATACAGCGGGTGATCCTTAGGATACTCAGACGTGTCATAGTGCTCTAGCTCTGTTTTCATGTCTTCATAAAAAAAATCTTGTTTAAGTATGTCTATGATCATAGAATCTGTGTCAGTGAATAACAGTCGACAGTCAGGATACTTCAGTTTAAAATAATCATAGTAGTATTCAAGCATCAACAATTTTGACAGTTCAAGTATTGCCATACCAGTGAATACAGGCTTGTTGAGATCAACAAACTTTTTTTTTTTTGAGTATCACTGCATAAAATGATGGATGGAACTCTTTATACGCAGTGTATTGTGGCTTGCCTGTAAGCTTAATAGCACCTGATTCAGTAGTGACTAATCTCGCATCTTTGCGGCGATGAGGATTTTCCATCGTCTTTTTAAAACAGGCATTGTTCATAAGCTTAAACAAGTCTTTGTCACATACAGTGTTACCGTCTCTTGCATGGAGGGTTGTGTTTTTATTATTTAATCTTTCATAAAGCACACTGGTCAAATTCAATGCCTCTGTGGACTTTTTCTAGTACTAACCCATGCCTCATGTAAAACTGAAGTAGGTGATAGTGACAAACATAATTAAAGTTGTCATTTAAATATGACACAAATGTGGTGTCTTCTGTTTTTTACCTGACAAAGACATTTTTGGGACAGCTAATGGATAATCATTATGGTAATCATGTGGGTGGTCTGGATACTCCAGGTCAACTTCAAAGATCCAACTTTTCTCATGATTCCGATCATGAGTCGTAATACAGTTTGTTAAGTCTGTTATATCACACTCTGACAAATCAAACCCTTTGCACAATAACTTTCAAATATGTCTGCTAGCAAGCAAACGTCATCTTTTAAGTACTGATCATGGTAGTCACCAATCATTTGAACCCTAGTTTACCCCATGCATCAAGAGCATGTTGGTATTCAGAGTTTCCTTTGCCATTTAATAATAATAACAATGGCTACTTATTTAGCGCTTATCTTAAAATAAGCTATAAGCGCGGGGGGGGGGGGGGGGGGTCATAAAGCCATAGAAACAAAGGATTCTGCAATGCACACGCACACAAACAAACACACAGGTACATAATCACGAAGAACTGAGCTACATTGGGGTATCAAACAAGTGGGTCTTCAGACCAGATTTAAAGGCAGTGAATGCGGGAGAATGTCCCATACGCAATGGCTGTACTGTCCAGCTTTTCCACTAGCTGAGCTAGCTCCTTCTCTGTTCGTGCAAGGTCATCAATGTCGTCTGCAAATTCGTGATTGTTCTGCCTCCAATACTGACAGTTCCTTTATGATCTTTCAGAGCGTCTGTCATGATTCTTTCCAAGAAGATATTGAACAGAGCAGGTGAGAGCAAACAGCCTTGTCTGACTCTGACTGTAGTCCTAAACCAGTTTCCTATTTTGCCGTTGAAGCAGACTGTGCTAGTGGCCTTTTTAGCTATGACTTTGATCAGGTTGGCATTGATGTTGTATAGCTTAATGGTGGACCAAAGGGCTGCATGCCAAACCCTGTCAAACGCTTTCTTAAAATCCACAGTCATGTTAGAGGTCTTGCTGGTGCTGGAGGTACCTCTCACATAAAACTCTCAGGTTGAAGATCTGCCCCCCATTTTCCACCCAGCATCCACCATGGAATGCAGAGTCTGCGTTTCTGGTCCTAAATAGGTTTGTTTGTTGGGGAATAAGCCTCTGAACAGCGTGAGGTGCATTTCAACAAGAAAGGCAGACTTTGCGTTCCATGGTTGGGTGCTGGGTGGGAAAAAAAAGGGGGGGGGGGGCAGGGTGCTGAGTGGAGATAATGTGCTGGGTGGTGCTTAGT
Source organism: Semisulcospira habei (assembly GCA_036245525.1). Lineage (NCBI taxonomy): Eukaryota > Metazoa > Mollusca > Gastropoda > Semisulcospiridae > Semisulcospira > Semisulcospira habei. The sequence continues at coordinate 46,823,681 of BTPG01000003.1, read as the reverse complement.
GGACTAAGAATTTTGTTCGGTTGTTTGGGGTCAGAAATAGGTTTGTTTTTTGGGTAATAAGCCTCTGAACAAACAAACCTATTTCTGAACCCAAACAACGGAAGAAAAAAAATGCTTAGTCCACTAAGCACCACCCAGCACCATCTCCACTCAGCACCCTGTCCACCATTTTCCACCCAGCATCCACCATGGAACGTAGAGTCTGCGTTTCTGGTCCGAAATAGGTTTGTTTGTTGGGGAATAAGCCTCTGAACAGCGGGAGGTGCATTTCAACAATAAAGGCAGACTTTGCGTTCCATGGTTGGATGCTGGGTGGAAAAGGGGGGGCAGGGTGCTGAGTCAGTGGAGATAATGTGCTGGGTGGTGCTTAGTGGACTAGGAATTTTGTTCGGTTGTTTGGGGTCCGAAATAGGTTTGTTTGTTGGGAAATAAGCCTCTTAACAAGCAAACCTATTTCTGAACACAAACAACAACAAAAAATTATTAGTCCACTAAGCACCACCCAGCACCATCTCCACTCAGCACCCTGCCCCCCCCCCCCCCACCCCATTTTCCACCCAACATCCACCATGGAATGCAGAGTCTGCGTTTCTGGTCCGAAATAGGTTTGGTTGTTGGGGAATAAGCCTCTGAACAGCGAGAGGTGCATTTCAACAAGAAAGGCAGACTTTGTGTTCCATGGTTGGATGATGGGTGGAAAAGGGGGGGGGGGGGTGGCAGGGTGTTGAGTGGGTACCACTTGGCAGACAGTCAAATCATCTTTGTGTTTAGAAACCTACTTTTTTATATTCGCAATAAACATTTACGAGACCTTCTTATACTGTTTAGAATTAGGGCTACAGAAAGGAATACGCACAAACTCAAATATAAGTTGATATAATTTGTCATTTACTTGTCCATTATGCAACTGCTCATTTGAGAACAAATTGCATTTTCTATCTCATTGCAGATAATAATAATAATAAATAATAATTACGGTATTTTTAATGCGCTTATCTTATAATAATAATAACTCTAAGCACACACTCACAACTCATGCACGCATATGCACACTTTTAATAATGACTCGCACACCACAAATACGTTTCGACAGTCAGCTGGGGGTGGGGGTGGGATGTGTGGTGGCGTTAGAGTGAGAGGCGAGTTTTGAGGGCGGACTGGAAGGAGGAGGGAGAGGGTTTCTGACGGAGAGAGAGTGGGAGAGTGTTCCAGATAGATGGCCCGCAGACAGAGAAGGAGCGTGGGCTGAAAGTGCTGAGTTTGGTGAGGGGGATGTGGAGGCGGAGAGGGTCGGAGGCAGAGTGGAGGGAGCGGGGAGGAGTGTAAGGCTGAAGTAAGTTGGAGAGATAGGCAGGAGCGTAGTTGTTAAGGGATTTGTAGCAGAGAGACATTGTATTGAATACGTTGGGAGATGAGCCAGTGAAGGAGTTTGAGCATGGGAGTGATGTGGTCGGATTTCTTCTTTCTGAGGACGAGGTGGGCAGCATTGTTCTCAACGCACTGGAGTAGTGAAGGTGGTGGAGTGAGGGAGGCCAGAAAGGAAAGAGTTGCAATGGTTGATGCGAAATAAAATGAGAGAGACAGCACGTTTGGTGGCAGCTTCAGTGGTGAGGTATTTTCTGATCTGACTGAATCGACGGAGGTGGAAATAGCATGCCCAGGCCATGGTAGAGACAAAGCTGGTCATGGAAAGAGAGGAATCATCGGAAGACCTTAGACAAACGTTTATTCCTTCTAAATACACCCTTTATGCCAATTATGGTTCCCTTAGTCGTCTGCTTAATGACAGAGAGTCGGTGCAGAACGTTGCCCGATTCATATGTTTGGCATCCTGTCTCGGAAGACAATGGAGTATGTGTGCTTGCTGGGTCAGTCACTGGAGTGACCTCTCCAGGGCCCAAGCCTGGGCGAAGTGTATGGAGATCCTGTGATGCCCAGTCGTCAAGATCCCCCTCTCGGCCTCGCTGATGTAGTCCAAAGGAATGCAAAGCAGTACGTTTGGCACCAGTTTGGCTGCAGGAGCTGCCAGAACAGTGCGTGAATACAAGCAGCTGTCTGCCTTGAGGGCTCCACTCCTGATTTGAAGGGTTTACTCCCCCACATTTGGCCGTTGGATCCAACCTGATCTCCTCCGTCCTCTAGCCGTTGGCTGTCAGAAACGGCTCATCTGCCTAGTGGTGCAATGTGAACACCACCCCCTCACGTGGTTTAGCCCACCAGCTGAGGTGGTTTGCCAGGGTGTGGCGCTTGGAGCCAGCACGTGAGAGATTAAGGAGATGGATGAGGACCAGTGATGCCCGTCCGTCCTATGTAGGACGCAGCTGCCGAACAGCAAAGTACTACTTCTATCCAGAGCCCCTTACACCCCAGCCGATTCATATATTACAGCTTTAAACGCCGCCGTGAGGTCCGCTGAAATTCGTGTGGCTCACGGGCTCAACACTGCCCTATTTTGAAAAACGCAGCTGGTCCATTCTCGGGGAAGAATAAACTTGCTTCGTTTTTCAGGATGTGGCATGACAAGCGCATGGGGGGGGGGGGGGGGGTGTGCACAACTTATTTGCATTTTGTAAATGTTTTTGGTTGTACGTTTTGCCGGAGTTTTCATGTGATGGGCCGATGGCCTAAACAAAAAAATGATTGAGTCTTGAGTCTCGAGTCTCTCTCTCTTCCGATTGAAATGAAAAATGCTAATACGCTGTCATTTTTCAAGCTTAGCCTCGTTAGTACTTCAAGTCGAGCTTGTAAATCATTGATGGCCAAGTGGTTGCCCGGCCATGCGCAACCGATGGGTCAACATACTCAGCTGAAGTGTGTGTACGTGTATGTGTGTGCGTGCGTGTGTGTGTGTGCATGCATGCGTGTGTATGTGCGTATGCCAGTGAATGCATGTATGTGCGTAGGAGTGTGTGCGGCATGTGTACATGCTCAGAATGAATCATGTGTACAAGTTAGCGAGTGAGTATGTGCGTATCTGATAATACAGGTATTTTTATTCCAGTGACTTCTGTTGTATGTTTAATAGTTTAACATTATGCTGGCATGTATCACTGATCTTCCATTTATGCGTTTCTCTTACTTTTTATTCATATCTATACTTCACTACCGTCAACATGATGTTTGTTTGGGTGCGTAAGTATGCGAGTGTGTGCATGTGCAATTGCTCAAAACTAGTGACATATTTTGGGCCGTTGTCGTGTTTGTGATTATGCGTGTGAGTGATAATTCGTTGTTTAGTTGTAGCAACGGCAAGTTTGAAAATTGGTTTTTGTGACCAAATGCAAATGCTTTTATCGTTGTAAAATAAAGGTTTATTGTTCTCTCTCTCTCTCTCTCTCTCTCTCTCTCTCTCTCTCTCTCTCTCTCTCTCTCTCTCTCTCTCTCTCTCTCTCTCTCTCTCTCTCTCTCTCTCTAATTATATATTTTTTAAATTTTTTATTTCTATTTTTTTTCCCTCCGAGTGGTGGTGGTGGGGGGGATGGGTCTTTTTACTTACATATGTTTTATCTTTTGATGTATCGTCTGATGTATTTTTATATGTGTAGAGTAGCAGGATAGTTTGGAAGATAGGCATTGCTATGCCTAAAACTTTTTATCCTGAATAAAAACGTTTCATCATCATCATCATCTCTCGCTCTCTCTCTCTCTCTCTCTCTCTCTCTCTCTCTCTCTCTCTCTCTCTCTCTCTCTCTCTCTCTCTCTCTCTCTCTCTCTCTCTCTCTCTCTCTCTCTCTCTCTCTCTCTCACTCAGAGTACCAAGTTCCTAGTGTACTGGGAAAATACTGTGAGGCCAAAAATATACTGCAGACATTTCATTCCTGATATTACCGTCGCTTAAGTCGGCAAATTTATTTCTAGCATGCCGAACAAATAGTCCACCGGGATGGATGGTATCGACAACAAAATTCTGAAAATGGCACTACCATATACGGTAGAGGCACTCACTTATATCTTTAACCTCTGTATAAAACACAGCACGTTTCCAACTATTTTCAAAGAGGCCAAGGTAATTCCAGTCCCTAAATCAAAACATCTTGAAGATGTCAATAACTACCGTCCTATCTCACTTTTGTAGGCCCTGTCAAAGCCCCTTGAAAACACATACAAAAACACCTCCTCGATTTTCTAGCATTTGATCTTGTCGACCATGACATTCTCTTAAAGAAGCTAGCACCTTATCATATATATGTGAAACTGCCATAGCATTCTTTAGATCATACCTAAAAGACAGAAAACAAAAGGTATATACCCATGGAAAATACTCTAAACAAGGACACGTTAACTACGGTGTCCCCCAGGGGTCGATCTTGGGACCTCTTCTATTTATAATATGCATTAATGATTTGCCTTTGCATATTACTAACACTGATGTCAACTGCAACCTGTTTGCGGACGATACGAGCCTCCATGTTTCGGGTTAAAAAAAACAGCTGACATTAACCTTTGCTTACAAAGTAGTCTCAGCGAGGTTTCCGACTGGTGTAGAGAGAATCATATGGTTCTTCGTCCAGGAAAAACAAAGAGCATGTTAATCACTACACGACAAAACACCAACGCCACCACCAACCACAGCCGTTACATTTACAACTGAACGCTAAATCGATTGAGCAAGTCACAGAGCGTAAATTCTTGGGAATACACGTAGACGAACAACTATGTTGGGAGACGCAAATAAATACAGTCTGTAAAACCATTGCTAAAAACACTTTCCTGTTGTCCCAGCTTAGACAAGTAACGGATACACATACTCGTAAACTGTTTTTTCATGCCCATACCAAGTCTAACGTTGATTATGTCTCCACAGTGTGGGACGGTTCACATGAACAGGTTAAACTCTATATATAAAAGAGCTGTCAAAATGATAGACACGCGGCCCATTCCTACCACAAACAAATTTAGACATCTAAACATTCTTGGCCTGCGTCAACAACTTAATTTCAACAAATGCATTCTCATGCACAAGATATTAAATAACATGACACCGCAGTATCTAACCACCAAATTTATGCCACAGCAAGAATGCGAACAGACCTCAAGGAACAATACTTTACCCCTACCTCTGCCTATAATTGACCTCTTTAAAACTAGTTTATCATTTTCTGGACCGTTTGTATGGAACACTATTCCTGCACATTTGAAGACTATAGCCTCCCTTGGAATCTTTAAAACGAAATTTTTCGATTACCTGATGAGCCAAACATAACATCACTGGGCATTTATTTAAACAAACCTTGATGGTTAATACTTTCATGTAATTCATGCATTTATGTATAGTGTTTGTGTGTGAGCGTGTGTGTGAGGGGGCGGGGGGAGGGGTATAAGATGAATGTTGAGTGTTACTATTATTTTGTGTAAATAATTTTTTTAATTTTATTATTATTTTGTTTTTATTTTTTAAAATATTATTGTTGCATGAAATAATGTGTGTAAAAATAATTCTTTATTATTATTATTTAACCTATTTTATGTTGTAGATGTTAGCAACGGCAAGTTTGTGAAATGACGATTTGTTTCTGTCAAACTTTTTACCGTTGATAAATAAAGTTTCATCATCATCATCATCATCATCTCTCTCTCTCTCTCTCTCTCTCTCTCTCTCTCTCTCTCTCTCTCTCTCTCTCTCTTCTCTCTCTCTCTCTCTCTCTCTCTCTCTCTCTCTCTCTCTCTCTCTCTCTCTCTCTCTCTCATTTTCTCCCCCTCCAACACCCAGGCAAAGCAAGCGCCGGAAAAATCGCCTGCCACCACCAAATCCCCTGCCACCACGACCACATCTGAACCCCCGCGTCCACCTCACGACAACACTGCTATCCGGCAAACGCCCGAGCACAAGGAGCCGGTACCAACACCCCGACCCTCTCCAGGCGCTGACTAACACACCGACCGTGCTGGTATTCTAGAGCTAAAGCTTGTCACCCAGACGCTGCCCTCTAGGTGACTGTCCTATGCGATCTGCACGGAAAGCTGATGTCTGTCACTGGCACGGACAAGGCGCAGGTCGTGTCAGTGTCGGGTCTCGACAGAGCCGGCATTCTACAGCGCCTTCATGATGCCGAACCCACGAATACAGTCAGCACAGTCGTCATACACGTTGTCATCAACGACTGTAAGCGTGGGTTCGTCATCGGCAAGAAGGGCTGGAAGGATGTGATTTCTGCTGCCAGACGAGTCTTCCCCAAGGCAGAAATCTCCATGTCTTCCATCATGCCCACGAACAACCAGCGTCAGCAGCCAGACCCATGTATCACTGACACACACCTCTGCCTCGGGGAAACGTGCGCATCCCTCAAGGTCAACTTTGTTGACAATGACTACGCCTTTTCTACATGAACCGGCGAGGTAAAGAGCGGCTGGTTCAGTGACGCCATCCATCCCAACAAGCGGGGCACCAGTGCTCTCGCTGTCAACATCAAAGTTCGTACTCTGGCCGCACCTCCTACAACGCAGCCCGGCCAGAACCAAATCACCCAAAGTCTCGCCGCCATGAACAGCTGCCAGGGCACGGTGTCACACACGGCAAGCCTGGTGCCAGAGACAAAGAGCCTCAAAGAGACCGACGCTCTCAGCGCCCAGCCAGATCAAGCCTTGCACCCCGATTCCGACAGGAGCATGCTGTGGTAAAAGACTGCAGTCAAGCCGACTGCACACCGCTAGTCACTCAACGTAGCGGTGGATCAAAGGCCGGATCTGCTCCGGAACAGAAGTCTCAGCGGCCCACCTACGATTACTCCACATCTCCCATGCCCCCCCCCCCCTTCTTCGTAGGTGACGGCCGACCGATGTACCCATACTCTAATCCCTTCGTATATCCCTATCCCCCACTATCCCCGCCCCCAGGAGTGCCCCAGCTTAGTGAAGGTGACTGCGCAGCCTTGTTTTCTCTGCTGCAGAAATTCAGACCAGGCCCCGGACATTAGGACACGCGTCCCTAGATTGACAGCTTGTGTTAGACAGTCATAGGACACACCCTCCTTATTTGACAGCGTGTATTTCAGACAGTTTTTGTTTGTTTTTTATTAGTTTTCTCGCAGCCTTGCCAAAGTTCCATTGTGCAAGTCGAACTCGCAGCTGAACTCTGACCAAGAGAGTCAAAAGCATTTTAATTTTGCTTTATTGTTGTTGCTGTTGTTTTTCTTACGTTTTCTTGTCGTTTTCTTATTTATTTATACACATTGATATTATTTTTATTTATTTTTTGGAATAGTATTGCTAAGTTTGTTCTGTTACCGACATGCCACAATATAATGTAAAGACTGCCCCACAACGAACTGATGAGTTGAGAATTGGCCACCTCAACATTTACCATATAGTTAATAAGGTGCCAGATTTGTCTGTGTTCTTAAACATGCCCACACATTTTCATTGTTTTGGTGTATCCGAGTCGAGGCTCAAAAACACTATCAGGGATAACAACATCTCAGTCCCAAACTTCTCAGTACTCCGCAGAGATGCCTCAAGTCCCCAGCACACTGGACTAGCAGTATATATACATGATTCGATAATTAGTAACGTTAAACGACGACGGGACCTAGAGTCAGCCGAAGTTAAAAGTTTATGGGTCGAGGTGAAAATATCTAAATCCCCCCCCCCCCCCCCCCCAGTCCTGATTGGCTTTATTTATAGAAATCCAGCAGCCAACTGGGACTGGTATGATGACTTCGTAGAAATGATGGATAAAGTTAATCAAAGTAAAGATAACATTGTTCTTCTGGGTGACTTTAACATTGACCTACTTAAGCCCAAAGGGTACCATGCTGCATGGGCATCCACAACAACCTTATTCGGTTTAAAACAATTAGTTAAAAAAAACCACTAGAACCACATCTACATCTCCAACCTTAGTTGATCACATGTACGTGACAAATGACGATAAAATATCAAATGTGCAGGTTCCCTCCTTAGCTGTCAGCGATCATAACCCAGTATGCTGTAACGTCTCCATGAAACTAGACAAGAATAAAACTAAAAGACATAAAACTCTAAAATATCGCTCCTTCAAACACTTTAATAAAGACGAATTTCTGTGGGACCTGCACAATGCTCCGTTTACTGAGGTTTATGATCACCAATCTCCTGACAGTGCCTTGTAATGCTGGATGAATCTGTTTCTCAGTGTCCTCAATAAACATGCGCCAATACGTGAAAAACGAGTTAAACATTCCACCATACCACCCTGGTTAACAGCGGATATCAAGCAGGCCATGTCATTTAGATAAAACTTAAAAAAAGAGCAAAAGTACGAAGATTACAAACAACAACGCAATCGTGTCAAATATTTAGTTAGAGCGTCTAAGAAGTCTTTTTTTCCAACAAATGATTCGAGACAAAAAGAACATGGCATCTGTTTGGAAAGCTCTGAACGTCATAACGAAGGGTAAATCAGCACCCGAAATCCCATCTCATATGTCAGCTGATATATTAAATAACCATTTCTTAATGAGAGCCAAAATACTGGCATTGTCAGCTGCAAATAACGGTAAACCATGTGAAGCGCCGAGTTTTCTCAGAGAACACTTTTTAAAAAATATATATCAAATACTTTCACCATCCCTAATATTACAGCTGCATAAGTCGGCAGATTGCTCTTCTGTTGAAGTTTCTCGCGTGTCTCTGGCTAGCTTTTTAATAAGTTAGCATGATACACCTTTTCTTTGCCCTCATGGGACGACCTGTGACACACGTCGCATGATGCGCAATACCGTTGTATGTCACCGCAAATTCCTGGCCAATAAAGATCAGTCCAAATTCTGTTTCTGGTTTTCCTAACGCTTAAATGCCCGCTCATCGGAGTATCATGTGCTAATTTCATAACACCCTGTCTATACTTCTTGGGTACAACGATCTGCGTTCTTTTCTGTTCCTTTTCAGTGAATTCTCGTACCAATATTCCATTCTTCCATTTAAATTTAAATTTGGTTTGTTTGCTGTTTTGATTTCCCTCTTTTTTCCCATCAGCTGCATCTCTGCATTTCTTCAAAGTTTCATCTTCCTTTTGAGCCTGTTTCAATTCCTCGGGTGTAACATCAACAATCTTTGTTTCTGGGATCTTGAGCTCTTTTTTTATTTCTTTTCGTTGCCGTGCTTCTTGTTTCTACTTCTGCACACTGCTCATCTGTTTTCGTATCGTTTGGTTCGCTTCGTTTCTTTGTGATCGTCTCGGTGCTTTCCATTACAACTGGAATGTTTTCCACCCTTGTGATCGTTTCAGTCTTTTCCATTACGGCTGGAATGTTTTCTACATGGTCTTCAGTTTGTTCGCTTGCATCTCTTTTTGAACAAGGTTTCATCACTGGATAAACTGGAATAGTGTTTGTTTTCTCTTTGTTCAAGAATCGTGCATTCCCTATCAAAACCGGTAATGCTGGTCTGGATATTACTAGTACATCCGCGTCTCCTTCAAAAAATGGTGTTCTCATGAACAGTCTAGCAACAGGTACTTGCTTGACGTCGCATGACGCAAATGTCACGGATCGCATCTTACCCGTATACTTGTTTTCTGGTACTAATTTTGTATCAATGACACTAATTGTGGCTCCTGTGTCTCTCAATGCTGGCACTTCCTTGCCTTCTATTTCTACCTGACACGATGGCTGATAATTTATCTTGCTGCATTTGTCGCATAGTGCCATTTTGTGATTTCTTTCCAACCTTTCTTCAAAGTAAGGCATTCCCACTCTCAGTGCGTGGTGGTCTATGCTTTCATGGTGCTGGTGGTGCGTGGCTGCACAACTGCAACTCGCTGTATGCATCGATCCGCATGTAGGTTGTACGTACAACGCATTCTGTTTTCTGTTTGGACAAACTGATACTTTGTGGGGTCCTCCACAATTGAAACATTCGATCTTAAATAACACTCTGTTCTTGAAAGATTTATTTCCATGTTTTGTTTGGTGATCTATTGTCACGCAATTCTTGCTTACTATGATCCCTTTTAGGTGACGGACTATCTCTGTGTCTAAATCTGTCCCTGTTGTTATCTCTGAACATACTTCTATTCTCATGTCCCCTGTTTCCTCTTGACACCTCGTAGGTTTCTGCTGCTTCAGTAGCCTCATCTACGTTAGCTGGTCTTCTGTCTCGTACGAACGTAGCTTGCTCTTTTGGTAGTGCGTCCAAAAAGGTATCCACTGCCAATAATTCTACAATACTGTCAAAGTTCTTTTCTCTCCCTGAAAGTTCAATCCATCGGGTTATCCATTGCGTAATCCGATTCATGAGTTCTCTGGCTGTTTCGTCATTTTTCTTCTTGGCATTCTTCAGTTTTTCTCTGTACTCTTCTGATGTCAAACGGAACTTCTTCAGCAATTCTTTGCGAATCTGTTCGAAATCTTCTAAATCAACATGCTGCATGTGCGTGATAGCTTCTGCTGCTTTCCCCTTTAGCAATGCGATCAGGTGTAATCCCCATTCGTCATTTGGAATACGCTCTGCTCTCATGACCTTTTCAAATTTCCATAGAAAGACTTCTAAATCATCTCCGTCTTCAAAAAATGGTAACTTGATTTTAATCCTGCGTCGATCTTGCGCGTTGTTATTTCTGTTCTGTTCTCCTTCTATACGCCGACCTTCTGCCTGAATTTCTAATTCTCTCAAATGTGTCTGACGCTCGGCTTCTCGCTCTCGTCGATCCGCTTCTCGTTCTTGCCGCGCTAACTCCGCTTCTCGTTCTTGCCGCGCTAACTCCGCTTCTCGTTCTTGCCGCGCTAACTCCGCTTCTCGTTCTTGCCGCTCTGACCAACGTTTTTTCTCATCCAGAACATATGCAGTTAAGTCGTTTCCCGCTAAACTCAATAGTTCTCCTTCTTCTTTCCAAGCCTGCATCCTGGTTTTCATATCTGGTTCTTGTTCCATTTCTGATCTGCTAGGATTCTCAGATCTTGTTCTACTACTCCTTGTATCGGGCATGACGGCTAAGTTTGTTTGTACTGCCCAGAATCCGTGCAACAACAACAACAAAATGACTTCAACTATCGCTTGTTTATAAGCTGTCGATAACCATTTATCAACGTGAACTTTTGTTGATCTGTCAACAAGTTTTGGCGTAACCCGTTTTACAAAAGGACAAAACAAATGCGAAATATAAAAAAATATATATATCACGCTGCGGAAGTTATACCTCTACAGATTATCAAGGGAAGTAGCACCACAACCTACACTCTGTACTTGTATGACAATCCGCGCAATCGGTTAGTCTCCACTAACGCTGACAATCGAACACAACTCGGTACCTGAATAAACGGAAGGGATGAATATAATGATGGCGAAGCTTCGGAGCTTGAATGCCGCCCGATGTTAAACAACGCCCTCCAACCGCCCACAGGTTATCCAGCAATTCCGAGTGTCCTTTGGTAATGACAGAAAATTACACTGGTGCGTAAATTTAGACTACTCTAAAAAATTACACAGTAAGTAACCTGAACCGATAACGCTATCGTTATACTATTGGTCAAGCCAAAGCTTACGTGCCAGTGTAAATAGATACAAATATCCGTGGCTCGAATCGCCAAGATTAATTCCCAATCGTTATCACTAAGGGATGTAGATGATCGTCTTGTTCTATACCTGCGTATTTCTCTGTGGGCTGGCGAATGGGTGCCTGATAGGCGGGGGCAGGGGATCTAACTGTTCGTCTGTCCAGCGCTGAGTGATTCCCCTTGGTTTGTTGTACAATTGATGGTATTGATAATGAAACCCTAAAAATCTCATTACCGTATACAGTAGAATCACTAACATATATTTTCAACCTCTGCATAAAGCAACGTACATTTCCAACCATTCTTAAAGAAGCCAAGGTAATCCCAATCCCTAAATCTAAAGATCTTGAAGATATCAATAATTATCGTCCAATCTCCCTTCTGTCAGCTTTGTCAAAACCCTTTGAAAAACACATGCAAAAACATCTCCTTGACTTTCTGGAAAAAGATAAATTACTTCATATTCACCAGTCTGGTTTTAGACCGAAACATTCTCGTCAGTCAGCACTGATACATATTGTAGACAGCTGGCTGGAATCGATCAATAAAAGCCTGATGTCAGGAGCAGTTTTCTTAGACCTTAAAAAGGCGTTTGATCTTGTGGACCTTGACATTCTCCTAAATAAGCTAACAGTTTATCACTTGAACGCAACCACCATAGCATTCTTCCGATCATATCTCGAAGACAGAAAACAAATGGTGTACGCCCATGGAAGATACTCTAAGCAAGGACATGTAAAATACGGCGTCCGCCAAGGATCTATTTTGGGACCTCTTTTATTCATACTATTTATCAATGATCTACCGTTGCATATCACTAATTCTGACGTTAATTGTAATCTATTTGCTGACGATACGAGTCTTCATGTTTCTGGTTTTTTTTTAAAAAACGACGAAATTAGCCATAGTTTACAATGCAGTCTCAATGAGGTATCTGACTGGTGTAGACAGAACCATATGGTTCTTCACCAAGCTAAAATAAAGAGTATCTTAATCGCCACGCGAAAAAAACATCAACGCCGACTACAGCTATTACAATTACAATTAAACGCTGAACCTGTCGAACAAGTCACTGAGCGTAAATTCTTAGGAATACATGTTGATGAACAACTGTGCTTGGAGACCCATATAAATGCTGTTTGTAAGACCATTGTTAAAAACACTTTCTTATTGTCCAAGCTTAGACATTTAACGGATACAAATACCCGTAAATTTTTTTTTCATGCTCATATAAAGTCCCACGTTGATTATGTCTCCACAGTGTGGGACAGCTGCAGTGATGTCCACATGAAGAGGTTAAACTCCATGTACAAAAGAGCTGTTAAAATGATAGATAGACGCCCCATCCCTACCACAGACAAATTTTGACATTTAAACATTCTCGGTCTGCGTCAGCAACTTACTTTAAATAAATGCGTCTTTATGCATAAGATACTGAATAATATGACACCCCAGTATATAGTCACTAAATTTATATCTCGCCAAGAACGTGAACGGACCTATTTTAAAACTAGTATGTCATTCTCTGGTCCGTTTGCTTGGAATTCAATCCCTGCACATTTGAAAACTATTACCTCACCAGCAAGTTTTAAAACAAAACGTTATGATTACCTGATGAGTTAAACCTAGTACTTCTCAGGTACTGTAATATTTCCTTACCTCATGTATTTCATAAGATGGTTTTTATGTGTGTGTGTGTGTGTGTGTGTGTGTGTGTGTGTGTGTGTGTGTGTGTGTGTGTGTGTGTGTGTGTGTGTGATTGTGTGTGTTCGTGTTTGTTTGTGTGTGTGGGTATATGTGTGAGCGGCGCACGCGCGTGCGTGCGTGTGTGCATGTGTGTGTGCATGTGTGTGTGATGAGTGTTATTATATTTTCTGTATATAATGATTTTATTGGCTTTTGTATGTAAATATTTTTTATAGTTTTTCCTTTTTTATGCTGTAGATGTTAGTAACGGCAAGTTTGTAAAATGACGATTTGTTTCTGTCAAAACTTTTTACCGTTGAAAAATAAAGTTTAATCATCATCATCATCATCATCATCATCTCTCTCTCCCTCGTCGGGACGTTAAGTAATGTACAATCAATCAATCTCTCTCTCTCTCTCTCTCTCTCTCTCTCTCTCTCTCTCTCTCTCTCTCTCTCTCTCTCTCTCTCTCTTTCACTCTCTCTAAAACCCAACGCGTGGGGCACACTACTGCTGCAAAATAGGGCCCCAACGAAAAACGATTACTCCCTGAAGAATTCATGAGCCTCTCATGAAAGTGACATTTTTTTTACACACATGTTTTTAATCATTTTTTATCATTTCTTTTCTTTTCCTTTTTTTTTTTTTTTTTTTTTCGGGGGGGGGGGGGGGGGCCGGCGGGGGAGGGGGGGGGAGGAGGGAGGGTATTAGGAGCACACGTGAGAAAGCAGATATCACATGTTATGTCACTTCAGACACCCCTCCACTGCCTTCCACCCCCGTCAACCTCACACCCCCCCCCCCATCCCCCCACCTCCACCTCCACCCCCAACCTCCACCTCTACTCCTCACCCAAACCGTTCTATGCGACCACCGTGCGGATAAAAACATAAGTGTTTTTATTGCGTTGTGGTTTCAGGGAGGTCTCAAAATCTTGGTGAAAATCTTACACATTTTCAGCCGAATTGTTTGTTGCTTTTGTTAGCACTGATACACTTGTCGCCGCCGCGGAGGGGCTGCGCTGTTACAAAAAGTCTATCATGTGTGCTGGTCTGTGATTTTGGACCTCACGGCCTACGGCCGTGAGGTCCAAAATCACAGACCAGCACACAGACCTGAGAGTAGATTATTCGACAGTAGGTGCACTTGAAATGCTATTTCTCTGGCAGATTGGTCTCGCTGAATGAAAACGTGACAAGCGTACGGCTTAATGTCTTTTCTGACTTGATAGCCGATTTTGTACTTAGTTACGTAGCTGTAGCAAAAGCAGGTACGAAAAATGACATAGTCACTGACTGTGTTAATATCTTCACCGTTGTAAAATTTAAGATTCATTGATTCATGTATTCATTGTCCACCACAAAGGTGATTTCAAAGACTGGCTCCCAAAAACAAATTTTGAGCCCCACCCGGTTTCGAACCCTAGACCTTCCAATCGAGAGTCTCGCTCTCAAACACCTGAGCTACTCCGATTCCCTCATACTGAATGAACCAACTAGGGGCGGATCAGTTACCTCTACGGTGAAGGGGGATGGGGGGGGGGGAGGTCCCGCTTTTTGTTTGGGACTGTCAATCTCAAACAAAACGGACTCCCCGAAGACCTTGCTTTTCAGGGGCCGAAAAATCCAAATGTTGTGGGGGGAGGGGGGGGGGGTGTAGAGGGGGCGGGAAGGGGACGGGGGGCGGGGTGGGGGGGGGGGAGGGGTAGGCGCGGCAAATAAGTATAAGAAACTCTTCCAACTTCTCACCGACTTCCGCCAAAGTATCCAAAAGCGAGATGGGGGGGGGGGGGGCGGAAATGGGGTATGAAGGGAGGGGGAGGGGGTCCAAACTATCAAAAATGAACTTTAATGTAACATTTCAAAAAAAAATTGGGAAAGGGCGGGTGCGAGAGAGGAGATAGGATCCGGAACCCCTCGAACAAACCCCCATCCCCTAGATCCGCCCCTGGTGTCGTGCTTTTGATCTTTTCTTCTTCCCCGTAAAGAGAAGGTTTTACATGAACTCGTCATGACTCTGCATTGTACTTGATAATGATTTATGAGTAACTATTGTCAGTCGCGTTTTGATGCGGTTCAGCTAATGTCAAGAAAATGATTATATCATGTATAATTTCCTCATACGTGTGCGCTCCATTATTTTGCACCTTGCGGCTTACACTGACGTTCCAAATCCCAGACCAGCGCACACGCTATTATGACAAAATAATGATATTCAGAGAAATCTTCTTTGGCGCGTGTTTCCCGTTTCATGCGTGACTTCGCGAGGTTCTGAGCGATTTCACACAGTCTGGGACAGTTCCCACCCAACTACCGCCACACAGTCGTATGACTGACCTCCTTAATTTGCTGATATAAATTGAGCAGTGGTATGTCAGCAAGCGTAGATTCTCATTAGCCCCTGCAGTCGCAGGGGCCTTTGAGAATCTGCGCCTCTTGCAGATACTAAAAGCAGATAGGGGGCATCGCAGCCATCATAGCCTCGTTTTCGCCACGCGCATGCCCAGGGCGGTGCACGCTTCGTTTCCAACCCAAACAAACACCAGCCATCCAAATCCACACAAATGAAGTCTCACAAAACGGGTAGTCGTGATAAAATGAGGTTAGTCACTGAGAAACTACTTCCTAGTAACTATTGCTCTCTCTGTCTCTCTGTCTCTGTCTCTGTCTCTATCTCTGTCTGTCTGTCTGTCTGTCTCTGTCTCTCTCTCTCTCTCTCTCTCTCTCTCTGTCTCTCTCTGACTCTCTCTCTCTTCGACTCTCTCTCTCTCTCTCTCTCTCTCTCTCTCTCTCTCTCTCTCTCTCTCTCTCTCTCTCTCTCTCTCTCTCTCTCTCTCTCTCTCTCTCTCTCTCTCTCCCACACTTGCCCTGACAATGCCTTGTCTTGCTGGATGAGTCTGTTCCTCGGAGTCCTTAACAAGAACGCGCCCCTCAGAGTAAAACGCGTTAAACATGCTACCATGCCGCCCTGGTTAACATTAGACATTAAAAATGCTATTCGCTCAGAGACAAACTTAGAAAAGAAAAACGCTTTGATGACTACAAAAAACAACTTAATCAAGTAAAATATCTGGTAAGGGCTGCAAAAAAAGCATTCTTCAACCAAATGATCTCAGAAAACTGTGACACAGCATCCATTTGGAGAGCACTAAATGCTATTGCTAAATGAAAAACAGCCCCACAAATACCATCTCATTTAACT
Organism: Semisulcospira habei; assembly: GCA_036245525.1. NCBI lineage: Eukaryota > Metazoa > Mollusca > Gastropoda > Semisulcospiridae > Semisulcospira > Semisulcospira habei. The sequence continues at coordinate 46,807,323 of BTPG01000003.1, read as the reverse complement.
TCAGACAAATTTAACATGTATTTCCTATCAGCCGCAGAAAATCTAGCTCAATCGGCATCAAATATCAGTACGCAATATGGTATCTCAAGTCTTCTGAGATCTTTCAGGGAAGCAACAAATATAGCACAAAATTTCGTAATTCCTAATATATCAATAGCAGAAGTCGGCAAGTATATTTCTGACATGCCGAATAAGAAAAGTAGAGGGACTGATGATATCGATAACCAATCGCTAAAATTGTCATTGCCTTACACAATACAATCCCGTACATACATTTTTAATCTGTGTATAAATAAAAGTACTTTTCCTACAGTCCTGAAGGAAGCAAAGGTAGTTCCCATTCCCAAAACTAAAAACCTTGAAGATATTCATAATTACCGACCGATCTCTTTGCTCTCAGTCTTGTCAAAGCCATTAGAGCGGCACATTCACAAGCATCTTCTTAATTTCCTTGAGAAGAGTAATTTACTAAACATTCATCAGTCCGGTTTTCGCCCGACCCATTCATGCCAGTCAGCACTCACACATATTGTAGATTGCTGGCTAGAGTCAATTAATAAAATTTTAATGTCGGGAGCAGTTTTCCTAGATCTTAAAAAAGCTTTTGATCTTGTAGACCATGAGATTCTCTTACATAAGCTTACAATAAACCACATGGACGAAACTACAATAACTTTTCTCAGGTCCTATTTGGAAGACCGAAAGCAAAATGTATACGTCCATGGTCAGTACTCTATGGAGGCCATGTTAAATTTGGAGTTCCTCTAGGATCAATTCTAGGACCCCTCCTATTTTTACTTTTCATAAATGACCTTCCTTTACATATTTCCGACCCTAACGTTAATTGAAATATCTTTGCGGACGACACAAGCCTTCACTTTCCTGGTAAGAACAGTCATGATATTAGTCGTCGTTTACAATCCAGTCTTGACGAAGTTTCTGATTGGTGCTGTAAAAACCACATGGTACTACATCCTGATAACACGAAGAGCATGTTAATCACATCACGACAAAAACATCAACTTCACCCCCCTCCACTAACGCTCAGTCTTAACTGCTAACCTATTGAACAAGTTTATGAACTCACCTTCCTTGGAATACGTATAGATGAGCAGCTAAGTTGGGAGAAACATGTGACTAACATCTGTAAGAAGATATAAAAAAATATATTTCTTTTATCACAGTTGAGAAGTGTGACTGACATAAATACACGAAAAATGTTTTTTCATGCCCACATTAGATCCCATGTTGATTACATCTCCAATGTTGGGGATCGTAGCGGTGATGTGCATATCAAAAAACTAAATTCACTATACAAAAGAGCCATTTAAAATGTAGATATAAGACCCATTCCTACCGCTGAAAAACTGCAAAGTCTCAAACTTCTTGGCCTTCGTCAACAACTCGTTTACAACAAGTGCATACTTATGCTTAAAATTCTCCACAAGAAAGCTCCACAGTGTCTAACAGCTAAATTTACTCCACAACGACAGTGTGAAAGGTCCTCGAGAAACAGTACTCTTCCATTACCACTACCTCGCATTGACTTATTCAAATCAAGCCTAGCCTTTTCGGGACCACTTTTATGGAATTCACTTCCTCAACATTTAAAAACACTAACCCACCTTGCCTCCTTTAAAACAAAACGACACAGATACCTGATGGAAACTGCTTAGATATATTATTTTTTATCCTGCCATTTTGATGAAAGGTTATGTAAATGTATATATGTTAGTACGTGCATTTACACGGCTGTAAACGTGTGTGTATGTATGTTTGATTCTTGGTACTTTGTGCTTGTTTTTGCTGTGCTATGATATGTGTGGGTTTTTTTTTTTGTTGTTGTTGTTTGTTGTTGTTTTTTTGTTTTGTGTCTTTTTTTTTTTTTCTTTTTTTTTTTTTGGGTGGGGGGGTTCTTTGTGCTGAGGAGTGTTATTTCCTTTTTTTGTATTTGTTTATTGTTACCTTAGTATCATTTTCTGTTCTGTACTGCGTGTGTCTGTACTTATTTAGTTATGATCTTTGTTTGCGTTCAATATTTTTTTGCTTGTCTCAGTAAATTTCATGCTGTAGTATGTTAGCAACGGTAAGTTTGAAAAATGACGTATTTGTATCTGTCAAAACTTCTGCCGTTATGTAATAAAGTTTCATCATCTCTCTCTCTCTCTCTCTCTCTCTCTCTCTCTCTCTCTCTCTCTCTCTCTCTCTCTCTCTCTTTCTCTGTCTGCCTGTCTGTCTGTCTGTCTGTCTGTCTGTCTGTCTGTCTGTCTGTCTGTCTGTCTCTCTCTCTCTCTCTCTCTCTCTCTCTCTCTCTCTCTCTCTCTCTCTCTCTCTCTCTCTCTCTCTCTCTCCGCGCGCGCGCGCGCTCTTTAGGGCGTATTTGTATTTACTGAACATTTTGTTTCGGAGTAAAATAAAATGTGGTAAACGGAAAGTTCATGATTGACCGGTGCAGATTTTTGCTGTCATGATGACTTTCCTGTACTGATGCGTAGCGCTTTACTTCGAACGAATTTTTCGATTAACCCTTATTATTTGGAATGCATCAGTGTGTGAAATACGTGTGACTAAAATAATTTAAGGGTAGTGCCAAATAGCTTGGCGCTTCCAAGCGCCAATCTAGTCAGTCTGGCACCACCCTTGAACTATAGCCATTCGGGTCTATATCCTTATCTGTAAGTACTATAATATAGCTTGCGTATGGCAATGTACAGATTTGAAGCTTTTAGCCTCAGTATGATATGAGTTAAACACCAGAAACCACTGCACGATGTGTGGTCTAGAAGCGCTGCGATCTCCAAATTACGTATGTCGGTAATGCCTAAAAGCACTACTGAAATGCCACACCACTCCGTGCTAAAAGCCTCGGCCTTTTCTCGCAATGCCTTCTACCCCAGACTAATAATATTCAAGAACGCCATCACGTGGTTTTTATTCGTAGTCTTAGTAAAGCATGGAACTCTACAACAGATTATTAAAAAATCCGTATTTTGTAAAGTCGGCTGTTGTTTGTATATCTTGAATTGTGTTATTTTTATGTTATGCTATGTTATGTTATGTTATGTTATGTTATGTTATGTTATGTTATGTTATGTTATGTTATGTTATGTTATGTTATGTTATGTTATGTTATGTTATGTTATGTTATGTATGAAAGTAAATTCTGTAGATCACCACCGTAAAAACCATGCCATTGTTGTATCTCCAGTTCTCCTCCTGTTTTTCCATGCGCCTAAAATTTCATCATGCTGTCGCCTCTAACCTGTTCAGTGCTGAGAAAATTTGAAGACCAGCCTACTGCAAGAGGTATAGATCCTAATGAGCCCCGCAGTCGCGGGGTCTCGAGGATCTATGCCTTTTGCTGACACCACCTTTTAGTCTATGTTCCTGGGACATCCTGCTTCTGTGTGTGTGTACGTGCGTTTGTGCGCGAGTGTGTGTGTGTATGTGCGTGTGTGTGTGTGTGTATTTGTGTGTTGAATTAACGACGATTGCAGAAACACAGTCTGCGTGAGCTGGTCATAAGAGGGTTGATTTTATCATGAAAATCTCCAACAAACATCTTGACTATTGAAATATGCGAACAGTTTGCAGTATTCTCCCAAGTTTGGTCCTAGCTTTGCGCGTAAAGAACGTTCTACGATTATTTTGCTTGCCGGTGATAGTTGTCGATACATGTGTTAATTGGAAACCGTACCTGGTGCATCGGGTCACCTGGTGTGTCACTTGCGGGTCAGTGATTGCGGCACGGAATTTAGGATACGGTATGTGAAGGGGTGGTATGATGTGGGCATGAGAGAGAGAGAGAGAGAGAGAGAGAGAGAGAGAGAGAGAGAGAGAGAGAGAGAGAGAGAGAGAGAGAGAGAGACAGACAGACAGACAGACAGACAGACAGACAGACAGAAAGACAGACAGAGAATGTATAACTGTTAATCTTTATTTTACAACGATGAAGATATTAGCACAGTCAGTGACCGTGTCATTTTTCGTACTTGCCGTTGCTACAACTACAGCTACCTAGTACAAAATATACATAAAACAGGGACATCAAAGTACAGTGAAACAAAATATATAGTCCACTAAACACAAACACACGCATGTACGCACAAACGCACGCGCGCGCGCACACGCACACACACACACACACACACTCACATACACACGCATGCACACACACAAGCACACGCACACACATACAAACACACATACAGAGAAAGAGAGACAGACAGACAGACAGAGAGTGATAGACACAGAGCGATTTTCCGAGCGAGTGAGAGTTGTTCTTGTAAAAAGAAGGCAATAGTACTTCTGTTAGTGTTCATATAATACAACTTTCTGATTTATCTTTATAAGTAACATAAATAACATATTGAAAGTTTTTACTTGCAACCAAAAGTTTGTAATAAGCGAACCGATAAATTATGCTTCTGAATACGCATAACGCACAAAACAGTGCGCCATGTGCAAGAAATCAAATGTCATCAAAGTCAAACGAAGCCAATCGGACGGACAGCGTGGCTGCGGCGAATAAAATTGACATTTTCTTTACGATTTTCATCTCCAACGCCAAAATTGGGAGGTTGTCGGATAATGTCGTTAAATTAGCGCCTGTCCCGGACTTGGCGCCAAGCTAATCTGGCACTATCCTTGAAATGTCATGGTCGGTCTATTGTGAGTCGTACATAGTGTGTTTTTTGAGTTTTAAGAAATGTCTCAAACATGAGCCATATTGGCTCTGGAGGTGAAGTGATTAATAGCGCTGGCTTTGAAAAGGTTAACCCTTCTGTTCATGCGACTAGCTGTACTGTACACAGCACCACTGGCTGCACGCACGAGTAGGCTAAATGGGATTAACACTGCCGGCTTTCCGGTCACTGAAGGGCAGAAAATTGGAAACCACACGTGATGAAAGGCAACAATGCGAAGCGACTCTGATTAGAAATGACTTTTCTGGTGACGCGGGCAGTTTCTGCAGTACTTCTTTTTTCCTTTAATCAGTAGCTGAGGTAGATTGATTTGCCATGGATTGTACAGGAACGAGGCGAGCTGGTAAATTATTGAGCTAGGTAGGAGGTGAGAGTGAGAGGTACATTATTGGCTGATTTTGATGCAATGCTGTAGTTTTGAGTAATGCCTTTTTTGGGATTGTTGTTGTCGTTGTTGTTGTTGTTTTTGTTGTTGTTGTTGTGTGTGTATTTGTGTGTGTGTGTGTGTGTGTGTGTGTGTGTGTGTGTGTGTGTGTGTGTGTGTGTGTGTTTTGTGTTTTGTGTTTTGTGTTTTTCCATCTCTTTTTCTACTTCTTCCGCATCAGTCTTTTTATACTGACGAGCAAATGAAATGCGATATTTTTGGAATCCAAAAATGTCGCATTTCTTTTGTGTTTCCGATGACTGATTCCCAAAATATCGCATTTCTTTCGCTCGTCAGTATACGTGTATCGTTAGCTGCTGGACATTAACGTACCATGTCCGTGTACGGTAAGTGAAGTGCTTGACAGTGAGAGCAAGTGAATTGATGAACACGCTTAACTCATTCTACCCAAGACCGAAACTCCCCAAAGTTTGAAGTCGTCCTCTGAAGACTGCGTTGCAGTGCAGGACACAGATCGATCATGATAGTTCAAGGGTGATGCCAGAATAACTTGGCGCCCATAGGCGCCAAGCTATTCTGGCATCACCCTTGAACTGTCGTGGTCGATCTTTATCTTGCTGTGGTGTATCTGGGTTAGAATGAGTTAATCAAATAAGACAACGCGATTCGCCTGTGATTACAAATGGTTGGTTGTTGTTGTCGTCGTTGTTGTTGTTCTTTGATGATGATGATGATGATGATGATGATGATGATGATGATGATGATGATGATGATGATGATGCTGTTGGGCTCGAAGGCCGAGTGAGTAACCGTGACAGCTCAGACCACGTGCGGTGCGTGGCAGGCAAATAGACGCTATAGAGCTCCGAACTATACTAAGACTACGAAGGAAATCCACGTGATGGGTTCTTGAATATGATTGGCCCTGCCGAAAAAAATTGAGGGGGGGGGGGGGGGGGGGGGGGCTAAAAGCCGAGGCTGATAGCACTGCACGCCATGGCTTTTCAGCAGTGCTTCTATGCTCCAAAGGCGTAATTTCGATATCAAGCTCGAGTTTCACGTAATTTTCAATGGCCAGTACTTGCCTGTCACAGCTCCCACTGTTTTGTTTACTAGAGAAAATTTTTGCCCCACGCAAAACTGAAATCACGCCGCAATGCACAGAGATAGTTGGTTGATAGTTTCTGGCCTGGGAAAGTTTCCTGCGACTGGGGGAAGCAGCTCTCCTGGGTCAAACATAGTGCAGTCGTTCGTTTACTCGAAATTGTCGAAGAAACGCGCTGCTCATACACGAAATCCGTCATGGCAGCGGTCTGTTATTACAAATGTGGTAGAAGAGAATTTTTCAAGGTTGTGTAATTAATTAGGCTTCCTGGAACTGTGGCCCTATCAGGTACTCTCCCAGTGCGCAAAAGGCGATCGGGTCGATGTAGGCCATCGTTGGCCCGATGGCCGTTTGCGCATTGGGCTTAGTCTCTGGGTACCTGCTCTCAGTTCTTCTTTGTCCGCGTGACCGTCGGGCCAGAAAATTCACCATCATTTGGGGCTGGATGCACAGGAAATTGATCGCAAATTAACCTTTCACTGCCGAGAGAAAAAAAAAAGTGATTAAGACCCAACTGCAAGAGGCATAGATCCGCATGATTCAGCGCAGTTGCGGGAGCTTATGAGGGTCTATGCCTCTTGGTGATACCATTTTTCATCCATGTTTCGTTAAACGGCGGGAGCTCTTTCAAGTTGAATTAACAAAGATGTCAGAAATACAATCTGCGACCACTCGCAGTGAAAAAAATTAAAACACCTTGATGGAAAAGAAGATGAATCAGCTCTGATAATGAAATGTTTGTTTACTTAAACCAGGTTTAAAGTAACCCTTTAAAAGTGAGAAGTTGCAAACAGATTCTCAAAGGAATTCTCATTGTTACATGTATGAAGCAACGTTTCCATAAGCACGAATACAGTCCGAATCAAAAGCGGGTCTGAATCAGAAAAAAAAAAATCGTGCAAGTCGTTTTTACGATTGTGTGTTTCCATACGTCCGACGCAAAAAACCGAATTGGCACCCGACTGCGAAACGAACATGACACGATTTTGGAACTAAAATATCATTGCCGTATGAGGTTTGGATCGTTTTCGTATCGGAGTTGTGCTTATGGAATTGTGGCTTTAGAAGAGCAGTATGTAGCTTTAAGCCACACTAGGCACCATGAATACTAAGCTGTCTTTATTAGGGTTCAGAACCAATCAAGCGCCTTAGACGCAATTCACTGCGGGAGATCTTCGACCCACTGTCATTTTCTGATTTCGTTGCCTGGGCAACGGCTTCCTACAGCGATGTACAGCGCAGGTATAACTACTATGACATCACACCTGGCTGGAGTCCTAATTCGTGTGACCTATTTTTCAAGGGAAAGAAAACAAAGAAACAAAGACTCTTTAGAGCAGGAATGACTGTTAAAATAAAAAAGGGCACACTTCGAAAGCGAGTTTCTTTCTTTGTTGGTTGTCTGTCAAAGTCCACGCCTTGCAGTCATCTATCTGGTCTCGAGGAACTACTTTCATGGTGTCCACTAATGAGGCTTTATCAACAGGAAACATTCACCCCTTCAATACCGAGAGAAAAAGCGAACACGATCATACTGCAAGAGACATAGATCCTCATGAGCCCCCGCGACTGCGGGGGCTCATGAGGATCTATGCCTCTTGCTGAGGCCAAGTTGAATACAGGTTTCTTGGACGGTTACGGCTTTTTTGGGTCATGCAGTGAAGAAAGGTTTCAGAAACAAATATGTACGTGCGGTAGCAGGCAATGGGGTTAATGGCACAACGAATCTATTCTACTCTCGCTAAAAGCAAAATTTATAACCCACTAGAGCAAAGTTTCCGCTTGCACGGGATTGTTTCCCTTTTTATTTTTTCTTTCATCGCTTGCAACGCGGTTGCCCCCCTTTGGTGAACCAATTTCGATTTGGATTTTATTTGGCAATATGGTGCGTTGACACACGATGCAGGCAATTTACAGCCACTGAATGAGTCACATTATATTCTCTTTGTTGAAATGACTCGGATGTATTGAGAGGCACACAGTTTGTAATTTGTAATCTGTCAAACGCCGAGACACACATGCACGAACACACGCACGCACGCGGACGCATGTACGCATGCACGCACGTACGCACAAGCACATGCACACGCACACACACACGCACACACCCACACACATACACGCATTCGCACGCGAGCAAGCACGCACGAACACACGCAATCACGCACGCACACACATACACACACATAGACGCACGTACACACGCACGTACGCACGCACTCACACACAAACACAAACACACACGCATGCACGTGCGCACACACACACCCACGCACGTACGCACACACACACACACACACATACACATATATACACGCGTACGCACAAGCACAGACACGCACGCGCACACACAAACACGGACACACATACCCAATGACACACACACACACACACACACACACACACACAAAGGCATACACACGTGCACACGCACGCACACAAACACATACACACACACGTGCACTATTGCCGCACACTCACACACAAGCACTCTAACACACACACATACACACACACACACACACACACACACACACACACACACACACGCCGCGTTCAAAGACTTTTTTCTCTTTAATCCCTTCCATTTGCCTTTTCACTTGAATCCCAAGTGTTCTAGAGAACCTTTCAATCTTTAATGAGACGACTCTGCGGCCTCGGAAGAAAATCCTCTTCACAAAACTTCTATCCGCACTCGCTGGCAACGAAATGCCAATGTTTAGCACCCAGACGTCAGCATCCCCCACCGCCGTGAAATGGTTTTCGTGGGCTGCTCGACGTTAAACCCCAATAACTAACTGCATCCGTCAATCTGAGAATTGTCTTTTGAAGACTGCATACCAGGTCTGGGGTACAGCCAACATGATAGTTCAAGGCTGGTGCTAGAATAGCTTGGCGCCTATAGGCGTCAAGCTATTCTGGCACCGCCGTTGAACTATCACGGTCAGTCCATCTCTTGCTGTGTTGTGTTGTTAGTCAAGACTGAAAGGGTTAATGAAAACAAGACTTCAATCTACGGATGAGACTACAAAACTCAAAACATAATACTAATTAATTATACCTAGGAAACTTTTCATGTCTTTTAACAATATTTTTTTATTAGCAATGCGGCACCAAAGGTTTGCAAACTGCTGATTGTTTCTTCATTCTATCTTCAATGAATCGTTGATCCATTTTCGACTCGGCTTAAACAGTTGCCTCATCCCGCCTTTTCACGTAACACCAAGAAATGGATCGGCCATGACAGTTTAAGGGTGCTGCCAGAATATCTTGTGCCGTATTAATTCAAAGGTGGTCAGTGCCAGAATAGCTTGGTAAGCGATAGCTCAAGGGTTCAGCAATTAGAGCCTTGAGACGCAAAGCTATTCAAGTACTACATTTAAAACAATCATGATCGATCTGTCTCATGTTAACAGCAGTGAAAGTTTACAATTTATGTATAATTGCTGCGAAAGATTTGCAGTGTAAAATTTATCTCCCCAAATTGATAATTTGTATCATAAGGTTGTATGTGTTGAACTCTATTCGAGACGTGCCGCATCCGGATACGCGGCTTCAAGCCGCGTATCCGGATGCGGCACGTCTCGAATGTGTTAAAGTGTTATCGACTATAAGTGCACGCGCAGCTGTAGAGAGGTTTTCGGCGTAGGCTTGTCTTTAGTGTGGTGTCGTCGCCGTGACAGGGCTTGGAAAAATGTCCGCTATTCTGTGACAGATTGTGTTTTGGTTTTTGTTTTGTGATAAGCAAAAAGGATCTACGACCAATGGTTTGAAACGGCGCAGTTCTATAATTGAAAAGAAAAACCGCTGCAAACCACAAATCCAACAACCGAAATAATAAGAACAGGAATACGAATCGTAACAACAACCACAAAAATTAATAATGATAACAATAATACTAAAGAAAAAGGTAGTACCAAAGACTTGAGTCCCCACCCTTGTTGGGCAGGAAAACATCAGATACCCTCTTTACACTAACCCAGTATCCACAGCCGTGCGCTCCCCACCCCTCCCCACCCCACCCCACCCCAACCCCCCCTCATACCCCCTCCGAGCACCGAAAATAATCAAAAGAACCACACACCGTCACATAATACTGCATAGCCACAGCACCCCAGAACCACGCGAAACAGCACTGGTGCCAACCACTTAAGTCCCTCTTCCCCCCACCCCAGGGGAATCACATCTGATACCCACTCCACCCTAACTCCACCCCCCGGGTGTAAAAAATAATGAGAAAATCCATTTTCCCGCATGGGCCCTCTTACCGCAATGAGTGGCGAAAATCCATTTCTCAGAGGAAATCTTCAAAAAACTTGTCGTGTCTGAAGACACTCAAGGAGGGAGAATGAGGCATACAATGAGGCGAGAATGAGGCATAGATGCTCATGAGCACCCAAAAACGAATCAAGATCTCTTCCTTTTAATGAAAATCCCAACAAAGAAGGGAACACACTAAGAAATAACTCATTCTACCCCAACAACGAAACCCCCAAATTTTGCCGTTGTCCTTTGAAGACTGCACTCTAGTGCAGGACACAGATCGACCACTGATATTTCAAGGGTGATGCCAGAATAGCTTGGCGCCCATAGGCGCCAAGCTATTCTGGCATCACCCTTGAACTATCATGGTCGATCCTTATCTTGCTGTGGTGTGTCTGGGGTAGAATGAGTTAACAAGCAAAACACAGGGTTTTAACAAGTTTATTGCAGAGCAAAACTGAACGTCGCCCGAGTGCAAGAGGTATAGATCCTCATGAGCCCCTGCAGTTGCAGGGGCTCATGAGAATTTATACCTCTCGCTGAAACCATTTTGTGTCCATGTTTTCTTTTGACGGCTAGGGCTCTTTGGCGTTGAATATATGGCGATTTCAGAAACATTCTGCTTCCACAGAGAGTGAAAGGGTTTAATGGTGTTGTACTTGACCCTTCTAAGCGTGTTTCTCTCTTTTTGGGGGATTTACTTTGCATTTTACACGTCTGGTAGACGCCACTGTCGGTCTAGATTTCTGTTTTCCTGTTATTGGCTATCATACTTCTACCAGCACAGGTCTTACCAGCTTATAAGAGTTTACGTCCTGAAAACATCTCTTTTCAATGGTCCCCCACTGCGCTGGAACTAGTAGCGACGTCCACCTCATTTTCCGAGATATGTAGGACTGTATTACGTAGTGTAACAGCGCCGGAACAACCCGTTTTAAAGGGGTGGGGGGTGGGGGTGTGCTGAACGACAATATAAAAACTGTATACTGTTCAGGAGCGAAAGGCGCGTGCTCTTCCAGGGTCCGAAGGAATCGAAAAGCGGCGGTGGGGGGGGGGGGGGGGGGAGGGGGGAGGACGGAGGGGGGGGGGGGAACAGACAAGAGGCGCATGCTTCAAGGGTCCGAAAAAAATCCAAAAAGCGGGGTAGGGGGGGGGGGTGCTTTCAGAGTCCGAAGATACCTAAAAGCGGGGGGAGGGGGGGGGGGCTGCCGCAAAAACATTAAACCACCCCTTCTTTCTCGGACCATGATGTGGCCTGGTAGTAAATGATTTTTTTTAAGCCGAGGGGGGTGCTGTAGTACCAAAGCACCACTCCGCCCCCCCCCTGGATCCGGCCCTGTATAAATAATACTTGCCATGAAATAGACGCACTACAAAGTATATGCAAATTCGAAAAGGGCATCACCCCAAACCCCTCCCCCCCCACCTCCCCCCCACCAACCATCCCACGCCAACCCCATCTTGACGACCCCCAAAGCCGAACCCTTCTGCTTCTCTTCTTGAACCCATCACATGCTCAGGCTGATTTTGTTCAATTTGCTTTTGGCCCTATGAAGGCTACATCACGGATTAGGAGAAAGATCATCTGTTGTAGTTCAAGGGTGGTGCCATAATAGCCTGGCGCCTGGTGGTTGGTTAGTTCGGGTTTAACGTCCACAGCACCGAGGTGATCATGGACGGCCCTGACGGGCGGGTTATGGGGGACAGGGAAATCTATTGCCATGGAGTACGACCTTAACACTGATCAACTCAGGCGCACTCCAACTGTGCCACTTTGATTTACCAGGACCTTTCAACGGACATGCTATTGAACAAATCCGTCCCCCCCCCCCTCCCTCCCTCCCCCCCCCCCAGCTACCGGGGTTGGGGCGGGATTCGAACCCACGACCCGGCGATTCCCTTCGCTCTCCTGCTCCGACGTTTAACCGCCTGATCATGGACGGCCCTGACGGGCGGGTTATGGGGGACAGGGAAATCTATTGCCTATGGAGTACGACCTTAACACTGATCAACTCAGGCGCACTAGAACTGTGCCACTTTGATTTACCAGGACCTTTCAACGGACATGCTATTGAACAAATCCGTTTCCCCCTCTCCCCCTCCCCCCCCCCCCCCCCCCCAGCTACCGGGGTTGGGACGGGATTCGAACCCACGACCCGGCGATTCCCTTCGCTCTCCTGCTCCGACGTTTAACCGCCTGAGCTATTTCGGACTCTGCAGCCTGTCGCCTGAGGCGCCAGGCTATTCTGGCACCACCCTTGAACTTTATAGTCAAATTTATTTCAAGTGTGTCAGAATGAAACGGGGTAAGGTGCCCTCTGCCTCGAAGAAGAAAGATGTCCTGTCAGCTACTGTCACATTTCATTCGGTGCAAAAGGCTGATTTCCTTTTGCTCCAAAAAGGGTCACTGGAAGCACAAGGTCCTCGGGCCGAAGTCCTCACTAAGGCAGACTTCCGCCCGACATACTGTTACTTAACTCATTCTACCCCAACACCGAAATCCCAAAATTTTGACGTCGTCCTCTGAAGACTTCATTGCAGTGCAGGACACAGATCGACCATGATAGTTCAAGGGTGATGCCATAATAGCTTGGCGCCCATAGGCGCCAAGCTATTCTGGCATCACCCTTGAACTATCATGGTCGATCCTTATCTTGCTGTGGGGTGTCTGGGGTAGAATGAGTTAACGGAACCCTTCGCTGATAAAAGAAATGGCCCTCTTCCGGGAACATGGGTCTGAAAATGAGAAAGTTGAATACCGAAAACCCACGAAACATCGAATCACCAAGCATTTCCTATCTGCAAGAGACATAGATTTACATAAGCCCCTGTTCTGCTCATGAAATTCTATGCTTCTTGGTGACCAAGATTCGCTCCTCTTTCCCCTCAAATTGGGATGTTGCTACGGGTTCAGCGTACAAAATGAACCCGTTCAGTGCCAACTGAAGCAGACTGTATTTCTAGTCTTCATTAAATCAAGACCCCCTCCCCTTAAAAAAATAATGATAATAAAATAAAATAAAATAAAATAAAATAAAATAATTAATTAATTTAAAAAATTTAAATTTAAATTTTAAAAAATATGTATCAAGATGAACTCAACGAGGTGTCAGCAAGAGGCATAGATCTGCTTGAGCCCCCTCAACTGCTGGGGTTCATAAGGATCTATACTTCTTGCAGTCGGGTGGTGTTTACATTTTCCCGACACTGAACGGGTTAAACCCCCAAAAAAAGAAACGAAAGACATTTCGAAGGTGAAAAATGATGAATGTAGCAGTCTCAAGTACGGAGCATGTTTTCTGTCTCGTTATTGGTACGTCCTCTGGCACGTGATTGTCTGGTGTCTGACCCACGTGACCTGGTGCATAAATTCCGTATCCAACGTTCTTGAGACGTTTCGATTGGAGTTTTCCTCTTTGGCCATAATGACGTCCTTCCCCAAGTTTCTTTTGAGTCATTGCACTTTCTAAAACGCTCTTCGGATAGGGAAATTGTTTGAAAACGTCATAAGTATTACTGCTTTTTTAGATGGCTTCAAAAATGTATCGCGTCTGGACGGGAAAATATCTGAAGGGCTTTTAACCCCTTCATATATGAACACCACGCAGCTACAAGAGGGATAGATCTTCATGCGCTTCCGCAGACGCGGGGGGGGGGGGGGGGGGGGGCTAGTGAAAATATATGCCCCTTGCGGGCATAATTTACATCAGCGTCTACTTGGATATCACAGTAATTTGGTTCTCAGTCTATGGTGGTTTCAAAGACGTAATGCTTGTCTGCTGGCTGTGAATGGGTTAAAATGGTAGGCAACGTGGGAGATAAAACCCTGGTATTTAACCCTTTCGCTGCAAGTGCTCACGAATTTCGCGTCTGAAACCGCTGCACACTGAGCAACATTTGCGTGAGGAACACAATGCAACTGGGTCCAAAACGAAAAGAGGACTAACAAGAGACATAAATCCTCATGAGCCCCCGCGACTGCGGGGGCTCATGAGGGTTTATGCCTCTTGCAGATGGATAGCTTTCGCCTGGTCCTGACAGTTACGGATTAAAAACTTGATTCAAACGATGCAATAATTAGACTGAACTAAACTCGTTGTTTAGACTGAAGACCATAAGACACACACACACACAAAACCCACCTCTTGTATTTATCACTATCGCGTGAAGTTCAAAGGATTCAGTAATTAAAATTAACTAACTTCGGTCTCTGCTGAGATTAAAGAAATGGAAAAAAAAATAAAGGAAATGTGAAATGGAAACTAGATGCGCACAAACGTAACCAATTATCCTTTGATTACATTGGAAATCATCACGAGAGATA
>BTPG01000003.1:46717540-46790040 GCA_036245525.1 Semisulcospira habei | reverse complement strand
TTTGATTGCTCAAATTCAGGTATTCAGGTTAAATTAAGGGTACGTCTGTTCTTTCGTTCTCTTGGGTTTGTTTCCCATTCCTTTCTTACTTCCAACTAATAAATATTGTAACCGCGATTTGGCCGTATGACCGCGACCTCAAAGGTGGTAATGCTGTTCAGATTGGTGCCGATAACTGAGTTTTCAGCCCCTGCATTGCCGGGAAAATGCGATCACCACGCAACCGCAAAAGGCAAAGAACCCCATGAACCATCCGCGCTTTTCGGGGGCTCAGAAGGTTCATTGCCTCTTGGTGACGCCACTTTGTATCCGTGTTGTTTGGACGGGTGAGATTTGTAGGCGTTGACACACGGATCTTACTGAGAAAAACATTCGCCACCAGTGTCAGAGGAAGGAGGTTTTAAGCATGAATCTTTCGAGCTCAGACTTTAACCCCCTGAATGCGCCCCGTCTGCAAGAGGCATAGATCCTCATGAGCCCCCGCAGTTGCGGGGGCTCATGAGGATCTATGCCTCATGCTGACGCCACTTTGCAACCATGTTCCTCGGACGCCGGAAGTAGAATTAACGAAGATTTCAGACACAACCTGCGTCATCTGGCATTGAAGGGGTTAACCCCTTGACTGCTACTGACGATGCACACGAAAGGAATTGGACAGGCCATGATGATTCGACGGTCTTGCGAAGAATACCCTTGAACTATTACGGTTGATAATTCAACTTTCCCCCGGCCACGGCTGCGTGGTAGACGGCAGTGTATAGAGACGCCTGTCAGGTGTGTTGAGGTCATGACTCCATTATTAGGTGTGACTGTGTTTACGTGAAATGTGTCTTCATGATCATAGTGTGGATTATTATATCTGGCACTGCCCTTGAATTATCATGGTCGATCCATCTCCTGCATCTGGTGCATAGTCAATAGATGACGCCTTCAAAATTTGGAAAATACAAGCGTCGGGCTAAATGAGCTAAAGAACTCTTGGAAGACTTCTGATTGTTGGGGGTGGAGCGAGTTATGGGCCTTCCCGAGGGCACAGTTGCCATCTAGCCCGAACTGATCTAAACTGAACTGAGCGTGGGTCAACAACGGTCGATCCGCCCGAACTATCTCTCCTGTTAGTCCTCTGTTCTCTTTGGTCCCACTGAGTTGCATTGTGTTCTTCACGCGCCGAACGTCGACTAGTGTGCGGAGGTTTCAGACGCAAAATCCGTGATCACTGGCAGCGCAGAAGTGAAATACTGGCGTTGTATCAACCACGTTACCTGGCATTTTGTGAGTAAAGCGTAGCGTACGATTGTATGATGTGAACCAGTTGGCTCTAAAAAAAGAAAACAAACTGAAAGGGTTGCAAGAAAATATCCGATACAGTAGTCACTTAATTCATTCAGCCCGACGGCCGTACTTCCCAAATTTGGGAGGTGTCATCTAATGACTATGCACCCATTGCAAGAGATGGATCGACCATGATAATTCAAGGGCAGTGCCAGATTAGCTTGGCACCGACAGGCGACAAGCTAATCTGGCACTACCTTTGAATTATCATGGTCGACCCATCTCCTGTTGTAATGCGTCAGGGCTGAATGGGTTAAGGATTGAGTTTTTCTCTTCTGGTGCCCCAGTGCACAATGTCAGGTTTTTGGACACTATCAGCTCAGTCTTAACAATTTAATTACCCCCGGACGACCTGCTCTGACGGAGGAGCATGGTGCAAATGGACTTTGAGTTTTAGATGATACACTAAGTCATTAATTTATGCTGAGTGGTATGAATGTAAATGATCCCAATAGCATGAGGCACAGATAATCGTGAGCCCTTGCTGGAAACGAGAGCTCATGAAGATCTATGCCTCTTGCCCATGCGATGACTTTTTGTTTGTAATGATATGGGTCTTAAGACTCAGTGCAAGATGGCTACCTCAGTGTAGTAGTATGGGTGTAAATGAACCCTATAACAAGAAACATAGATCCTCACTGCGCCTGCCGGGGCTGATGAAGATCTATGCCTCTTGCCGCAGCTGGGTGTCTGTCTTGACTTTATTATCCAAGCCTCTTGATGTCTTGGGAAGTGGGTCTCTATCTCTTGATGAACGCCAGGGGACTTCACCAGTTTCACCAAAAAGACACGGGAAAAAAAAAAGTCAAGGAGATAGAGGCTTAAAGACAAAGCAGCCCTGCACATCGGCCGGGTCAGCGACTCCGCAAGAGAAAAGTTCAATTTCAGAAAGAAGTGTGTTTATGTGTATGTGTGTGTGTGTATGTGTGAGTGAGCCTGTGTGTGTGTGTGTGTGTGTGTGTGTGTGTGTGTGTGTGTGTGTGTGTGTGTGCGTGTGTGCGTGCTTGCGTGTCTCTCTGCGTGCGTGCGTGCGTGCGTGTGTGTGTGGTGGGGGGGGGGGAGTGGGGGTGGGGGGAAGGGGGGTGGGGAAAAGAAACGGCAACAACAACAAGCATGGGAGTTATATTGATTTACGAAAAATATCATACAGTGTGCTTCAACAACCCCACCACCACCACGACCAGCATAGCTACCACCACCCCACACAATCAACCCCCAACATCACCTCCACCCCCTCCCGCCACCCCCCCCCCCACTGTCCACTCCCCACGTTTCATTCAGTTCATATGTCAGTCCAGCCCACAACTGGTGCCAACAAGGAGAGAATGTGTACATATTATATTTTTTCCTTTCTTCTTCTTCTCCTTTTCTTAAGTTTAAATTTAACAAATTTGAAACTTGTCGCGTTCGGATACGCGAGTTTCTGTCGCGCATTCGGATGCGGCTCGTCTCGAATGAGTTACGTTGAAGGACAGTCTACTACTCGAAGAAGAACAAGACCACACTAAAGTTAATACTGAAATTACATTGGGGGCGTGTGCCGTTTGCGGATACGCGGCTATTTGCTATAGTTATTAAACGGCACCGTACGCTCCCTTAGTTTAACACCTTCACTGCTGAAAGGAAAAAATGAACGCCACCCTACTGCAAGAGACACAGATCCTCATGAGCCCCCGCGACTGCGGGGGCTCATGAGGATCTATGTCTCTTGCTGAGACCAACTTGTATCCATGTTCCTTAGACGGTTGTGACTTTTGGTCATTGAATGGATACAGATTTCTCAAATAAAATGTACGTCGATTGCCAGGGAAGAGGTCGAGTCAGGCTAGGAGTACTTCCGCCGTGAGAAAGCATACAATGACGCACCCGGCGTTACTGCCTAGGGCATGGTGGAGTCCAAGGCAATGATCCTCTGGACACACTCGCTGGCAAGGCAGACGTCGCACAGGGGCTACAGATGGGCAGATCAGACGTGGTGAGAAATCTGAGAAAGCGTTTCAAGGGCACCACACTGTCGATCGCCTCCGGAGCAGTGGTGCGGAGAAAGGCAGCGGGCGTTGGGCAGACTAGAAAGGACATGAGAGATCCATATTGAACCAGACCAATATTGGTACAGTGTCGGAAGGAACTCTGGTAAGACTTACAATGGGTGAGGTTTTTTTTTTTTTTTTTTTTTTTTTTTTTTTTTTTTTTGAACGCAGAAATCCCATCTTGAATGAACTGAACTGAACTGAATACCAAGAGATAACTAACGCAGTGAAATTCTCACGCGCAGACGCGTCCGCAGAAATCATTCGTGACTAAACGTCCGTGCAATTAACACTGACTCCAAAACTACATTTTGGATTTGATTCAGCGCAGGACAGAATCAATCAACCCCAATTTCCAACCACACACCCCGGCCTATTTGCACGCCGCTCTTCGTGCGTCCTTGCTTTTTCCCTTCCGTCTGTGCGCTGGTCTGTGATTTTGGACCTTACGGCCGAAGGTCGTAAAGTTCAAAATCACAGACCAGGTCACATCTGATCATCGTCTTTAATTGCTTGATATCTTTCGGCCAAAAATCAACACTCAGGGTTGGAGAGGTCAGGCTTTGGTTCAAATCTTTGAAGATCCCTTTAATTAAAGAAGCTGTAGCGTAAAAGGGACTAAATTTTGTGAAGATGGAGGCAGTGTCAGTGTATGGGCCGCGGAAGCCTCCAGGAGGTTCATGAGGATCTATGTCTCTTTCAGAATGGTGTGGTGTCGAGACGTCCATTTTCGGAATCAGTGGGTTAGGAAATCAGTTGAATGCAAATATTGAAATAAAAGCTCTGTTTTTTTCCCTCCACCAAAAAAGCTCATGGATGTAAATGGAACAAAGCTTAGCTAGCAAGAAGCTTAAAGTTTCACGAGTCCTCTTAACTTGCGGGGGCTCGTTAAGATCTATGTCTCTTGCTGTCCGATGTAGTAAGGTTGCTTAAACAGTGGGTTAAAAAAGAGAAAGAGAGTCCTCCTCCTTAAGAAAAAAAAACCCACAGACATAAATGAGATCAAACTTAATCCGCAAAAGGCATAACTCTTCATGAGATCTCGCAGCATCCGAAGGATCATGAATATCTATGTCTGTTGTAATACATTTGCTGCAATGGTGAGAAAGGAGGGAAAGAGAGAGAGTGTGTGTGTGTGTGAGACTGCCAATCTTCATAAAAACAGAGACATAAATATCCCCAAACATAATCAGCAATAAGCATAGATCTTCATGAGCCCCCGCAATCTGCGGGGGCTTATGAAGATCTATGCCTTTGGCAGTTGTAATACATTTTACAGCAGAAGAGAGTAGGGAAGAGAGAGAAAGAGAGTGACTCCTGCGTGCCCTCGCGACGTCTAATTGAATTACGGACGTGAGAGCGCGTCGCTTCCCCGCGTCAAGAGAGAGTTAAAAGGATTATAAAAAGAAACCCGCGCTTCGTTTGATCAGTTTGTTTGGCTAGAATCAACGTGCATTTTCAGCGGCAAGCCACTTTGTCTTGGATTTAGCAACTAATCGAGTCCTCGGGTCAACTTTCTGAACAGTTGGGACTTAATTGCTCACTGAAGACAGGAGGCCTGTTCAGGAGAGGTGACACACCATGGCAGTTTAAGGGTGGTGCCAGAATAGCTTGGCTCCAGAAGGCGCCAAGCTATTCTGGCACCACCCTTGAACTAGCATGGTCAGACTTAGAGTGGCAACACTTTCACTGGTCGGTTAGTTCCGAGATACACCGTCCACAGTCGTCTGAATGATAATGTACGACCCCAACAAGTGTGGGGTGTGGAGGGAGGTAGAGGATGGAGGGGGTGGGTAGATAATGGGGGGGGGGGGATGGGGAAGGAGGAGGGGATTGTGGGGTACAAAGACAGCTATTGCCTACGGAGTACAAACTAAACCCTGATCAATTCAGGCACACTGCAACTGTTCCACTTTGGTTTATCAGGACAACTGTCAGTTGCCATGCAATTCTGTTTGAGTCATAGCATACTGAATACCCAATAGCCTGTTCTGTACGAAAAAACATATGTGATTGAAGGAAACACGAGTTATGTTTCACCATGAATCCCACCGATGCAAAATGTTAAAATTACACTGTCTTATCCCATTACCTCATGAGGCTGATTTTGTAAAATTTGTTTACTTTCTTTTGAAGATTACATAACAAATTAGGAGATAGATCAACTGTTCTTGTTCAATGGTGGTACCAAAATAGCTTGGCGCCTCAGGCGCCAAGCTATTCTGGCACCACCCTTGAAGTTATCAGTTCAATTTATTTCAATCAATCAGGATGAAAAGGGTTATTGTTGTTCATTGTTACAACGAAATATGGAGAGCAATGGTTTGCTTATCTCATATTAACCCTTCACTGCCGAGAACAAATGAGCGTGATCTAACTGAAAGAGGCATAGATCCTCATGAGACCTTGTCGCTGCGAGGGGCTCATGAGGATATATAAATCTAGCTGAGACCACTTGATATCCATGTTGTTTGGACAGTTGTGGATTTTGGTCCTTCAGTGAACACAGATTTCGGAAACAAACTGCACATTCGTTGGAAGTGAAGGGGTTAACAAGTACCCAACAAAGAAAGAAAAGCTTTAAAAGGACAAGCTAGTACAACAGTTAAAAAGACCTGTTATACTTGCCCGTTCAAAGCGTGTTCCAGTCTTTGTCGGGCATTTATTTGCCTTTTAGGCGCTTGCCAGCCGCCTCTTTGGTCTCGCATTCATTTTAGCCAAGAATTACAAAACAGAACATGGGTAAGTACGCCAAGACAAAAACTGTACCTCAAGTTGAGAGCTCGGGCAATCCAACACTACCCGCTGCGTCATAGAGGACCCTACCCCTTCCATTTGTTAATGAACGAAATTAGAGCGGGGAATCTGAGACTAAACACTCAGTGCCGCCAAGCCCAAACCATAACAGTAACCAAAGAAAGGATTTGTTGACGGCAACATTGTGCTTGTTTAGGGAGAATAAGGGTGCTGTGCGTGGTGATGCGTGAGAGGGTGGGTGTGCGCGGGTGTGTGTGTGGGGGGGGGGGGGGCGGGGGGGGGGGAGGAGAAGAGGATTAGTGGGGTGGTGGGTGGTGGGGGGGGGGATCAGTCAAGAGCGAAGGGTGCCACTGTTTAACTCATTCTACCCCAACACCGAAATCCCCAAATTTTGCCATTGTCCTCTGAAGTCTGCATTGCAGCGCAGGACACAGATCGACCATGATAGTTCAAGGGTGATGCCAGAATAGGTTGGCGCCCATAGGCGCCAAGCTATTCTGGCACCACCCTTGAACTATCATGGTCGATCCTTATCTTGCTGTGGTGTGTCTGGGGTAGAATGAGTTAATCCAGACTTAAAAGGTGACTGCCAAGCGTAAAAAAAAAAAAAGGCAAAGAAAAACAAAACACGCTTAGAACAAAAAGTGAAAAGTGCTGTACTTGTCCTTTCAGAGCGTGTTTCTTTCTTCGTTCCATTGCTTAACTCATTCGAGACGTGCCGGCAAGTCTCGAATGAGTTAATCCTTTTACTGCTGAGAAAACATGAACACTTTTCAACCGCAATAGGCATATATCCTCTTGCGCTCCTGCTATTGCGGGACGCAAGAGGATCAATGTCTCTTGCTGAAAGTATTGTGTATGGATCTATGTTCTTTGGAAGGATGAGGGTTTTTTTTGGCGTTGAATTTACGAAGATTTCAGAAAATACAATGTAGGACCTCTGCCGATTAAAGAGTTAAGCCTGTAGGGATACGGTTGTGTGGGAGTGGGGGTGAAGAGGAAAGGTGCTGAATGCAAGAGTGTTAAAGTATGCTAAGCTTATTGACTCCGGACGCTCTGCCACAAGATATGGATTGACCATGGTAGTTCAAGTTGCTCTAGGGGCTAAGCTGTTCTGGCACCACCCTTGAACTATCATGGTCGATCTGTCTCCTAAACTGTCAAGTAGTCCTCGGAGAATGGCTTCTAATTTGGAAATTTCAAACTTAAAGCTCAGTGTGATAAAAAAAAAAAAATCAAAACGGACAATACAGTTTCCTTGATTCTTAAACAGCGCCTTCCGTTTGAAGAATGGATTAACAGCCTGGGGGTACAGAAATTAAACGCATTTCTGTACTAGCAAAGGCATAGATTCTCATGAGTCCCTGCGGCAACATGGCTCACGAGAATCTTTGCCATTTGAAAATGCATGCACCGGTTGGAAACATAGTAAATTCTGAAAGGTTTAGCTGAGGTTGAGATGGGGGATTGTGCTGTCACAAACGGGATGAAGAAATGTGACTCAGCCTCACCCTGTATTTACACTGAGAGCAGCAAGAGATGCCAAACCTTTTCGATCTTGATCTGTTCAAGCATCTGAACCAGTCCTGTTTCCCATGTACAAGAGACATAGATTCTCATGAGCCCCTCCAGGCAAGGCTAGACTGCTGATATCATTCTCCTTAGAGAGATGTTTGATGAATAAGTTTCTGAATCCATCTTATATCACATGTTAAAAAAAAATCTAGATTCTTGAGAGCTTCCGATCGAGGAGCAGTTGCATGAGTGAGTTTAGTCCTGTGCCAACCACTAAGCAAGGTGCTCCGCTGTAGCGGAGCACCTTGCTTAGTGGTAGGCGCTGGACTAAGCTCATTCATGCAACTTGCCCCTGGTTCTGAGCCAACCCTTTTCCTATATACGCAAGATGCGTGGAGCCTCTTAAGCCCCTGCAAATGCATGGGCTCATGTACATCTATGCCTCACGCAAGGCTGGGTAAGGTGGCTTACATTTTGCTTCTTGCAAAGAAAAAATCTAACTTATGCAACTGACTTGATCCCATTTTCTACCAAAATGTTGCAGTTCTCACGCTAATCCAATTGTCCAAAAATCTCTTTGGCCCTTAGTCTGTCGGAGAAGACCCTCCACCTTCAAGAGAAAAGAGTTCGGCAAAGAAAACTGCTCGTATTTTTTATTTTAAAATGTATTTCAACATTTCTCTCAAACCATCAATAAAATGTTGAAGGGCTATATTTTCTAGTTATAATACCCCCCCCCCCCCTCCCTCTCCCCCGCCCCCTTCCATACACCTCTTATGTGGCAGAAAAATATTTCTATAATATAAACTTGAAAAATATGTTGAAATACATTTCCTCAAGGTTATTTACGTCTGTGTTCTTCTATCGTAGAACACCGTTGTTATTGCAGTCAATGAGTGCGTACAGTGTTACTGTTTCCCCACCCATTGTCCCGCCGCCTCCAACAGCCAATCACAGAACTAGTAAAAAATTAAACGTCCAATGACATCCTTTGTGAGAAGAGCCCAGATTTAAAACACACATAGGAACAAAATGGGCACGAGTCAATTTTGTTACCAGCAAGAGGCGTGGGTTCTCATGAGCTCCTGCTCATGGGAATCTATGCCTCTTGCAGATGGCTGTAACTGTGTTAAAAGACTGCGACCCCTAGCGGACATGACGGGGGCAAAGGGCAGACAAGCCTGGCCCCCTATATGGGTGAAATCAATGCGTAATGCGATAAGCAAGTGATGAGGAAGGATGCCGAATGTGACGGCCCGTTTGTTGATCCATGCTCCGGGCCTGACCTCTCTCCACCAATCGGATTGCCGACGCGGGGCCCGGTAACAAGTATTATCGATCACCACCGGGAGTTAATCAAAGCCAAGAGTTAGGTAGGGCTTAGTCAGAAAAATGTTTAAAACAAAACCCTGTAATCTAACAATGAAAATAATTCATGCAAAATACTATTGGAACTGGACTGAGTAGTGCCATTTTTTTTTTCTATGCGCCATCCTAGTCTCCAGGCCAGTCGGGCATTACTATTAAGCTATTATGTTGATTTGTCTGTCACATCTGTGATGCTAGCATTGGTTGATTTTGGATATATTTAAAAAAAAACTGTCAGATAAGAATAGGTATATCAATGAAACGGCAGTCAAAATAGCGTAATGGTAAGCTTTGCTACAATACCAATGTAACCAGAGAAGGAAAGAAAAAAGACAGTTCAATGACATAATTTTCTCTACGTTTTGTAAGCACACTATATGCCACACCAGTGTTATGAAAATGTAGGCTGGCAGTATGGCAAATCACTGACATACCCGTAATCGTACCCATGCCGTGACAAAAGTTTAGTTATTCGAGCTGAATTTGTCATGTGTCTTATTTTTTGAAAGCAGTATATGTCACTCTGCCAGAGGCTGGGACGGTGCTTGGGACAAATGTAACCAATCTTAATAATGATCCACTTGATGTTAGTTGTTACACTACCCTTGAATTATCATGGTCGATCCATCTCCTGCAACAGGTGCATAGTCGTTAGATGACGCCTCCAAAATTTGGGAAATACGTGCGTCGGGCTGAATGAGTTAAGCTGACCATTATTTGTGTGCTGGTGTGTGGTTTTGGACCTTTTGGTGTTGGGCTGTCAACCAATCTTCCATACCCACACACCTCGCCAGACATCGATCACAACATCAAACACTCAAGCTCAGCTACGAAACACCATCGCCCTATGAAGGCAAAAAAAGACAGTAAGAACATTTTTTGCGAAAAGATAGATTTTCGTTCTATTTACAATAAAAACACATTCACATAAATGGGCCTACTGTCTTTTGCCTCCCTAAGGCAGAACAGTATTAACCCATTCAGCTCTGACGCACTACAGCAGGGGATGGATCCACCATGATAATTCAAGGGTAGTACCAGATTAGCTTGACGCCTGTCGGCGCCAAGCTAATTTGGCACTACTCTTAAATTGTCATGGTCGATTCATCTCCTGCAACAGGTGCATAGTCATTAGATGACGTCTCCAAAATTTGGGAAATATGTGCGTCTGGCTGAATGAGTTAATAAACAGAAGCCGCAAAAATGTTCCGGATTTGCCATCGTCGCCAACTCTCTTATGCTCTACTCTGGTTCGCCGCTACTCGGTGCAAGACAACTTGACAAGTTTTGTGGCAGGGCCCGAAATCTGATCCCTCGTGTTGTCTGTCCGAGTCTGCTCCCCTATCAATCTTTTCCCAGCACCCCTTTGACCGCCTCCATCGGAGGACATCGATGCACACTAATAAGACACTAAGGAGGTACTATTATACAGTTTCGACTTATTCATGATGCCTACTTGTCAATTTTGATCACGTGATGTGTTTAACTCCGCCGCAGAAGTTATCGATGGAGAGAAAAAATAATTGGTAGCACGGTACGAGACTTGCAACTGAAAGTAAACTGAATTTGGAATTGTAAGATTCTAGGCGAATAGGCCTTCGGAAAAAAAAGGCACGAGCAAGCGGGCATAGATCCTCATGAGCCCCCGCATTCTGCGGGGGCTCGTGAGGATCTATGCCTCTTGCAGAGGGCCGGTCTTTTGCGGCGGAGCTATGGCCAGGGTTATCTGAGGAAAGGACCATTTGTGATTAACAGCGGCGTCAATCAATGGCCATCTC
The DNA here is from genome assembly GCA_036245525.1 of Semisulcospira habei. Classification (NCBI taxonomy): domain Eukaryota; kingdom Metazoa; phylum Mollusca; class Gastropoda; family Semisulcospiridae; genus Semisulcospira; species Semisulcospira habei. Next base: position 46,779,260 of record BTPG01000003.1, on the reverse strand, counting down.
TTTGATTTGGGACCGCGGCTGCTCGATTCTAGACAGCCACTGTTTCTTTCAGGGAGCGTTGAAAGGTGAAGAGAACACTAAGAAGAAGGGAAAAGAGGGCGGAAGGGGGGGGGATGATGAGGGGGTGGGGTGGGGGTTGGTAAAGAACAGCAGCAAACCATGATGAAGACGAAGACAAAAGAAGACAGCAGAACAAAGTGGATACATTGTAGTTGGCTGGTTGCTGTTTGGTTGGTTGATTGGTAACTTCAGCGGTTGGTTGTTTGGTTCGTTCTTTGGTTAGTTGACTGGTTGGCTGGCTGCTTGGTTGGTTGGTTGGTTGGTTTTCAGTTTTTTATCGTTGGTTGGTAGGTTCAAATATCAGGGAGATAACGCAGGACCGCAATGTACCTTGTGCAACTATAAAATCAAATCTAGTCAAGTTTCAGCAGAAGTCAAGGCAGATTGTATTTATCCCATTTCAAAAATACGTTTCACTTGAAAAATGTAATAATCATCATCCATACCCTTATCGCCCAAACGCCATACATACATCATAAGACGAGACAAGTTAAATCAATTTTCGTCTAAGCTTAAAGCCGCGTATCCGGAATCGGCACGTCTCTGTTAACTGTACTAACACTCCTGAGGTTTTATTTGGTTTTGGACTCTCCACACTCTAGTTCATGTCCATGTCTATGCAAATTATACAACAAATATTAAGTGGGAAAAGTCTAGAATTACTTATATGTGTGTTGGTCTTTGATTTTGGACCTCACGGTCTATGGCTGTAATGACCAAAATCACAGACCAGTACCCATTCACAAGCTTTCTTGTAAGGATTGGGTTTAAAGGGAAGAGAGGTTCCTGAAATATCTGCAAAATGAATCTGCCCCTCTTTTGTGGATAAAATCCTTACCAGGCCGCCACCCGCACCCACCAAAGCCCCCACCCTCGCCCCCTTCCCATACCCACCCTCAGCCCACCTATCCATGCAAGCAGCCCCAACCCTCACCCAAACCCCCATCCCTCCAAGTTTCAGTTAAAGTCATCAAAGTTAAATGTCAGCATTCGCCGCTTGGAAACGATACTGCACGTAAAGGTCGTTAGGTTCATCTCTAAAAATCCAACTGACATCCTTATCGATTTTTTTTTTTTAAACTCATTCTATCCCAACATCGAAATCCCAAAATTTTGCCGTTGTCCTCTGAAGACTGCATTGCAGTGCAGGACACAGATCGACCATGATAGTTTAAGGGTGACACCAGAAAAGCTTGGCGCCCATAGGCGCCAAGCTATTCTGGCTTCACCCTTGAACTATCATGGTCGATCCTTATCTTGCTGTGGTGTGTCTGGGGTAGAATGAGTTAAGTTGGGTTGGGGGAGGGGGAGGGGGCGAAGAGGGAGGTGGGGGGAGTTGGCCGATGGGATGAAGGAGGTGAGCACCTTTACTCTGCATGAGACACAGATCATAAAGTTTTGCAGGGGCTGTAGAAGATCTTTGTCACTTGTCGGCAGCATTTTTATCAAAAGTCTTTGACGTCTGCAGAGACATCATTTAAAAACGATGACAGTAAAAGGGTTAGCATACTTAGATGAAAGAACTACGCTTACCAAAACTGGCAGTTGTCTGAAACCTACAATTTTTCCCCCAAAAGATCGACTATGATAGCTATTCTGGCACCACCCTTGAACTATCTTGGTCGACCGGTCTCATGCTTAGGCGTTAGGCTATTTCGGCACCACCCTCGAATGATCTTGATCTGTCTATTCTTCTAAGCTATTCACGCTATTTTCGCATCCGCCTTGAAATATCTTGTCCGATGTATTTCTCTTGGCAGCAAAACTATGTTGGCACCGCCCTTGAACTATCTTCGTCGATCTATCCCTCTAGACACCAAGCTATTCTGGCACTAGCATTTAACTGTTTTCGTCGATCTGTCTCCTGGTGTAGCGCTTCAGGGCTGACCGGGTTACCACCACATCAGTTGTGTTTGTGACCTGAGGCTCCGATGGTATCAGCTGCCATGATAGCAAGATCCTCTTAGAAGAACCATTGAAGACACATTAGTCTAATGGGGCCCGGACAAAAAGGCAAGTTAAAGATGATGAAAAAGAAAAAGGAATTGGCGGAAGGGATGATGGAATAAGAGTGGGGTTTGGGAGGATGGGGCGGGGGGGGGGGGGGGGGGAGTGGAAGGGGAAGGGAGGAGTTGGAGGCAGCGGGTGGAGAGGGAGAGATGATGGAACGTTTCGTTCAGGACAAATCAAGTTTTAGCCACTGTAATGCTACCATTTCGAGTCAAACTGTCCGTTGTGGGGGGGGGGGGGGAGATAGAGAGAGAGAGAGAGAGAGAGAGAGAGAGAGAGAGAGAGAGAGAGAGAGAGAGAGAGAGAGAGAGAGAGAGAGAGAGAGAGAGAGAGAAGATGAAATGAAATGATTTGAAATAAAACTTTATTTTCCAAGGATAAAAGAATAGGTGCACAGACCTGTTTTCATTCTTGTCCTTGCTACACACCACAAAATAAAATAACGTACACAAAATCTATCTCTTATCCACACACACACACGCACACACGCACACACGCAAACACACACACAGAGAGAGAGAGAGAGAGAGAGAGAGAGAGAGAGAGCGAGAGAGAGAGAGAGAGCGAGACAGACAGACAGACAGACAGACAGAGAGATTTCTAAAACTGATTCGCTCACTCGCTCACGTCCTACGGCTCAAATTCACAAACCCACACACAGAATGTTTCGGTTTGAAAATTGTCACCTTCAAAAAATAAACACCCACATTGTACCCGTTTATTCAAAAACTACAAATCAACCAAAATTAATGTACATTTTTCCAAATACATATCAATCAAAAAATTGTAATATTTGTGTTCAAACTACAAAACTCATGTAGCCTTAATCTTTTCATGTGAATGTTTCAAATAACATCTGAATAACGTGTAAATGTTTGTTTGATTGATTATGGGTATATAAAATGCAATGTGCCTCTGAGATATATATTCACGCGACGAACTCGCTTTTTGAGAAGCAAACAGAACTAAATTGTGTCAGCGAGAGGTATAGATTTTTCATGAGCCCCTGCATGCAGGGGCACATGAAAATCTATGCCTCTTGCAGATGGAAAGATCTGCACATAACTCAACGTATTTTACGCGTCCCTGTGTGCAATGGAGCGCGGAGCGTGACAGTCGGCTTTTATTAGTGATGCTTGTAAATCACTGCAATCACTTTGATGGCGATGCTTGTTGCGCTAAAACTATAGCCAAAGGGTTATTTTGGGACAGGAGCTTGTGACAAAAGGTCGTTTGTACCAAAAGTAACAACCAAAGAAATGTCCAAAGTAACAACCAACAGAGATGTCTTTGAAATAGGCTTATTGTAGGTACCGGTTAGTTTTGATGTATCTGGCATGTGGGCATGTGAAATTAATTAATGTGAATGCAGAAACAGGTGATTTCCGGCAACAAATAATTCTGACCCTTTTTGAAAATGTTGGTTGTTTTAGTGGGCATACGGTGATAAACTTGATCACATTAAGTCAGCTTATCTTTTTTTAATTATTCTCTTTCAAAAGAAATTAATTGTATAACCTGTTCTCACAACGGTATGAAGAGTATTTTATTCCTTTTGAAATTAAGTTTTTTTTTTTTTGTAACAATCAGTGTTACGGTGGACATACTCAGTCAATTTAAATCACAAGTTAAACACAGTTCTTCGTGTGATTACCACATTTTACCCACCCCCCCCCCCCCCCCCCCCCAAAAAAAAAAAAAAAAATAAAAAATAAAAAATAAATAAATAAATAAATAAATAAATAAATAAATAAATAAATAAATAAATAAAAAGTAAGTTCTTCAGTCATCTGTATTTCTTTTATATCATCTAAGGACAATGACTGAAGAACTTTTTCCTGTCACTCAGTAGTGAAAAATGTTGTCACACTGGACATACTATTCGACATACACTGGAAAATCATCTACGGATTAGTCCATTTTGGTGAAAAGGAAACTGTGAGAAATGTAAGTGTTCCAACAACAATGTCTTCATAGCGGAATCACAAAAAAGAACTAAATTAATGTTTGTTGTAGTGCGGTTTTCTTGACTAAAAATATGTCGGTTGTTACGCGCACGACGTTTGGTCACAGGCTCACAGTGCACTCTAAAATATGATACCAGTGATCATAACCTGTTTTTACTGCCGCGGGGGAATCAAAAGGGAATTTACTCCATCACTGCAAACCAAAAAAAGTGATCACAATCCAGCTTCAAGAGGCATAGATCCTCATGAGCCCCCGCAGTCGCGGGGGCTCATGAGGATCTATGTCTCTTGGTGGCCCCACTTCATATCCCTGATTTCTGGACGGATAAAGTTCTTTGACTTTAAAATTGACAAAGATTTTAGAAACGCATTTTGCGACCACTGGCCGAATGAAGGGGTTTATGGTCCTTTCATACTCGTATTCCTATACAGTTTCTTCGTTGGCGATGGCCCAAGCTGCGCTCCACCCCATCCCTCGGATATCTTCTCAATTCCGTTCAGTTTACTTAATTCCTTGATTAACTCATTCAGCCTCACGGCCGTATTTCCCAAATTTTGGAGGCGTCATCGAATGACTATACACCCGTTGCAGGAGATGGATCGACCATGATAATTCAAGGGCAGTGCCAGATTAGCTTGGCGCCGACAGGCGCCAAGCTAATCTGGCACTCCCCTTGAATTATCATGGTCGACCCATCTCCTGCTGTAGTGCGTCAGGGCTGAATGGATTAATAGTTTCTCTGGCTCGGAAAAAGTATCTCTAGGTGCTCCGCAACACGCCCAGAAGTCTTACTAGTTCAACTCAATTCAATTCGTTGTAGAAAGGTTTCTGTGCAATTCGGAAAGGCCCATATGCGATCCACCGTCTCCTATCAGATGTCTGCTCAGCGTTGCTTTCGATATCGTACCAACTCTGGTCTGGTCAAGCTATAAATTTCTCCTGTACTGTCAAGTCCGCATTACTACCCTTAAATTATCCTGGCTGGTCCACCTATCGTCGTAGTGCTTAAATGGTAAATGGGTTAATGTGTGTCAACCCCGTAGGCTGTAATAAATAAAAGACATGTATGATGATTGAGCAACTACAAGCACCTAATTCCCCTCAACTGTCCTGGCCGAATAATCTCCGGTTGTTAAATATCAAGGGTAATTGTGGTAATGTATGTTAACTCTTTGATTGTCGATTGCCCTTTTTGTCGAAGTGATTCCATCAGGAATCACCTCGACAAAAAGCGCTACCAACAGCCAAAGGATTAATCCCTCAAAGCTGTCATCAAGGCCTTCAAAATTACGATCACTGACATGATATTGCGGTTTATAGCCTAGCAGACGATGCTCGTTTTGACATAATTGTAAACCCCACAGTGCATAAAACATGCGCACTTGCTGATTTAGTTAGCGGATGCAGAGCTAGTATGTGCACGTTTGCGAAAAGCGAGAATTTCAATGTAATACATTGAAAACGTCGCTCATTTTTTCACAAAATGGACATAGTGTCTTTTAATCAGAGCTGCTAATCAAATTAACCAGGGCAGATTGACGATGATTGAGCAAATATAGCTATACATCTGACACTTTTATCAATTAATAAATTTATTCCTTTTTGCCTTTCGTCGCCATCTGACAATTAACTCACTCAGGCCGGCACCACTGCCGTATTTCCCCAATTTTGGCGGCGTCATCTAACAACTAAGCACCAGGTGCAGAAGATGGATCTACCATGATAATTCAAGGGTAGTGCCAGATTAGCTTGGCGCCTGTCGGCGCCAAGCTAATCTGGCACTACCCTTGAACTATCATGGTCGGCCCATCTCCTGCTGTAGGGCGTCGGGGCTGAGTGGGTGAAATCAGTCTCAACATCGACCACGAAGATAAGGATAAGCGACCAGTTAACTTTGTTCCTGGATAGGCTGTCATGGTCGATGGCTGAAGACAAAATGCTTTTTGAACCGCTTCAGTGCTACCAAAGACAGTACATTATAATGTACTGTCTTTGGTGCTACTCAGTGACGACACCGCGCGGCGGAAAAGACGCGTAACTACGTCATGACCTAACTACGTAACTACGCGTCTTTCTGCCGCGTGGTATCGTCAGAGCAGCGAAGGCGTATATTATATACACACAATGAAAATGTATTTGGCATCCACACAAAAAGAGGCTGGGTTAAACGTGTTTAGTGACATACAACAACAACAACAACAAATCGTCAACAATAACAACAACAATAAAAACATCATCAACATCAACTATAACAACAGCAACAACGACAACAACAACAACAACAACAGAAATCAAAATCAACACGGCGAAATCAAGATCAAACGATTTCGTGTGGTGTATTGTGAGCAGAGCTTTGCAGTTGCGTTGATTTTTAAATCAGTTTGTTCCATTTTTGGCTCTGGCGGTTAGAGTCAGTAAAGATCGTAATCTTTACTTTCAATAAGCATAGTCCCCAGGCTGTAAGATTTGATGGTTATGCAAGAAGACACTTTCATTGCATATCCTTCACACCTTAACCACCAAACGAATCGTAGTAAATGCCGGGGGCGTTGCAATAGCATGAAGCATTATTGAAATCGTTAATCGGACCATTAAAAGTGACCTCCTCCAGGCAATGAAGGTTAATAGTTTACAACGTCTCCTTTATTAGTAGTCCTTGGTACATCTTGCAATAATGGTGCACGCAAAGATTATCTGAACGTTGATTTAACCCTTCGACTGCCGAGAACAAACTAAACACCACCCAACTGCAAGAGGTATAGATCCTCATGAGCTCCCGCAGTTGCGGGGGCTCATGAGGGTCTATGCCTCTTGCTGAGATCAATTTGTACACATGCTCTTTTGTGGCTGTTGGACGTTGAATGAACAAAGATTTCAGAAGCAAAACATGCGTGAGCGTCCATATGCGACATACTCCAGGTAATAAAGACTTAATAGTTTAATTAATTCCCTGACAAAAAGCAGTAAATACACATCATCTGTTACGTATGCCTGCTTTCATGGGCTTTTGAAAGATGGGTAGGAACTTCTTAGTTAAAGTAGGCAAACATTGAATACTGGCGAAACTGTAGCCGGCATTCAAAAGCTTTGCTGATCAGTCTTTTCATACTTTAACATTGTTTAAGATATTATTTCAACCGATGACCCTGGCGTAGTGCAGCGCGCTAAATAGGGGAATAGACTCATTATCATGCTAGAGTGTTTTACTTTTCTCTGGACAATTTTTTTTAGCCCCCCGCCCCTCCCCCCCCCCCTTTTTTTTTTATCTAACATCTTTTCCCCCTACACTCACTGCCTCCGAGACTGATACTCGAAGCCTAGTAACCCGCCGACATAAGGATAGACTGAACTCTCGTTGACTCGCTCTGCATGAGAAACGCAGATGCACATTGCCAGATAAGAGGGATACGCATGGGTGTTCCAGATTCCTTGTGTGGGATGGCGCCAAGCTAAATTGGCACTAACCTTGAACTGTGTCGGCCAATCCAGGCACCAAGTTTGTCACATTGTAACAGTTGTGAACAGTCGGAACTATTGTTTTGATCTAATCTGCTCCGAACCAGGCAGCAACTTAACTTGATTTAGCTGGCACAATCTTTTTGCTGTGTTAAAACCAGTCCGGGCGCCAAGCCAAACTGGTAATACCCTTGAACTATATGGCCGATCCACCTCCCGCTATGGTGTATTACGGTCTAATGGTTTAACACATTCGAGACGTGCTGCATCCGGATACGCGGCTTATGCTTGTATCCGGATGCAGCACGCATATGATGCTTTAAATCCTTCGCGTGTCGGTAGCGCTTTTTGTCGCGATGATTCCTGTAGGAATCATCGCGACAAAAACCGCTACCGACACGCAAAGGGTTACAGCATTTAAGCCAGATTTGTATTGTAACACATTGTAACACAGCGCTGCTCTGTTAAATCAAAAAGTGAATTATTGTGAACAGCAAGATTTCGTTGTATTGCAATGAACATATTATAGTTTTTAGCAAAAATGGGCTGGCCGTTTTATGCCCCGAAAGGCAGCGCGGCTCATGAGAATCTGTATGCCTCTTGTAGGTGTGAGGTGTTTGCATGGGAGACTGCAGGACGTGAACTAGGAAGAGATTGAGGGAGGAGATATCGTAAGATGGGAGGGTGATAAACCAGACCCCTGTTCATCATATCAACACTTTACCCACCACCCATTCGCCCCCAACCCAGCCCCTTACCACCCCCTCCCCACTACCTCTTCCCCCGCCCCACAAAAACACACTTAACCCTCGTACCGCCACTCCCTCCCAAACATCCGCCCCCATCTCACTAACCAACATACCACATCTCGTTCCACTTTGCCCTTTCCAGTTTTTCATTTCGCGCAGTCCAACACTTTACTGAATCTGCAAAACGGCACACAGCAAGGTTTTCAGAGTCATGAAATCCAAACAGTGCGTTCAGAATGCGTAATGGTGTTTTGCGGGTTCAGTCATACATTCTGCTCAAATTTGATATGATTGGCACGTTGCGCATATTTTTCCACCGTTGATTTGATCCACACACACACACACACACACACACACACACACACACACACACACACACACACACACACACACACACACACACACACACAAAACCCGCTACAAACGATGGCCAAAAGAATGGCCAAAACTGTGCGGCATTTTCTCTTACACGCGATGACATCCTACTAAGGAATCCAAAACGAACATCAACTACTCACGTAACAAGATTTACTCATTCAGAAAAGTATCTGTCACTCGTTCGGCTTCCTCATTTCTATATGCATTTGGTGGTTTGTTTCATACGTTCTGAAAGGGTTTTGTAAAAAAAAAAAAAGGCTCGCGCAGGCAACTGTCTTCAATCTTGATAGTTCAAGGGTGGTGCCAGAAAAGCTTGGCACCACCCTTGAACAGTGCGGATTATCTTTCCCAAGTTATTCTGGCACCACCCTTCAACAGTAATGGTTTTTCTGTATCCTCAAGTGAAACATGATGGCAGTTCCACAGGTACATACTCCCAACTGACTCTGAGAATTTCGACCGTCTGGCTCACAACGATCATGGTGGTCTCAGCTGAAACAAAGGGCGCTTTGGAACTGGGATGGCGCCGTGATGAATCGCTTTTATCTAGTCTCGTATGCCGCATCCAGGACCCGCACAAAGAACAATCTCTCCATGCACTGATACACTGAACAGGCGAGGCTTCTCTCTCTCTCTCTGACAGTGAACAGACGGAATTAATATACTGACGAACAAAAGGAATGCGACATTTTTGGAATGACCGGAAACAATTTCGTGTTTCCGATCATTAAAAAAATATCGCATTTCGTTTGCTCACGAGTATAGATACTGCATTTTGATACTTATCGTGAAAAAGCATTTCTTTAATACAGTCTGTACTGAAGTCGGAAACCGGCTATGTCCCCTTAAAACAATTAAAGTGACCTACTCCAGGCAGTAAAAGGTTGATGTCTCCTTTATAAATGTTCTTAGCGTGTCTTACAATAATGCTGGACAAAAGGGCTGGCTTGAATTATGAATATTGAATGTCGAGAAATAATAGACTATTCTGCTGTTCCTCTCTTTTTTACGCAGGAGTGTTACTTCCATTACGCTCAACAGGCAGTGGAAAACCTATGGTGCGTGTGCATACTCACATGGATTGTGAAAAGAAGGGTATCGTTTTCTACAAGAACGCAAAGCCACATGCGCCCCATAGGCGCAGACATCGGTATATGTGTGCATCCAGGACGGATGCAGGTGTTAAACCGATGAAATGTCATGGCCAAGAACACCACTTCATGCCGTCTTGGCTTCAACACCTTCAACTGTGTCTGTTTCTGCAAGTTTGTTGGCTGGTCTGTGATTTTAAACTTTACGGCTGGATCAGCGCATTACACTGTGTTCAAAATCGCGGACAAGAGTTACGAATGTAAGGTCCAAAATCGCAAACTAGCACTCGAACGAGTTATCGGGTCTCGGCCCGAAAAAGAAAAGAAAAAAAAAAAACACGTTAGAAGGTTAGTTTTATGAGGGCGTATGTGCGAAATCCACACACATGACTGCCGTGTGTTTTAGTTTTGGTTTTTGTGTTGTTGTTTTTTTCGGGGGGGGGGGGGGGGGGGGAGGGGGGGGTGTGGGAAGGGGAGGGGGGAGAGAGAGCTGTGTTGTTGTTCTTGTTGTTGTTTTATTTTGTATTTAATTTCTTGAATCTTCGTGATACGTAAAACAGTCAGAAAATCGTGATGACTTCAATCAAATTAAATTTCGTGATTCGTGATTGATTCAGTCTCGCTTCCATCCCGCCCCCCCCCCACCCCCTTTCTCCTCCACCACTTCTACCCCATCGCGCCCCCACCCAGTTGATGTCTAGTTAAATTTGATTTGATTATTTGGGTTGACGTTTGGTTGATTTTTTATGGATGGCCGATCCTATTGACTGGGGATTGGTTGATTGTTTTTTAATGGGTGATCGTTTAGGTTTACTTTCGGTTGATTCTGAATGTGCAGCTGATTGTCTGGTAGCATATTTTGTCCTTTATACGCGACGATGAGAAAAACATTTTCTCAGTCTGACTCTTCCTCAATATCTTTAAAACAGATCCTTCAAATGTTCGAAATGCCTAACCATTTGTGTGCTGGTGTGTGATGTTTGACCTTACGGCCGTCGGCCGTAGGCCGTAAGGTCCGAAATCACAGACTAGCACACCGCATTGTTGTTCGTGCACATACCATCACACACTCTCATGCAGTCCACCGCACACTCACAAGTGGACACCGAGAAGAAGAAAACCATTGAATCTGCCTCCGGCGAAAGAAAGAAAATCGGTTGCCCTTTTCCAGCATTGTTCTTTTCTCAAGCATTCTGCAGGCCCCAACCCACTCCAAATGGCACAGACCTTCATGCAGCCCTGGCAGGTTGCGAGAGCACGTGAGAATCTATGCTTCCTTTTCAACAGCAGTATACACTCAATGCCGACTTCATTGGTCGCCTTTTGTGTGTGTGTGTGTGTGTGTGTGTGTGTGTGTGTGTGTGTGTGTGTGTGTGTGTGTGCGGGTTCTCTGTTTCTGCAAGAGGTATACAATCTCATAAGCTTCCGCAACTGTGGGAGCTCATGAGAATCTCTACCCCTTGCTGGTGTCATTTGCGTCGGTGTTACTCCTACCGCGGAAGGGTATATTGGGATGTTTTGAATCAATGTAGTTGTGAGGTGTTTTTCCTCTCTTCAAGTGCACAATGCATGAAAGCGGTTCTATCATCCCCAGAGTCCAACAGTCCAACAATACATGTAGCTGAAGAAACGCCAAATGACACCCCTACTCCTCTCCATTGTGAGAAACATAACCGTAAAAAATAGTCCCAAGAGGCATAGATTCTCATGAGCCTCCGGCTTTTGCCGGGTACTCATAAAGATCTATGCCTTTGCAAGTGTTTGGTGTGCACCGTCTGCGAGGGAACTCGTCAAAGGAAAACCCGGTATAAAAAGAGATGTTGTATACGATATATAAAAGGGAAGCAAGCGGCGTCTCTATTATACTGTGAATTAAAAAAAATACCGATGAAAAGATGAAAAAAATAATAACAACGATAACGCACTAATTAAATTATTGTCTCTTTCACTTCCAGGGTCACTGGAGGACGTGAACACTATGATGACAACATAAGGGAAGCGCCTGAATAACTTGGCGCTTTCAAAAGCGCCAAGCTATTTAGGCACTTCCCTTGAACAATCACTTGTTGAACCACATCCCGTGCCTTTAAGGTAGTGCTCAATAGTAAACTGTACATTGTGGACCATTTGGCTAAAAAATATAAAAGGAAAGAGAGAAATAATACCGATCCAGTCCTCAAACTCGTCGATGGCCGTTCTCATCAGCTGCGATGTATGAATTACGTGGGTACTCTCCAATGGCAAAAGACACAGAAGGTCCCGGGAGTGAGCTTTCCACTGCATCAAAATGACGTCATTTCAGTCTTTGCATCATGCAAGTGCTTTATTGAACAGTCATGACGCGACACCTATAAACATTTTTAGCGTCATAGCTGTTCTGTAAAATCACTAGCAATAAAATAATGTTATTATTACACTGTCACGACGCAAAGATTATAATGACGTCAAAAGTTGCGGTATACAGCACACTTCCGGGGCTTATTCCTGGTACTTTTCTATCTCTTATCGGGGTCTTCCCAGATAACTTCTACACCGTAGCTATTGAAAACATTCCACATTTAAATGACAAAGAATTGTATCCGCGGAAACATCAAAGGCGGCCGCTGTGCATGGGACAAAGGACAGGAGATAATAGTCCATACTTCACATACACAATCGATGGACACCTGCAGGCGTACAAAAAAAAAAAAAAAAGAGAGACTGACAAAACGACCGTAAGGCCCAAAATCTCACGTCCGCACGTTTCATCAAACATTTTTTTTATTTTCTCATTAACCTCTTGACTGCTACTGAGCTGACGACACAGAGCGGCAGAAAAGACGCGTATATACGCGTCTTTCCGCCGAGCGTTAGCGTCAGCAACAATCAATGGTTAATTAACTCATTCTACCCCAACACCGAAATCCCCAAATTTTGCCGTTGTCCTCTGAAGACTGCACTCTAGTGCAGTACACAGATCGACCATGATAGTTCAAGGGTGATGCCAGAATAGCTTGGCGCCCGTAGGCGCCAATCTATTCTGGCATCACCCTTGAACTATCATGGTCGATGATAGTTCAAGGGTGATGCCAGAATAGCTTGGCGCCCGTAGGCGCCAATCTATTCTGGCATCACCCTTGAACTATCATGGTCGATCCTTATCTTGCTGTGGTGTGTCTGGGGTAGAATGAGTTAAACTTGGCTGCCGCATACACCAGACGCCAAATTCACTCGCTACTGCGAGTGTGACCCTAGGTCGCTCTGGCGTTCGACTAATTTTCGCGTGTTACCGTAACACTTGGTTTTACAGTCTCCTCACTCAAAATTGCTAAGACCTCGTGATTCCAGTGTAACACGAAGACTTATTTTTTGCAAAAGCTTAACTCATACAGCACCGACACGCCACGGCAAGACATGGATCGAGCGTGATAGTTCAAGTTTGTGCCAGAATAGCTTGGCGCTCGATCTGTTTCCCGTCGTGTAATACAGTTTTCGGGGGGCAATTTCAAAATTTGCGGATTTCGGTCCTGGAGCAGAATGTGTTAAGAGCGACTACCACTTTATTTTTTTTAATTTTATATTTGTTTGTTTGTTTCTTTCTTTCTTAGTTTCTTTGCTTTTGTATTTGTGTTTGTTTGTTTGTTTGTTGGTTGGTTGGTTGGTTGCTGGTTGGTTGGTTGGTTAGTTGGTTGGTTGACAGCTTAGTTGCTTGTTTGCTTGGTTTGTTGATTATTTACACACTACTGCCATGTACATCAAAACCTAGACAAAGCTGTGACTATACATTACAAAGAAGTACCCTACAAATAAAAAAAAAAACGCGCTTAGAAAGGTACAACACAAGCATGTTTCTTAATTTGTAGGGATATCTAAATTAATTCAAGTTAATCCAACACTATCATGAAGCTGTCGTAGTCAATTCGTGCCACAATTGGCACCAGAAGAAAAGAGACGTGATCATTTTGTCTTTTGTCCGTCCGTCACTGGCACGCGGCCCTGCAGGGTCGACCTTTGCCAAGTGCAAGTCACTCGGGCCAGGAATTGTGTGTGGTTGATTGCAGTTTTATGCGCCATTACGCGGCACTTTTCCATCTTCCTCCCCCCCCCCCCCCCCCCCCGCAACCTCACCTCCACCGCCCCTTCCCTCTCCCCCCCCCCCCCCCACACCACTTACGCATTATGTATCAAGTAAATTTTATTAAGCCTTAGAGTGCTACTACCCACAGAGCTACAGTAAGGAGCAGGTCACAACTTTTTCATATTATTTATATTAATACATTCTGCCCCAGGACCGAAATCCCCAAATTTTGAAGTTGACCTCTGAAGGACTGTATTACAATTCTAGAGACAGATCGAGCATGATAGTTCAAGGGTGGTGCCTGAATATGGCTATTCTGGCACCACACTTGAACTATCATGCACGTTCCGTGTCTTGCTGTGGTGAGTCAGGGCTGAATGAGTTAAAGACGTAAAAACGAAATGTTAACTCTTTGTCTCTGAAACGTCAGTTCTCAGTCCTCCTACTCGACCATTTTCGGTAGGTAGTTTAATTTCCAGTATGAAAGGTCTAAAATTTGTTGTACTGTAATTAAAAACTCTCTCTCTCTCTCTCTCTCTCTCTCTCTCTCTCTCTCTCTCTCTCTCTCTCTCTCTCTCTCTCTCTCTCTCTCTCTCTCTCTCTCTCTCTCTCTCTCTCTCTCTCTCTCTCTCTCTCTCTCTCTCTCTCTCTTTTCAAACATTTCTTTGTGATTTAAGTAGCACACACTTTGATACAGTGTACTACCATAATGACCCCAACGATGCTTTGTCTGAGTGGTACGGATTGTTCCTTGGTGTTCTCGATAAACACGCTCCATTCAGAGAGAAACGGGTAAAGAACCCCCAGCTTCCCGCATGGTTAAGTAAGGAAATCAAGGATGCCATGCAGCTCCGAGATGACTATAAAAGAAAGAAGGATTTTGTTGCTTATCGAAGGCAAAGAAACCATGTTAAACATTTAGTGAGGAAAGCTCAAAGATCTCTTTTTCACCGTCTTATGAACGGAAAGAAAGATGTCGTATATGTGTGGCGAGCGATCAATGCTTTTACGAGGTCCAAAAATACCGCACAATGTACACAGTTATCAGCTGATATCTTGAATCAGCATTTCCTCTCGGCTGCCAGTACGTTGCTAAAAAATACATATTCTGGTCAGTCTTCAGCTGTGTCCGAAAAGCTAAAGACGTTCTGTGCAGAACGGCTGGATCCTGATACGTCATTCAGCATTCCGCTGTTAACGATATACGACGTGGGAAAATCCATCTCGTACTTAAAGAACAAACGTACGTCTGGCCATGATGGTATTAGTAGCTCAGTTCTGAAAATGGCCCTACCGTATATTGTAGGTACCTTGACATATATATACAACCTTTGCATAAAGCAGGGGATATTTCCATCTTCTCTAAAAACAGCCAAAGTGATCCCACTACCTAAAACGAAAGACATTGCCGACCCTAACAAGTTCAGGCCCATTTCGCTACTGTCAACACTGTCGAAACCGATAGAAAGACACATTCACACACACTTACAACATTTTCTAGAAAAACACAAACTCATACATCCATTACAATCTGGCTTTCGGCGGAAACACTCCTGTCACACAGCATTGGTACACCTTGTTGACAGATGGCTTACTGCCATAAATAGCAGTCAAATGACTGGAGCAGTATTTTTGGACCTTTCAAAAGCATTTGACCTCGTCAATCATGAAACTTTAGTTCAAAAACTTAATGTCTATCAACTAAGTGCAGACACACTTGCCTTCCTTACGTCATATCTGCATGGGCGTACGCAGTATGTCTACGTGAATGGTAAAAACTCACCTGAAGGGGTGATAGAGCACGGAGTACCACAGGGATCGATTCTTGGTCCATTATTGTTCTCTGTCTTCATAAACGACCTTCCATTACATATATCTGACTCCAGTGTAACTTGCAGTCTTTTTGCAGACGATGGAACACAGGACGTTTCGTCATCAGACGTAACATGTATGGTGAAGATTCTCCAAGACAGTTTAAATGAGATATCTGAATGGTGCAGACATAACGCCATGATACCTAATCCCACTAAAACCAAATGCATGCTGATTACCACACGGCAAAAGCATCAGTTGAACCCCCCTCCCCTTCAACTAACACTTAACGGCCAGCCTGTGGAGCAAGTCAGAGAACATCGCGTGCTTGGAATCAACTTAGACGACAAGTTGTGCTGGCAAGGCCACATTACTAAACTGTGTAAAATAGTATCTAAAAATGTATTCCTCCTGTCGAAATTGAGACATTTTGCTGATGAGCCCACAAGGAAACTCTTCTACTATGCCCATATTCAGTCACATTTGGATTATGCCTCATCTATTTGGGACGGTAGTAGCGATGCTAATTTAAAAAGTCTGAACTCGCTCCACAGAAGAGCCATTAAACTCATTGTTGACAGACCCTCAGAAGTCATTAGTACTGACAATAAGTTCAAGCTGTTAGACATTTTGCCACTTGAAAAACAGTTTAAGTATAATAAGTTGGTGGTCATGCGCAAAATCACCCTCTCAGAAACACCAGCCTATCTCAATAGTTTGTTTCACTTTGCTCATACGAGGTCGAGTCGAACACCAGGGAACAATCTTGTTGTACCGATGCCTTGACTGGACATTTATAGGTCGTCATTGTCCTATTCTGGTGCAAAGTTATGGAACTCTATTCCTGCGGATGTTACAGCCGCGCCATCGCTTAAAACTTACAAGACCAAGCTGCTCAAACATCTAGACAAAACTTAATTTTTCTTTTATTTTTTATTTCTATTTTTATTTTTACATGTAGCACTCAATGCTTATGCGGCATTTCCCGGATAGTCTGCATTCTCTTCTAACATTTATGAACGCATGTAATATACCGCTGGCATTCCAGCAAGCCGCATTATGTAATATAGTCCATGACCCCATGGACTCGGCTGGCCAGACGGGATGCCGTCGATAGACACAGCATTGGGCGCTCGCGAGGCGTGGCAGTGCTGTGGTTTCTTCGCGTCGACCCGCGCGCGCGGTGGTTGCGGGATCGCTATTCACGTCTTTTTAATTAGAAATGATGGGTGCGGCCATTTTGAACATGACCTTCGACCTACTGGGGACGACTTCCGGTTTTGCTTGCAAACATGGAAGCTGTGAATACAAAACCCTACACAAGTTCCCGATCTAGCGGCCGACATTGCGCAGTAAAAGGTTGCCACAACAACGAAAAAAAGCTGTATGACTTGTTGCAAATGCCATGTTTTGACCACAAACCTTTCATTCGCCGTTATTGTTCGTGTTTGAAACCTTTTTGTTTGTAAAAAAAAGTGTATCACATCGCACACTATCCGATGAAATGACCTGTTTTTTATCGGCCGGCCGTACACACTCGAGCGACACAAGTCAGTCTGAATTTTTATGTCTAGTTCATGTGTGTTTCGAGGAAGTTTTGCTTTAAATTGCCGGTACTCCTCATCGTCAGCGGACCAAACCGTGGCGGAGATAGTTATTTTGCGCAGCGTTTTGTTGCACGTATCAAAATCTCCGTTGAAGTTATATCCCCATATTTTTGGTAGGGATTAGGACTACCGACGCTAAGGCCTACCTACTGATGCCAGCAGGTTGTTGTCTCACTCACACGTCGATTGAACTGCAGACGAGAAGGTCGTAGTAAGAGCTACGGCCTCACCACAAACTGTGCACTGGCATAAACCAGAATGCCGTGGTTAGAGGAACCCAACAACCAACTGAAATCGCACCAAACATATTGGTGACGTACAACAGTCTGGCGCTAAACAACCCAAAAATTAATGCCTCTATAAAAACACCACTGCGGAAACGCAATGAAGGCAACATAGACGGCGAGGTAATCGCACCAAAATTGGTGACGCAAAACAATCTAGTGGTGGCAACCCTCCCACAGTGAGTTGAATTACTCCACGGGGAGACGCAATGAACCCGACCAACTCAAAATGAACGGACAACAAATACCGTCAAACGACAAATCCACATATATTCCTTTGAACAGAAGGACGGATGTGATAACTAAATCACACCTCTGTGGTCAGGTTTGGTCCGCTGACGAGAGCAGTACCTGACTTTTAAAAGTGAAACATGTTCGAAATACACAAAGGATTGAGTGACTACAACAAAATCGAGACCTGTGTCACAAAACTTTGTGTATACGGCCAGGCCAGAATCAGGCTGAAACATTCATGTGTGCGATGTGAGCACCGTTTTTTCCAACACAAGTCTAGTCTAATTCCATGGCAGACTATAGCATCCGGCGGCTGTGCGCGGTTTAGTAGCGCGGGGAGGCCGCTATCGCGTGTGTGTGCGGGTGTGTGTTTATCTGTGTGTGTGCAAGTGTATGTGTGTGCACGCGCGCATCCCTACGTGCTTGCGCACGCGCGCGCGCGCGCGTGTGTGTGTGCGAGTGTGTGTGCGCGCGTGTGTGTGTGTGTGTATGTGTGTGTGTGTGTGTGTGTGTGTGTGTGTGTGTGTGTGTGTGTGTGTGTGTGTGTGTGTGTGTGTGTGTATGCCTGTTTATGTTTGTTGGAGTGAGCCGTGTTGATTTTTATGATGAGAACAATAGCGGTTTTATGTAAAAAATCCTTTATACTTTTTATATTTGCGGTATAGTTTTAAGTGATAGAATGTATGTGTACATGATATACTGATGTGTGTGTATGTGTGTGTCAGTGTGTGTGTGTGTATGTGTGTGGAGGGTTGTGCAGGCTTGGCTTGGCGCCTGTAGGCTACAAGCTAATCTGGCACAAGCCTGTGCACGCGGCAATTGCACACCGGCGCGCGCGCGTGTGTGTGTACGTTATTTTGTTTTGTAGTGTGTAGCAAGGACAAGAATGAAAACAGGTCTGCGCACCTATTCTTTTATCCTTGGAAAATAAAGTTTCATTCTTTCATTCATTCATTCATTCATTCTCTCTCTCTCTACCCACTAAGGTGAGGCTCGAGGCAGCTGGACTCCTTCCTCTTGACAAACACTTAGTATTTAACAAGTGCGTACTAGTGCACAAAGCTCTTAACGGTAAGGCCCCCGGCCACTTATCGGAACTCTTCAAACTTACTCTTACTGAGAAGAGATACAGCACCTCTCGGAACAACATGAGCGTAAAACGGCCCCGCATTGATTTGTATAAATCCAGTTTGTCATACTCAGGTGGTTTCCAATGGAATTCTCTTCCTCTGCATCTACAACAAGTTAATTCCCTACCTGCGTTTCAAGCAAACATGTACAAGCACTTATCCAAGGCAACGTAAATTTAATTATCTCCTGTTGTCTAAACATAATATATTTTACTCCCCAATTTCTTTTTATGCAACGATTATTTTTTTATCATACCATTTGCCGCGATCACGTGCCGTTTGTGGGGGTGCTTCCCGTATAGACCTGGTCTGGGGATGCAGTGCCGGTGCACAGTTTATTCAAACGATGTGCTCAGCATGTCATTCGAGTGAAAGTATACTTGTGGCGTGCCCCCCGGGTGGGAGTGTCTGGGGAGGGCTCCCGCAAACGGATATTGTACACGTGCTAAAATCTTCGTATGGGTACCTGCGTGTTTTGTGAAATCATTGTTGCTGTTTGTAGTGTTGTTGTAATTCGCATTACTTTCGATGTCGTTTGTGAGTGTAATGTAGCTTTGCTTGTTATTATATGCCAGTAGATGTAGCAAGGACAGATTGGAAGAAAGGCCTGTGCGCCTAATATCTCAATCCTTGATAAATAAAGTTTCAGTCAGTCAGTCAGTCAGTCCCTCTCTCTCTCTCTCTCTCTCTCTCTCTCTCTCTCTCTCTCTCTCTCTCTCTCTCTCTCTCTCTCTCTCTCTCTCTCTCTCTCTCTCTCTCTCTCTCTCTCTCTCTCTATGTGTAGAGTAGCAGGACAGTTTGGAAGATAGGCATTGCTATGCCTAAAACTTTTTATCCTGAATAAAAACGTTTCATCATCATCATCTCTCTCTCTCTCTCTCTCTCTCTCTCTCTCTCTCTCTCTCTCTCTCTCTCTCTCTCTCTCTCTCTCTCTCTTACTAATGCCCCCCACCCCCGCAAAAGCTACACCCGTAGTTTTAGATTATATAATTGTGTATGTATGTAATTGTTGTTGTTTGCTTGTAGGTGTAGCAACGGCATTTTGAAAAAAAATGGCATCGTCTCTGGCTTTGTTAATATCTCTACCGTTGTAAAATAGATTCGATTGGTTCATGGATTCATGGATTCATGGACACTCTCTCTCTCTCTCTCTCTCTCTCTCTCTCTCTCTCTCTCTCTCTCTCTCTCTCTCTCTCTCTCTCTCTCTCTCTCTCTCTCTCTCTCTCTCTCTTCAAAATTGGACTTCCAAGCAAATACTTTTATCGTTATCAAATAAAGGATCATTGTTTCGATGTCGGTCCGAAGTCCTTATGTTTAATGACTGGTTTGCATGGTAACCCATCGCTCGGCCACAAAAACAAAACAAAAAAAAAAAAAAAAAAAAAAAAACAAAACAAAAAACTTGCCCGCAAGACATATGTCTCTGTTATCAATGACGCATTTCGAAAGATATCAGTGACGTTTCTGCGGCCCGCGAGCCAGAGTCGATAGTCGGATTGCTGGAAAGTACACACGCGGAACAAAAGGCGCGATTGGGACAAGTGGGGTTTACCAGTTATACATCTTTCTTTTCCACCGTCAGCCGACCCTCTCCGCCTCCACATCCCTCGCACCAAACTTAACACTCTCGGTCCCCGCTCCTTCTCCGTCTACGGTCCATCCACCTGGAACACTCTCCCACTCTCTCTCCGTCAGAAACACTCTCTCTCCTCCTTCCAGTCAGCCCTCAAAACTCACCTCTTTCAACAGTTTTAGCACTATATCACCGCACTCCCCACCCCAAGCTGACCGTCGTAATGTATTTCACTGTTTGTGGTACGTGAGTCATTGTCTAAAGCGTGCGCATGCGTGTGCGAGTTGTGAGTGTGCGCTTAGAGTTATAATTATTATAAGATAAGCGCATTATAAATACCGTAATTATTATTATTATTAGATGGCGTGGACCGAGCCAGCACAGATATCGTGTCGAATTAGCTTCTCATCTCTTTTGATTTATTTTATTCCATACGCTTATATACTATGGTCAAACCTGTCAAGGCGGTCACTTATTTAAGGAAACCACTTGTCTATACAGACCATCCATTTTTTGGTCTTTCTGTTATTTAAATGACACTGTGTAAAAGGATCGGCTGTCTAAAGCGACCAGTTTTTGCTAGTCTCTTGAATGCTCAGGTTTGAGTCTATATAGATGATAGACTTGAATGCTTTGCAGTCTCATGTAGGGTGCCTATTTGCTTGAAGATAGTGCTTGAATAGCTTTTGATTAGTGCCAGTTGCACTTACGGAGCTGTTAGTAGGCACTGACTAGCTCGACCAAAACTGCTTAAGAGTTGTGCTAGTTTGTGTATCGTGCTACAATATTCTTATGTATTTGCATGTCACTTTCGCTTTCGGCGCTAAATGAGGGAGATGGATCGACCATGATAGTTCGAGTATTGCCACATTAGCTTGGCGCCTGCAGGTGCCAAGCTAATCTGGCATTACCTTTATACTATCATGGTCGGTTCTTACTCTTCTGCCTTTGCGAGGTATTAAAGTAGCCACGATGTCCTGTCTAGTAACGTCGACTGTCAGTTCGTTGAAATCGTGTGCTACTCAAGAGCTATCGCTTGAGTTACCGTGGCCGACCAACATATCTAATGTCACCTGATTATGGGTGATGCTTTTCCTATGATTTCAACTACGAAATAATTGGCTTTGAAATTGAAAGCGGTGTCACTAAAAACGAGGAACAGCTTTTTTTTGACTTTATGACTTCGGAATCGAGTGTGACAGGACATCAGAAATAGCAGTGAACATGGTGGCAACTCTCTCTCTCTCTCTCTCTCTCTCTCTCTCTCTCTCTCTCTCTCTCTCTCTCTCTCTCTCTCTCTCTCTCTCCTTCTCTCTCTCTCTTTCTCTCTCTCTCTCTCTCTCTCTCTCTCTCTCTCTCTCTCTCTCTCTCTCTCTCTCTCTCTCTCTCTCTCTCTCTCTCTCTCTCTCTCTCTCTCTCTCTCTCTCTCTCTCTCTCTCTCTCTCTCTCTCTCTCTCTCTCTCTCAGAACCGCGTTTTTCTCGTGTATGCACTAAACAGGAAAAGACATGATAAGCATGCCTGAAGTGTAGCAAATAAGATTCATAGAGAAGATCAAACAGCTTTCAAATGTTGATTTATTGACACGCTCACACTTCCGTGATTTCAAAAGAAAATGCGTAAATCATTTTTGCGTCATTACCTTTTACAATTAGCGCTAATATTTATATAATATCCTTCTTCCTGTGTTGTCAGAATTCATAGTTACAACACATCAAAATGCAAATATAAAACTAGGCATTTTTTAAAAAAAGCTTCTTTTTACCCCTTTGAACATGCAGACACTCGTGTACATTTGACCCCCAGAACTAAATGCTATAGAAGTCATTTAGTTCTGGGAATCAAAGGGTTAACGGTACCGGTGGCTGCTTGCACAAGCGGGTTAACCTCTTCGTTGCCAGTCGATCACGAATTTTGCCTCTGAAACCACTGAATTCTGACCGTCATTCTCATGAAGAAGACACGTTAAAATGGATCGAAAATAGGCAAAACTAACGTGGGACTCTCAAGAGACATATATCCTCATGAGCCCCCGCGACCGCGGGGGCTCATGAGGGTTTATGTCTCCTGTAGATGGGTAGCCTTCGCCCAGCCCCGGCAGTGGTAGGGTTAAGCAAATTGTAGGCCTTGGTAGCGTAGGACGCACTTTCGCTCGCGTAGACACGCTCGTCAGTGTGACAAGCTACGAGGAAGACCAAAATCAAGGTGGGAACACCTAACCCCTGGGGCACGCGGATACAAATGTTGATGGTTAGTTGGTGGGTTTCTTTGGCCTTGATTATTGCTGCTGTTGCTGTTTTGGTTGGTTTTGGTTATTGCAGTTGTTTGTTGGTTGGTTGGTTGGTTGGTTGCTTGGTATTGTTTGTTTGTTTGTTTGTTTGTGTATTTATTTGATTGTTGTGTTTTTGTTTGTTTGAATATATTTGTTGTTTTGGTTGGTTGGTTGGTTGGTTGCCGTCCTAAGTGGCTGTTTGTTTGTTTGTTTGTTTGAGTATTTATTTCTTTGTTATGTATTTGTTTATTTGTTTGTTTGAATATATCTGTTGTTTTGGTTGGTTGGTTGGTTGCCTGATTCAGTGGCTGTTTATTTGTTTGTTTGTTTGTTTGTTTGTTTGTTTGTTTGTTTGTTTGTTTGTTTGTTTGTAGAAAACTGAGTAAATGACTGGCTGGGGATAGCTACAGAATATCACTCATGCATGCGATCGCTTGGCTCTGCTGGTAGCGAAAGGGAATGACTAGAGAGGACGGAGAAGCTAATTTATGGCTGTATCCCCCCTCCCCCACTCAATCCTCCCCCATTCATCCCTCACCCCCACCCCACCCCTACCCCCACCCCCACCACTTGAAACACCTGCCGCTGACCCTACTCGAACCGTTTTTCAGGGTCAACGCGTTGCAAATTTGGCGTCCCCCTAAAAGCGGGGTGTCAGATGACATAGGTTATAGATTGCACACAAGGCAAGGGACCCTATACTCCAACTGTCAAATGACAGAGGTGAATCTACGCGAGATGTCAGCTGACATAGCTAATGCTAATGGCATAGCTAATGGGCCTCTGTCGGTCTAGATCGACCATAGATAATGCATCCTAGTTGTTCTGATCTGATTGCCTGCTCAGCTGGATTTGAAGCAGCATCTTTTGTGACTGTAGAGGCCAATGCGGGAGTGGCAGTCCCTACTGCAAAGATCACAAATGTACGTGGTCGCTGGTCTGAGTGGAGTTGTTGCACCCCTTTCTGCTTGCCCGCTTGTCTGCTGATACTTTCGACACCTTCTCTTCCCCTGACTTAAGGTGTTGGTGGAGGATACTTCTCCACTTTGCACGGTCATCCGCAAGGTGTTCCCAGGACCCAGAGTCAATGTCCAATGCTCTCATGTCCCTCATGCAGACATCTATAACTCGTAGCTTGGGGCGACCAGTGTTTCCTCTCCCAGCTGCCAGTTCTCCGTAGAGGATGTCTCTTGGGATGCTGCCATCTTCCATGTCGTGAACGTAGCCGAGTCAGCGCAGTCTGCGTTGTGTGAGTAGGGTGTACATGCTGGAAAGGCCAGCGCGTGACAGGAATTCGGTGTTGGTCTCTCTCTCATGCCAAGATACGCCCAGGATACGGCAGATGCTTCTCAGGTGGAAGGTGTTGGGTCTTCTCTCCTGTCTAGCATATGAGGTCCATGCCTCACTGCCATATAGCAATGTGCTGATGACGCAGGCGTTGTACACAGCCATCTTTGTTTTCACATTCAGCTTGGGATTTGTCCACACACGATTTGTGAGGCGCGCAAGAGTTGCAGCAGCCTTCCCGATCTTCTTGTTGATCTCGATGTCCAGAGAGATGTTATCGGTGAGTGTGGACCAAAGGTACGTGAACTGGTCGAGCTCGTAGTTGTCAATGGTGATGAATGGCAGTGTCTCTGTGTCCTGTCCCAGGACGTTCGTCTTCTTTAGACTGATAGTCAGTTCGAAGTCCTTGCAAGCCTGGGAGAATCGGTCCATCTGTTACTGTAGTTCCTGCTGGATATGGGTCGAAACTGCCGCATCGTCCGCGAACAGCATGTCCCTGATGAGGGCTTTGCCTATCCTTGTCTTGGCTTTGAGGAGGGCAAGGTTGAAAAGCCTGCCATCTGATCTGGTTCGCAGGTAGATTCCTTCTGTTGCATTACCAAAGGCATGCTTGCGCAGGACAGCGAAGAAGATCACAAAGAGAGTAGGGGCCAGGACGCATCCTTGTTTGACTCTACTGAATACGTCAAAGGGGTCGGATGTGTTGCCGTTGGGCTGCACTGTCTTCATGTTGGTGTGGAAGGATTCTATCATACTGTGCAGTTTGGGCGGGCATCCAATCTTTGAGATGATCTTAAACAGGCCGTCTATACTGACCAGGTCGAAGGCTTTGGTGAGGTCAATAAAAGCGACATACAGAGGCAAGTGTTGTTCCCTGCACTTCTCCTGGAGTTGATGGAGGGAGAAGACCATGACTACCGTTGACCGCTCAGCTTAGAAATCACACTGCGACTCGGGATAGACACGTTCTGCCAGCTTCTGCAAACGGATCAAGATGACCCGGGCAAAGACTTTGCCGACAATGCTGAGAAGGGAGATGCCTCTGTAGTTGTTACAGTCGCTTCTCTTGCCCTTGTTCTAGTAGAGGGTGGTGATCTTGGCATCTCTCATGTCTTATGGTACCTTTCCTTCCTGCCAGAACTGGAGTAGGACCTCATGCAGGGGGAGAAGGCGGGTGGCCTTGCAGTTCTTGATCAAATCCTGGGGGATTCAATCGTTGCCTGGGGCTTTGCCTGAAGCCAAGCTGGCAATGGCTCTGCTGATCTCCTCTATTGTTGGAACTGCATCGATACTAATGGTAAAAACTTAAGGGCATCCCACTTTTTGTGTCATTGTTTATCGTCGCAAGTACGCTAATAAAATACAATGTTCTTTCGAACCAAATGGGATAAACGTTGACCTTAGACGGTCCACTGTACAGGGAACAATAGACAACAATTCATCAATTTCCACGAACGTCACATTCAAGTAAAACTTTGTCAGTTTTTATGAAAAGCTTTGCGATATTGGAAAGCGTACCAAAGGCAGGCAGGTCGAGAAACTCGGTAAAGTCGTGATGCACGTGCTAAAGGGGTCAGTAGTAAACACAGAGCACCTCTGTTTCTCTACAAATATCGGTACAGTAGGGGCATAATTGTTACTTTCCTAACCATGCCACCACGACGAAGCCTAACGCCAGTAGAAAAAGGCCGGGCGTTAGCATGGCTGCAGGATGGAATTTCCGGACGAGAAGTTGGGAGACGTCTTGGGGTGTCCCATTCAGTGATCCAGAGGCTGCTGGCACGATTCCAAGAAACTGGAAGGGCAGAACGACGACCCTGCTCAGGACGCCCGTGCTGCACCAGCAGAAGGGAGGACGGACAGATACCTCTGTGTGGCGGCTCTGTGTGACCGAACTGTCACGTCAACCACTCTGCGAAGCCAACTGATGCAAGCTGCAAACGTTAACGTCAGCAGAAGCACAGTCTGCCGACGTTTGCGCGAAATTGGCCTGGCTTCATGCAGAGCAGCAGTGAGAATACCCCTCACTCCAGGCCTCATCGCAGAGCCCGGGTTGGTGTCGTCAAACATGTGAGGTGGAACAGACTTCAGTGGACTCAGGTTCTGTTTACTGATGAGTCACGGTCACTGTGTCTTTCAACGATGGCAGGTTGAGGGTCTGGAGCCGCCAGGGCGAGCGATTCACATGTGGCCAAGAGGTGGATCGCTACGGAGGAGGCTCAGTCATGGTCTGGGCAGGCTTCAGCAGGGAAGGAAGGACCCCCATCCACGTCATCTGAGGCACCCTGACTGGACTGTGCTATCCAGCCAGCTCTTCAAGCCATAGGCGACAATGCTGTTCTGCAGTACGACAACGCTCAACCTCATCGCACCCGTGTGGTGGATGAGTGCCTTGAGCAACGTAGCATCATGAGGATGAAGTAGCCAGCTCGTTCACCTGATCTGGCTCCCATCGAGCACCTCTAGGTCGTGCTGGGGCAGCGTGCAGTCAGCAACCCACCCCCCACCCCCAATCCCCCGCCCCTCCCCCCCCCCCACACACACCTTAAGGCATCCACAGCTGACTCAGTTCCTGCATCAAGAGTGGGAAGCGATCCCACAGTATGTTCTCCGAACCCTGGTGATCTCCACGAACTTCAACGCTGCATTGAATGCTTCGTTGCAAACGGTGAGTACACTTGCTACTGACTGGTTAGTTAGTGATTGGGGTTTAACGCCGAGCAGGCGACTAAGGCCATCTCACGGCGAGGTGGATAAAAATCTGGCCAGCCAGACTAAAAGAAAGGTCTTAAGACAAGATGTAAATATACATAAAGAATACGTCATACTAAAATGTCGCACGAGTCTTTAAAAGAATCGTCTACAGACTCTCAAAAAGGTGAAAATAATGAACTTCACATAGTCTATGAATGCTCAGATCTTGTTAAACATATTGCATTCTCTTAAGAAACTGAAAATTTTGTCCGGGGAACATCCCGGAACAAAACCTTCAAGGAGTCTGCTGTGAAGTGTTTATATCTTGTGTCAATTATATCGGCACAAGATAGCAAAAAGTGTCGAACAGAAAACTGCTCGTCACAGGCATAACACCATGGACGCTCATCCTGTTTTAGTAAGTAAGAGTGCGTAACATACGTGAGCCCGATGTGGAGCCGAGTAAGGACAATCTCTTCACTGCGGCTGCCGCAGCGATAAGGTAGACTGTCGGATACCTTAGGAAGAGCTCATGTACCTTGTTCGCTTCCTCTTTGTTCCACTCGGACTGCCATTCGCGGGAAATGTACGCACTAATCACAGGTTTAAAATCAATATGAACAGTCTGTGTGTCCGGGACAGGATTATCACGGGCATCGTTGGCAGCAGAATCTGCGATCCTATTGCCTTCGAGCTGTCCGTCCACTTTCCTTCCGTGTCCGACCTCATCTGCAGGCGGCCGGAGTGGACCTGAACAAAGTTTCGGAATCTCTGCAACACATCACTCCACCCTGGCTATTACCAGTTCCCGACATCTTGCTGGACTTGACCGCCCACAAGAAGGACTGTATACCAGCCATAAACCAACAGAGCCTCAATGAACTCCTTTCACGTTTTCCTGGTTATTGTCGTATTTATACGGATGGGTCCAAGTCTGAGGATGGGAGAGTGGCTGCGGCTGCAGTGTTTTCTCGCCATCCTAGACGCCCATTTAAGCTCCGCCTCCCTGACCATTCATCTGTATTTAGTGCTACTCACTGGACCAGTCTTGTGTGACTTTTCAAATAAAGGGTGGGTGAACATTCTAACGTACTGCTGCTGTTACAAGTGCTTGATTTACTCAAAACTGAAATGAAATTGTTACTGAATCAATTAGCAAAGTACTGACTCCAAGTATTGTTACATTATTTGTATGGTGTTGTCAGTGCGTCTGCGATAAAAAGTGTCCCTTAAGTTTTGACCATTAGTATATATAGCTCATCTATTACTGGCAGGCACTCGATGGTGTCAAGAGCTGATGGGGTCACAACGTTCTGTCTGGAGTAGAGGTCAGAATTATTGTCCCACCCAACTCTCCAGCTGCTGCCCTTTGTCCGTAATAACTTCCCTGGTGGATGACACAGGTAAATCTATGCGAGATGTCAGCTGACATAGATTATGGATAACCCACAGGGCCAGGGACCCTACGCTGGGGATGTAAAAGGACACAGGTAAGGCCATGTGCCATGTTAAGTGACATGATATAAATGGCCTACAGGGCCAGGGATTCTGCGCTTAGGATGACACATTACACAGATAAGTCCACGCAAGATCTCAGTTGACAGGTTGTGGATGGTCCACAGGTCCTGGTAAACTACACGAGTTAAATCCACTGACAGCGAGTTTCTTCGTCTTAAACACTTGACTGCTGACTGAAACTGAACACTACCCAACTGCAAGAGGTATAGATTCTCATGAGCCCCCGCAGTTGCGGGGGCTCATGAGGACATATGCCTCATGCTGAGACCACTTAGTTTGTTGTTGTTTGCTTGTTTCTTTGACGGCCGGCTAACTTGACGTTGAGTTTACAATGATTCCAAAGACACAGTCTGCGGCCAGTGACAAAAAAGAGGCTAAAGTTTATAAACAACAAACAGGTCCGGGGAGCGCACACAAGTAAAGTTCCGCTGACATGGATTGCACATGTACAACTAAGCGGTCCACGCAGCATGTGTAAAGCCGCCTGCACATAGCTGTTGGGGAAGGGTTAGTTGAAGAGTGGTGCCCCGCCAGGTTAGCCATACTCTGCGCCGCTGAGTTTGCTAATTTGTTTTGGTATTAACAGACTGCAACGTATCAGAATATGTCAACTCGCTTATCAGGAATATAAGGGGCAACATGGCTGCGACGAAGATGTCACTTAACATGGCACGTGGAATATTGACGTTAGGCCGGATAGGTTCTGCGACGTGGGCTGACAATTCTGGCGGACGGAGGTTTATAGCACATCTGATATAATCGGTCACTTCGCTCACCTTTTATAAAAAAAACCGAAACTTACTTATTAAGCGACCGAGTTGTATTTTTTTTTTTTTTTTTTTTTTTTACTATTGCAGTCTGCGGTATAAATAAGATCCGTCATCTTGCTTACGCGTGAGAAGAACGACACGGACTGATTCTGCGACGGAGTCGTACAATTTGACGATGACCGTCTGATGTCCGAGTAAAATCCGTCTTCTCGCTTATTCGTAAGAGGGATACACACGACTACATTCTGCGACAAGTCTCGTTAATTTTGACAGTTGAAACATGGTGCTAGTCTCGACTAAATCCTGAGAGATGAAGTAACTGTCTCGCTTTAACCCCATCACTGCCGAGGCACAGAGAACAGGAACCAGCGGCAAGCTAAGAGGCATAAATCCTCATGAGCCCCCGCAATTACAGGGTCTCATGAGGATCGATGCCTCTTGCTGACACCGCTTTGAATGAATGTTCCTGTCATGGATTTTATTTTCATTGAATTAACGAACATAGCAGAAACACAGTCTACGTCCACTGACTGTGATGGGGTTAAGTACAGGAGAATTCCAAACCGAATGACACCCATCAGAAAGAGGTGTAGACCCTCAAGAGTCCGCGTTCAAAACTAATTTTTATACAAGTCGGGCTCAGAACGGCGCGCTCCTGTATGCAATAATAATAATAATAATAATAATAATAATAATAATAATAATAATAATAATAATAATAATAATAATAATAATAATAATAATAATAATAATACATGGTATTTATATGGCGCATTTCTCTTATTTTGAATATAACTCAATGCGCAGTCGAAAAACGACGCACACACGCACACACACACACGCACACACACACACACACACACACACACACACACACACACACACACACACACACACACACACACACGCGCGCGCGCGCGCGCGCGCGCGCGCACACACACACACACTCAGAGTCTGCAGGGGGGGGGGGGGAGGGGGGGTTTACAGAAACCCATAGAGATTACACGAAAGTCCGCGAGAAAAGGTGAGTTTTTAACTTTGCTTTGAAATACGTAAGGGGGGAGGCATTTCTCAGCTCAGTCGGTAAGGAATTACAAATTAAAGGAGCAGTATATCTGAAAGAGCGTTCACCGGCAGATTTGAGATGGTACTTTGGAACTTTGAGAAGTTTCTCTCCCAATGAACGCAGTGAGCGAGAGGGCTGGTAAGTTATTAGACTGGAGGAAAGGTATGACGGAAGACTGCCATCAAAGTGGCGGTATGCAAAGGTCGCAATATTAAACTGTATGCGGGATTGGATTAGAAGCCAGTGAAAGTCTTTCAGTATAAGGGTTACGTGGTCTCGTTTTCGCCTGCGCTTCACAAGCCTTGCGGCAATTATTTTGAACTCGCTGAAGGCGGCTAATCTGCTCAGATGGAAGACCAAAAAGCAGAGAAATACAGTAGTCAAGACGGCTCGTGACCAATGCATTCACTAACTTTGCAGCGGCAGATTCAAAAAGACTGTGTCGGACAGATGCGATGCGTCTCAGAGAGTGTGAAACACCACGACAGATTTCACCGACGTGATCCTGCATACTCAAAGACTTATCGAGCTTGACTCCAAGATATTTGACCGAAGACTGAAATGGAATATCAGTGTCATCTATGCGTAAAGATTCAGTGTGAATTTGTTGAAGCCGGGATGCTGCGCCAACGGGCAGCAACTCTGTTTTTTCTGGGTTTAACATACGTTTGTTACTGTCCATCCATGTCGTGACATCGTCAACACAAGACTTGATGCCAGTTTCAACAGACTGAAATTCCATAGGTGGACTACTCTGAGAGATTTCGGTGTCATCCGCATATTTATGATAAGAACACTGATGGCTGGAAGTGGAAATAACATCTGACAGCGGTTGTGAATACAACGTAAACAACACAGGGTCTAAGACAGAGCCCTGAGGCACTCCAAACTCCAGAATGGAAGGTCTAGAGACACTGTCTTTTACACCTACAAACTGGCACCGATCGGAAACGTATATATACCCTTAAATCGGATTTAAAAAGCGCCAAATATAACATGAGTTTTACCATTTGAAAAACTGAATTTTCAATGAACGCAGCCCTCAGTTTCACGCCACATAAATAAATTAGAGCCATTTAGGTTAATGAGTAATGATGAGTTTTGTCCCCTCGGAAAAATGTGGAGTTTTGGGCCTTAGAGTTCGTTTTTTCCTGAGTCAAATTCATAGTATTTTAGGCGTGCTTTAACCCATTCAGCCCATACGCACTACAGCAGGAGAAGGGTCGACCATGATAATTCAAGGGTAGTGCCAGATTAACTTGGCGCCTGTCGACGCCAAGCTAATCTGGCACTGCCCTTGAATTATCATGGTCGATCCTTCTCCTGCAACTGGTGCATAGTCATTAGATGACACCTCCAAAACAGGGCCGTCGGGCTGAATGAGTTAATACACAGATGATCCCAGTTGTTGTCCACGCAGCAGAAGGTCATCATGCTGACGTCAGGCTTACTCGGTCGGCACACACACACACACACACACACACACACACACACACACACACACACACACACACACACACACACACACACACACACACACACACGAGTCAAACACAAATAAATTCATGTCCAGGTATTGTCTTGTGTAAAAAATACATTCCTGCTGCAATAACAAACAATCTCCGCAAATAATTTTTTTAAATCTTTTTACTCCGGTAATAGATACAGTTGGGGTGTAGGGGGCTCTGGATAGAGGTAGCACCTTTGCTGTTCGGCAGCTGCGTCCTACATAGGACGGACGGGCATCACTGGTCCTCATCCATCTCCTAAATCTCTCACGTACTGGCTCCAAGCGCCACACCCTGGCAAACCACCTCAGCTGGTGGGCTAAACCACGTGAGGGGGTGGTGTTCACATTGCACCACTAGGCGGATGAGCTGTTTCTGACAGCCAACGGCTAGAGGACGGAGGAGATCAGGTTGGATCCAACGGCCAAATGTGGGGGAGTAAACCCTTCAAATCAGGAGTGGAGCCCCGAAGGCAGACAGTTGCCTGTATTCACGCACTGTTCTGGCAGCTCCTGCAGCCAAACTGGTGCCAAACGTACTGCTTTGCATTCCTTTGGATACATCAGCGAGGCCGAGAGGGGGATCTTGACGACTGGGCACCCTATGATCTCCATACACTTCGCCCAGGCTTGCGCCCTGGAGAGGTCACTCCAGTTACTGACCCAGCAAGCGCATAATACTGATACTCCATTGTCTTCCGAGACAGGATGCAAAAAAAAAAAAAAAAAAAAAAAAAAAGATACAGTTGTTCTTAACCACATCCCTGGAAACAATTTGTCTGAACAGTTCCACATGTACTGCCAGTTAACCCTGTCTGCCTGGGGCACACATATATAAATGACATAGAGGAGCAAGAGGCGTAGATCCTCATGAGCCATCACACATGCGGGGGCTCATAAGGATCAATGCCTCTTGCTTTGCTTTGGGTGTTGTTCGCGCTGTGTCCCAGTAAAATTGTTAAGGCCAATGGACTTTTACAGTGCTCTGCATTGAAGGGAGAAACTTAAATACACATAACTAAGAATAATAAATAGAGAAGCAACAGAACGAAATTACCTTAAACTGTATTAAAAAAAATTTTTATAGAGTGACAAAATAAAATGGTACAAGAAAACAAACGTTGAATGCAACCCCCTGTGTTAAATGAATGAATAAATAAATAAATAAATAAATAAATAATAAAGAAATAAATAAAGAAACAGACAAAAAAGGCATGAAAAATTGACAAAAATGTGCAAATAGAAATGTATTTATTTATTTTATTTATGTATTTAAAATGTATTATTTATTCATTATTTATTTGTTTATTTGATCTTTATTTATTTATTTATTTATTTATTTGTTTATTTATTTATTTATTTGTTGTTTGTTTATATTCATTTATATAAGATGAAATAATAAATAGAAACAGTCAAATAGTCATTTTTACATTAACAAGCAAACAATAATAATAATAATAATAAAGGTAATTTGTATAGCGCCTAATCACCAAGGTGCTCTAGGCGCTTTACAATCACAGTAATGAAACAGTGAAGCAGAATACACAAACAAGCACATACAACAAAAAATATACATTAATTTACAAGGGCAAAAATTCACACCACACACTCACACACACACACACACACACACACACACACACACACACACACACACACACACACACACACACACAACACACAACACACAACACACAACACACACACACACACACACACACACACACACACACACACACACACACACACACACACACACACACACACGCATGATGAGCCGGCAGGCAACATGGTCTTTACGTATATGCAACAGAGAAAAGGTGTGTTTAAGCTTGGATTTGAAAATGGAAAGAAATGATGAGTGACGCACATCAGCTAGGAGGGCGTTCCATGTAATGGGACCAAAATACGAAAATGCACGATGACCTTGAGTGACCTTATTACGTCTAGGGATACGGAAAACACGAGTGTCTGAAGCAGAGCGTAGTGAGCGGGACGGTGTATACAGCTGGACAAGATCAGACAAGTAAGGAGGGGCAGAACCAGAGATGATGTTGAAACAAATAACACAGACTTTATACTGAATTCTGTATGAAACTGGCAGCCACTGCAAATTAGCTAGTAGAGGCATAATGTGTTCACGTTTCGGTACACGAAAAATCAGACGTGCAGCACAGTTCATGACTCTCTGGATTTGGTCAAGAAGATTTTGCGGAACACCGGACAAAAGAGAATTGCAATAGTCTATTCGGGACAGCACAAGGGAGGTAACAAGTGTTTTGGTAACTTCAACAGTCAGCAGATGTCGAACAGTGCTGATCCTTCTGAGTTCAATGAAGGCAAGCTGGCAAACTTTCTTCACTTGTTCCTTCATTGTCAGCCTGTTGTCAAAAATGACACCCAAGTTACGGGCCGAGCTAGAAAAGGAGATGGCACTCTCGCCCACCATCATTGACTCAGGTAGATCAGCACTGCACGTAGAGGAGCACATCATTCGGAGGGACTCAGTTTTGTCACTGTTCAGCTGGAGCTTGTTCTGTGTGGTCCACTTCTGAACATCACAAATACAAGCCTCCAAAGACTGCACCATTTGATCGACATGTTCACGAAGGGAGTGTTTGTACAATTCTGTATCATCTGCATATAAATGATAAGAAACTAAGTGACGCTCAATGACATGCGACAGGGGCTGTGTATACAAAGTAAAGAGAACAGGCCCCAAGACCGACCCCTGTGGAACGCCACAAAGCAGCTCAACAGGGTGGGACAGGGTGCCACTGAAACCATCTGCAAGCGACCAACAAAGTAGGATTGGAAAAATTTCAGTGCTGTGCTTTGAATGCCAAACACATCACGAAGGCGGGCAAGTAAAATGTCATGGTCAATGGTAACAAACAATTGAGTAAATAAATAATAACTAAATGAATAGTATAAATCGTGTCTATTAACCTATTTAGCGCCGATGCATGTGTTAGAAAAAAAAAACGATGCTTACACAGCACACATGAATGTTTCAGCCTGATTCTAGCTACTGGATTGACCATGATGATTCAAGGATAGTTCCAGATTGCCTTGGCGCCTAGTGGCGCCAAACTAATCTGGCACTATCCTTTAATTATCGTGGTCGATCCATCGCCTGAAACTGGCATTTAGTCGTTACCTGACACCTCCCAAATTTAGGACATGTCACCATGGGGTTAAATGGGTTAACTCAATGACTGTGCGTCCATAGTGCCGTCAGCCTCTTTTCCTGTTTCTTCTTTATTCTCACTTGTTTTTCTTTTGTTCATTTCTTCCTGCGTCACGGGCAAGAGGTGTTTTCATGGAGATATCAACACGTGCCTTATATAATTTATCCTATACACGGACATTGCATTGTACTGGACTGATCTGGATTGGATTTAGACTGGACTGGTCTGGACTGGACTGGATTCGAAGCTGGCTGAGTATGAATCAAACAGTTTCAGAACGTCAGTGGGTTGCGATCTTATGTCATGTTGTATATTTTGCTTTTTCCTCTGACTGTAAAAACCGAAATGTTCGCTTTTCTACCACAGGTCTTTCCTTAAACAGCACCAGTATGGTAAGCCTAATTCTGTATGCCTTGGAAACCATGGACACTAAAAAAATAAAAATAGACAATATGGGATGAACCATAACTCAAAAAGTCCCTTCTATATAAGAGCTGTCCTCGCTGTCAAAGGTCTCTACGTGTTGTCTTTGACCTCATTCTGATGTTGAAATATCTCCTATTGAAAAAGTCTCGCAGATCTGTCAATGCGTCAGTGAGCAGTGCGCACACGTCAATGGTTTGCAAAAAGTCTGTCATGACGTTTATTGTTTGTTTGTTTGATTGTTTTTAAGTAATTTTATATTTTATATGATATGAGTTTCACTTTCGATTCAAGACTTGAGAAAATGGTGACAAAACTAGAATTTAACTGTACAATTTCAGTCTTGCTATAATTTGTGTGAAATCAGGTTGACTTTACTTTGTACACCTGCATGCTCTTCTGAAAGCGCGTCGATGTGTGTGTGTGTGTGTGTGTGTGTGTGTGTGTGTGTGTGTGTGTGTGTGTGTGTGTGTGTTTGCGTGTGTGTGTGTTTGCGTGTGTGTGTGTGTGTGTGTGTGTGAGAGAGAGAGAGAGAGAGAGAGAGAGAGAGAGAGAGAGAGAGAGAGAGTACATGCATGTGTGCACTTGCGTGCGAGAGAGAGAGAGAGAGAGAGAGAGAGAGAGAGAGAGAGAGAGAGAGAGAGAGAGAGAGAGAGAGAGAGAGAGAGAGAAGAGAGAGAGAAAGAAAGACAGACGGACAAACAGACAGACAGACAGACACAGACACAGAGAGAATTACGTCTTATATAGAGTATTGCGTCAAAGTCTGCCTGGTGACAGAGTTGTTTCTTTTACGTCACCGCGACTGTCTGACTTTCTACATAAGTCAATTTAAGGTTTTTCACTGTTTTAATTTTTGTTCTGCAAATATTTATTTTGTACTGAAGAAGTTGAAAGTGTGCAAAGCTGGCTAACGAACTCATCCAATCCCTTTGCCCAAACTAGCTATATCCAGAATTTCAAGTAACACAAATTACAGACTCTAATATTGGTCAACCGACTTTCAATAAACGGTTTTTATGTCTTAAATGAGACATCCAATTAGAATATGCTCGGAAGCTCTCTTAGCTACCCCTTGAATAAAGTATTTCGTCAAGTTTCAAGCTTCTGCGTACAGAAATATCGGAGATTCTCTTGTTTACATACATACGTGCACACACACAGACACACACACATACATACGCACATACGGCGCTTCACGCCAAATGTACCTTAAGCAACAAGGTTAGCGTGACTAGACATGACGCAATTTTTATCTTCTTACTACAGTTGTCAGAGGTTTAGGCCTGCCTGCTTTCGACATAACGGACATGCTTTTCCATTCGCCCCACCGCGATCCGTCCTAAAACGTTCCTTCTTTAAAAACAAGGGACTTAAAAATGCAGAGAAAAAGTTCCTTCTTTAAATACAAGGGACTTAAAAAAGATTGCAGAGAACAGTGATTAAAAAATATCAAATACGCCATCACATTTACAACGACGCCAAAATGAAATTGTGTTGTGCTGCATGATTGTCGGAATGTTTATTAAATTTATATTTATTTATTTTTGAGAACACGTGCTACTTAATGTCACAGAAACGGTCTGCTACAACACCCATTTCAGACAGTGTGTCACGTTTGTCAACTACCGATAAATTCAGCATGGTTGCAAATATGACCTGTTGATGTTTTCTTGGCGTTGAACTCCACCACAGCGCTCCGTCACATGGTAGCGTTATAATCTGCATGCTCAGAAGTAGATGCGCATTGGACATTTATCGTATTACCTGGAACACCTAGGCGCCTGCACCAGCCTGTCTGTGTACGTGTGGGTGCGTGAGTAGATGCGATTCGCCTGTTTTAACCCTCTCCCTGCCACTCGTGCCAGATTGTGCGTCTGGAATCGTGGTTAACCGAGTACCACACAATACCATCCATCGAGGAATCATACATTCAGAGTGTGGTCAGCAAGAGGCATAGATCCACAAGAGACCCCGCAATTGCGGGGGCTCTTGTGGATCTATGCCTCTTGCAGGCGGATTGGGTTCAAGTATTTCGTTTTTACTTGAAGTGACGTTTCGTCTTTTTGAGAAACAGAGTCAAGCGGCAGTATAGTCAAGTTCATCTGTTCCCATAATATTATACGAAAAAAAAAAAAAAAAAAAACACATGAGAACATGCGAACGCACGCACGCACACACATACACGCACACCATATACAGTATATTCATGATATAATAAATCACGTGAGGACCCAATTTTTCTTTGTGTTTTATCCGAAATTTGTTATAAGAGAAATAATTGATAAGCGAAGTATAAACGATACAAAGAGTGCCGTTGGGACCTCTGTTAAAGTTTTTGTTAAATTCGACTTTCGTCATATACGATCTTGCTATAAGAAAAGTAGACTGTATATATACATACAAATCAAACACACACACACACACACACACACACACACACACACACACACACACACACACACACACACACACACACACATAAACACAAACACACATTTCTGAAAATATGAACAAGTTAAATCTCTTTTTATTAATAAAAAGCATTGCTGGTTAACCGTCTACAGTTGTAGACGGTGTAAGTGGAATGTAAGACGTTAATGTGTTCGCTGAAAATGTCATTAATAATGCTTTTTTAAGTTTTAAATAATGTTTTAGTAATTGTATTAGATTAGAG
Source organism: Semisulcospira habei (assembly GCA_036245525.1). Lineage (NCBI taxonomy): Eukaryota > Metazoa > Mollusca > Gastropoda > Semisulcospiridae > Semisulcospira > Semisulcospira habei. Next base: position 46,741,447 of record BTPG01000003.1, on the reverse strand, counting down.
TTTTAATAGGTCTTAATCTTAGTATTCTCAGTCTTACAGATTTAGCATATTAATATCAGGTATAACTGGGATATTAGAATGTCCTGATATTAATTAGTGATAATTGAATGACTTTTATTTGATTGTTCCCCCCATCCACACAAATGTAATTGCCCTTTAAGGGATAAATAAAGTTGGTTTGAATTTAAATTTAGAATTTTAATTTGTTGCCCGTCGAAAAAGACTCTTTTGAACATCATTGTAAAATTCTTCAAAGTCTAAGATGCTCAGCCGCCAAAGAAACGCTGAGACAATGTGGTTTGTGGAGTTAAATTCGTTCTCGACAGTGAAGACATTAACAAAGAATACATTGTGAAAAAAAACCCGATACAAACGAACTACAGGGCTTTTAGTTATGGCAGTCCACCTAAGGCTGACATCAGCCAGATGAGTTTTTGATTACCAGAATGGTCTTTCAGCTTGAGTTTGTATAGATATTAAATTACGATTGCATCAACATCAAGCAAAACACACACACACACACACACACACACACACACACACACACACACACACACACACACACACACACACAAGGATTCGTTTCTTTTGCATGGAGAGTTGCAATCGATTTTTAATGTGTAGCTAGAATGAAGCATAATTATTTTCGCTACATTGTACCCAAGTCTGACCTATATTAGACTGGAAAGGTCGGGAAGGGTCGCGACCATTCTATTGACCTCCGATATGACGTCAACGTTTTGCAGTACACATGCAGTTGACTAATTTTTGCAAAATTGATGGAATGCACGGATTTTACCGAATGCACCTAGATGTTAGTGGAAGATTGTAGACGGATTCAAAGCTTTCTTTCTCATTACTGAATATTAATGAGTTTTGGTAACGTTTTCTTTTCTGATTGGTTGAGTTGTGCAGTTTGCGCGATTGTTCTGGTAATCTGTCACGTTAGTATAAAAAGGGGAGTTAGCGAATTATGTGCGTGCATTGTATGAGAGATACAGTGTATCAAAAATGCGGATACATTGTAGAGGAGACAGTGTATCAGTGTTGGTGCATTGTATGGGAGACGCAGTGTATCAGAATTGTGGATGCATTGTAGAGAGACAGTGTACTAACGTGTGGATGTATTTGTGGATGAATTGTGCTGCGATTGCATCGTGAGAATAACATAATGTTGGAACTCTTACTCCAGTTGGTCTACAACCATGTGCCACGTGTGAGGAGTTGCAGGTGAGTGAAGTTTATTTACAAGAACCCTACGTGAGCGCGTCTGCTGCGATTGTATCATACTACGACAACTACTACCACGTAACACCATCACACGTGAAATGATATTCATATATATTCTAACATCTGTGTTTAGGTGATACTGAGAATCTCACTCGAGTGGTTTTAATACCTTATCCTACGAGCCAAAGTGAGTAGGATAAGGTTTTAAGACCACGAGAGTGAGATTCTCAGATCACCTAAACACTGATGCATCCGATACGAGTTGGTTTACGGCACACGCCTAGACAGCAAAGCAGCCGCTATCACGTTTTTGCAATAAACTTGAGGTAATTTACTTTGTAATGTGACTTCAATGTTTGTTGATGCCCCACAAAAATACGTTCATAATGAAGTATTAGAGCAAAACCTGACGCCAAAGCTATCCTCGTCACCAAAAAGTCATGTCACTGCACGTGAGCGGAAAATAGGTCAAGTTACAATTTCGCGTGTGCCCGTACCTTTTCTTGACCACACATTCTACATGGCAATTTTCAAAAATTGTGGCCGTTAACGCACCAGAGCATAACACACACTTTGTCACGCTTGAAGGCGCAAAGAAGGATGTGTGTAAGACGACATAATAACACAAGGTCGGGTAAAGGACTAGAGTTGCAGAAATAAAGTTAACCCCTTTACTGCCGTAAAAAACATGAACACTATGCAACTGAAAGAGACCTAGATCCACTGGAGACCCTGCGACTGCGGGGGCTTATGAGGATCTATGCCTCTTGCTGAGACCAATTGTATCCATGTTTCTTGAACGGTGTTGGCTATTGGTCGTTAAATGAACCAAGATTTCAGAAACAAAAATGTACGTACAGTGGCAGGGAAGGGGTTAAGCGCAATATGAACGCGTATTGTGGTGTGATTGCGTGGTCCCACTGAGGATCTATGCCTCTTGCTGAGACCAATTGTATCTATGTTACTTGAACGGTGTTGGCTACTGGTCGTTAATGAACCACAATTTCAGAAACAAAAATGTACGTACAGTGGCAGGGAAGTGGTTAAGCGACATACGAACGCGTATAACTGAGTGTCAACACTGCACCGCGTTATATCAAGGCTAAACTGTATTTCGTTTTCTGAAATTCCGAGGGCTTCCCTTTGAGATGCGTTCATGGCGGTGATCAATTTACATAGACTTGAGAAAATAAACCAGCCTGTAGGCAAAAGCTCCATAGGACTGAGGACATTTCGATATCCGGGCTCTGGGAGCCAACGATCTTTTCGTGTCACGTCTAGTACTGCGTTATGCTACAGCACGTAATGTTGAGGCTGACGTGGAATATATTGTTCACACCCGCTTGAGGCACCCGCACTCACTCACAAATAAACACACACATTATAGACCCATGGAGCCATGGGCAAGCTTAAGCCACTAAAGTCAATCAGTCACATCTGTCTGCGTCTCTATGTAATCTAATGCGCACACACTTGTCCAGGTCCCGGCACCCAACTCTCTGCATGAGCCGTTTCAGGAGACGAGCTTCGGCCGCCTTCCTGCGCTTCTCCATAATGACGTTGATGGTGTAGAGGAAGGGGTTGAGGGCGGAGTTAAAGGGCAGCACGAAGATGGCCGCACCGACGTTAAGTTCGCTAGAGATTGGGGTGCCCGTGGCGACCAGCAGTCCCAGCAAGCCGATGGGGAACCAGCACAGGAAGTCGGACAGCACGATGGTGGTCAGGCGGCGGGCGATGGTCAAGTCCTGCTCACCGCGTGTCCCCTCTATGGAGTTCTTGCGCACGGGGAGAAAAACGAGCGCATGGCCCAGCGCGATTAGCACAAACAGGATAAGGTTGAGGACAACTATGACTCCGAAGAAATATTGTCCACCTCCAAACGTGGGGCGCTTGAAGGGAAAGGGGATACAGATGCCTGTCTGGCTGTAGAACGCCCACTCTGACGTCATGGGCAGTAAGGGCACGATGGCCAGGAGAAAGCCGCCAGTCCAGGCCACAACACACGCCCCTAGGGCAGAGCCTTTATAGAAGCGAACATCGCTGAGGGGAAAGCGGAGAGCTAGAAATCTGTCCAGAGTGATGAGACAGATGAAGAAGGTCGACACCTCCTTGGACAGCAGTGACAGAATGCCGGCCACCTGACACGCTACACTACCCCGCCACAGTTTGTCGTTCCACAGGTAGTGACCACGGTACAGCAGGTCGGCGCCGCAGATAACAATCAGGTACACGCCCATCAGGAGGTCGGCCACACGCAGATTGGTGACGAACACGTGGAAGCCGGTCTTGCTGACTTCTCCCTGAAAGACGCGAGCAACCATACACCCGGCATTCCCCGTGATGGCCATGGCCGCCATGAGCCACAGGAAGACGCGGTACGCGTTGGAGCGTAGCAGGTCGTCACACCCGGCGATCTCATCGATTGGAGCGTGACAGTTGTTGGGATTGAAGCCGCCAGGCAACGCGGCCGGGCAACACAGCTTGAAGTTACTGGTGTACACGGTGTCTATGGAGGCGAGCTGTCGCAGCAACTGGTGTGGAAAGTCGTCCAGTGGTGATCCCCGTACATCCAGCACCTGCACACTGGGTGTGGAGTTCAAACCCTCCGACGTGATGGCGGAGAGAGCTCCGAGAGAAATGTTCAAACACATCAGCCGTGGAAAACCGGCTAGAGTCCGTCCGTCATAGGTGACCAGCTGTGTACCTGACAGGTCAAGGGTATGGAGATTGATGTGCTGTCCGTCCGACCTACTGGGTAACAGTGACGTTACTGGGTTTGCAGCCAAACGCAACACCCGCAGATTTCTAAGACCGACAAACGTTTGCATGCTGACCCTGGTGAGTGCATTGGCACTGAGGTCCAGCCACCTCAGGTTTGGAAAGTTCATACTGGCAACAGTGGTCAGGCCGCATTGTGACAGACTCAGTCTGACCAGGTAGAGCTTCTCCCCTACGTCATGCGACGTCATGCCTGAACCACCCGCATCCAGGTAACGTATATAGGGAAAGAGGCGCGCCCCAAACGTCTGATTACAGATGAAGGCCAGACCCTGGCACCGACAGCCCTGGGGACAAGCGACGTCACACAACCACTCGTCGTCCTGCTGGGGACACTGGAACAGGCCGTCACACACGTGCTCACTGTGCACACACACACTTGAGGCGCGACAGCGGTACAAGCCGGGGCACGTGTAGCTGCCACACTCAGCCTCGTCCTGACGGCCCAAACAGTCGAACACGCCGTTACAGAGCAAGTACACCGGCAGGCAGTAATCGTGCTGGGAACACCGGAAGTGCGTCACAGGACATAGCTCTGCAGGGCCAAGTTCCCGGATGGTGTAGCCGCCGTGTCCATCGAGGCTGACAACAGCCGGCGGGGGGAGGGAGGGAGCCACAGCGGGCACGTACTGCGGACAGTCCTCGTCCGAGCCGTCCTGGCAATGCGTCATGCCGTCACACCACTGATCCCGCCGCACGCACTGTAGATTCTTGCACGTGACGTGGGACTCGGGACACGCGGCATGCACACACCACGTCTCGTCCGACCCGTCACTGCAGTCCTGTCTGTGGTCACACACCAGCGTGTAGTGCAGCGTCTGTGAGCCGCCGTCACAAGCAAACAGCGGAACGCCGTCTGTTCCGATTAGTGGATAGGATGACACGCACTTGGCCACGCCGCAGTCGGCATACAGGTCACATGACAAGAAAGCATGTGTCACGTGACCTTTAGGGCAGCGTACAACCGTCTGATTGCTGGTCCAAGCAGTGAGTGGATCGACGGGGACTTGCAGTGTGTGCCCGTCTTGGTTCGACGCCTTGTCACGCTCACAGAGGACGTAACGGACATAAATTGGAAGAGCACACGGTATAGGCTGCGGTACGTCAGTGTAGACAGGAGGAACGTGGGCACACGAGGGTTTTGATATCTTGCTTCCCCGAGCATTGACGTAAAAAGCCATGGTCTGATCCGCCCACCGCCATACGTCCTTGTACATGGAGTGCAGAGTGGAGGGGGACGTACTGAGACCAAAATAAACACCGAACGTTTTCTTGCCGTAACCAATAATTGTTCTGAACGCGTCCCACTCAGTGGGAGTCCGCGGGCTGACCAATCTCTCTCCATGGCTCCTGCACAGTTCGTCAGCGTCGTACCACGTGATCTGTCTCCGTACAGTGACGTAACGGTAACACTTGTTGACGGCGTAAATGTCTCCTGCTCCACAGTCTGTGCTGGTGTAGGGACAGTGTGCCTCGTCTTCCCCCGCCACACATTCCCTCTCCAGGTTACAGTGTAAATGCAGTTGGAAGGTGGGGTAGTGGGGCACGGAACAGTTGAAGGGACCCGAGTCCAGCCGCTGGGGTAGCTCGGACACCGGGTGGATGGAGTACAGCATCTTGAAGCCTGTAGAATACGAAACAGGTGAACCTGTAGTAAAAATGATTTGGACAGGGATAGAGTAAACTAAAGGGGGGATGTCTTGCCTGCCACACTTCACAGCAACCCGACCGTCAAACGTCTTCAACTCCAGTTTTCCCGTTTCACTTTGGCAGGTTAATCCTAAGTCAAAATGCCTGAAGCTGTATGTAATACCATAACCTGGCCACTGCAGTGGTTCAATTGTAGCGAATGTCTTTCGCGCGTATCCAGTCAGTCCGTCAAAAGCAAAAGACGTGACGTAGCCTTCCTTTGGCTGTATCTTTACGTGCAGCAAGATCATTGTACCAGGCAGGTCAGTGACCAACACAGAGAGTCGCAGGTAGACGTGTGTTACGCCTGATGGACTAAGCGAATAACAGATTATATTGGATCCGGAAGTTATGGCAAGTGGGTGGGCAAAGTCTCTTTCATCATAGCGAACACTGTGCAATAAAACCGAATTGATAATCACTTGATGGAACGGCATCATACGAAGGTCCAAAACATCGAGATTGGCTTCAACCGTTCCTACATCGTGCACATTTACAAGTCTGAAAGCTTCAATTATAGTGTTGACATACTTCCCCTCATTTGCCAATACGCAAATGTCACACTTTAAAGAAACGGGCTTTGTCGTGCCGAGATCGGCCTCCACAACCGTGCCGTCCCAAACAGAGATGATTTGATAACTGTTATTGCACACAGAAAGATCGACATGATAGACGTCAGACTGAGCTTCTTTCCTAACTGCTCCGCCGTGGTCAAAAGCTGTGGCGGTAGTATCATCGTTGCGCTCACAAATCACAAAATACACGAAGACTTTTCTATCACATGATATGAGATAACTTTCTTGTGTCCTTCTTGCAGTGTCCACGTTGGCGCAGTGCATATTGTGACTGGTGTTAGAAAGAGTTGACATGTAATAGCTGTGCGACATGACAGGTGGTATCAAAGATTGCATTTCATACGTATACGTGTTTGCACCTACAAGGACATGATGTGCATTCCTTGTGAATTTTAGAACTTTGTCTATTAGATTTGCAATAACAGTGAACGACCGCAAAATTACCAGTCTCTTCCCATGGCTCTTGCACAGTCTGTCAGCGTCATACCACGTGATCTGTCTCCGTACAGTGACGTAACTGTAACACTTGTTTCCGGCGTCAATGTCTCCTGCTCCACAGTCCGTGCTGGTGTAAGGACAGTGTGCCTCATCTTCCCCCGCCACACACTCCGTCTCCAGGTTACAGTGAAAGTGCAGCTGGAACGTGGGGTAGTGGGGCGCGGAACAGTTGAAGAGACCCGAGTCCAGCACCTGGGGTAGCTCGGACACCGGGTGGATGGAGTACAACATCTTGAAGCTGGTACGGTACCATGAGCCGTGAGAAATGAAACGTATGGCAATGGGATGACTATAAACCTGGGGTGCAATGTACCTCTCTCCACAATGTGACCACAGCTGTGCATATTCCGGGTCTCCCTGTCTGTGTTCCACTTTGAAGAGAGTCAGTTTATCTGCCTGACATCCCGGGCTGTCCCGTAGATCAAAGTGGGGAAAGCTGATCAGTGTGTTTGGCTCAGGCACATGAAGCAGTCCGTCTGTGTTGTGTGCGTATTGTCGTAATCCAGGCCAAAAAGGTGACAGCCATTGTTGGAGTACAAAGTCATCAAACACCAACAGGGTGACGGACCAGGCAGTTTCGGATAGCTGAGTTCTCAATAGCCTGTCAATGCCTGGTCTGTTAGAGAAAAACACACGGAGAAAGATATTATCAATCAGCCAAGACTTTATACCACTCGCATGGCATTTTCTAGGTGAATTACCAATGTTCGATTTTACCTAGCAACCTGCGATTTACCTAGCAACACACAAAATGGACCGAGTACCGAACTAACCCGGGCCCTCAGTTTTTTTTTTTGTTTTGTTTTAATTATTTAAATTATTTATTTATTTTTTTCTTGGAGGGGGGAGGCTCTAGAACCGAGGCCCCGAAGCCAACCGCTGAAAATCATTGGCGCATTAACTTAGTTGATAAGATGGTGTTGACGCACACGATATTTTGGATCTTCACGCTCTCGGAAGGTCTAAATTGACTGTAGGTGTCATGGTGCACACTAGAATCGGAGCGGATCCGTTGCTTGCAGTAGGTTGTTTTCGTCGTTCGACCGCACGAAATCTCCAATTTACAACACGTGATGCTTGTATTTCCGCCGCAGAGTTGCCTTGATAAAAGTATTAGCTGGTGGTGCAGAATTACTTAGCATTTTTCTTTTTCTTCCTGTAAAGACCCTTCCCAAGGAGTACATGCAGTGTTTTCATATGTACTGCAAGAATGAGGCGTCAAAGGAATTATGAACAAGAATATGACGTCATCTTGCTGTCGAGTGAAGTAATTTTTTTCTTTTTACCATCATATATGCTAATGACGTTGAATCTATTAATCCGCCCAAATTCTTCAATTTCTTGTGGACAAAATTGCGGGAGGTCTGAAATCTTTCACGTCTCAGTAGCTGACAGTGGCTTGTGCATTTAATAAAACCTTCTACGTGAGTTTATGGTGACACAGGAGCTCCAGGTAGATTGCTTCTCTGTTTCCTTCCTTTCTTTTTTAATATTTTTGTCGTTTAAAGCCGCGCCACTAATCCTACACGTTTTTTACCATACGACAGGGACTCCAAGCGCTGATCCCTGGTATGTGCTTCGTCTACGACCTACTGCCACAGTAGGCACAAGAGATCATTACACACACAAACACACACGTTCTATGATACACAACAGACAATCAGATGTATTTAAAAACGCATTATCTTTATTGTCGTCTGCTCTTTCGATTCTGCAGTGACGAGCTGAATCCCATTTGCACGCGCGTTACTATTCTTACACTGGGGATCACTTGACCGGTCTCATGATTTAACATGAATTGATTTCCACTGCAAAAGTTACAAAACCAAGATGGCGCCCGGTCCCGAGTCAGTGGGTCGATTCGAATGCAAGCGTCAAACGGTGACGCTTTGCTTCAACGTTGCGACGTATTTGAGGTAGCAGAACAGCTTTGGACACACTATAGCATTAATATTAGGCCATATTGTCTTCCTCCTTTGTCAGGTATTTGTGCGCCACCACTCCTACACGTTTTTAACATAGCAGAGACTCCAAGCGCTGTTACTTGGTATGTGCTTGGTCTACGAGCTAGGACCGAACATGACCACATGTTGAAGTGACGTAACAAGATTTGTGCATATTAAAATGACGCACTTATGGAGCAGAGAAGTACTTTGTTTCAACTTTAAAATTAGAGTTTGACGTCAAGTATAGGCTTCTTTTTAAGTCCCTTCTATTTATACAAGGGACTTTTTAGGACTGGTCGCGGTGGGGCGAATTTAATAGCATGTCCATGATGTCAAAGGCGGGCAAGATAAACCTCTCACAATTGAAGTAACAAGATAAAAATTACGTCATGTCTAGTTACTCTAACCTCGCTGCTAAACGTACCGTATGTGCGTATGTATGTATGTATGTGCGTAAGTATGTATGTACGTACGTACGTACGCACGCACGCACGCACGCACGCACGCACGCACGCACGTACGTACGTATGTATGTATGTATGTATGTATGTATGTATGTATGTATGTATGTATGCATGCACGTTAGTTCTGTGCAGAGCAGCAACTGGTCATCACCAACACTACTTTTCAGCAAAAGGACAGTCGAAAGACCACCTGGATGCATCCTCGCTCCAAACACTGGCACCTTATCGACTATGTCCTAGTGCGTCAGAGGGACCGCAGTGATGTCCTCCTCACCAGAGTGATGCCCAGCGCAGAGTGCCACACTGACCACCGCCTTGTCCGCTGCAAACTTAGGCTCCACTTCAAGCCAAAACCCAAGAAATGGGGGCCCCCCAAGAAAAAGCTTGATGTTGCCAGCCTTCAGCGTGACGAGGTGAAAGCTGCCTTTCAGACAGATCTACAGCGCAGGCTCAAAGACACAGCGGACCCAGCAGACTCCTCCCCTGAAACACTCTGGGAACAACTGAAAACTGCTATTGCAAAATCCTCTGCAGAAGTCTTGGGTTTCGCTAGAAAGAAGAACAAAGACTGGTTTGACGAAAACGATGTTGAGATCCAGGAACACCTAGCAAAAAGAAGAGCCGCCCATCAGGCCCACCTAGCCCAGCCTTCCTGCCCTGTGAAGAAGTTTGCCTTCCGCCTCGTCTGCAGCAGTCTCCAGCGCAAGCTCAGAGATCTCCAGAATGAGTGGTGGACCAGACTTGCACAGAGGACCCAGCTTTGCGCTGACAATGGTGACTACAGGGGCTTCTACGAAGCACTGAAAGCAGTGTATGGCCCCCAGGCACCTAGTACAAAGTTCCCTGCGAAGCGCGAATGGCCAGGCACTCCTCACAGATAATACCTCCATCTTGAACCGCTGGTCGGAGTACTTTCAGAGCCTCTTCAGCGCTGAGCGCACTGTTCAAGAAGCAGTCGTCCTACAAATCCCACAACTCCCAGTAAAGGTTGAATTGGACAAACCGCCCACCGCTGAAGAGACCCTCGTAGCCATCCACCAGCTCAAGAGTGGCAAAGCAGCAGGCATTGATGGAATACCGCCAGAGATCTGGAAACATGGAGGCACAGCACTGCACAACAAGCTCCATGACCTCTTTCTCTGCTGCTGGGAGGAAGGAACACTACCAAAGGATCTCCGTGATGCTGTCGTTATCATCCTGTACAAGAACAAAGGCGAGAAGTCTGACTGTTCCAACTATCGGGGAAATACCCTGCTGTCCATTGCTGGGAAAATTCTTGCAAGGCTGCTCCTGAATCGGCTGGTACCTGCCATCGCTGAAGACCACCTCCCAGAGGGCCAGTGTGGCTTCATAGCAAACAGGAGCACCACCGATATGGTCTTTGTGCTGAGACAGCTTCAGGAGAAGTGCCGCGAGCAGAACAAAGGGCTGTACGTAACGTTTGTCGACCTAACAAAAGCGTTCGACACTGTGAGCAAGCAAGGCATGTGGCAGATCCTGGAGCGACTTGGCTGTCCCCCAAAGTTCCTCAGCATGATTGTCTAGCTACACGAGGACCAGCAAGGCCAGGTCAGACTCAACAATGACCTCTCAGAACCATTCCCTATTCTCAACGGCGTAAAGCAGGGCTGCGTGCTGGCACCGACCCTCTTCACCATCTTTTTTAGCATGATGTTGAAGCAGGCCACAGTAGACCTCGATGATGACGATGCAGTGTACATAAGGTATCGTCTCGATGGCAGTCTGTTCAACCTCAGACGACTGCAGGCCCACACGAAAACCCTAGACCATCTGATTCGTGAGCTGCTTTTTGCTGATGACGCTGCCCTCGTTGCACACACAGAGGGAGCCCTGCAGCGCATCACGTCCTGCTTCGCAGACGCTGCCCAGCTCTTTGGACTCGAGGTCAGTCTGAAAAAGACAGAGGTCCTCCATCAGCCGGCACCCAAGACAGTGTATCGCCCTCCTCACATCACCATTGGCGAGTCTGAACTAAAGTCAGTGCACCAGTTTACTTACCTTGGCTGCATTATCACGTCGGACGCCAAGCTGGACAAGGAGCTTGACAGCAGGCTGGCAAAAGCAAACAGCGCTTTCGGGCGACTTTTCAAGCGGGTGTGGCACAATCAACAGCTGAAAACAGGCACCAAGATCAGCGTGTACAGAGCTGTGGTCCTCACCACCCTGCTGTATGGTTCCGAGTCCTGGGCTCTCTACCGCAGCCAACTACGACTCCTCGAACGCTTCCACCAGCGCTGCATGCGCACCATCCTGGGCATTCACTGGAGTGACTATGTCACCAACGTCGAGGTCCTTGAACAGGCTGAAACTGTGAGCATCGAGGCTTTGCTGCTGCGGACACAGCTCCGCTGGGCGGGGCATGTCTCCAGGATGGAGGATCATCGTCTACCAAAGATCACCCTGTTCGGGGAGCTTGCCCACTGGACACCGTGACAGAGATAAGAAGAGATACAAAGACTGTCTCAAGAAGTCACTTAGTGCCTGCCAAATCGACCACCACCAGTGGTCTTCGCTTGCTGTGGACCGTGACACCTGGCGCTCCACCATTTACAAGGCAGCTGTCTCCTTTGAGGACTCTCGCAGAGCTAGCCTTAAGGACAAGCGGCTCAGGAGAAAAAACAGAGATGCCGCAACTCAGAACCCTGGCCATACCTCCCCCTGCAGCCACTGCGGTTGAACCTGCCTGTCCCGGATTGGCCTCCGCAGCCACGAACAAGCCTGCAGACGTCGTGGGCAACTCCTATAAAATCTTCGTTCGCGAAGTCAAGCCAAGAAGAATGCATGCATGTGTGTGCGTGTGTATGAAAACAAGAGAATCTCCTATATGTCTGTACACACAAGCTTGAAACTTGACAAAATACTTTCTTAAGTGGGTGGCTAAGAGAGCCTCCGAGCATATTCAGTTCTAACTCAGACTCCGAAAAGCCTAATCATTTTGATTCGCTGGAATGTGAGCTCGCGCTATTCTCGGCTTCTGTCTCCTTTTTCCAGCAGAGCGGTTTGTTTATAATTGCTGTCATCGCGTCTAATACCCTATGGAAGGCAGTCATTGAATCAGCTCGCGCAGCTTCTTCTATGTAAGGACCAGCATAATGATAGAGGCAGGCAAGAGCCAGGATTCTCATTAGCTTTCGCATCTACGGGCGCCATGAGAATCTATGTTTATTCCAGACAGGAGGTGCTTATCATTAAGTGTATCTCGGACCGTGTGATAGTGGCCCTTTCTATAGATGGGAAGCGGCATAATACTAATAATAAAGAGCATTTATATCCCGCTGAATCCCCAGGAGCAGTGGACTCTAAACGTGTTACAAAAACATGTATATATGCAAAATCTCACTACCTTTAAAAAAGTTTAATCTACGCACACATATACAACTAAAACACACGTAACAAAACTATTCACAATCACAAGTTAAACGCATTTTGATGATGCTGATGCGCCACCACGAAGGTGCTACACGGTCAAAAAAAGGGAAGACCTAAGATCAAGGCCACCACGATGGTGCTAAACGGTCAGCAAAAGGAGGACCTAAGATCAAAGCCACCATGATGGTGCTACAAAGTCAACAGAAGGAGGACTCAAGATAGCACAACTGCGATGGCGCTACATGGTGAACAAATAGATGACCTGTGATCGTCCGAGCCACCAAATGGTCAATATACTAAGGATGTAAAGATCAAAGCCTACACGGTCACCAAAGAAGACCGAGGTAAGAAATGCCACCATGATGGTGCTAAGTGAGGCATCCTAAGCCACAGAAAAATGTATGCATACCAGACCATTATTACACACTCGCACACATACAATCTGTAGATTAATGGTACGCAAGCTGAAAGAAGGAGGTTTTTAGTTGGGTCTTAAAGACGTCAATGTTTTCAGCATTCCGGAGGTGTTGGGGAAGGGAGTTCCAGACAACAGGGGCTTGATACTGGAATGTCCGGCAGCCAAACTGCTTGGAGGAGAAGCTGGGGACACGGAAACGCTTCTCAGAGCAGGAACGAAGGGAACGGGAGGGCTGATAGATGTTGAGGAGGGATGAGAGGTACGGTGGTATGGATTCATCAAATCAGCGAAAAGCCAGGACCGCAATCTTGTACTCGACTCTAAACTGAATGGGTAGCCAGTGCAATTCCTGAAGTAGATCCTCAAGCGTCCGCCATGCAAGTTACAGGACCCTGACCTATGAGAATCTGAGCCTAAGTTTTGCTTTTTCAGTTCACATAATTTTAATTTTCAGGCTGAGTGAGGGAGGGGGAGGGAGATGCGCTATTGTGGTTTGCAGTGAGTTTCAGCCGTTTTTTTTTTTTTTTTTTTTTTTTTTCAGTAACCGTACATCATTGACCATAATTTATAAATGAGCACACTTTTACCCATCTTTCGTTCTGGTAAAGACAGAGTCGAGTTCACTACGGAATATACTTGGATCTGCTGAGGCACATATACGGGCGGGTTTACTTCTGAAAACTCAAATTTAAAAGCCAGGTTACAAATAAAAATATATACTGACATGCAAGGGCTTGGACTGGGCTGTTATTTGGTTGAGTGCTGGAGGCAGTACAAGGCTAGAGCCAGCCTTGAAGGCCGCTTTCAGCGGAACTGCCGTCAGATGGTACGGCAGAAGGTTCTCTGTTCCATCTGATGTGCACAGAGACAAATGAACTTATCCAAAAACATTCATTCCACCGTTAACGCATACTTTCACGAGGATAAATATATTCTTCTTTTTTTTTTACATCAGACGGATGGCATTCACTGTTTAGCAATATTCGCCTATAACCATAGACATAACTCCTCAAGAGGCATAGATCTTCATGAGTTCCGCGCAGAGTGCGGGGGCTTGTGAGAAGCTACATGTATTCACCTTCATGCTGCTATGTTTACGTAGTTTAATCGGGTTGTGGTGATGAAAAGAACACAGGCAAAACGACGACAGCTGCAAGAGTCACATATGCTCATACGTGTATAAGAGTAGTCACGGTCATAAGAACATGTATGTATCTTGCTGGCTAGTATTGCCTCTAAGCTGCTATGTTTACGCAGCCGGGATAAAATCGCGGCCACCGAGCCCAAAACCAGACACCCATGGCTGTCAACACGCGCGATTCGAATGTTCGTGCTCCCTATTGCTCCGGCAGTGCAAACTCGAGTCTGGAGACTAACTGTATTGTAATTGAATGTCTCATTGAACACATAAACAACCGTTTATAGGAAGTCGGTTGACCCAGATTAGAGTCCGTAATTTTTGTCATATTTACTTGATTGCATATAGCTAGTTTTGAGAAAGACATTGGATGAGTTCGTTAGCCAGGTTTGTATCCTTTCAACTTCTTTAGTAAAAATTAATTATTTTCAGAAAAGAATTAAAACAGTAAAAAACCTTGACTTTTATAGATAGTCAGACAGTGGAGGTGACGTAAAAGAGGCTACTCCATCACCACGCAGACATTGACATAATACTGTAAATATGACGTATTTCTCTCTAGTGCGACGCGCTCTCTCTTCTCACAGACATGCACGCATCTCCAAGAGGCATAGATCCTCATGCGCCCGGAGAGCGCATGAGGATCTATGTCTCTTGGAAATTTTTGGAGTGCGCGTTCATGCACACACTAACAGGCACGTAAACACACACAAACACACACATTGTTCCTGGAGCAGCTTGAGGTCTTTTTGCTGCTGTTCAAGCTGTTGTTGCTGTTGTGGTAGCAGTTTCAGCTCCTTGTGTTGTTGACGGTGCCGCTCATCGCTATGCTGGCGCCGATGCTGTTGTTGATGTGGCTGGTGCTGATGATTCTGTGTATGAGCACCGGTGAGACTAGTAACACACGCCCCGCAGCAACGTCCGAGTACAGTTGTTGGGCAGTAGTTTCGTCAGCGGATTTGGCATCCCGTTGAGTGTTTGTCCAGTGCCCGTCCTCCCCGCCGTACTTAATGTTTCCGGCCGGCATGCGGGTACCCACGTGGGACGGGTGAATGGAATCAAGCCTGCCGTTGCTGTAGGTACGGTATAGTGCTTTGCGGGGCAGACCTTTTGAGTGTGAAACAGGCCAGTAATGTCTATAAACGTGGCGCCCAGTTTCTTAGTCACATGGCACAGGTTGGCGTTGGATGGGAAGATTCGTTGGTTCAGGCGCGAGTTTCTTCCCTGTCCAGCAGGCAACACGGATGAAGCTTGGATTTGAGCCTTAGGGAAGGCACGTTTACAGGAGCTGACGAGCATTTCCCATTGCTGACTGGTGATTTCGCGCTGCTTGCAGTCGTTCAACCCCACGTGGAATGTGACCAGTTGGACGCGGGGTGACTGCGGCTGCTTCGTGCACGTCAGTCAGGTGGGAGGTTTGAAGCCCCGACACCGAAATGACTTGTACTCTCTCGCCTTGGTACATTGTCATTTTATCACCCTTCAAGTTGAGTAAGACGGAACATCCAATTACGAGTGTTGTGGTGTCGGCCTTGACCTGATGCTTGAATATCTCCTCGTTGGGAGAAGGGCGGTTACGGGGTTGTGCGGCGCTAATGTGATTACCATCCCTCCCAGCCTGGTCACGCTCGCGCGTACCGCTGATCTCCTGCCTCTCAGCCTCTGCAGTAAGCGTGTGAATTGTTATCAGCGCACCGCTAGAGGCCTGATCCTTCCGGGTACTTGAGGTGATGAGAGTGGTAGGGGTGATCCGAACCGAGATCACGTCACCGTCAGCGGTAGCAAAGGTTTGCTCTGTCACTGCTCGTGATCTCCTTAGCGCCGTCAGGGAAGGTGGAGGGGATGGGTGCCGCCTCAGGCCGTGTTGAGCTGTTGAAAGGCGTGGCTAAAAATTGCTTTGTCAATGCTAAAGGTGCGAGGTTCGATTACGGGTTCCGGCGTCGGATTTTTCTCCTCTAGTAAGTGTCACCGTTAATTCGGGCGGACCGTCGGGGGTTCTTTCTCCGGGTACTCCGGCTCTTCCTCCCCCACGACTTTGGTATCAGTTTCAGCCCACTTAATCAAATTTCAATTACAAACGATTTTGAATTTCCAAAAACTACAGTAGCTCGCTTGAGCTTGCCCTTAGCACCACGTGAATGTTCTGTGTTTATGTACAGTGTGTGAGTGAATGCGCGTGATTCACGTGAGCGTGCTTGTTGGGTTCAGTTCGCGGCGGCGCTTTGAGCCGATTTTCAATTGGGATAAAGCGCCTATTTAATGCGCTTATTATTATTATTGTCCAACCGCTCCACTTGTCCGTACAGGTCACTGATGAGATGACAGTCCCTGTCACGTGCAGAGTTCAGACCCAGAAGTGTCAGTATCGTGTAGATGACAGGGAAAATCGGCTAGATCCGTCAGCTGGTCGCTTGGATAATTTGTCTCGCACACATGACTCTGACATGTGCAGGTCACTGGCTTTTGCATTTGCAAGTACTTGTCTGTCTAACAAGTCGAACTTGTGCAGAGCTTCTGTTTTAAGATGAAGCAACTCCTGGCGCAAGGACTCAACAGCAACAAGTTGGATTTGTAGTTGGCTGATGATGGCTGTGTTAGCGTCGCTGATGCCAGTGTTGACACGCTGACAGTCAGCTGTGCCCTTCTCAGTGCAGGCCACGGGATCTCTGGTCGAGGACACGTCCCCTGTGGTGAGGTCATCCACGGACGCTGTGTACGCAACGCTGCGGTCGGCGAGATCGGTTTCGGAGCGGAGTGGGGCGGATGACGGGTCAGTGCCAGTAAGCTCACCAAGGAGCGTGAATGAGAGGCAGTAATCGTGTTGAGGAGGCCCGCCAGGGGAGGCGGGTGGGGTACAGGGGTGATGTGACCACTGACTGTAGCATTGGAGGCAGGAGAATCGCGGACAGTGGTCACGGTCTCGGCGATCTGATCACTGATCGTAGCGCTGTATGGGGCTAGGGAACACACAGCGGTCACTGTTAGTGACTCAGGAGAGGGATCAGTGTTAGGGGGCTCAGACTTATAACGCTCAAAGGCTGGCGACAAAGAGCTACAGTCACCAGCGTCTAATGCGATTAGGGGATAGAGCTTAAGAGGGAGATGGGAGGTGTTTGCTGAATCCTCAGGCTCTGGCTCGGACGATGGCCGGGGAGGGGTGTCCGGGAGTATTACTAGCGGGGCAGGGGTTGACTGGCTTGGTCGGTTAATAGGCAAATCCACAGGCACATTGTCCGCTGGGTCAGCGCAGCCCTCCTTTAGCTGCTGTACGAAAGTGCACAGAGACTCATATTCACTGACGACCCACACGTCCTTGTTAATAAAACATGAAGAGAATTTCATCTTCCACAGCCTTGGCACAGAATGGACACATTTTAGCTACAGCATTTGGAGTAGTGTATCTTTGTTTGTTACTTTGCAATTCGGTTATGTCAATTCTAAATTTGATGAATAGATTTCTGACGTAAGTTGGCTTAACCAGTTTAAAATAATTCTCTTGTACAAGTGTATGTTTAAACACCTACGATACACAGTAAAACGTTCACTTTCAGAAAGCTTTGATGACCAGTTTTGTTTTGGAACAATCAGCCATCCTTTGTTTAAACTCCTTTGTTTATAAAAAGCATTCCTGTTTTCAACATCTTGCGAAATCCACACATGATAATAACCATTTCAAAAAAACAAATTCTTTACCATGGTTCTTTCCCTTTATCATCTAAATCTTTAAGCATATGATAAGCCATCCTTAGCAAAGTAATGCTTAGAATCATTCTCAACCGCCTCAAAACTTTCGCCGAGGAACTGCTGGCAGAAGAACAGGCTGGCTTCAGAGTTGGAAGAAGCACTGTAGAGCAGATTTTCAACTGCCGCGTCCTGATCGAGAAACATCTGCAGCATCAGCGCGAACTCTACCACAACTTCATTGATTTCAGGAAAGCATTTGATCGCGTCTGGCACGACGGACTCTGGCAAGTCATGAGATCGTTCAACATAGAGGAGGGACTGATCCAAATGATAGAAGCGCTTTACAAGAACGCCTGCAGCGCGGTTCTACTTAACAATCAGTCAGGCGAGTTCTTCAGGACGACGATCGGTGTCCGTCAAGGATGCCTGCTCTCTCCTGTCCTTTTCAACATATTCCTGGAGAAGATCATGCAGGAAACCCTCCACGACCACCATACTTCAATCTCTATTGGTGGCAGATCCCTGTGCAATCTTCGATTCGCAGACGACATTGACCTCATGGCAGGCAGCAATAGTGAGCTCCAAAACCTGACAGACAAACTTTCAAGTAGCGCAGGGTCTTATGGCATGGAGATCAGTACGGATAAAAGCAAAGTGATGATCAACACCACAAGCGACAGCAGCAGCAACATTCACATGAATGGCCAAAAGCTAGAAGAGGTCAATAGCTTCAAGTACTTGAGAGCCACCCTGTCCAAAGACGGTAGTTGCATAGCAGAGATCCGTATCAGGATAGGTACAGCAACATCCGCAATGGCCAGGCTGGACAGGATATGGCGAAGTAACTCCATCAGCTTCACCATCAAGTACAGGCTTTACAAGTCCCTCATAGTGTCTATTCTACTCTACGGCTGTGAGACTTGGACACTGCTTGCAGACTCAGAAAAGAAAATCCAGGCCTTTGAGAACAAGTGCCTGAGGAAGTTGCTCCGCATCTCGTACCGCGAGCACAAGACCAACGAATATGTACGGAGCATCGTCACTTCCCTGGTGGGCCCACATGAACCCCTTCTGGCAACCGTGAAACGGCGCAAGCTTGCTTGGTTTGGCCACGTGACCCGACACAACACCTTGTCCAAGACTATCCTCCAAGGCACTCTCGAAGGAAGTCGTCGGCGAGGTCGTCAGAGAAAGAGTTGGGTCGCAAACATAAAAGAATGGACCGAACTCGAGATGTCAGACTTGCTTGCCACCGCCCAAAATAGAACTCAGTGGAGAGCACTGTCTGTTGCTGCTGCCTTTCAGTCCCCCCAACGCCCAGTTCGGGCAAGGGACTGATGATGATGATGATGAAGCCATCCTTGCAAATCTATCAACAGGTAAAGCACAGTGTCGAAGCCAGTAGGAAACACATCTTATTGACGTTAATACTGACAAGGAATATAGACCAAGTTCACCATAAAACATCTTGTTTGGTCTGCGGAATTTGACACTAAGAAAACGTTTGCACGCAAATGAATGGACTCTTAATTTCGGCACACTCGTTTATACCCCAAATTTCAGAGGCTTACAACAAAATTGAGACAACCTGAGCATCAAACAGCTTTAAAAAAAAAAACATCAGGATTAGCGCAGTTAAACTTCTTCAACATACAGAAAATATCAATAACACATTTTTTGCCTTAGTGACTAATTCATCGACGGATGTGTTTATAGTCAAACGTGTCGTAAAGTTTAACCGAAGGTACTTATACATATTGACAACTTCTACCATCATTCCCCCATATGTCCATTTTTCATATTTTGACAAATACCCTATGTTTCGAAACACAATTATTTTTGTCTTGTCTAGATTAACATGGCTAAACGTTTTATCATTTCCAATAATGTACACTGCAAGTTCGTTAATCAGAAAGTAGAACAATCGGCGATGCAAAACATCCTTGTTTTAAACCCTGGAAACACTCAAAATACTCTGTACAATTCAGGCTGTCTCTAACACAAATTTCACTGAGTCATACATTTCCTTCATAGCTGAAAGCATTTTCCCGCGCACTCCAGCCTTCAGTAATATATTACAAAGCACACCTCTTTTAACAGCATCGAAGGCTTTGCGGAAGTCAACAAAAACCACATAAACTTTCTTATTTTGTAAAAGTTGTTTTTGAACAATAGCATAAAGTGTAAATATATAGTCCACTTTGAATAAGATTTCCTAATCCCGGCTTGTGTTTCAGACAGCATATTGTGTTCCTCAGCCTAGTTTGTTAAACTTCTGTTCAAAATGCAAGTATATAATTTACTAACACAGCTAATCAGATCAATACCAGGACAATTATAAGGATTATTTACATCTCCTTTCTTGTGAATTGGAAAAATAATAGCTTTTGACCATGTGTTCGAGAACAGCCCTTTTGTTGAACAGAACATTAGATCCGCTTATCTGGAACTTCGTCGTATTAGTTCAGTTCGTCAGCTGCTGACCGTGGAAGCCACTAAAACACTAGTTTGTGCATTTGTGCTGTCCAAGCTAGATTATTGTAACTCTTTGCTTTGTGGCTGCCCTCAGTATCTCATTGATCGCCTCCAAAAAATTCAGAACAATGCAGCCCGGCTTGTTGTGAGAGTCCGTAAGACTGAGCATGTCACACCCATCTTGAAATCCCTTCACTGGCTACCTGTGTCCTAACGTATTCAATACAAAGTTATGTCAATCTGTTTTAACTGCCTTTCAGGCACCAGCCCAGAATACTTGTCCTCTTTGCTGCATGTGTATACACCCTCTCGTGAGCTCCGCTCCTCTTCTGATAAACGGAAGTTGTGTGTACCTTCTGTCCAAACTAAATCATTTGGTCAGCGCACTTTTGTTTATCAAGCCCCAGTGTTATGGAATACACTTCCTCTTGAGGTCAGAAACAGTGAGTCTGTCTCTGACTTCAAGAGGTCGTTGAAAACTCACCTCTTCAAGCTTTACTTTGAATAACTGCCAGTGTTTGATGCCTTAGTTGTAGTTCTGCAATCCTCCTCGTTTAGACTGAATGTTAATTAGAATATAAATTATTATGTATGTATTGTTATTTAGTTTATTGTAAAAGTGGTGTGTTCGGGCATTGTGCTTTGTTTGTTATGTGCATATGTCATTGTATTTTTATTTTTGTGTACAGATTGTAAAGCGCTTAGAGCTTTTGAGTAAGATTAAGCGCTATATAAATACTCATTATTATTATTATTATTAAATACTTAGTGAGAAAGGAGACGATAGCTGGGTTGAAGACTTTAAGAGCTTCATTAATAATTCCATCAGGCCCGGGGCCTTTACTGCTTTGGCATGTTTTAAAGCCGCTGCTACTATGTTAATATGTAGGTCATGAAATAAAGCTTAATGAGACTCAGAGTCGTCTAATAAAAATGCATTCTCATTATTTTCTTACTGTGGTATGTTTTCATTTAAAATGCAAGAGAAGTGATCAAACTACTGCTTCTTTGTTATATTGTTTATTAAACGACTTTTTTTCCCCATTTCTTAATTTACTTCCAAAATGCCTGAGAGTTGTGTCTACATTCAAGAATTTGTCAACAGTTTCTCTCTTAAATTTAGCTTCTTTAGCTTTAAGTAATTTCTTGTATTGTTTTCTCTCATTAACGCACGTTGCTTTATTTTCCATGTTTGTTTTTTTTTTCATGGTTTATGTACGTAAGGCTTTACGCGTTCTCGTTTTTGCATTTCTGCATTCCTGGTTAAACCAAGGACGACTAGCGGTGTTTGTTTTGTGTGTGTTGCCTGTGGAGGAATGAAATTGTTTTGTCATGCAACTAGCAGCGGCTTTGACAGCACCTGCGAAAGTTTCTAATGCACCATCAATATCATGATCAATCTCAGCAGTAGCAGATACTAAAGCACCCTGCAATGAAGGGGTAGCTAAATTGTCAGCGAGCTTTTGGGTTTTAGCAGGTTCCGAGATAATTTTCTCAAAAGAAAAACACTGCATATCGTCGCCAGAAACATCGTTGTGAGGTGATACACGTCCACAAGACACAATAAGGACCAGCCGCATGTACATAGACTGTATCCTCCCGCCAATTTCAAGTTTGTCACTCAAACAAATAAGTCAGGAGTTACCACAAAATAATCATTAATACTACAACCAGTGGGAGAGATAAATATCAGATGCTTTGACAAATCAGGGCTATAAAACTTATTCAATATCATCAGTTCAAAACATTCAAAAAAATCGAATAGTTTTCTTACAAATATATTTACAGTCGTATCTTCAGTAAGTCGTGCTGGTTCAAATAAAGCGTTATTAGGTAACAGAGTTTCATCAGGATCAAGCTGAAACAAATATGGATTAGGCTGTAAATCCCCAGTTCAGCCTTTAAAATCACCACACATCAGGAAATGAATGTCTGCAAATTGCTCGAGGGCAATAGCAAGACACTGTTCTAATTTTTCTATCAAGCAGACGTACGGTAATTGTCTTTAAAATGGTGAGTCCTTAGGGGGACATAGCATACGACCAAAAGCACATCGCACTCAGTACCAAACAAGGATCCGTCAAGTTTGAGAAAGATGCTTTGAGCGCATGTCATATTCACTTTGAAAACAAACCTGGCATACACATTTTTTTACTAAAACAAAAAACAACAACACTCCCAGAGCTTCTTCCTTGGCGGGACAGTTTGAGTGCAGGTAAGGAAAAACACGTGAAATAAAACCAGCAGTCAGGTGGGACGAAAGCATTGTCAAAAAATGTTTTAAACAAACACACAATGTCATAATTACTGATATATTGTAGAAAATCTGGGACAGATAGCTTGCTCCACAGTCCATCAACATTCCATGACAGAAAGGTAAGTGTATGTAACACACTGACTACTAGCCGCTCTGCAACACACGCGCGCATCGGCGATACATCTCATGCAATTGAGGTGGGAGACCCGGCTTGGTCGACACATTACAGGTCACTGAATTCGTCCCTGACCTCAATTGTAGGGGAACTGTGTGGCCGGGGCAGTTTTGCTGGTTTAGATGAAGGCTGTAGCGGGGAAACCAAGTGTGACGCACGTGCCGATGTCGCGTTGACCTGCTGACCTGTAGCCGCGGCAGTCCCGAGTCCATGGATACGGTTGTCCGGTCTCCTATTGACGCTGTTGTTTGTCGCGTGGCGCGGCGCCCGAAGTTGTCGGTGTCGTAATCCCGTTGCTCTAGGGGCCCAGCGACTTGCTTGCTTGCTTGACTTGACAGGGACTGGGGCTTCCAGCTTTCGCTGATTTCGCCCGGGGGTGGGGGGGAGGCAGGGGAGGGGGGGGGGTGCTGGTCGTCTTTCTGTCTGTCTGCCGCTCCGTTGCTCAGTGGCTGATGGTCTTGCCGGGGCCGGGTGGTTGGTGGTGGAGGAGGCGGGTGGTGTGGCCGGGGGACCGTTGCTTATCGCCAGGCTGGTGGGTGGTGGTAGGCCAGCCACTCCAAGAGGTCTTGCAGGAGTGGTGGCGGTGTTGGTGGTGTCGGCCGGGGAAACCGTGGCCGGTTGTGGTAGGGTCTGGGGAGGTAGGGTGTTGGTGGTGGCGGCCAGTCGATTCTTGGTCGAGGGGTCGGGCGCTGACGTGGACGGGGTGGGTGGTGGTGTTGCGGTGGCAGCCGCATGCGTGGTGGCGGCGTGGGGAGCAGTGGTGGGCGCCGGTGCCGGACACGTTTTGGTGGTCTGTGGCGTCTTCTTGTTTGTCGCGGGCCGGTGACTGGTCCGCTGCCTGACTGCTGGGGGGCTGGGTCTGGGCGGGTCGTGATGGTCGGAGCTGGAGCCGGTGGGGCCTCAGTTGCCGTGCCCATCTCTCGAGTTTTGGGTGTCGGTGCTGTGTTGCCACACCCTGTGTCTCTGGTGGCAGGGGGTGGCATGGCGTCGGTCTCTTTGTTGGCCGTTTGCGGGGCGTCTGGTGCTGCCGCCTGGCTCTCCGTGTGAGTCATGGAGGCCACGGCCTGGCTGGCTGTGTCTTGCATTTTCGGCGGCTCCAGGTCTTTGATGGCGCCCGAGTGCACTAGCCACCGGGCGGCGACTAGTGCTCGATGGTAGGGGTCGCCATCAACTGCCGCTATAATTGGAAC
>BTPG01000003.1:46707540-46712540 GCA_036245525.1 Semisulcospira habei | reverse complement strand
CGTTACGGCGACCCTCCCCGTGGCCCCTACCACCAACAGAGAGACGCCGGGGGGCACAGTCAACGGGGCGGGTCCAACCCACTTATCAGCCGTAACGGGTCACGTGGCGAGAGCGGGCAGCAAGGGGACTCGTCATCAACCAGTGGCGGATCGCAGCACGTAATGTCTGCCGCCCCGGGCCGCCTGCAGTCCTCGCCAACCACACGCCAAACGTCGACCAGCCAGCTTAGCCAACCGCCATCGAGCAACGTGTTGGGGCGACAAAATCTCCAAGTCCCCCAGCTCCTCTCTTCAGATTTCCCGCTACTAGTGCCAGCAAGAACTCCAGTGGCCGCACCTCCCACCAACGCCTGGTTCCAGAGTCAGGGAGCGGAGACCAAGACGGCCCTGGATCCCCAACACCTGCTCCAGTTGCTGGCGCAGTTTCTTAGGCCGTTTGTCTGAAGGACATCCCGCTACCTCTTTTACTTCCAGGGCCAAGCTGCACAGGCTTTAGAATCACATCTCTGCACTGTGTACACACGGAGAGCGATGGATGGACGTTTACTGCTCTAAGGTTTTGTCTGATCAGTTTTCGCCCTGCAGGGCGCACAACTGCTCGGGAATTGCCTTTCTGCTTTCAGGGTCAATCAGTCGCTCCAACCGACTTGGCGCTGGAAGTAAAAATGGTATGTGTGTACAAACCCGTGGGTCGTGTGTGTGTGTGTGTGTGTGTGTGTGTGTGTGTGTGTGTGTGTGTGTGTGTGTGTGTGTGTGTGTGTGTGTGTGTGTGTGTGTGTGATGGTATGAGTTTGCGTGAAGGTGTCATCAACCTCGCTTGTTTAATTGGCATAAACTCGGCGACGACTTACTCAGGCTAGCTGCTGATGGTTGTCATAGTTACTATGGATTAACCGATTTTTTGGTGACAGAGACACATGAACGATGACCACATCTGATGACAGAGACACATGAACGATGACCACATCTGATCATTAATGCACTACTGCTCTGTGAAACAGTGTTTCTAGTACAGTGAACAAACCATAAACTATCCGTGTAATGTTTTATTAATGACCGGAATCCACTTTGTCGGACAGTCGGAACACCCGACTCACAGTGCACGATCATTGCGTGAACTCTTTTGACTAGTAACCTTACTCAAGTTCTCAGGTGACTGAGATTATCGCCTGTCTTACATTTTCAATGAAAAGCGAGTGTGTTGTTATAACATATGGACTTCGTTACACACGAATTCTGACATAAACCCTTTCTTTATAGCGGGTTTTTCTCAGATCGTACACTTGTCGTTTCTTACTCTTTACTGCAAGTTTTTGTTTTTGTGCTCTTTGCGTGTGCTGTAATACACGGTTTCCGGCGTAAACCGCCGTTCAGCTGACGTACTGAGACTAAAGTCGAATTAGTCTTTATTTGTTTCATCTGATATTTTACTTGTACATGTAATTTCTTTCCTGGTTTAACTGCGTAACCTTCTACTATTTGTATCCTGTACCTTAGTTTTGCCCCCTGGTTCTTTACCTTATTAGTTTTTATTTGTTTCATCTGATATTTTACTTGTACATGTAATTTCTTTTATTATTTGAACATGATTTATACAACTATGAACAGACCCTCGAAAAAAGGCCAACAATTTCGTATCGGTCACCTAAATATCTACCACCTGGCAAACAAAGTTCAGGATGTCTGTGTTTATGTTAATACCCCCAACTATTTCCATCTCTTCGGTTTAACTGAGACTCGTTTGGCCGCCCACATCAGTGATGAAGCCATCGCCATCCCGAATTATTCTATTATCAGGAGAGACTCGTCAGTACAGGGTGAGACAGGTGTAGCGGTATATATCCATCAATCCATTCTACACATAACCCGCAGGCGACAAGACCTAGAAACTGGTGATGTAGAATGTATTTGGGTAGAAATCAAAAACTCTCAATCCCCGCCCTTACTTGTTGGGTTTCTGTATCGAAACCCCGCAGCCACCTTTGAGTGGTACGATAGCTTTTTACACATGATCGATAAAACAGACATTCACAACAAAGATGTTCTCCTTCTTGGAGATTTTAATATTGACTTTCTTAAACCCCATCCATCATGGGAATGTACTACTACCCTTGTCGGTCTTCACCAATTGGTAACATCGCCCACCAGAATTACGCCATCATCAGCCACTATTATAGACCATATTTATACCAACAAACCTCAAGCAGTTAGCAACACTCAAGTAAATAGTCTTAGTGTAAGTGACCACTATCCGGTTAGCTGCACATGGCTGTCAAAACTTCCAAAGCTAAAAAAGCAAGTCCACACTTGCATAACTTACAGATCGTTTAAAAACTTTAATGAAAGTGTTTTCTTGGCTGATTTAGCCACCGCACGATTCATCAACGTGTATAACGATAGTGACCCAAATAAAGCATTAGATACCTGGTACCGGATTTTTCTTGGTGTGCTGAACAAACACGCGCCTCTGAGACACAAAAGAGTGAAATACGCTACCGTTCCACCATGGCTGACTGCGGATCTGATCGAGGCAATGGAAATTAGAGACCAGCTGAGAAGTGAGAAGCGGTTTACTGAATACAAAACACAGCGTAATCGTGTTAAATATATGGTTTTAAATGCAAAGAGATCTCTTTTCGATAAAGTAGTTAAACAAAGCAAAGACTCATCTACTGTATGGCGTGCCATTAATTTAGTAACTAGAGGTACAAATAAAAATAGTGCGCCTGTATCACCCCACCTCACTGCAAATAGGTTTAATGACCACTTTACCTCTATAGCCGAATCGTTAATCCCAACAGGAAATAACTCATGTGAGTATGTTTGTCCAAACGCGCTAGTACACCACTGTAACCGGGAAAATACGGACAATGAACCATTCACGATACCGCCTATAGCAGTCCACGAAGTGGGTAAATTAATTTCCTCGATGGAAAATAAAAAGTCATCCGGGCCTGATGAGATCAGCTCAAAAATACTCAAGATATCTCTTCCATATATCGTCGAAAGTATTACATATATTTACAATCTCTGTATAAACCAAAACTCTTTTCCGGACGCATTTAAAGACGCAAAAGTGATCCCCCTACCAAAATCGAAAGATCTGAGTGAAATCAACAACTTTCGCCCCATATCACTATTACCTGTTTTGTCGAAGCCTTTAGAGCGGCACATCCATAAGCATCTATCTGAATACTTAGAAAACCAAAATCTCATCCATTCACTGCAGTCAGGCTTCAGACCAAACCATTCCTGTCACACTGCCTTGATAAGGATGGCAGATACCTGGTTATCATCTATTAATGATTCCAAACTAACAGGTGTAGTGTTCTTAGACTTCCGGAAAGCCTTTGACATGGTGAACCATGACATACTTATAAAGAAAATATCCTTATATACTAAAAGCGCAGCCGTGTTTTTCAAATCCTACTTAGAAAACAGAAGACAAAAAGTTCTCCTTAATGGTACATATTCTAGTCACTGCAAAGTAAAGCATGGCGTGCCCCAGGGCTCTATTTTAGGCCCTCTTTTATTCTGTTTGTTCATTAACGACCTTCCACTCACAATTAGTGATGAAAGTGTTGAATGCGATATGTTCGCTGATGATGCTGCGATACACACTCCCGATAAGGATTTGTCAGTAATTGACACGCGCCTACAAAACACATTACAGGACATTAACAGCTGGTGCAGTAACAATTCCATGATCTTAAACCCTGCAAAGACTGAATGTATGGTTGTAAGTACCCGCCAAAAGCACCAGCTCGGCACTCTCTCACTCAGCTTGTCCCTTCAAGGCAAATCTATCAGCCAGGTAACGGAACATCGTCTTCTCGGCGTTACTGTAGATAACCAGTTTAAATGGCAACGCCATCTTAGTAATATATGTAAGACAATATCAAAGAAACTGTTTATTTTATCCAAGTTAAAACATATAGCTAATGTAGAAACACGAAAACTGTTCTTCAACGCCCACATCAGGTCACATATAGATTATGCTTCTACGGTGTGGGATGGCGCAAGCGAGGTCCAGTTAAAGAGACTGAACTCTCTTCATCGTAGAGCCGCGAAGCTTATCCTTTCAGACCCTAACTCAACAACGGATAATAAACTGAAAACCTTAGAATTTCTCCCCTTGAAAAAACCATTTATTATACAATAAGGGAATAACGATATTCAAAGTATTGAATAACAGACTCCCCGAGTATATTAAAAAAATGTTTTCCCTCACGGCATCAACATACTCCAGATCAAGGCAGTCCATTACTGTGCCACGACCTAGAATCGATCTCTATAAGACAAGTTTAGCGTTTTCAGGTGCTAGCATGTGGAACACATTGCCCAAACATGTTACAACATCAACAACGCTTTCGTCTTTTAAAACTGCTCTCTTCAAGTACCTCACCTCAGCATCGTAAGATTTTCACAGCAATCTGCACTTGCAGTGTACGATTTTCCCCTTTCTAACTCTTCAATTCAGTTATATTTTTACTTAATACAAGATGCTAATGCTGCACGTATTGTGTGTGTGTGTGTGTGTGTGTGTGTGTGTGTGTGTGTGTGTGTGTGTGTGTGTGTGCGTGCGTGCGCGAGTGCGTGCGCGCGCGCGTGTGTGTGTGTGTTTGTGTGTGTGTGTGTGTTTTGTGCTCGTGCTTGTGTTTATGAATGTATGTATGGAGATTTATACCTTTACAATTGTGTGTATGTGTGGGATTTTCTATGTTTATTTCTACTTTTTCAATGATTTCTTCTTCTTTTTTAAAACTTTATATTTCAATTTTTTGTTAGTTATATATTTAGTTTTTCCCAATTTAATGATAGTATTTTGTGATTTGTGCATTATATGTAAAGTAGATTAGCAACGGCAAGTTCGAAAAATGGTTTCACCAAAACTTTCACCGTTGTAAAATAAAGAATCATTGTCATTGTCATTGTCATTGTCATCTCTCTCTCTCTCTCTCTCTCTCTCTCTCTCTCTCTCTCTCTCTCTCTCTCTCTCT
>BTPG01000003.1:46562802-46707520 GCA_036245525.1 Semisulcospira habei | reverse complement strand
TCTCTCTCTTTCTGTTTGTCTGTCTGTCTGTCTGTCTGTCTGTCTGTCTGTCTCTCTCTCTCTCTCTCTCTCTCTCTCTCTCTCTCTCTCTCTCTCTCTCTCTCTCTCTCTCTCTCTCTCTCTCTCTCTCTCTCTCTCTCTCTCTCTCTCTCTCTGTGTAGCACTGTTGTGTCAATCGAACTGCGCTAAGATGGCAGACAAAGAAGCTCTATCCGCAGATCCACTCGAGGTCTCTGGAACTACATCACCTTTAGTTACTGTCAATGACATTCAGCGTATAATCGACAAGCAGACACAGGTTATTGACGAGAAACTGGGGTCTCTTCGTGCTGACCATTGTGATGTGTTGACCTCTATACAGGCGATTGGCACCGACATTGCTGACTTGAAGCAAGGCGCTCGCAGCCTGGAGGACACCTGCAAGGAACTGACTGAGAAGCAGGAGGAGGTTTCCGAGTCTGTAGAAGACTTGCAGGAGGACATGGAAGATCTGCGGAAACGCTACGAGGAAGAACTAGACAAGCTAGAGGCGTTCTCACGTAGGGACAATCTGCGACTTTTTGGAATCGTGGAAACGCCAGGCGAGACCTTCGATTCCTGTGCCACCAAAGTACTGGAATGTCTGCAGGGCACAGTGCCAAATAAAACCTGGACTGAGGTCGATTTGGTACGCGCACACCGGGTGGGGAACAAACCGGACTTTGCTTCTGTAACAGCCAACCGTGCCAGAGCGAACAACAAGCCCCGCCCCATGTTCGTGAAGTTCGCGAGATGGAGGGACAAGATGGACGTCCTGACCAAGGGTCGTGCTGCACTCAAGCAAAAGGGGGTCAACGTTGCTGGCGACTTTACCAACCGGCAATACGAACAGATCAGACTGCACCGGGAGAAAGGCATGCGGGCGTACTACAAGGGGAACAAGCTGGTCGTCGCTGGACCCCTAGAGCAACGGAACTACGACACCGACAACTTCGGCCGCCGTCATGCGACAGACAACAGCGTCAACAGAAGACCGGACAACCATATCCAAGGACTCGGTGCCGCCGCAGCTACAGGTCAGCAGGTCAACGTAACACCGGCACGTTCGTCACACTCGGTATCCCCGCTACAGCCTTCACCTAAACCAGCGAAACGGCGCCGGCCACACAGTTCCCCTACAATTGAGGTCGGGGACGAATCCAGTGACCCGTGATATGTCGGCCATGCCGCGTCTCCCACCTCAATTGCACGGGATGTGTCACCGATGCGCGCGTGTGTTGTAAAGCAGCCAGTATATAGTTTGTTGCATACACTTACCTTTCTGTCATGGAATGTTGATGGACTGTGCAGCAAACTATCTGACCCAGACTTTCCACAATATGCAAGTAATTGTGACATTGTGTGTTTGTTTGAAAATTTTTTAGACAATGCTTTCGTCCCACCTGACTGCTGGTCTGATTTCACGTGTTTTTCCTTACCTGCAGTCAAACTGTCACGTCAAGGAAGAAGCTCGGGAGGTGTTGTGATGTTAGTAAAAAATGTGTATGCCAAGTTTGTTTTCAAAGTGAATATGACATGTGCCCAAAGTGTCTTTCTCAAACATGACAGATCATTGTTTGGTACTGAATGCGATGTGCTTTTGGTCGTGTGCTACGTTCCGCCCAAGGATTCACCATTTTATAGACAATTACCGTACGACTGCTTGTTAGAAGAATTAGAACAGTGTCTTGCTAGTGCCCTCGAGCAATTTGGAGACATTCATTTCCTAATGTGTGGTGACTTTAATGGCAGAACTGGGGATTTGCAGCCTAATCCATATTTGTTTCAGCTTGATCCTGATGAAACGCTACTAACTAATATCGCTCTATTTGAACCTTCACGATTTACTGAAGATATGATTGTAAATACATTTGGAAGAAAACTATTAGATTTGTGTGCATGTTTTGAACTGATGATTTTGAATGGATTCTGTAGCCCTGATCTGTCAAAGCACCTGACATTTATCTCACCCACTGGTTGTAGTATTAATGATTATTTTGTTGCATCTCCTGACTTTATTTGTTTGTGTGACAAACTTGAAGTTGGCGAGAGGATAGAGTCTGTGCACATGCCGCTGGTCCTTACTGTGTCATGTGTACGTGTATCACCCCACAACGATGTTTCTGATGATGATACGCAGTGTTTTTCATTTGATAAGATTATCTGGGAACCTGCTAAGGCCCAAACGCTCAGCGACAGTTTAACTACTCCTGCATTCCAGGATGCTCTAGTAGCTGCTACTGCTGAGATCGATGATGATATTAATAGTGCATTAGACATTTTCACATGTGTTATCAAAGACGCTGCTAGTTGCATGACAAAACAATTTTATTCCTCCACAGGCAACACACACAAAACAAACACCGCTAGTCACCCTTGGTTTGACCAGGAATGCAGAAATGCAAAAATGCGAACGCGTAAAGCCTTACGTACATACACAAACAATAAAACCATGGAAAATAAAGCAACGTTTGTTAATGACAGAAAACAATACAAGAGATTACTTAGAGCTAAAGAAGTTAATTTTAAGAGGGAAACTGTTGACAAAATTCTTGAGTATAGACATAACTCTCAGGCATTTTGGAAGGAAATAAAGAAATGGAAAAGAAAACGTCGTTTAAGAAACAATATAACAAAGAAGCAGTGGTTTGATCACTTCTCTAGCATTCTAAATGAAAACATAGCACAGCAAGAGAATAATGATGATGTCTTTTTTTCAGAAGACTGAGTCTGATGAAGCCTTATTTCATGACCTAGATATTAACATAGAAGAAGAAGAAGTTATTGCTGCTCTAAAACATGCCAAAGCAGGAAAGGCCCCCGGGCCTGATGGAATTTTAAATGAAGTTCTTAAAGTCTCCAACCCAGCTATCATCTCCTTTCTCACTAAGTATTTTAATGCTTTATTCAACAAAGGGTTGTTCCCAAGCGAATGGTCTAAAGCTATTATTTTCCTACTCCACAAGAAAGGAGATGTAAATAATCCAGATAAATATCGTGGTATTGCTCTAATTAGCTGTGTTAGTAAACTGTATACCTACATTTTGAACAGAAGGTTAACAGACTGGGCTGAGGAACATAATATTCTCTCTGAAACACAAGCCGGGTTTAGGAAATCCTATTCTACTATGAACCATATATTTACACTTTATGCTATTGTTCAAAAACAACTTCTACAAAATAAGAAAATTTATGTGGCTTTTGTTGACTTCCGCAGAGCCTTCGATACTGTTAAAAGAGGTGTGCTTTGGAATATTTTACTGAAGGTTGGAGTGCGCGGCAAAATGCTTTCAGCTATGAAGGCAATGTATGACTCAGTGAAATTTTGAGTTAGAGACGGCCTGAATTGTACAACGTTTTTTGAGTGTTTCCAAGGTTTAAAACAAGGATGTTTAGCATCGCCGACATTGTTCTCCTTTTTTTATTGACGAGCTTGCTGTGTACATTATTGAAAATGGTAAACGTGGTTTCCAACTAAAAGCCGATACAGCAGAACTGTTTTTGTTGATGTTTGCAGATGACATTGCTTTGTTTTCATCAACCCCCAATGGCCTTCAGATCCAGCTGAATAATTTATACAAAGAAGCATCTAAACTTGGTTTGTCTGTTAACCTAGACAAGACAAAAATAATTGTGTTTCGAAATGGTGGGTATTTGTCAAAATATGAAAAATGGATTTACGGGGGAACGAGGGTAAAAGTTGTCAATATGTATAAGTACCTTGGGTTAAACTTTACCACACGTTTGAGTTTAAACACATCCGTCGATGACTTAGTGACTAAGGAAAAAAATGTGTAATCGATATTTTCTGTATGTTGAAGAAAATCAACTGCGCTAGTCCTGATGTTTTTTTCAAGCTGTTTGATGCGCAGGTTGTCCCAATTTTGTTGTATGCCTCGGAAATTTGGGGTATAAACGAGTGTGCCGAAATTGAAAGAGTCCATACATTTGCATGTAAACGTTTTCTTAATGTCAACTTCCGCACACCGAACCTGATGGTTTATGGTGAACTTGGTCGATATCCTCTGACAGTATTAACGTCAGTAAGGTGTGTTTCCTACTGGCTTCGACTCTGTGCTTTACCTGTTACTAGATTTGCAAATATGGCTTATCATATGCTTAAGGATTTAGACGATAAAGGGAAAGAAACATGGGTGTCAAAGATAAAGAATTTGCTTTTTAGAAATGGGTTTGGTCATGTATGGATTTCACAAGGTGTTGGAAACAGGAATGCTTTTATAAACAAGTTTAAACAAAGGATGGTTGATTGTTCCAAACAAAACTGGTCATCGAAGCTTTCTGAGAGTGAACGTTTTACTGTGTATCGTAGTTTTAAACATACACTTGTCCAAGAAAATTATTTTGAACTGGTTAAGCCAACCTATGTCAAAAATCTATACATTAAATTTAGACTTGGCATAACCGAATTGCAAAGTAACAAACAAGGATATAGTACTCTCAATGCTGTAACGAACGTGTGTCCATTGTGTGCCAAGTCTGTGGAAGATGAAATTCACTTTATGTTTTACTGTCCGTTCTACGATGAACAGCGTGTCAAATACCTATGTATTTTTGACCTTATGGGACTCAAAAAGAAAGAATTGTGTATCCTAGACACTACTAACCCGCAGTCTATTGCCGATTTAGTAAGATTTGTATTTCATGCATTTAAACTCCGTAGCAGCATGCTTGTTTGATTCCACGTGCAAACTGTGGTTCTTACTCCGACCTGGTCTGTGTGGTACACGGCTGTGGCCTGGATTTGGATACCGCATTTTACATGTAGGTCAAAAGTGGCTATTATGTGCTGGCGTAGATCGAATCGTGCGATAGTGCGAGAACTATCGCACGATCAGTCTTATATCCCACCCAAGCAAAGTCATGTTAAAGATCCTACTGAACAGGCTGAAGCCACAGGCAGAGGAAATCATAGCTGAGGAACAGGCAGGCTTCAGACCAGGGCGCAGCACAACTGAGCAGATCTTCAACCTGAGAATTCTGTGTGAGAGATACCTCCAGCACCAGCAGGACCTTTATCATGTCTTTGTGGATTTTAAGAAAGCGTTTGACAGGGTGTGGCATGCAGCCCTTTGGTCCACCATGAAGCTATACAACATCAATGCCAACCTGATCAAAGTCATAGCAAACCTTTACAACAAGGCCACTAGCGCAGTCTGCTTCAACGGCAAAATAGGAAACTGGTTTAGGACTACAGTTGGAGCCAGACAAGGCTGCTTGCTCTCACCTACTCTTTTCAACATCTTCCTGGAAAGAATCATGACACACGCTCTGAACGATCATGAAGGAACTGTCAGTATTGGAGGCAGAACAATCACGAACTTGCGCTTTGCGGACGACATTGATGGCCTTGCAGGAACAGAGAAGGAGCTAGCTAAGCTGGTGGAAAAGCTGGATAGTACAGCCATTGCATATGGGTTGGAAATCAGTGCAGAGAAGGCCAAACTGATGACCAATAACGCCAGTGGCATTGGCAATGAAATCATGGTTGGAGGCCAAAAACTGGAAACAGTTAAGAAATTCAAGTACTTAGGAGCCATTGTGACAGATGAGGGATCAAAACCAGAAATACTGTCCAGGATTTCGCAGACAACAACAGCACTGACAATATTGAAGACCATATGGAAGGACAGAAACATCACACTCTGCTCCAAGATCAGACTGATGCGCTCCTTAGTCATCTCAGTGTTCTTGTATGCCTGCGAGTCATGGACCCTCACAGCAGACCTTGAAAGGAGGATACAAGCCACTGAAATGAGATGTTTTCGAAGGCTGCTTGGCATCTCATACAGAGATCACATCACAAACGAGGAAGTGGGAAGCAGAATCAGGCAAGCCATCGGGCCCTATGAAGACTTATTAGCCATTGTGAGAAAACGCAAACTGAAGTGGTATGGGCATGTCACACGTTCAGCAGGGCTTGCCAAAACAACCCTGCAAGGCAGTGTGCAAGGAGGACGAAGGAGAGGAAGACGGAGGAAAAGATGGGAGGACAATATCTCAGAGTGGACAGGACTGAAGCTGGGCGATACGCTGAGAATGGCAGAAAACAGAGAGGAATGGAGGGAGCTGGTTGCCAAGTCATCAGTGGTACCCCAACGGTCGGCAAGACTTCGGGATATAGATAGATATAAAGATAAGATAAGATGAGGTGAGGTGAGGTGAGGTGAGGTGAGGTGAGGTGAGGTGAGGTGGGGTGGGGTGGGGTGGGGTGGGGTGGGGTGGGGTGGGGGTGGGGTGGGGTGGGGTGGGGTGGGGTGAGGTGAGGTGAGGTGAGGTGAGGTGAGGTATGATGATGATGATGATGATGATGATGGTGATGGTGATGGTGATGGTGATGATGAGGTGATGATGAGGTGATGATCGATGAGATGATCGATGAGATGATCGATGAGATGATCGATGAGATGATGATGATGAGATGATGATGATGAGATGATGATGATGATGAGATGATGATGATGAGATAGATGATAGATAGTAAATGGAAATGTGTGTGTGTGTGTGTGTGTGTGTGTGTGTGTGTGTGTGTGTGTGTGTGTGTGTGTGTGTTGTTATAAACATCGCCTTATGGCTTTTATTATAAATTATGTAATGTCTCACTCCATTGTATGGACATTTTGTCTGAACAATAAACTGAGTCTCTCTCTCTCTCTCTCTCTCTCTCTCTCTCTCTCTCTCTCTCTCTCTCTCTCTCTCTCTCTCTCTCTCTCTCTCTCTCTCTCTCTCTCTCTCTCTCTCTCTCTCCTCTCGACCCACGACTCAGAACAAAAGAAAAACTCGCCAAAATAGGATTTCTGCCTCTGCAAGACCACTTTAGATACATTTTGTGGCTATATTTATGTTCAAAGTGTAGAAACAGAAAATACCAGAATGTATCACAACTCTTTTCTCTAAGTCGCAATCTAGGCTTGGTAATATTAGGCAACGTTTCTTAGTCCCCAAAACAAGAATTGATATATACAAATCTAGTTTGTCATTCTCGGGAACGCAGACTTGGAACACGCTTCCTTATTATGTGAATTCCTCTTTCTCTCTAGCCCGTTTCAAAATCGGTCTCTTCAAGTGCATCACGAGGCAGTCGTAATCATTACATTGTGAAATATATACTGCCCTGTAAATATGATTACGTTTGCTCCCAATTATAAAATGTGTGTGTGTGTGTGTGTGTGTGTGTGTGTGTGTGTGTGTGTGTGTGAGCGTGTGTGATGGTGTGTGTGTGTGTGTGTGTGTGTTTAGGAGTGTGACATCATCATGAGACTTTCTATCCCTAATCTAGCTATGTTTTATATATATATATATATACATGTACATTGATATGTATTATTGTATTATATGTATGACATGTATTGCGTCGTTGTCTGCATGGTGACGGAGTTGCTTCTTTTACGTCACCTCCACTGTCTGTCTCCGGTCAGGTTTTTTTTTTTTTTTTTTTTTTTTATTTTTTTTTTTTTTTTTTGTTTACTGTTTGAATTTGTTTATGAAAAGAATTATTTTTTACTGAAGAAGTTGAAAGGATACAAAGCTGGGTAAAAAAAGCATCCAATGCCTTTCTCAAAACTAGCTATATCCAAAAATACAAGTAAATATAACAAATATTACGGGCTCTAATCTGGTTCAACTGACTTTCAGTAAACAGTATTTTATGTCCTCAATGAGAAACCAAATTACAATATGCTCGGAGGCTGTCTTAGCCACCCCTTAAATAAAGTATTTCGCTAAGTTTCAATCTTGTGCGTTGTGATGAATCTCTATGCTCGTACATAGTGCTCACACATTAGGATAAATACGGTACGGTTTTTGTTAACGGTTTGTTTGGTGCCGATAGTCCGTGAGGCCCGTTGTCCACGTGAAATCTTTAGGACATGTTTAACACAGGGAGTTTTAGTGAGCGTTAGTGAGTTGTAGGCAGAAGTTTAGGCTGTCAGAGCAGTAATGCGTTAGTACGGGCTTTCTTGTCAGAGGGATCAGATGTGTTTGAGATACCTAGCCCGTATTCCAAGACTCTGAAACCTAGAATTCAGGTATGTTTCTATATATGTAGTATTAATAGTTGCTTAGTTAAAGACAGTATGCGTTGCTAAGAGTAATTTGTTTGTATAGTGTTGATCGGTTTGGTTCAGTTATGTTGGTTTAGAATTCAGTGAAGTAACCGGTGTTTTGGTTTACAGTTATTTACCGAGACGGATAACTAAAGGAATGGGAGTTAGTTCATGTACTGAGATGGATCATTAAAGGAATGTGAGGAGTGTATGTCTAAGTCGCTATGAAGATAGTACGTGGTTGGTTAAGCATAGTCTTTCCAGGGTAGAGAATAGTGTATAGCGAGAGTGTTAAGTTATAGTCTGTTTCAAGGTAGTGGCAGAGTATGGGGGTGTTATGAAAGTGGTTCGGGTTATGGAGCACGTGTGTGTGTGAATGAACGTGTGAGTTGTTGTATTAGCCAGGTTACGTAATGTTTCTTATGTCATCCAATATGTTGTGTGTTTAGCAAACGTTACGTTTTGTATCCTTGTTGTTGTGTTTAGAGTGCTTGTAAAGAGGGAGCGACGGACGCCGAGACGTCAGTCACCAGACCTAACGTGAGGTCATCATCCCTCCAGCTCTTCACTCAGGGAGTGAAGCGATCAGGACCGAGATACCCGAGTCAAAGCGAGAACTGCGCTACGGTACGAGTACGAGGACGTCCGTGATAAAGAGACAGGACGACAGGAAAGAGCGTACAACGGAGGACTTGCACGCCTAGACGTGGTAAGGACCAACGTAACCAGGCAATAACATCAAACAGGTTGGAGACAGTGAGCAACTAATGCCTAGCCTGGCCGTGATAGTGTGTGATGTGTATGTGATGTGGATGCTGGTAGTGGGGAAGTCTGTATAGTTTGATAGTCTTTTAAGCGTTTCTTTTCTTTTATATTGTATAAAAGTCACTTTAGAAAGGGAGCCCGAGTGTTGAGTTTTACCGCATAAATGCGCCCGTCTGAGTCAGTGGCGGTGTATGCGTTTGTTGCGTGAGAGTCTGTACGTGTGACTGTGGGCAAGTCTGCGTGCGTTACATACGTGCAGCAATTTCGTAGATTCTCATGTTTACATACATGCACGCACGCACACACACACACACACACACACACACACACACACACACACACACACACACACATATACACGCACATACGCACATACGGCGCTTCGAGCTAAATGTAGGCTCAGCAGCGAGGTTAGCGTAACCAGAAATTACGTAATTTTTATCTAGTTACTTCAATTGACAGAGGATTAGGCCTGCCCGCCTTTGACATCATGGACATCCTATTAAATTCGCCCCACAGCGACCCATCCTAAAAGCCCCTCCCATAAATAGATGGGACTTAAAAACTACAGAGAACAGTGACTTAAAAATATCGAATACGTCATCACACTTACAATGACGCCAAAATGGAATTGTGTTACGCTGCTTGATTGTCGGAATGTTTCTTAAATTTATCTTATATGTGGGGAATCTATTGTAATTATTTATGGGGACTCGCACTACTCAATGTCTCAGAAACGGTCTGCTAAAACACTCATTTTAGACAGTGTATCACATTTGTTAACTATCGATAAATTAAGCATGTTTGCAAATATGACCTGCTGATGTATTTTTGTCGTTGAACTCCATCACAACGCTCCGTCACATGGTAGCGTTATAATCTGCATGCTCAGAAGTAGATGCGCATTGGACATTTATCGAATTACCTGAACACCTAGGAGCCTGTCTGTGTACGTGTGGGTGCGTGAGTAGATGCGATTCGCCTGATTTAACCCTCTCCTTGCCACACGTGCCAGATTGTGCGTCTGGAATCGTGGTTAACTGAGTGCCACACAATACCATCCATCGAGGAATCGTACATTCAGAGTGTGGTCAGCAAGAGGCATAGATCCACAAGCGCCCCCGCAAATCTGGGGGCTCTTGTGGATCTATGCCTCTTGCAGGCGGATTGGGTTCACGTTTGTTCTTGGTAGTGAATGGGATACTGATTTTGTTTTTACTTTCAGTGACGTTTCGCCTTTTTGAGAAACGGAGTCAAGCAGCAGTGCAGTCAGGTTTATCTGTTACCATAATATTATACGAAAAAAACACATGTAAGCATGCGAACGCACGCACGCACACACATACACGTACACCATATACAGTAAACTCCTGATATAACAAATCGCCAGGGGACCCAATTTTACTTTGTGTTATATCCGAACTTTGTTATAAGACAAATAATTGATGTGCGAAGTATAAACGATACAAAGAGTGCCGTTGGTACCTCTGTAAAAGTGTTGTTATAGCCGACTTCCGTCATATACGACCTTGCTATAGAGAAGTCGACTGTATATATACATACTCAAATCAAACACACACACACACACACACACACACACACACACACACACACACACACACACACACACACACACACACACACACCATTACACACCATCACACACACACACACACACACACACACACCATTACACACCATCACACACACACACACACACACACACACACACACACACATAAACACTAACACACATTTCCGAACATATGAACAACTTAAATCTCTTTTAACTAATAAAAGCATTGCTGGTTAACCGTCTTCGTTGCCCTTCGAAAAAGTGATGTTTAGGCGAGAGATGAGTGATAAACATATTTTAAATGGAGGGAAAAAGGACTGAATGCGTGGGGGTGGGGGGTGGGGGGGGGGGCGGTTGATTGATTGATTGTACCGGCATTGCTTAATGTCCCGACAGCAAAAAGACATTCTCAGGACGTGCCTGCACTGCTTGTGAAAAAAACCTAAACAAAACATTTAATGTATGTCGCCAGCCGGTCCAATACATTAGATAGACCTAACACATGGGGCCTAAATAAAGCTAAGACCATTTAGCAACACACATCCAATATCAAGAGCTACAGGCAGTGCAGACAGTAGGGAGAGTTTTAAAAAGGCAAATACAGGTGAATGGCCCGACAAAGGGTAGACAGGAACACATGCCCCAGAATAGAGAGGAAAACCCACCCTGTGGGGCTGACCAGGGTTACCCTGGGAACTAAAAAGTACTTAACCCCACCCAAGTCCCCCAGGGCAGACCCGGGTGGGGTGGGTGGGGGGCGGTGTTCGGTGGTAGCCGAAGTACTGAGATGGCGGGGAAATTTCCCGACTGTGGAATGCTATGATGAGAGATGGAAATTGAGAGAGAGATAGAGCGTGGGAAAGTCTGGAGGGGGTGAGTGCGTAGGCGAAGATGAGAGGCGTGAGAGTGTGTGGAAGGTAGATGCGTGGGCGGTACAGGAGTGACTAGGGAACGGTACCAAGACGTACACCAGTCATTCTGGTCGGCGGGGCAGCAGCCGCAGCTCATGTGACAGCTAGAATTTGAAATGACTCCCAAATCAGCGAGAAAGAAGACTTTACTGGAAAATAGTGAGATTGACCATATTTTCAGTGACTGGGGCCTCGACGAAGAGGTTGATTGATTGATTGATTGTACATTGCTTAACGTCCCGACAGCAACAAGGCTTTCTCAGGACCTGCCTGCACTGCTTGTGAAAAAAAAAATAAACAGAACATTGAATGTATGTCGCCAGCCGGTCCAATACGTTAAATAAACCTAACACATGGGGCTAAATAAAGCTAAGACCATTTAGCAACACACATCCAAAATCAAGAGCTACAGGCAGTGCAGACAGTAGGGAGAGTTTTAAAAAGGCAAATACAGGTGAATGGCCCGACAAAGGGTAGACAGGAACACATGCCCCAGAATAGAGAGGAAAACCCACCCTGTGGGGCTGACCAGGATGACCCTGGGAACTAAAAAATACCTAACCCCACCCAAGTCCCCCAGGGCAGACCCGGGTGGGGGGACGAAGAGGTGCAGAGTGCCCTGATCAGGGAAAAGTTCATCTCTAAGCAAGCACTACTGCTATTGTCTGACGAATACATTGATTCTCTGGCGCTGAAACGTGGGGACAGAGCAGTGCTCCGTGCAGCGATGGCCAAATTCCAGGTGGACAACGGCGGTGGCCCACTGTGCGGCGGACTGGGAGGGGTAGCGGATAACAGCGGCAGTAGAGCGTTCCAGACCCTGCAGGACGCCCTATACAGTACACACGGCAGTGGTGCCGGACTGGATGAACTGTTGCGCGGCTGCCTGTGCGTCAGTGGCAACAGTAGCGGGGGTATTGAGGCAGCAAAAGGTGGGACCCCAATACGTATATTAGATCTTCTGTCTTCAGCAGCAGTGGCAGAGGAAGAAGTGGCACTTGGAGGTGGTGTCACTATAAAGGTGAACAGCAAACCG
The DNA here is from genome assembly GCA_036245525.1 of Semisulcospira habei. Taxonomy (NCBI): domain Eukaryota; kingdom Metazoa; phylum Mollusca; class Gastropoda; family Semisulcospiridae; genus Semisulcospira; species Semisulcospira habei. Next base: position 46,695,151 of record BTPG01000003.1, on the reverse strand, counting down.
AAGTTGGACAAGGTTTCCACCGCACACTGGATAGTGGCAAACAGCCGTATTATGGCGGCCCTTACGACAAATCAACACCGGGTTTCACGCCGCACGCCTACCTCAAGTAATCGGCGATGGTGGGGGAGCTGGCGGCCAGATACACCTGCAAAGTGTCCTGCTGTTCGACGGTGAGTATCGTCAGCGGCAAGCGGCCGAAGCAATCCAGTGGGGCACGGATGCCCCACACCTGTACACGGTGGTGCTGCGCGACCGTACTGCGCAATCGGCGATGCCCGCTGGCTCACCTGAAAGCAGAACAGGAGGAGGGACGGCCGGACCGCGCCCACAGCGCCCCATCGGCCTTTCTGGCAGGGAAGTGTGCCTGCAGTACAACAGAGGTTACTGCACCTACAGCGCACGCTGCCAGCTTGACCACGTGTGTGCCACCTGCGGAAGAGGTCACCCGGCGCGGGAACATCGTGACACACCTGCAGCAGCGGCAGGTGGCAAACACGGGACAGCCTAGGACACAAAGAAGTACCCAACGGAGAAAGAAACACGCTTAAAAAAGACGGGTACAACACAATTTATTAATATTTCGGGTAAATATCCTTTGTCAAAATAGACAAACAAACAAATAGTCTATTTTGACAAAGGGTATTTACCCGAAATATTAATAAATTGTGTTGTACCCGTCTTTTCTAAGCGTGTTTCTTTCTCCGTTGGGCACTTCTTTGCATCATATTACACGCTTGGTCTGGATAGCCTAGGACACAGCGCAGCAGGTTGCACAAGGTGAGGTATGCCCCACCGGGCCATTCTAGCACTTCTTACCATAGCCCTTATCCTGCACTAAGTCCATACAACTGTCAAATGTTAGGTTTTGGAGCGTCCATTAGTTCAAAGCTTTTAGTGTGGCAAGACGAATTGGCTTCTGATAAAGACAAAAACTTTCTCCTTGAAGGTATCGAACACGGTTTTTATATCACGGACAAAGATCAGACTGTTAGATCTGTAGAGCAGAAAAATCACACCTCTGCCTTAAAAAACAGAGTAGCGGTAGAAAAGGAGCTCATCGATCAGATAAACAAAGGTCATTATATCGTAGCATCTCAAAAACCAACCGTAATTAGCTTTGGTTGCGATCCCAAAAGACGACAATAGCATACGCCTGATACATGACGGCAGCAAGCCTGTAGGACATGCAATGAACGATTACTCAGTACCTGAGACGGTAAAATTCCAGACTCTAGCGCGGGACGCGTGCGGACTAGCCAAGTCCTGCTACTGGTGCGCAAAAGTTGACCTTAAGGCGGCATACCGATCTGTGTGTATCCATCCAGATAATTACCAAGTCACAGGCCTAAAATGGATTTTTACCGGCGAGCAGAAGCCCACATACCTGTTCGATAGAAAGCTGCCCTTTGGTAGTAATGTGGGCCCTTCGCACTTTCACAGACTCTCGCAGGCAGTTCGCAGATGTATGTTACGGCGCGGCATGACAGGGATAGTAGCGTATATTGACGATTTCTTCATAGCAGCTAAGTCCAACGAGGAATGCACTCAAATGATGATGACGCTCATTGCCCTTTTACGTAAATTAGGGTTCAATATTAGCTGGCCGAGGGGCCTACACAAACCATTACATTTTTCGGGATCCAGATCTACACCCGCACAAGCACCTTGTCATTGGGCGACGACAAGCTATAGCAAGTTCACAGACGCTTGCAGCAGTTTCAAGGCAAAACGCGCGACAAAGCAAAGCTTGCAGTCACTAGCAGGGTCCCTCAACTGGGCGTGTCATGCCGTCAAGGGAGCAAATTTTTTCTCAGGCGGATTATTGATACAATTAAACCCCTTCAGCAGCAAAGGCATAAAGCGAGACTCTCACGGGAGTTTCATGCAGACTTACAGTGGTGGCTATCTTACATGCATGTTTTTAATAGCACTGTGTATTATGACTCACAAAGCAAGGAACATGTCCATGTTGATGCATGCAACCTGGCGGCAGGAACATGTCCATGTTGATGCATGCAACCTGGCGGCAGGCGCGTTCTGGAAAGGAGATTGGAATTATACACTGTTCTCTTCAGACATGCCGGCAGCCAAGGACTTGAATATTAATTATAAAGAGGTGTGCGCGGTGGTGCAGGCAGTCAACCGTTGTGCCCCCTCATGGCGAGGGAAACAGGTGGTCATTCATAAGGACAGCACGGTGACAAAGGCTATCATTAACAAAGGGCGCTCAAAAGACCGCTATGTCAATACTATTGACTGAGTCTGTTGAGGAAGATGGCATGGGAGTGTGTGAGAATGAATTGCAGCGTGTCAGCGATGCACGTGGCTGGCAGTGCGAATGTGTTTGCCGATACGAATGTGTCCCGTCTGCACGAAGGACGGCTGCCCATGCTAGGACAATTGCTAACGAATTGGCACCAGGGCCGACCTAGCTTCTGAATCACATGTCACAGTCAGCTCTTGCTTTTGTGCTGTCTAGGTGCCGGGTCTAGACTCAGACATCAGCTACTGCAGGAGGTGGCAGGATATTGTGCCAGTGTCTTTGCCGACAACACCAAGAAAACTTATCAGACTCACTTGCGCTCTTATCTCAGTTTTTGTGACCAAATGAACATCCAGCCGGTACCGGTGTGTGAGAGAACAGTGGCGCAGTACGCGGCCTTTTTGGCCAGGACACTTCAGCCCAGCTCCGTGGCACAATACCTCAACATTGTTCGCCTTTTGCATTTAGTATGCGGGGAACCGCACCCATACCAGGACTCGTGGATGGTGAAAAGCACATTGCGGGGAATTGAGCGAACAAAAGGCTGCCCTCCTAACCGCAAGACTCCGGTGAGCCCGCAACTTCTTCAGATTAAACAAAAACTTGATTTGTGCAGCTCTAAGGACTGTGTCTTTTGGGCAGCGATAGTGGTTATGTTCTTCGGACTGCTTCGGCGATCCAATCTTTTCCAAGAGGGTGCAGGCTTCGATCCTGGAAAATAACTCTCTAGAGACTGCTTTGTTGTGAATGACAACAGTAGTGTCAAGATACTGGTTAGGTGGAGTAAGACAATTCAGAAACGCGAAAAAACTCTAGTGATCGCGTTACCGGTCATGTTGCGTCACTCTCTGTGCCCCGTGACGGCAGTGATCAGTATGTTTAGAGCGCTAGGCCCAGCGCCGCCTAAGGCACCGGCCTTCCCCATTCGGGGATCAGAGTTCAACAAACGTTTGCGAGAACTGACCTTTGCTGCTGAAGGGGTTTATACAAGTCACTGTCTTGTGGAGTGCCTGGCGAGGTGGTGAAGTGTTTGGGGGACTGGAAAAGCACTGCATACCTATCATACTTGGACCAAATACCTCAAAATATTCGAGATTTCTACAGAAGCGTACTTATTCAGAAAATACCGACGCCTTGAACACTCAACTTTTCTCTCAATTGGATGAAAAAAACTGTCGTTTTCCCGTTAGGTTTGGGCAGTAAACAACCAGTAAATCTACTGGTTGCGTTAGATGTTGTCTTACATGTTTGACAAGTGAGAGTCATGGGAATAAAACGCCTCCGTTATATTTGCCCAACTGACAGGAAAGTGTTGCCGGGTTCAGTGTATAAGCGTGAGGAAGTAGTGTGGAGTTGAGCGTGAGACTGAGGTGTGATAGTGAGAGCGTGTGGGTGGAAGCAGAACGGGAGCGGTGCGCGCTGTTCTGACAAAACCTCACCCAAGTTCTGGTCCGAACTCTGGCCAGCCATTAATTGGCCGAGAGGGGCGATAATGTCAGAACAGGGGCGCACTGGTGGGAAGGAGAGAGTGAGGTCGGGGAAAGGGGAGTGAGGGGGCCATGAGAGTGACTGGAGTTTAAGTGGTGTTTAGGCGAGAGATGAGTGATAAACATATAAACCGAGGGAAAGAGGACTGAATGCGTGGGTGAGGGGCGGTGTCCTGTGGTAGCTGAAGTACTGAGTAGGCGGGGGAATTTCCCGACTGTGGAATGCTATGATGAGAGATGGAGGTTGAGAGAGAGATAGAGGGTGAGAAAGTCTGGAGGGGGTGAGTGCGTAGGCGAGGATGAGAGGCGTGAGAGTGTGTGGAAGGTAGATGCGTGGGCGGTACTGGTATGACTAGGGAACGGTACCGAGAGGTACGCCACTCATTCTGGTCGGCGGGGAAGCAGCCGCAGCTCAGGCGACAGCTAGAATTTGAAAACCCACCATCCAATCCCAAGCAACCACCATTGTAATCTGCTGCATATAAAGTGTCCTTAATTCTTTTTCTTTTGTTTTGTTCTCTGTAGCACATGATAAGTCTGGCAACTAACTGTACATTTATTTTGTTGTTTTATTATGAGATAGTACTATACATCAACTGAATTGCCTCGGCTCAGTTGTACGCACGGTGTTTTATGGAGATCCTTTTTGTGTTCGGATTTGTTGTTTTGTTTTTTAGTTTTGTGTGAAGTGTTGCAGGAAAGGGGGGGGAGGGGAGTAGGGGTGGGGGGGGGGGCAGAAAACAACCAGTAAACCTACTGGTTGGGTTAGATGTTGTCTTACATGTTTGACAAGTGAGAGTCATGGGAATAAAACGCCTCCGTTATTTTTGCCCAACTGACAGGAAAGTGTTGCCGGGTTCAGTGTATAAGCGTGAGGAAGTAGTGTGGAGTTGAGCGTGAGACTGAGGTGTGATAGTGAGAGCATGTGGGTGGAAGCAGAACGGGAGAGGTGCGCGCTGTTCTGACAAAACCTCCCCCAAGTTCTGGTCCGGAACTCTGGCCAGTCATTAATTGGCCAAGAGGTGCGATAATGTCAGAACAGGAGCGCACTGGCGGGAAGGAGAGAGTGAAGTCGGGGAAATGGGAGTGGGAGGGGGGGGGGGGCATGAGAGTGACTGGAGTTTAAGACTGTTTTGAACATCATTGTAAAATTCTTCAACGTCTAAGATGCTCAGACGCCAAAGAAACGCGGACACAAAGTGGTTTTAGCAAAAGGCTCAGATTCTCATGATCCTATGGGATCTATTCCTCTTGCAGTTTGTTGAAATTTAATTCATTCTCGACAGTGAAGGCATTAACAAAGAATACACTGTGAAAAAAAACAGATACAAACGAACAACAGGGCTTTTAGTTATGGCGGTCCATCTAAGGCTGACATCAGCCAGATGAGTTTTTGCTTACCAGAATGGTCTTTTAGGTGGAGTTTGTATATATATATATATATATATATATATATATATATATATATATATATATATATATATATATATATATATATATATATATATATATATATATATATATATATATATATTTAATTACGAATGCCTCAACATCATGCACAAAAAAACCCAAAAAAATCAAAACAAAAAAAATAAAACCCACACACAATCAAAAACCAAACACAACATGAATGTTCAAGTTGATAGATTCAATGGTTAGTCGCCCTGGTCGAGGCATGTCGTTACCATCTGTTACGTTTGTAGTTGTGTTATATTCTTTTTTAGAGCATGTGTATGTTGACTATATAAAAGATCTGATGTTCAATTGAGTTATTTTGGATAGGAGTTACGTACCGTTTTAGTATGATTCGTTTCTTTTGTATGGAGAGTTGCGATCGATTTTTGTTGTGTAGCAAGATAGAAGCATATTCTCGCTACATTGTACCAAAGTCTGACCTGCATAAGACTGAAAAAAAAAAGAACTCTATGCAACTGAAAGAGACCTAGATCGGCAGGAGACCCTGCGACTGCGGGGGCTCATGAGGATCTATGCCTCTTGCTGATACCAATTTGTATCCATGTTTCTTGGACGGTGTTGGCTACTGGTCGTTGAATGAACCAAGAATTCAAAAACAAAAATGTACGTACAGTGGCAGAGAATGTGTTAAGCGCCAAATGAACGCATATGACTGAGTGTCTACACTGTGCCCTTTTAAATCAAGGCTAAACCGTATTTTGTTTTCTAAAACTCCGAGGGACTTTTTACTAACCGGACTTCCACATGAGATGCGATAATGGCGGTGCTCAATTTACATAGACTTGAGAAGATAAACCAGCCTGTAGGCAAGAGCTCCCCCGCCTGAGGACATTTCGATATCCGGGCATTGGGAGTCACCGATCTTTTCGTGTCACGTCTAGTACTGCGGTATGCTACAGCACGTAATGCTGAGGCTGACGTGTAATATATTGTTCACGCCCACTTGATGCACCCGCACTCACTCACAAATGAAAACACACACATTATAGACCCATGGAGCCAAGGGCTAGCTAAAACCACTAAAGTCAGTCACATCTGTCTGCGTCTCTATGTAATCTACGGCGCGCGTCTTCAGAATAACCTTGTCCAGATCCCGGCACCCAACTCTCTGCATGAGCAGTTTCAGGTGGCGAGCTTCGGCTGCCTTCCTGCGTTTCTCCATAATGACGTTAAAGGTGTAGAGAAAAGGGTTTAGGGCGGAGTTAAAGGGCAGCACGAAGATGGCCGCGCCCAAGTTAATTTCGCTGGAGATGGGGGTGCCCGTGGCGGCCAGCAGTCCCAGCAAGCCGATGGGGAACCAGCACAGGAAGTCGGACAGCACGATGGTGGTCAGGCGGCGGGCGATGGTCAAGTCCTGCTCCCCGCGTGTCCCCTCTATGGAGTTCTTGCGCACGGAGAGGAAAACGAGTGCCTGGCCCAACGCGATCAGCACAAACAGGACAAAGTTGAGGACAACCATCACCCCGAAGGAATAGTGTCCACCTCCAAACGTGGTGCGCGTGATGGGTAGGGGGATACAGATGCCTGTCTGGCTGTAGAACGCCCTCTCTGACGTCATGGGCAGTAGGGGCACGAGGGCCAGGAGAAAGCCGCCAGTCCAGGCCACAGCACACGCCGCCAGGGCAGAGCCTTTATGGAAGCGAACGTCGATGAGGGGAAAGCGAAAAGCTAGGAACCTGTCCAGAGTGATGAGACAGATGAAGAAGGCCGACACCTCGTTGGACAGCAGTGACAGAAAGCCGGCCACCTGACACGCTACACTACCCCGCCACAGTTTGTCGTTCCACAGGTAGTGACCACGGTACAGCAGGTCGGCGCCGCCGATAACAATCAGGTACACGCCCATCAGGAGGTCGGCCACACACAGGTTGGTGACGAACACGTGGAAGCCGGTCTTGCTGACTTCTCCCTGCAGGACGCGAGCAGCCATACTCCCGGCATTCCCCGTGATGGCCATGGCCGCCATGAGCCACAGGAAGACGCGGAAGGCGTTGGAGCGGAGCAGGTCGTCACACGAGGCGATCTCGTCCATTGGAGCGTGACAGTTGTTGGGATTGAAGCCGCCAGGCAACGCAGCCGGGCAACACAACTTGAAGTTACTGGCGTACACTGTGGTTATGGCGGCGAGCTGTCGCAGCAACTGGTGTGGAAAGTCGTCCAGTGGTGATCCCCGTACATCCAGCACCTGCACACTGGGTGTGGAGTTTAAACCCTCCGCGGTGATGGCGAAAAGAGCTCCGTAAGAAATGTTCAAACATATCAGCCGTGGGAAACCTGCCAGAGTCCGTCCGTCATAGGTGACCAGCTGTGTTCCGGACAGGTCCAGGGTGTGGAGATTGATGTGCTGTCCGTCCGACCTACTGGGTAACAGTGACGTTACTGGGTTTGCAGCCAAACGCAGCACCCGCAGATTTCTAAGACCGACAAACGTTTGCATGCTGACCCTGGTGAGTGCATTGGCACTGAGGTCCAGCCACCTCAGGTTTGGAAAGTTCATACTGGCGACAGTGGTCAGGCCGCATTGTGACAGACTCAGTCTGACCAGGTAGAGCTTCTCCCCTACGTCATGCGACGTCATGCCTGAACCACCCGCATCCAGGTAACGTATACCGGGAAAGGAGCGCGCCCCAAACATCTGATTACAGATGAAGGCCAGACCCTGGCACCGACAGCCCTGTGGACAAGAGGCGTCACACAACCACTCGTCGTCCTGCTGGGGACACTGGAACACGCCGTCACACACGTGCTCACTGTGCACACACACACTGGAGGCGCGACAGCGGTACAAGCCAGGACACGTGTAGCTGCCACACTCAGCCTCGTCCTCACGGCCCACACAGTCGTACACGCCGTTACAGCGCAAGTACACCGGCAGGCAGTAATCGTGTTGGGAACACTGGAAGTACGTCACAGGACATAGCTTTGCGGGGCCAAGTTCCTGGATGGTGTAGCCGCCGTGTCCATCAAGGCTGACAACAGCCGGCGGGGGAAGGGAGGGCGCCACAGCGGGCACGTACTGCAGACAGTCCTCGTCCGAGCCGTCCTGGCAATGCTTCATGCCGTCACACCACTGGTCCCGCCGCACGCAATGCTGATTCTTGCACGTGACGTGGAACTCGGGACACGCAGCATGCACACACCACGTCTCGTCTGACCCGTCACTGCAGTCCTGTCTGTGGTCACACACCAACGTGTAGTGCAGCGTCTGGGAGCCGCCGTCACAAGCAAACAGGGGAACGCCGTCTGTTCCGATTAGTGGATAAGAAGACACGTACTTGGTCACGCCGCAGTCGGCATACATGTCACATGACAAGAAATCGTGCGTCACGTGACCTTTCAGACAGCGTACGACTGTCTGATTGCTGGTCCAAGCAGTGAGTGGATTGTCGGGGACTTGCAGTGTGTGCCCGTCTTGGTTCGACGCCTTGTCACGCTCACAGAGGACGTAACGGACATAAATTGGAAGAGCACACGGTATAGGCTGCAGTACGTCAGTGTAGACAGGAGGAACGTGCGCACACGAGGGTTTTGATATCTTGCTTCCACGAGCATTGACGTAAAAAGCCATGGTCTGATCCGCCCACCGCCACACGTCCTTGTACATGGAGTGCAGAGTGGAGGGGGACGTACTGAGTCCAACAAAAACACCGATCGTTTTCTTGCCGTAACCAATAATTGTTTTGAACGCGTCCCACTCAGTGGAAGTCTGCGGGATGACCAGGCTCTCTCCATGGCTCCTGCACATTTCATCAGCTTCGTACCACGTGATCTGTCTCCGTACAGTGACGTAACGGTAACACTTGTTTCCGGCGTCAATGTCTCCTGGCCCACAGTCCGTGCTGGTGTAGGGACAGTGTGCCTCATCTTCCCCCGCCACACACTCCGTCTCCAGGTTACAGTGGAAGTGCAGTTGGAAGGTAGGGTAGTGAGGCACGGAACAGTTGAAGAGACCCGAGTCCAGCTGCTGGGGTATTTTGAACACCGAGTGAATGGAGTACAACATCTTGAAGCCTGTAGAGTACGAAACAGAAGAACCTGTAGTAAAAATGATTTGGACAGGGATAGAGTAAACTAAAGGGGGGATGTCTTGCCTGCCACACTTCACAGCAACCCGGCCGTCAAACGTCTTCAACTCCAGTTTTCCCGTTTCACTTTGGCAGGTTAATCCTAAGTCAAAATGCCTGAAGCTGTATGTAATACCATAACCTGGCAACTCCAGTGGTTCAATTGTAGCGAACGTCTCTCTCGCGTATCCAGTCAGTCCGTCAAAAGCAAAAGATGTGACGTAGCCTTCGTTTGGCTGTGTCTTTACGTGCAGCAAGATCATTGTACCAGGCAGGTTAGTAACCAGCACACGGAGTCGCAGGTAAACGTGTGTTACGTATGATGGCCTCAGCGAATAACAAATGATATTGGATCCGGAAGTTATGGCAAATGGGTGGGCAAAGTCTCCTTCATCATAGCGAACACTCTGCAATAAAACAGAATTGACAGTCGCTTGATGGGACGCCATCATACGAACGTCCACAACATTGAAATTGGCTTCAACCGTTTCTACATCGTGCACATTTAGAACTCTGAAGGCTTCAATGACAGTGGTGACACGCTGCTCCCGATTTGCCAATACGCAAATGTCACACTTAAAAGAAACGGGCTTTGTCGCGACGAGATTGGCCTCCACAACCGTGCCGTCCCAAACAGGGATGTATTGATAACTGTTATTGCAGGCAGAAAGATCAACATGATAGACGTCAGACTGAGCTTCTTTCCTAACTGCTCCGTCCCCTGCGGCGCTAGTATCATCGTCGCGCTCACAAATCACAAAATACACGAAGACATCTGTATCACATGATATAAGATAACTTTCTTTTGTCCATGTTGTAGTGTCCACGTTGGCGCAGTGCAGATTGTGACTGGTGTTGGAAAGAGTTGACATGTAATAACTGTGCGACATGGCAGGCGGTATCATATGTTGCATTTCATACGTATACATGTTTACACCTACAAGGACGTGATGTGTTTTTCTAGTGAAGTTGAGAACTTTGACTTTACGATTTTCAATACCTGTAAACGTCCGCAGGATGGCCAGTCTCTTCCCATGGCTCCTGCACAGTTTGTCAGCGTCGTACCACGTGATCTGTCTTCGTACAGTGACGTAACGGTAACACTTGTCACTGGCTTCAATGTCTCCTGCTACACAGTTCCTGCTGGTGTAGGGACAGTGTGCTTCATCTTCCTCCGCCACACACTCCGTCTCCAGGTTACAGTGGAAGTGCAATTGGAAGGTGGGGTAGTGGGGCACGGAACAGTTGAAGAGACCCGAGTCCAACCGCTGGGGTAGCTCGGACACAGGGTGGATGGAGTACAACATCTTGAAGCCGGTACCGGACACAGAGCCGTCAGATATGAAACGTATGGTAATGGGATGACTATAAACCTGGGGTGGAATGTACCTCTCTCCACAATGTGACCACAGCGGTGTATATTCCGGGTCTCCTTGTCTGGTTTCCACTTTGAAGAGAATCAGTTTATCTGCCTGACATCCCGGGCTGTCCTGTAGGTCAAAGTGGGGAAAGCTGATCATTGTGTTTGGCTCAGGCACATGAAGCAGGGTGTCTGTGTTGTGTTCGTATTGTTGGAGAAAAAATTTATAAAATCCCAAAAGGGTGACGGACCAGGCAGTTTGGGATAGCTGAGTTCGCAATAGCTTGTCAATGCCGGGTCTGTTGGAGAGTAACGCACGGAGAAAGATATTATCAATCAGCCAAGACTTTATACCACTCGCATGGCATTTTCTAGGTGAATTACCAATGTTCGATTTACTTAACAAACCTGCGATTTATCTAAGAAAACAAAAAAATGGAGCGAATACCGAACTAACCCCTATTATTATTATTATTATTATTATTATTATTATTATTATTATTATTATTATTATTATTACTTATTTTATTTTTTGTTTTATTTTTTATTTATTTATTTATTATTTTATTTTTTATTTATTTATTTATTATTTATTTTTTTATTTTATTTTTTATTTATTTTTTTTAATTTTATTTTTTTTTTAATTTTTTTTTTAATTTTTTTTTTTTTTTTTTTTTTTTGGGGGGGGGGGGGGGGGGGGGGGGGGCGGCGCTAGAACTGAGGCCCCGAATCCAACCGCTGAAAATCAGTGCCGCACTAACTTAGCTGATAAGATGGTGTTGACGCAAAGGATATTTTGGATCCTCGCGTTCTCGGAAGGTCTAAATTGAGGATATCGGAAAACGCTAGGCGAGCTAGGACACTTCCAATGTGAAAAATCTGTCACGTTGACTGTTTTGGTTTTTCACGATTTTCTGCAAGTTCTGAGTGTCCTCTCTGCGAAAACATACTCTTTTTTCCTCAAAGCTTTTATCGAACACCCGTAAATGTTAAATAACCAAAGTACCCGGAGTTTTTTTACATTTTTTTTCCACTCAAAATATGTGCATATTGCCTACTTTCAAACCCGGTCAAAACACACATTCTTCGTATCGCAGTGAAAAAGGTTATGTGTTTTGAAAGCCGCTTCTTTCCTTTGCAGTAATTTGCCCTTCACCTTAACTAAACGAACAATCAACGGCAAAATGCTGCCCGAGTAAAACCTAAGAATTGGTCGACAACTTCCAAATTTTGTCTTATGGCGATTTCGATCAGGAGCACCACATAAATGTTCATCTCTGATTAATTCAAATGTATTTACAATACAATACAATACAATACAATAATACTTTATTAATCCCTCATGGGGAAATTCGCTGTCTGCCCATACAACACATGGCATCATCATTCACTCATTGAAATAATCAAATAACCCATAACTCTCAATTAAAGAAATGGACTGTAGCAGGCGCATTGTTACCTTTGTAACACACTTGGCATCAGAAACACTTATTGTGGATTCCCACTGTGCTTCTCCCCCTGAACTAAAGAATGTTGACAGACACTATCTACTGATATTACTGTTGAAGAGGGTAATAGCCTGAGGGACAAAAGAGTTGGCATAACGTGATGTACGACTTTTGGGTACTCGAATTCTGCCACTACGTTCGATACGTCTGCTGTCAAATTCATATCTAAGTGGATGTGTTTGTCATCAAGAATGTCAGCCAGTTTGTTCGTAATCCGTCTGTTGTACAGCGCGTCCAAAGTATCCTGGGCCCTACCAATCACCCCGCACCCTTTCCGGATTACTTTGTTAAGACGATCTTGCTCTCTTTTACCTAATTTCTACCCAAGGACGTCAGTCCAAAAATTAGAACGCTAACAATACTGGAGCAGTAAAACATCTGTAAAAGCTGAGTGCTTGCATTAAATGATCTGAGCTTTCGCAAACAGTAAAGACGGGTATGCGTTTTTTCACAATAGCATCTGTGTTTTGTTTCCAGTTGAGCTCGTTGTCAAAAAGAACACCTAAATACTTGTAGGACTCTATACGATCAACTTCTGTTCCCTTGATGACAACAGGATGGGGATGAAGTTTGTTTTTCCTGAAATCTATGACCATCTCTTTTGTTTTGCCAACATGTAATTCAAGATATTTTCTATCGCACCACTCTACAAAGTCGTCGATCTCCTGTCGATAGTGTCTGTCGTCCTCATCTGTAATCTGACCTGTCAGTGCCGTATCGTCGGCGTATTTGTCTATGACACAGTCGTCATGAGTGGCGGTACAATCCGCTGTGTACAAAGAAAACAAAAAAGGCGACAGGACAGTCCCCTGTGGTGCAGCGGTGTTGGTAACTGAAATTAGATCCGAACTAATTTTGACATACTGTGGGCGGATAGTGAGATGGTCCAAAACCCAAAGAATGGTAGAGGCATTTATGTTCATGTGAACTAGTTTGAAAGGGAGTATGTGTGGCTGAATGGTATTAAAAGCAGACGAAAAAATCATAGAACATCATTCGAATGGAGGCTCCTGTTTTTTTCTAAATGAGAGTAGATGTTGTTTACAACATGCAAAATGGCATCATCAACACATTTTTGCCATCTGTAAGCAAACTGAAAGGGGTCCATAAAATCAGAAACCTGTATCTGAAAATGTGAAAACACAGTCCTCTCAAAAAACCTTCAAGACACACGAGGTAAGAGCAACTGGTCTTAAATCATTCATCACAGATACAGTTTGCTTTTTTGGCACGGGGACAATACAAGAGGTTTTCCACGAACTTCCGATTATGTTCGGCTAACTTTGTGTCGGATACAATTTGTACCTTGCAAGTATGTTTTTCGAGGGATAGCAAGCTAAAACGCGTTGTTTAGACAAATCCGCAGAGGAATCTAGTCAACATGACAGACACAGTGAGACTGAAGAACTTGTATAAGGGTAATATACAGAAAAACGTAACTGCCCGTGTTCAGAATAGGCACAAACATCATCTGCAGCTGCGATTCGTTTTGAAAAGAGCTGCGGATTTTTGTAGGTAGGTGCTCTAGCGATTTGGAAACGCATAACGTGCAAAAATTAAAGAAACAAAGGGCGAGATCGAAGATTTTTATGATTTGTTTGTGACCTTGGAGCAGAAGTGTGCACACAGAAATCCCGAAATTCTGCATTCAGCGCTCAAAGAGCACTGTATATCTGAACGATTTAGATTCAGGAATCTCACGCCTTTCGCCTGTTGTAACATCTGAATATTTCGGTCCGTCGGATCATAAACCATCTGTAAATTCATTGTGAGACACTTTGATCACGACTGACGAAGCGTATGCGTACGTGAAAGGATTCTGCCAGCTCAAGGAACACAGATGTGCTTCATAACGATAATGTACATTATGCACAGCTCCGTTCGTAGCGAGAAAGCGTTAGGACTTAGTAGTCTAGCAGCTGCCCTTCATAAACGATCAGCCGTTTACGAGATAGTGATTTTCTAGGGAGTAACAAAGGTTTGGGTATATCAAAATGAAGTCTAGTATGAATAAAAGCAGTGCGCACTCGTTTTAAACCGCCGGAGGATGGAGACATTTTTCTGTAGCACATTTTGTTTCAGTACGGCTGCAGACGAAACCAGGACTGTCGCAGCCATGTTCACAGGGGATAAGTAGTTTACACGGGTCTCATTGTTCCTGTATTCAGTGGTAGTATGCACTATATGTCACTTAAAAGGATTTCATTTCTTTTTTTAATAATATTTTCACACTTAGATATATTAAGAGAAGAAACAATTACCAAAAAGCTTGCCTTGAACTCAAATATCGTTACTCAACAATAAGGTATCCCAAATCACGTGATCAAAACATGACCCACCATACACGCGGATTTGTTGTGAATTTCGGTGTGCCGACGAATTCTTTTTGATTTGCTCTACTTAAGCTTGTTTGTTTCCCATAAAAAAGCAAACGTGTAAAGTTGCTGTGTGCATTTTTACGTCTTGGTAAAGGTTTGTCACGTTTATTTCCATTCACTTTACCATCGCTTTGCCCGTTTTATTTAGACACCACAGCACCAAAACAAAACGCAATCCACAACACACGCTATTTTCGTAACCTATGTCCGAAGTGCAACACGCTGCATGCTGTGAAAAGAGAAAGAATGCCACACCACTTGGTTTTAACTGTCATGGCTGAGCAAAGTTTCGGAACTTGATTAATTATTTATGCAGTAACATTATTTTAATCAGTTGCACGGACAAGCTATTATGTTGTGGTGTGCGATCACTGCCAGTGCCAGTTATGCGGTCTCCGTGATCACTGATGGTACAGTACACTTCACACTGAAAAAATACACAGCACAATGTGACCACGCTTGGAAGTTCATGCAATGCTTTGTTTAAAATTAAACCCTATCTTGCTGGCAGTAGCCTACTGCACAAAAGAGGAACTTATTTTACTGCTGTGTTATTTGCAGTTTGTCTGCATATAGACATTTGCAGTTCAATGCAAGGATTCTTAGCAGCTGACATTAGCACTGACATATATTTTGGGATTAAAACGAGAAAGAAAACGGAGAAAATGACACAGAGATGATTTAATAAATCAGTCAGTCAAGTGATCAAATGAATGAGATATATGTTTTATGATGAACAGCTAGTTAAGGGGAGGGGGGAGGAGGCACATACTTTATAATGTACAGCTACTATTTCTTTCAGTGTTTCCATTACCCACTCATAACACCATTGGGCTCGATGAGTTCTCATGTTTTATTCGAGTGGATTTCAAAATACATGTACTTGCTGCTGTTACATTATCTTCTTACTCAATTTTTTTTTTTTATAGCAAACTGAATGTTAAGAAAGCAGTAGGTCATGATAATATTTGCGGTAGAGTTTTGAGATTATGTGCCAGTCAGTTGCCTGTTGTTTATAGCCGTTTGTTTAGCTGGTCTCTGAAGGATTGCACTGTGTCTAGGCTCTGGAAAACATCTACCGTCTGCCATGTCCCCAAGAACAACAAGCCCAAGACACTCAATGACTATCGCCATGTAGCTCTCACAGGCTTATCCTATGGATTGTCAACTTCCTTGTAAATAGGACCCAGTCAGTTTGCTTTCAAACAGCTGTCTCATCCCTTAGGTCCACTTCCATAGGCGCCCCTCAAGGTACAGTTCTCTCCCCTGTGCTGTTCACACTCTACACTAACGATTGTAGTGGCGCTGACTCTACCCTTCTTATAAAATACTCGGATGAAACTGCCTTAGAAGATCTCTCCAATAATGATGCGACTTACTTTGCAGAAGAAGAACGTTTTAGTGTTTGGTGTAAAGATAATTTTCTGGACCTAAATGTGAGTAAGACCAAGGAACTACTGATAGACTTTCGAAGAAACCCTGCCCCTGTCCCTTTTCTGATGATTGATGATGTGTCTGTTGAGCGTGTGACTGAGTATAAGTATCTTGGAACAGTTATAGATGATAAGTTGTCCTTTAACGCAAACACCACCTTCATACACAAGAAATGTCAGTCACGCATCTACTGCCTCCAGAAACTCAGGAAGCTGAATGTGAACCCCTCTGTCCTTCAAACTTTCTACTGCTCTTTTATTGAGTCTGTCATCACTTTCGGTTCTGTGTGCTGGTATGGAGGTCTGAATGTGAAGAACAAGAACACCCTGGCACGAATGGTAAACGTCTGCAGCAAAGTGATTGGCAGTCAGCAATCCAGTGTGGAGTCCCTGTATGAACAGCGTTTGGTGAGAAAGGGTAGGCGGATAGCTTCAGACAGATCCCATGTCCTTGCCCACCTCCATGAACTCCTCCCCTCTGACCGCAGACTCCGCACGCACAAAGCTACGACACTCAGACTACAGCACAGTTTCATCCCCAAATCCATCACTCTAAGCAATCTGTAGATACATCCACGCATACCCAAACCTAACTCCTCCCCCTATCCTCCTTTACCTGTGCAATCAGTAGGAATGGAGCTTGTTGATTTTAGAGATGTGATTATATTGTGTTTTATTTGGAGGTGAACATGGACATATTGAGATTGTTGTTACTGAGTGTTTATCCACTAATTATTTTACTAAGGTAGATTTTAATTACGCAGCTTGTGTAATAATGTGTAATAATGTATTGAGATGTTTGTATAAAAGTAGTGAGGGTTAGGATTAGGTTTAAACACGCGTATTATAGGATGCATGTGTAGAGGTGGGTGTGAATGTATAAGTGCCGCTCAGTTCAGTTCATAAAAGACGTTTATGTGTGAGATGTGTAAGAGGTATGTGTAAAGATTTTGTAGTGTTTACTTGTGTCCATTTGGAATTTGTAGCTGTGTAAGTACAGGGAGAAAATGTTCATAATTATGCTATGTTTTCATGTCTTGTTTGTACTATTTGTTATAAATGTACCACAACCGAATTTCTCTTTCCGAGATAATAAAGTACTCTTATTCTTATTCTTATTCTTACTGTTTTGACATTTCGCTGTAAGATTTACAGTCCCATACGTTAAGCCTGTTCCGCCTAACGCACATGGAGGTTGACTGTATCATTGATATGTGTGTGTAGGTAGTGTTTTGTTTGAGGTGGCAGTTTTGGCCTCACCTTTAAGTTTGGTGCCCCTGTGCATGTGGCCACCAGTACTATTTACAGAACTGATGGCTGCATGTGCAGGCTAGTTCATGGTATCACTTATCCATTTGAACTGGGCAGCCTATTGTTTGAAGTGATCAGTGGTGGCATCATCCATGATGTATGTGTGTATTTGACCACTGGTACTGTTTACAAAAGTGCTGTTAACAGACCTAGTGGCTGAGTATGCATATTATTAGTACTGTTATTGTTATTATTAGTACTGTTATTGTTAAAGCCGTCTATGGCCCTGCCAGACCCAGCACAACCCCTCTCTTTTCTTCCGACGGCTTCACCTTCTGAAGGACAAAGGCAGCATCACTGAGCTCTGGAGAGAACACTTCTCAAATCTGCTGAACATGCCTTCCACTGTCGACCCCGCAGCCCTGGACATGATTCCACAGAAGCCGACACTGGATGACCTTGACCTCACGCCTACCCTGGACGAGGTCAAGAAAGCGATCAACCAGACTAGCTCCGGCAAGGCTGCAGGCATGGATGGCATCCCCACAGAGCTCTTCAAAGCAGCTGGACCTGAAACCCTTGACGCCTTCCTCAACATTCTGACATGCATCTGGGGCAGAGGAGAACATGCCACGGGAGTTTAGAGATGCTACAATCGTCTCCCTGTTCAAGAACAAGGGCAGCAAAGCAGACTGTGCCAATTACCGAGGGATCTCACTCTTGTTCATTGCTGGCAAGATCCTCGCGAGAGTCATCCTCAACCGCCTGATCAGCTCTGTATCTGAGGAAGCACTTCCAGAGGCTCAGTGTGGTTTCAGACCCGGCCGCAGCACAGTCGACATGGTCTTCTCTGTGAGACAGGTCCAGGAGAAATGCATTGAGCAGCACATGGACCTCTATGCTGTCTTCATAGATATGACCAAAGCATTCGACACCGTGAACAGAGAAGCGCTTTGGGTCATCCTCGCAAAGCTGGGCTGCCCCAGGAAGTTCACCAACATCATCCGCCTCTTCCATGATGGAATGGTAGGAGTTGTCCAGTCAAACGGCGACACATCCGCACCCTTCGACATTTCCAACGGTGTGAAACAAGGTTGTGTTCTTGTCCCCGTGATGTTCAACCTGTTCTTCACGTGTGTTCTGACTCAAGCAGTACGCGACCTTGAGAAGGGAGTGTACCTGAAGTACAGACTAGACGGCTATCTCTTCGACCTCCGTCGACTGAACGCCAGGACCAAGACCATCGAGAGACTGATCCTTAAGGCGCTGTTTGCCGATGACTGTGCGCTGATGGCGCACACGGAGTCTGACCTCCAGACCATCGTCAACATGTTCTCGGAAGCCTCTCGACTGTTTGGCCTCACCATCAGTCTCAACAAGACCAAGGTCCTTCACCAACCAGCCTCAAGCACAAGAGCCCTCCCACTCAAAGTGTATATCGAAGGCACCGAGTTGAAGACTGTCGACCAGTTCAGGTACCTGGGGAGCATCATCTCTTCTGACGGTACTATCGACAAGGAAATCGCAGCTCGCATCAGCAAAGCCAGCCAAGCCCTGGGTCGTCTACGCACTAGGGTGTTGAATAACAACATCAAGCTCTCCACCAAGATCAAAGTCTACAAGGCAGTAGTCCTCCCCAGCCTCCTCTACGGCTGTGAGTCATGGACGCTGTATAGAAAGCACCTCAAGCAGCTTGAACGTTTCCACATGAGATCCCTGCGCTCACTCATGGGCATCAAATGGCAAGACAAGGTGACAAACATGGAAGTCGTGGACAATGCTGGCTTAGTGAGTGTTGAAGCCTTGATCTTAAAGACACAACTTCGCTGGACAGGTCATGTCATACGCATGGATGATTCTCGTATGCCACGCCAACTCCTGTATGGTGCACTCTCAAAAGGCCACAGGAAGCAAGGACGGCCAAAGAAACGCTTCAAAGACTGCATAAAAGACAGCCTCAAGTACTGCGTCTTCCCGGTAAAGGAACTTGAAGCACAAGCACAAGACAGATCTGGCTGGCGTGCCGCCACCAGGAAAGCGTACACTCTCTTTGAACAAAATCGGCGCGAACGGATCACCAGTGCCAGAGCTCGCAGAAAGACAGCGTCGACTCTCCCTACAGCTACGTTCCAGTGCCCCCATTGCCCTCGCAGGTGTGGCTCCAGGATTGGCTTGGCCAGCCACACCCGCACCCACAAATAGAAGTCATGCACAATGACGACATCATCGGCTTCGATGGTCTACCCATTATTGTTATCAGGTGTGGCCTTATCTCTAAGTTTTGGTGTCCCTGTGCATGAGGCCACAGTACTTTTCACAGAACTGATGGCTGCATGTTTAGTGTGGTTAACTGTACACATGAGATTTGTAGGTGGGAAGCTAAAATGCAGGCAGTCAATACAAGCCACTTTCTTAACCTCAAGTCTCTCTATATATAGGTTTTACAGTCCACTAATCCATAAGCATACAATTGTGCATGTCTTTTGTGGGTGTTCTGCGGTTTTGTGTGTGTATGTGGGGTGGGGTTGAAAGTGGGGCGGTATGGCACTTATTACCGTGTATGTGTACGTACAAAACCTACATTACAAACAAACATAAATTAATAATTTAAATAAATAGTTATTTGGGTTTAACGCCGCGCAGGCGACTACGGCCATCTCACGGCAGTTAAATAAATAAGATAAAGTAAGTCAAAGATACCTGGGACATGTGAATGCTAAGTAAAGTATAGATTATGAACATGCACAGATGTACATTCTTTTGGTGGGTGTTCTGCGGTTTTGTGTGTGTAACTGGATTGGGGTTGGAAGCAAGCGGTACGGCACCTATTACCATGTACGTGTATACGACATAAGACATTTATTCACCAAGTAAAACGTTAAAGGATTTTTGTGTGACATGGCGACAGTAAAATACATCCTCACTTGTAGGGCATTCATCATGTCATACACTCAGTTGGCTATCATCCTATATACAGCACTAAAAGATAGATAAACACAATATTAAATACAAATCAGTCATATGTCACAATTCATGGAATCACGTTGTTCCTTGGATGATGATGTACTGAGGACAGCTTCTGGAAAGAAACTGCATCTGAATTGAGAGGTGCTGGCTTTAAAAGCACGGAACCGCCGGCCAGAGGGCAGAAGCTCGAAGAGATGATTGGCTGGGTGTGACAGATCTGACAGAATAGTACTGGCGGCCACATGCACAGGGGCACCATGGTGTATGTTCTTAAGCTGTATGCTGATGTGTATGTACAAAACCTACATTACAAACAAACAAAATAATTAAATAAATAAGATAAAGTAAGTCTAAGGTACCTGGGACATGTATGCATGCTAGGTAAAGGATAGATTAAAATTATAAAGATACGCAGATGTGCATATCCTTTGGTAGATGTTATGCGGTTTTATGTGTGTATTTAGGGAGGGGTTGGGAGCAGGCGGTATGGCACCTATTACCTATATGATATGTTTATATTTTCTTTTTGTACGCTGATGTGTATGTACAAAACCTGCATTACAAACAAACAAAATAAATAAATAATTTAAATAAATAGTTATTTGGGTTTACATTACAAACAAAATAAATAAATAAATAACTAATTTAAATAAATAAGATAAAGTAAGTCTAAGGTACCTGGGACATATGCTTGCTAGGTAAAGGATAGATTATGAACATACACAAATGTGCATGTCTTTTGGTAGGTGTTCTGCGTTTTTGTGTGTGTATTTGGGTTGGGAGCGGGAGGTATGCCACCTATTACCATCTAAAATTCAATATATGTGTATATTTTCTTCTTGTATGATGATGTGTATGTACAAAACCTTCATTACAAACAAACAAAAGTAAATATATAAATAATTTAAATAAATAGTTATTTGGGTTTAATGCCGGGCAGGCCACTAATGTCATCTCATGGCGATTAAATAAATAAGATAAAGTAAGTCAAGATACCTGGGCCATATGAATGCTAAGTAAAGGATAGATTATGAACATGCACAGATGTACATGTCTTTTGGTGGGTGTTCTGTGGTTGTGGAGTGGGGTTGGGAGTGGGCAGTATACGATGTATGTGTATGAGAACATCAGCATATCTACAAAACCTACTTTTCCAACAAATAAAAATAAATAATAAACTTAAATAACTAGGACCTATGAATACCAAGTAAAGGATATATTATGAACATCCACAGACGTGCATGTCCTTTAATGGGTGTTCTGTGGTTTTGTATGTGGGATGGGGAGCGGGTAGTATGCACCTATTACCATATCTGTGTACATGTTATGTTCACATCATTATTACCATATATGTATACATGTATGTTCTCATCTTGTATGCTGATATCCCCCACCCGGGTCTGCCCTGGGGGACTTGGGTGGGATTAACTACTTTTTAGTTCCCAGGGTCACCCTGGTCAGCCCCACAGGGTGGGTTTCCCCTCTATTCTGGGGCATGTTTTTCGGTCTACCCTTGGTACATTCATCTGTATTTTCCTTTTTTAAACTCTCCCTACTGTTTGCACTGCCTGTAGATCTTGATATTGGATGTGTTTTGCTAAAAGGTCTGGTTAGGTTTATTTAGCTTATTAGACCGGCTGGCAACATACATTCAATATTCTGTTTAGTTGGGTTTTTTTTTTACAAGCAGTGCAGGCACGTCCTGATAAAGTCTTTTTGCTGTCGGGACGTTAAGCAATGTACAATCAATCATTGTATGCTGATGTCATTGTATGCTGATGTGTATTTGCAAACATGCATCACAAACAAACAAACAAACAAATAAATAAATAAAAAATAAAAATAAATTAATAAATAAAATAAGTCGGAGATACCTGGGACCTATGAATATGCATGCTAAGTAAAGGATAGATTATGAACATTCACAGATGTATGCATATTGAAAACAAATTTCCTCTCCTTGGTGGCCACTACCATACTACTAATGATCATGTGTATCAAGGAATTCCTTCAATCCATAATTAAAAGGATAAATAATAAACAAATATGTAAGTGAATACATAAATGAATCAATAATAAATAAATAAATAAAACATGTAATATAATGTAATAATACTATCTGTATTGTGTCTCATGCAGTCCCGATAAAGCTTGACCAAAGGAGTTCTTGTGAGTACTTGAGTGCGGATTGGTTGAATGTGTTGCAAAAACTATTTTTTTAATATTTAGGTATTTAGCTGAACATGGTGATTTAGATGGAAACGGTTCGGAGATGGATTTCAATGTACTTGGCTTGTGCCTAAGACCAGTCGGATAAAAGTGTGCTTGACCAGTTAAAAATCCCACCTCCACTAATAAAAAAAAGAGCAGACCTACACTTTGAGCCGTTAGGCTGGAAAACAGACGAACAACATGCATGTTGTATCGGGACAAATAGTCTTCAGAATGTTGAAGATGGTCGGCAGACACAATGCACAACGGGAGTTTACTTTCTATATTCTTTCCTCCCACAAAAGACCGAGTTCTATGGGAAAGGCTGTTTTCAAGACCAGGAAAAATAACGTATTTGACGTTGATAAGATGTACTTCAAAGATCAAATTGAAAATAATCTCTGTTTCACTTCAGGAGCAAAGTAAAGCTGCATCAACCATGCGCGTCTGATTGACTTCTTTCGAAGGCATCTCGCTGACCGCCATTGTAAACCTAGCGACGCGAGTATGCTTACCGCATTACAAATATTACTTTTAAACTTATTTTATCGTAAATATGTATGCAAGTTTACTTGCTCATGATTTTAATTTACTCACTGGAATAAACTTGTAACGTGTATGCTTGAAATTTTCAATGTTATACACAAAAAAATGTCTTGCACCTTATCCGGGCCGTGAACGAGGACTGGTTCCCTCACATCGAAAAATAGCTTTCGAAAAACACTTCTACAAAAATGTCTCCATCCTAAGGACAAATATTGTTGCCATGCATAAACCATATGGCATAAGTACTTTCGTTTCGTACCTGCAAACCATTGTTACTCTTTTGACGAACTACTTACCTCTGCAGAAACTGCGCAAGCTGCTAGACTAATCCACTTAGGTTTGCTTGATGATCCTAGCAACTTAAAATGTAGCTACAAAATTTTACTGTCACCAAGCAGTTGTGATATTAGTGCTTATTAACAAATTGGACGCAATAAGTGCGCAGGCTGAGTACAACAAGCAGTGCACACTAAATATGCAAAACAAAATCACATGTTTTCTGGAAAGTTTGACTGCCTGCACTGTATAAAGGTTTTATAGTGGTGGGAAAAACACCATAAGTCTACGATTTCAGGTGTTTGATGGGGAAAAAAACGGCACCTTGCTGAAACTTGTTTTTGCTGTTTTCTCAAAATCGTAATATTGGGGAATGGTACATACTGCGGAAGCAAATTTCTCAAATTCTGGCTGTTAAATCAGTCTCAAATTTTACACTTGGCTGGAAAATTAGATGTCAGAGGTGATTTCTGAATTTTGGAGCAGTTTACAAGTTATGAATAGCTTCCCTTGGCGAACATATTCAAAAATTGACCCAAACCAGAACATTCATATAAAAAAATAATTGTTCAAAACCAGGTGTTTGGCATCCTGTCTCGGAAGACAATGGAGTATATGTGCTTGCTGGGTCAGTCACTGGAGTGACCTCTCCAGGGCGCAAGCCTGGGCGAAGTGTATGGAGATCCTGGGATGCCCAGTCGTCAAGATCCCCCTCTCGGCCTCGCTGATGTAGTCCAAAGGAAGTGCAAAGCAGTACGTTTGGCACCAGTTTGGCTGCAGGATCTGCCAGAACAGTGCGTGAATACAGGCAGCTGTCTGCCTTCGGGGCTCCACTCCTGATTTGAAGGGTTTACTCCCCCACATTTGGCCGTTGGATCCAACCTGATCTCCTCCGTCCTCTAGCCGTTGGCTGTCAGAAACAGCTCATCCGCTTAGTGGTGCATTGTGAACACCACCCCCTCACGTGGTTTAACCCACCAGCTGAGGTGGTTTGCCAGGGTGTGGCGCTTGGAGCCAGCACGTGAGAGATTAAGGAGATGGATGAGGACCAGTGATGCCCGTCCGTCCTATGTAGGACGCAGCTGCCGAACAGCAAAGGTACTACCTCTATCCAGAGCCCCATACACAAAACCAGGTAAGATACACAAAATCGGCATTGACATTCCGTAATGATATAAGTTGATATTTTGACCAAACTTGGCTTTTCAGAAGCATCAACGGTAGTTGAAATTTGCTTCCTTAGCCACCAGGTGTAACGGTCACTTAGTGTTTATTGCCATGGCATCGGTGAGCATACCTGACTAAATGAGCACGTCGAGCGTTCAGGGGAGACAAAATAACTGATTCTAATGATATACAAAAAAGCATATGTCCATAAACAACAACAAAAAACTTGCGCTCAAATGTCCTATCTCGCCTTAAGTCAAAACAAAAATGTCCCCCCCCCCCCCCCCCACCAAAGCTCTTCTTTCTATGAATAATTTTACAACGGATAACTCAAACTCGCTTAGGACGAACTTTTGATAAGCATCTGGAGAAGCCAAATGCGTATGTTAGGCTGCTTTGTGTTGATTAGAGCAGCGCATTCAACACTATCATACCGTCCAAACTGCATGAAAAGCTGCTGCACCTTGGCTTCGCACAGTCCATCTGTAACTGGGTTCTGGATTTCTTGTTAAACAGATCCCAGATTGTCAGGATCGGTTCGTGCGGTCAGAACTGTGTTCAGCTG
Source organism: Semisulcospira habei (assembly GCA_036245525.1). Taxonomy (NCBI): domain Eukaryota; kingdom Metazoa; phylum Mollusca; class Gastropoda; family Semisulcospiridae; genus Semisulcospira; species Semisulcospira habei. Next base: position 46,670,196 of record BTPG01000003.1, on the reverse strand, counting down.
TGTCAGTTCCCTACACCTGGTCAATGTGGACAAGTATCCCAGTCTTTGACCTTGAGTACGGGTACTCCCCAAAGATGTCTTTTATCCCCATTGTTGTATTTCACTTTCTACACACGACTGTGTATCCCACTATGATAGCACACGCATAGTGAAATTTGCGGATGATACGACAGTCAAGGGCTTTGTGCATAACAATGACGAGAGTGCATATCGGGATGTTAGTAGGCTGGTGCTCTGACAACAACCTGGATTTGCATGTTGGTAAGACCAAGGAAATCCAGAGAAGACCTCCTCCTCCTTGGCTTGACTTCGCGAACGAAGATTTTATAGGAGTTGCCCACGACGTCTGCAGGCTTGTTCGTGGCTGCGGAGGCCAATCCGAGACAGGCAGGTTCGACCGCAGTGGCTGCAGGGGAAGGTCTGGCCAGGGTTCTGAGCTGCGGCATCTCTGTTTTTTCTCCTGAGCCGCTTGTCCTTAAGGCTAGCTCTGCGAGAGTCCTCAAAGGAGACAGCTGCCTTGTAAATGGTGGAGCGCCAGGTGTCACGGTCCGCAGCAAGCGGAGACCACTGGTGGTGGTCGATTTGGCAGGCACTAAGTGACTTCTTGAGACAGTCTTTGTATCTCTTCTTTGGTGCCCCTCTGTCACGGTGTCCAGTAGCAAGCTCGCCGAACAGGGTGATCTTTGGTAGGCGATGATCCTCCATCCTGGAGACATGCCCCGCCCAGCGGAGCTGTGTCCGCAGCAGCAAAGCCTCGATGCTCACAGTTTCAGCCTGTTCAAGGACCTCGACGTTGGTGACATAGTCACTCCAGTGAATGCCCAGGATGGTACGCAGGCAGCGCTGGTGGAAGCGTTCGAGGAGTCGTAGTTGGCTGCGGTAGAGGGCCCAGGACTCGGAACCATACAGCAGGGTGGTGAGGACCACAGCTTTGTACACGCTGATCTTGGTGCCTGTTTTCAGCTGTTGATTGTGCCACACCCGCTTGAAAAGTCGCCCGAAAGCACTGTTCGCTTTTGCCAGCCTGCTGTCAAGCTCCTTGTCCAGCTTGGCGTCCGACGTGATAATGCAGCCAAGGTAAGTAAACTGGTGCACTGACTTTAGTTCAGACTCGCCAATGGTGATGTGAGGAGGGCGATACACTGTCTTGGGTGCCGGCTGATGGAGGACCTCTGTCTTTTTCAGACTGACCTCGAGTCCAAAGAGCTGGGCAGCATCTGCGAAGCAAGACGTGATGCGCTGCAGGGCTCTCTCTGTGTGTGCAACGAGGGCAGCATCATCAGCAAAAAGCAGCTCACGAATCAGTTGGTCTAGGGTTTTCGTGTGGGCCTGCAGTCGTCTGAGGTTGAACAGGCTGCCATCGAGACGATACCTGATGTACACTGCATCGTCATCATCGAGGTCCACTGTGGCCTGCTTCAACATCATGCTAAAAAAGATGGTGAAGAGGGTCGGTGCCAGCACGCAGCCCTGCTTTACGCCGTTGAGAATAGGGAATGGTTCTGAGAGGTCATTGTTGAGTCTGACCTGGCCTTGCTGGTCCTCGTGTAGCTGGACAATCATGTTGAGGAACTTTGGGGGACAGCCAAGTCGCTCCAGGATCTGCCACATGCCTTGCCTGCTCACAGTGTCGAACGCTTTTGTTAGGTCGACAAATGTTACGTACAGCCCTTTGTTCTGCTCGCGGCACTTCTCCTGTAGCTGTCTCAGCACAAAGACCATATCGGTGGTGCTCCTGTTTGCTCTGAAGCCACACTGGCCCTCTGGGAGTTGGTCTTCAGCGATGGCAGGTACCAGCCGATTCAGGAGCAGCCTTGCAAGGATTTTCCCAGCAATGGACAGCAGGGTAATTCCCCGATAGTTGGAACAGTCAGACTTCTCGCCTTTGTTCTTGTACAGGGTGATAACGACTGCGTCACGGAGATCTTTTGGTAGTGTTCCTTCCTCCCAGCAGCAGAGAAAGAGGTCATGGAGCTTGTTGTGCAGTGCTGTGCCTCCATGTTTCCAGATCTCTGGCGGTATTCCATCAATGCCTGCTGCTTTGCCACTCTTGAGCTGGTGGATGGCTGTGAGGGTCTCTTCAGCGGTGGGCGGTTCGTCCAATTCAACCTTTACTGGGAGGTGTGGGATTTGTAGGATGACTGCTTCCTGAACAGTGCGCTCAGCGCTGAAGAGGCTCTGAAAGTATTCCGACCAGCGGTTCAAGATGGAGGTATTATCTGTGAGGAGTGCCTGGCCATTCGCGCTTCGCAGGGGACTTTGTACCAGGTGCCTGGGGCCATACACTGCTTTCAGTGCTTCGTAGAAGCCCCTGTAGTCACCATTGTCAGCACAAAGCTGGGTCCTCTGTGCAAGTCTGGTCCACCACTCATTCTGGAGATCTCTGAGCTTGCGCTGGAGACTGCTGCAGACGAGGCGGAAGGCAGACTTCTTCACAGGGCAGGAAGGCTGGGCTAGGTGGGCCTGATGGGCGGCTCTTTTTTTTGCTAGGTGTTCTTGGATCTCTACATCGTTTTCGTCAAACCAGTCTTTGTTCTTCTTTCTGGCGAAACCCAAGACTTCTGCAGAGGATTTTGCAATAGCAGTTTTCAGTTGTTCCCAAAGTGTTTCAGGGGAGGAGTCTACTGGGTCCGCTGTGTCTTTGAGCCTGCGCTGTAAATCTGTCTGAAAGGCAGCTTTCACATCGTCACGCTGAAGGCTGGCAACATCAAGCTTTTTCTTCGGGGGCCCCCATTTCTTGGGTTTTGGCTTGAAGTGGAGCCTGAGTTTGCAGCGGACAAGGCGGTGGTCAGTGTGGCACTCTGCGCTGGGCATCACTCTGGTGAGGAGGACGTCACTGCGGTCCCTCTGACGCACTAGGACATAGTCGATAAGGTGCCAGTGCTTGGAGCGAGGATGCATCCAGGTGGTCTTTCGACTGTCCTTTAACTGAAAAGTAGTGTTGGTGATGACCAGTTGCTGCTCCGCACAGAACTCCAATAGTAGGCGGCCATTGTCATTGCAGTTCCCCACGCCATGCTTGCCGAGGACTCCTTTCCAGGCTTCAGAGTCCTGGCCCACTCTGGCGTTGAAGTCGCCAAGGATGATGACTTTGTCGTCTGCAGGGGTACTCTGTAGGAGGCTGCGCAGGTCAGTGTAAAAGTTGTCCTTTTCAGCAGGCTCTGCCAGGAGGGTTGGGGAGTACACACTGAGAAGGGTGACGTGCTGCTGGTGTCTCAGTGGGAGGCGCATGGACATGATGCGGTCTGAGTGGCCCGTTGGTAGGTTTTCCAGCTTAGTCGCAATGGATGTCTTGACCATGAAACCCACGCCTGAAAGCCGTCTTTCTGATGCAGGCCTGCCTGACCAGTAGAGGGTGTACCCAGCACCAAGTTCTTGGAGGCTGCCTTCGTCCGGAAGGCGTACTTCGCTGAGCGCGGCGATGTCGATGTTTAACCTCCGCAATTCATGGGCAATGAGGGCGGAGCGACGTTCAGGGCGTCCGCTGTCTGCTTTGTCGAGCATGGTTCGGACGTTCCAGCATGCTACGTTGAGTCCGGTCGTGGTCGTCATGAGAGTGGATCCGTTATTCTTTCTTGTTTTTTGACCGCAGGAGAAGATGCCCGTTGACCGCGGCTAGCCAACTGGGGTTGCGAGGGGACGAGCTTTGGTTAGGCCACCTTTTCTAGGCCCCTCTCCGTGTGGAGCAAGCAGTGCTGTCCCTAGAGAAGGCTGCTTGGTCGTTCAGGGTGTGCCGAGTGATGTTGTCATCCCCAGGTCAACATCAAGCGACCAATATCCTGAACCGCCTGCATGCAGGTTTGAGACTGCGGCTTCCAGTGACATCTTTCACCTGCCGTTTCGCCCCTCGCCCGTCGCTACAGGACTTGGAATGGTCAGTGTCATGGTCCGTGGACGTTTCCTAAAGCCTGCGCGGTGGAGCTTTTTGGTGGAGTGCAGTGTGCGCAGTACTGGCCCCACCCTTTAAACCCTTGGTTCATCTGCCATGGCCTAGCAAGCTGGGACGATGGCATCGAGGTCCTCGGGTCGTAGGTTTTATATCAGACTGTCCTTGTCCTAGTCTCTGGCTCAAAAGCCTTCCCCGGAGACACGGGGGCTTTGATGTCAGGGGTTTCCTCCCTTAGCCTTTCCGCAGCCAAGCGGCCAGGCCTGCAAGGCAGCAGGCGACTCGTGGAGGCGGGGTCGTCTATGTCCCGTGCAGATGTGAACATCTGCCCACTGCCCAAGACCAAGACCAAGACTGCCCAAGAGAAGACCAAACTGATGACAAATAACACCAGTGGCATGGGCACTGACGTCATGATTGGAAGCCAAAAACTAGAAACAGTTAATAAATTCAAATACTTAGGAGCCATTGTTACAGATGAGAGATCAAAACCAGAAATACTGTCCAGGACTGCGCAGACAACAACAGCACTGACAAGATTGAAGACCATATGGAAAGACAGAAACATCACGCTATGCTCCAAGATCAGACTGATGCGCTCCTTAGTCATCTCAGTGTTCTTGTATGCCTGCGAGTCATGGACCCTCACAGCAGACCTTGAAAGGAGGATACAAGCCACCGAAATGAAATTTTTCGAAGGCTGTTTGGCATTTCATACAGAGATCACATCACGAACGAGGAAGTGGGAAGCAGGATCAGACAAGCCATCGGGCCCTGTGAAGACCTATTGGCCATTGTGAAAAAAACGCAAACTGAAGTGGTATGGGCATGTCACGCGTTCAGCAGGGCTTGCCAAAACAATCCTGCAAGGCACTGTGCAAGGAGGACGAAGGAGAGGAAGACAGAGGAAATGATGGGAGGACAATATCTCAGAGTGGACAGGACTGAAGCTGGGCGATACGCTGAGAATGGCAGAGAACAGAGAGGAATGAAGGGAGATGGTTGCCAAGTCATCAGTGGTGTCCCAACGGTCGGCAAGACTACGGGATATAGATAGACAGACAGACAGACAGACAGACACAGACAGACAGACAGACTGACAGACAAGATAGATAGATAGATAGATAGATAGACAGACAGACAGACAGACAGACAGACAGACAGACAGACAGACAGACATATAGACAGATAGATAGATAGATAGTTAGAAGACCAAGGAAATGATGATTGATTTCAGAAAAAAGAAACCTGGTCCCCTTCCCTTAACCATCCAAGGAAACGACATTGAAATTGTTGAAACGTTCAAGTTCCTGGGTACTCTCATTTCGCACGATCTGAAGTGGGAAAAGAATATTGAACAGCTAATAAAGAAAGCCCAGCAGCGCCTGTTTCTTCTTCGGCGGTTGAAGTCTTTTGGCGTCAGTCAGCAGATCATGGTGCAGTTTTACCGCGCCGCCATTGAGAACGTTCTTACCTTCTCAATGACGGTGTGGTGTGGCAGCGCAACCGACCATGCCCGCAAGAAATTAAATAGAGTGATCAAAACAGCATCTCATATTGTTGGAAGCGATCTCCTCTCGCTGGAATCTCTGTACCACGCACGCACCATCAAGAGAGCGAGCTCCATCATACATGACGAGCACCATCCTGCAAATAGCCTGTTCGAGCCCTTGCCATCTGGCTCACGCTTTAGATCCATTAAGGCCAAAACAACTCGTTTTCAGAAAAGCTTTTATCCTTTGCCTGTTCAGGCCCTGTCTAATGTGGCTGCGATATGATACAACTCAGCAGATTGACTCAAAGTCCCTACGTTAGAATTACCAATAACCCATCTTAGTTGTTTATGTTTCTTTTATGTTCTATTAAACCTCTTCTTAAACAAGATATACAGTCACTTTACAAATACATATGAATTTAGTTAATCTGTTTCGTTGCGCGGCGGCTCACATGGCGGTTTTTGTGTGTGCATACTTAGCACAATAACTGCTATACATATGTGTGATTTGGTATTTTTGAGTCTGCTTGATTGTGATGTATGTATGTTTTATGTGTTGATCTTAATATGGACGCTCGTCAGTTATGCCGCAAAAAATTCCTAATGTTTATGCATCTGGCATGAAGTTTATCTTGTCTTATCTTATCTCTTATCTTATTCTCAAACGTCGGATAAGTCGAACTATTTCTTCTTTTTTTTTCAATGCAGTTCCGTACACCCTAATCAAAGACGGATATGTCGAAAAACGCTTAAGTCGAACCGCATTTTTTCTCTATCCAAAGCTGCTCTTCTATGACTAATTTTACAATGTATTTCTAAAACGGTCCAGTTTGGGTTTGCGTTTCTCGTTTTCCAAACTCAAACAAGTCAAACCATTTTTTCCGCGGCCAAGGCTGCTCTTTATATGACTTATATTAAACTGAAAAAGGCTCCGTTAAATAGAACATAGGGTAAGTAGAACGTGCTTTCAAAATCGGATAAGACAACACAAACTAGTTATCGAACAAACAAAATTCCCCTGCAGGTTCGACTTAAGCGTCGTCGACGGTAATAGAAAGTAGAACAATCATGCTGACTCGCTGTTTGACGTGATGGCTGATTGACTGCTAACCGGATGGTTGGTAGGCTGACTGGCAGACTGGCCGTTAAGCTGGATGCTTGATCTACTGGTAGGCTGTATGGCTGGCTTGACAGCAGACGACACAACAGATTCTGACTTTGCAAATGATACGTCTGTTGTGACGCTGTACAGTGGATAGAGAGTCTTTTCCCATAGGCTGTGTGACTGGAGAGTGCTGTCCAGCTGGCTGTCTGGATAGATAGTCTCATCCCATTGGCTGCCTGAAATGCGAGTCTTGTCCCATTGTTTTTTTAGGTAAGGAGTCATACAACATTGCCTGCCTTGATAGACAGTCTTGCCCCATTGGCTATTTGGATGAATAGTCTCCTCGAATTGACTGTATTTTTGGAGTGTGTTGTTCCATGGTCTGTCTGTTTGGAGAGTGCTGTCCCATTGGATGTCTGGGCGGAGATTCTTGTCCCATTGGCTGTCTGGACTGTGTGACGTCGCACTTGTGACAATGACGTCATACACCATGAGGAAAGCCATGACAGCGTAATGGTACGTCGCAATGTCCTTCATGATGAAGATCTGCACGTATCTGTCAAACACACAGTTGAGTATCGATATAAATGAACTTCAGACAGGCTGCAGGTAAACTTGAGGCCAGCAGTGTATATAAGTATAAGATGTACCATAAATCTGTTATTATAAGTATCGCCAAAGTGGTCACCATACTTTTAAGGACACAGTACCCCGCGTACACTGTCCTATGTTAAACAGTACCCGAGGTATACTGTCGTGTGTTAAACTGTACACGGCGTAACCTATCGGGGTCAATTATATAAAGCTTTTCAAATCTCCCTTTCTACAAGAGAGTCCTCTCAGTGCGCTGGAACCGGCCGGATATGAGGAAAGTTGACTTAGATCCACAATAACCCACACATGCATGGGGGCTCATGGCAATCTTTGAGACTTTGACGGTTGACGATGGTATACTTTTAAATTTGTATGTTGCTTGCTGAAATTTTATTAATGATTGCAAACAAACAAACACAGGTACTCATCGGTGTAGTTTTTCAGCAGGAATTAAAGCAGAGCTTTTTGCCTGTAAATGCTTCTGATAATCTATTGTCTCCCACACTGCTGAATGGCATTGGTTGAATGATTATAAGAACGAAAGTCAGGCTATTACAAGGCAGTCTTGGGTCCAACGCCAAGGAGAGGGAGATGGTTGTGGTGAGGTGGTGGGTGGGTGAAGGTCAAGCTGTCTGAACTATTTTCTGGCCCCACCGCTTCATGACGGCATCGTATTTCGAAACCCTTCTCTTTCCCTCTTTATCAGCAGCCAGCGGTCAGCGGGTTTTGCATCTCAGGCGTTGTCCGCCCATGAGAGCCAGCTCAGCCTTTCTCTTTCGTTATTACTGAGATGATGAAACACAGGAAGTGATGCACAATCGTTGAAATTTCTGAACTTTCTTTTAAATTTCAGGCTAATTGAACCGATAAATCCGATGACCGAACACAATGTGACACCAAATTTCGAAAATGAAATTAGAAACAGTATTTCGAAACAATAAATTTCAGAGATTGTGGATTTAATATGTACACTACACACGTATCAGAAGTGCACAATGATATGTCCACACAGTTTCATAACGTACGTGCAACTCCGCTTATTATAGTCCATTTTACGCTTTAACCTATAATAACACCCTCAACAAAAGGATGCAAACGAGGCCCATGTATGAAAAAAGAATAACAAAAAGAGCCTTTTGATACTCAGCAGCTTTTACAATATGTATAGCATCATGATAATCTATGCTTTTGTGGATGGAAGGCCCTGGATAAGCAAATAATTCGGCAGTGGCTTGCTCATCCGGGGGATCTAATAAGGATGTAAAGTGAGCCTGCAAAATACAAAATACACAGATTCGCAAGTACCGATTCAATATCGGGGGGTTCATAGTGATCTATGTCAACTGCAGTTGTATTGGTCTGACTTAGACACTGTTTCCAGCCAAAATGAAGAGGGGACAAAATAGGAAGGGAAAGCGTTGCGTCGGTAACGGTCAGTTGAACAAGATAAACATTAGGCAGCTCGGCACCCGCTTGAAGAGTTTTCTGACCTCACCCCGCGGTCAGGGGGAATCGGATTTCCCTGAATTTCAGGGACTCCGGTGGCGGTGGATCCACTGAGTAATAACACCCTCAACATTAGGATGCAAACGAGGCAGATCTACGTAAAAGCTTAATACAAGAGCCATTTGATTCGCAGCAGCCTTTACAACGTGTATGGGTTCATGGAAATCTTTGCTGCTTGTGTTTGAAAGGCCCTGGATAAGCAAATAAGTTAAGCAGTGGCTTACTCATTCGGGGGATTTTATAAGGATGTAAAGTGAGCCTACAAAATTAACAGATTCCCCTGAGCCTATTCGATATCGGGGTGTTTATAGAGATCTACTGCATTTATATATGTCTGACTTAAACACTGTTTCCAGCCAAATTAAACAGGGGACAGAAAAGGTGGGGTGTTACAGTTTGTGGTTGTTATTATTTTGAGAGCATGTGTGTGTTGATCATAGGAAAGATCCCATATTCATTTGAGTTATTTTGGATAAGAACTGCGTACTTTTTTTAGTAGGATTTATTTTCTTTTCCATGGAGAATTGGGAACAATTTTTGTAATGACGCGTATTTTTGCTACATTGTTGTTAAGGTTAACCTAAAATTAGACTGGAAGGTTTGGGCAGGGTCGCGACCATTCTATTGACCTCGGATATGACGTCAAAGTAATAAATTTTTCGCTACAGTTAGCAAACAATTACGGAAATCACGGATTTTCCGAAATAAGTCAAAGTTTGTAGAAAGTTGTAGGCAGTTCTAGAGTGTTCTTTCTCATGAATATTAATGAGTTTTCCTTACGTTTTATTTTCTGATTGGTCGAGTTATATAGTTTGCCCGATTGTTCTGGAAATCTTTATTAGTATAAAAGGGGCTGTTAGCGAATTGTGTTTGTACATTGTATGAGAGAGGCAATGTGTCAAAAGTGTTGATGCATTGTAAAGGAGACAGAGAAGAAGAGCGAGAAGAGGCAGAGAGGCAGCGATAACTAAAAATTCCATCTCAAGAGGATGGAGTTAGAGGCACAGGGCCAGAGGACAGCTGAAGCAGCAGCCTTAGCCAGCAGACAGCAAACAGCCCGTGCGCCAAAACTACCCATTTATACAGAAGGTACGGATAAAATGGACGCTTACCTATAGCGGTTCGAGCTCTTCGCAAGCAGCAACAATTGGAATCAAGAGACTTGGGCCACCAAACTGAGCGCACTTCTGACCGGCAAAGCGCTTGAGTTCTACACCAGCCTGCCAAGAGGAGACGGCGAGGATTACACTCCTTTGAGAGCAGCCCTGCTGAGATAATACGACTTCACTAAAGAGGGTTATAGACGGCGATTCCGGAATTGCAAGCCTGAGGAAGGAGAAACACCCGGCCTATTCATTGAGAGAATCAGGACCTACCTGGAGAAATGGATAGAGATAGCTGGCTTAAAGAATGAGTACCACGACCTGTGTGACCTCATCATCATAAAACAAGTTCTCAGCGCATGTTCTAAGGACCGGGCAGCCAACATCAGGTAGCAAAATGACCAGTCCCTCAAGGCCCTTGCAGACTTCGTTCAAAGATACCTAGACGCCCACAACATTAAGTTTGGGCGTAGTAAGCCGCAGCGTGTTTCTACACCAGCAGAGGAAAAACACGACGTCAGAGATACCCCGAAACAGATACCGATGGAGAGCCTGACATGCTTTCTTCTTGAAATGAAGGGACACAAGGCGAAGCGCTGTCCTTCCAAGGCCGACAACACCAGAAGGCTCAACCAAGACCATCGAACAGCAGGCAGAAGTGGTACCACGTCTCAACGCAGAGCCGCCAATATACTGGCCAACGATGTGACGTCACCTGGTGACTTTGAGTCTGGAGAAAGGCGGGCGACACTGGAGCAGACCGAGGCTTTCAGAAGGAGTGGACGCATTCCAGTTGGCGATGGGGCAACATTCTTACCAGTTTCCAACATTGCGGTCCCTGAGAGTAAAGTGCCCAACGTGCCGGTGGTGTCAGGATTCGTCGGCAATACATCAGTGAGGGTGCTGAGAGACACGGGTTGTAGCTGCATCATCGTGAGACAGGACCTAGTAGCTGAAGACCAGAAGCTACAGGAGTGGACAACCCTCATCCTGGCCGACGGAACTGTAAGAATTATCCCCCTTGCCAAGGTTAGTGTCAATACCCCGTACCCGACATTAGAGGTGACGGTGTTATGCGTGAAGACCCCACTCTACGACCTTATCATCGGAAACGTTGACGGTGTTGGAAACGCAGAGGATCCAGATCCGGAGTGGAGACCTGAAACCGGTGCCTTTAACACGAGAAGTCAAGCAAAGATGAGTCACCAGACCATTCCTCTAAAAGTAGCTGACAACACAGAAGCAGCCGTAGTGAATAGAGACAAGCTGGTAGAACTACATAGAGCCGACCCTACGCTGACGAGTTCCGAGGTCAGACCGAGCCCGTGACACGTAGAGGGAAGGTGATAACCTTCGAGTCCAGAAAGGACATCCTATATCGCGTATACACCGGCCATGGAGACAAGGTTGTCCGTCTAGCGGTGGTTCCTGAACCCCTGAGGATGCAGGTGATAAAACTGGCCCATAATTCCATCTTAAGAGGACACCTGGGAATCAGCAAGACCCTCGACAGGATCCGAGCAGTCTTCTACTGCCCTGATATGGAGGGGGGGGGGGGGGGGCGACGTCACCCGATTCTTCAGGTCATACGACATAGGCCAGAAGGCAATCTCCAAGGGAAAGGTGTTCAAAGTTCCTATTTGAGAGGATGCCACTGATCGATATGCCTTTCAAGCGGGAGGACGTGGATCTGGTGGGGCCAATATTCCCCCCCCCCCCCCCCCCAAGTGAAAATGGTCATCGCTACATTCTGACCCTGGTGGATTAAGCTACACGATATTCTGAGGCCATACCACTGAAGAAGATCGACACTCCAACAGTGGCAGAGGCGCTCGTGGAATGTTCAGCCGTCTGGTGATTCCTGAGGAGATCCTGAGTGATCTAGGGACCCAATGCGTCTCATACTGCATGGAGGAAGTCAGTCGGCTGTTGAGTATCCTACACCTCACTACGACCCCTTACCACCCCATGTGTAACGGATTGGTAGAAATGTTTAACGGAATATTCAAGGATATGCTGAAGAAACTGTGTGTTGAGCAGCCAAGGTTGCGGCATAGGTACATCAATGCCTTGCTCTTCGCATACCGTAAAGTTCCCCAGGATTCGACAGGGTTCTCCTCCTTTGAATTACTGTACGGTAGGACAGTAAGGGGACCCATGCACATCTTGAAGGAGCTGTGGACCAAAGACATCGACGCGCCTTAGGTGAAGATCAGCTACCAGTATGTCTTAGACCTGAGAGAGAAGCTGGAGGGTGCCCTCAGGATGGCGATAGAAGAACTGGAGAAGGCGCAGACCAAGGGGAAGCATTACTATGACCGTAAAGCCAAACCTCGACGGTTCCAGCCAGGTGACCAGGTGTTGGTTTGTCTCCCCACCGACAACAACAAACTTCTGATGCAGTGGAAGGGACTGTACGTGGTTGACACAGTGATTGGCATCAACGATTACAGAGTCAAGGTCAAGAACAAGATAAAGACTTACCACACGCAAATCTACTGAAGAAGTACGTCGAGAGAGGTCGTCAGGACAAACCACAACAATCGGCATCGGTGCGTTTGGCTGCTGACGAGAGACTAGATGACGAGAACCTGTACGACTTTAATGAACTCCGCCACAAGGAGGGTGTTGAAGACATCCATTTCGGTCAAAACTTGACCCAGGCACAACAAGAAAAGCTGAGAGCACTAACTACGGAGTTCAAACATCGGTTTACTACTGACCCGGGGACAACAGACACCATCCAGCATGAAGTTAATCTGCCGTCCAACGAGCCGGTTCGCAGCAAGCCGTATCGTCTGCCTTACAACACGAGGGAAGAACTGAAGAAAGACATCAAGGAGACGCCGGACCTTTTAGTCATCAGAGATTCCAAGTCGTCATGTGCATCACCAGTAGTCATCGTGAAGAAACCAGATTGATCCAACTGAGTGTGTGTGGACTATCGTACACTCCATAAACCGGCAGTTTTCGACCCAGGACCCTTAACTCTTGAGCTATCTGAACTCGGCCAAATTCACAAACTTCCTATCTCATGATTTGGCAATGTTCATACAGAACGTTGACATTAAGTTACAGTCTATCAAGGGTTCACAACATTTTGGAGCGGATTACCTGAGTAGAGCAGTTTAAAGGAACATTTCTTTTCTTTGTTCAGGACAGTTTAAAGGAACTGTGATATGATTATTTTATAGTAGTTTATTTGATTTGATTTTTTATGTGAGTTTGTTAGTATTATGGTTCTGTGTAGATTAACGCAGCCACAACCACATTTTTGAGGTTTGAGCTGAAATTTTAAGAAATTTCGTTTTAAAAAGGGGGTGGGAGGGGGTGGGGTGGGGTGGGGAGGGGGTATTTTACGTTTGTGGTGTGTTATTCTTGTGTTTGTTGATCATAGGAAAGATCCGATATTCATTTGAGTTATTTTGGATAAGAATTAAGTACCTTTTAAGTAGGATTCATTTTCTTTTGCAGGGAGAATTGTGATCGATTTTTGTTATGACGCGTATTTTCGCTACATTGTTGGAAAGTTTAACCTACATTAGACTGGAAGGTTCGGGCAGAGTCGCGACCTTTCTTGTGACCTCAGATATGACGTCAAAGTAAGCATGTTTCGCTACAATTAGCAACAATTACGGAAATCACGGATTTTTCTGAATTCATCGAAGTTTGTATAAAGTTGTTGGCAGATCTAGAGTGTTCTTTCTCATTAATATTAATGAGTTTTGCTTACGTTTTCTTTCTGACTGGTTGAGTTGTATAGTTTGCTGGATTGTTCTGGAAATCTGTAATAGTATAAAAGGGGCTTATAGCGAATTATGTGTGTACATTTTATGATAGACACAGTGTTAAAAGTGTTGATGCATTTTAAAAGAAACAGTGTATCAGTGTTGGTGCATTGTATGTGGGACCCAGTGTATCAGAATTGTGGATGCATTGTATAGAGACAGTACACCAAAATGTGGATGCAGTTGTGGATGCATTGTACGGAGATTGTATCGTGAGAATAACATAATGTAGCTGTTACTCCTGTGTGGTCTACAACCTTGTCCACGTATGAGAAGTTGCAACTGAGTGAAATTTCTTTACAATAATCCTATGTGCGTGCGTCTGGTGTTATTGTATTATACTACGACTACGACTACCACGTAAAATGGGGGAAGGGTTGTGTCGGTAACGGTCAACAAGATAAACATTGAGCTGCTCGGCACCAGCTTGATGAGTTTTCCGACCTCACCCGGCGGACAGGGTTTATAGCATTTCTCTGAAATTTCATGGACCCCGATGGCGTTGGACTTGACTGAAGAGGAATGCTCATGGGCTAGCTATGGTGTGGAGATCTGAAGCATCTTTCACACGTGTCGGAATATATTTAGATCTATGCCCTTTGCAAATTTGCTTCAGCACAGTTTTGAGTGTGAAACAAAACTCACTGTCTCAATGAGATGCACAGATCCGCTTGATCTGTTTTAGGCGGCAGGAGCTCATGAGAATCGCTCAGGGTGTAAAAATAAATGAGGACCTGTGCTCTGTGGCGTCTGTGATTCAACGCAGACGAAGCAATAAACAAAGTCGGTTTTTTTTTCGGGAAACGCCACCTCAACGGCTCGCTGTCTTTATTGAGATTCAGACCAGCTGGTTTTGTTGTACTTAGGCTGGCTAACGCAAATTATCTGATCAACTCTTTTGGCCTTTGGAGACTGACATAGATTTCCATATATATATACCGTGCGATTCAGCGATACTCAGATACTGTGGTCCACGCCATAAGTTATAAGTTGGGACACACCCAGTGCGCAAAGGCCATCGGGCCAACGGCGGCCGACGGCGGCCCTACGGCCTTTTGCGTATTGGCAGGGTGAGGATCTGTCTCTCCCTGACAGTAGTTTTGTGCTCAGACAAACCGTGCTTACGCCATACTTGTCCTGAGGCATAGATTGTAATGAAAATCTAAAGGTTCAATAGGCGAAGGAGGGTCTATTTCTCTAGCTCACATAATTATGCATGTTGCACAACATCCCTCTAAAACTGAACATGGCGAACTTGAAGCACCTTACGAGTGTCACAGTAAGAACACCCCGTCAAGTCTCAAAACATGTTTTGAGCGCTTAGGCCCTGTGCGTGAAAATGTTCATCTATGCCAACTTCACACTCAACCGGGAGGTTGGTGCGGGGCCGAGGGGGGAAGGGTTGGGGTCGCAGCACGTTGAGCGGGCTGTTTCGTAGGAAGTTAGATTTGAAAAGCTTGATATAAATTGGTACCGGACAGTGTACGCTGAGTACAGTTTAACATTGGACAGTGTACATGGGTATGGTGTCCCCAAAGTATACTATAGTATACTTCAGCATGAGTATGCAATGCCTATCGCAAATCGCGGGAAATACGCTTTTGAACACGTATTTTTCAAGTGTCTATTTTAAGACAGGAGGTCCAGAGCGCACCTGTAGACCTATTGACAAAAGAAACATACGAGCCAGATACACACAAATCTGTCATGTACTAATGTTCTTTTTTTATGATGTATTGGCATGTAGACGTGTTTTAAGCATGCAATGTTGACAGAATACTTTTGTTGTACTGTTGCAGGATTTTGCGTGGTATGTGTTTGTGTGTGTGTTTGTTAGGAGGGTGGGGGGGGGGGGACAAATGGCTGCATGAGATAACAAAAGGAAAGGGTACGGCCGTCGTGGGCCCGAGGACTATTGTTTACTGGCTGGCGGCTCATTGGTGGAGAGTTCGCCTCTCGTCCGAAAGGTCGTGGGTTCGAATCCAGTTCGAATCCAAAATTTGTTCAGATCCTATCGGTGCCTCGTCATCTGGGTCGATACAGCGCACACGTCACAACGTGGGCATACCCACCTGGCAAAGCGGGACACATTTTTCGATGTTAAAACGACAACCGAAAGAGGTGTACCATCTTGCTGACATGGGGATATTCTCGCCGTGGCACGGTCCCCGTTGCCTGCACCAACATCCATGTTGATTATCAATCAGTCAATCACTTAATCAATCAAATACTCACTCGCTCACTCACTTCCATTCAACCAGCCAGCCATCTCGCCAGTCAGCCATGTAGCCAGCCAGCCTTCCGTCTATGTTTTCGTCTTCCCACGCTCCGTCTATGAGTCCATTTCCGTCCGTCCATCCATCCATCCATTCTCATCCTTCCCGGTTCCTACCTAACTGCAGATGAGGAGATTGATCGTTCATAAGTGGTGCTTTAATAACTTGCATACCACCCTTGAACTATCACGGTCGAGCCGTATCGTGTTGCAGGGTGTTAGAACTGAATTGGTTAACCCTTCGTGTGTCGGTAGCGTTTTCAGTAGTGATTATTCTTACTGGAATCATCACGACTAAAACTGACGCCCAAAGGGTTAAGGACGCGAATCCCCAGAT
This sequence comes from Semisulcospira habei, assembly GCA_036245525.1. NCBI lineage: Eukaryota > Metazoa > Mollusca > Gastropoda > Semisulcospiridae > Semisulcospira > Semisulcospira habei. Next base: position 46,654,107 of record BTPG01000003.1, on the reverse strand, counting down.
GATGGCCGTCCAGTGATGTTGCCCATCTAGCCCTGTCACGTCCAAGCCAAATGTCTCTCATCTGACCGTTTTCAGCATTTGGCGCTGGAGGTGATGGGTTACGATGTCATCTTTTCTTGTAGCTGTTGTTTTAAATCTCGTCTGGCAAAGCAGGAGGGAGTGTGTGTTGTCATTTCTGCCTTCCTAGAAAGCAAAGATCGACCTCGACGGCCACGCACCGCTGTGCGCGTGCCCACTGCGTCCGTCGTGAGCCCGAAGGTTTTCTGCTACCGGGGTTTGGTGTGGTTGCGAAGACTCTCACCTCTCCGACTTTTGTTGTTTTTTTTTTTTTTTTCAAGTATGCAGTGCCACACTCTTCCGTCAGAAATTTGCACACGTGTTTGAGACGTAAGTACACATGCGCAGTCCACGACAATAGACATGGCCCAAGAAAAAAAGGCACTTGTCATTTACGTCGTGACAATGTGTGCATTTCATCAGTGGTGTCCGGTTTTGCTTCGTTTTCTCTTTCTTGCTGATTTCATTAGGGACAATATTATTAGTTGTATTACGAGTTAGGCTTTGCCAGTGGTCCAGTTCCCTAGGGGGGTCAATGTCGGAGGTAAGAGTCGAGAGCTTTAGCCCGAGACTCTCACCTCAGACACTGACCCCCCTGACCGGACCCGAGAGGCGACAAAAACCCACTGGCAACGCCTAACTCGTAATTCAACGATTGTCTTCAACTGTAAAAATTATGCGTGTGAAGTATACCCTTGAAAGGACCATAAAAATACGTGTGACGTAGTGATTCAGGGTACGTAAATCTCCGTACTTCCGACTATCAGTCATCAACCTCGAGCGAACTGCATTCTCCTGAAATTTCTCTCTCAGTTTTTTTGTTTTTTTGTGTTTTTTTTTTTCATTTAACACATTTTTAGTCATTCTATTGTATGAAATTAGTAATATAGGCCAAACACAACGCGTGCATATAGTTATTTTATTGCTTAACGCCATCAATTTTTATTTTTCTTGCTTTTTGTTTCTTGGTCGTTTCCAATACGACCAGTACGTGGCAGGGCCCTAGCTTTAGTTAAATTTTCCTGTCGCTGATATTATCTAACTTATCCAATTATTCAGTATTGTTTTGTATGAAACCAGGGGTACCATAGAGCATCTATAAGTAGTTCTTTTTTGTGTGGCCTCCTTAATTATTTATTCATAGGCATGTGTTTGTTTAGAGGTTTGACTGAATGTTTGTACCGAAAAATGTGATTGGCCAAAGATTTCTTTGTGGGGAGAACGCTTTGTTCAGCGAATAACGTTGTCATCGTAACATTTAATAAGGGCGTTTACTCATCACATGCTACTTCGTAACATGTTACCTGGTAACATTTGACAAGGGCACTCCCGTTGCCTTGAGAACGGCCGACTACAAGGAAAAAAATCGAACAGAGCCATGCCAATATAAAAAAAAGTGTTAAGAGACTGAAAGAAGACAATTCCACTTGACTGATAATGACGATACCATTCGACGGAAAAGACGCGTAACTACGCCAAAAGGTATCGTCAGTAACAGTCAAAAGGTTAAAGTGAGTAACTTCCGGCCTTCGAACTTGGAAACCTACGCAACAGCTCTAGGAATGGCTGCCTCCCGTGAGATAACACTTGTTGCCCGCTCAACCTTGATCTCTAATAACTACTATTATCATTTAAAAGCCAGGACAAACAGGCGTGTTTGACCTGGCCTTTTTAGTTGAGGTTCAGTCTTTTTGTTACGTCCCCCACCTCGCTAGGTCCCTGAGTTCACTAACTGAGTTTGCTGAGTAATTCCCAGCGCCTGTATAATAACGCTCGCTGCAGCTGTAGAGTCCAGTCTAGTGCACACCGTGAACGGAGCTTGAGATACACTGAAGTCACAAAGGAACTCCTAGCAGCTTTATCTATACGTACACATAAACTAATATTTTAGCAGAGACTGCTGACAAATAACCAGCCGGCATATTTGAGAGTCACAATCACTGCATCTGTTTCCGCAGCCCTAGTTTATAGATACATTGGAGTTTGGCTGTGAAGTGTATCGTCCAGCTGTTATTTGTCAAAATCATCTGCTACAGAATACTTTCGTGTGTAGGCCAACGTAGAGCTGACAGAGGTTGATTTGTGACTGTATGTCATGATCTGTGTTCACTGGACATGACTATGCGTGCTTTATACAGGCCATAAGTAGACACAGTTCCAACTACGCCAACTCAGTGAGCGGTTTGACCGACGTAGTGGTAATGTATATCAGAACCCTAGGTGGGTCCTTGAAAGATATTTAAAAACACGTGCGGGGTGGAACAAAAAACCTTAAACTCAGCATTAACCCACTGTTTTTGTCGAAACACGTGCAACGTTGACCTATTTCAGATTTCCGTTAATCGTGTATTGCTGATGCTCGCAGCATTTTCAAAATGATGACAGTTTTATATAAGCCATTTTAGAACCTCTCTCCACGGTTGACAGTAAAATATTTTGGAAACAAGACCAAAGGTCTATTTAACAACCAAGCGGTACTGTACACAAGGTCAACAGGTCAAGAAAAAGTCAACTGGCTGAAAATGGACGTACGCTGGTATGGGTACAACATGTCATCCGTGTTTGAGACTTTGTCAGATGGCAGTGTGTACCTTTTCCCATCATCTGCCAACATTAGCTCCATAACAAGGTCTAGAGTGTGCAGTAGTAACCAGCTTCCTGACAGGGAAGTAACAAGATAAATATTACGTCACGTCTCTCTACGCAAACCTTGCTGATAGTTAAGATGCCATTCGACGGAAAGACGCGTAACTACGCCGAAAGGTATCGTCAGTAGCAGTCAAGGGGTCAAAGGGGATGCTGGAGAACATACTTTTGGCACCAGTCGACGTGTGTGTGTGTGTGTGTGTGTGTGTGTGTGTGTGTGTGTGTGTGTGTGTGTGTGTGTGTGTGTGTGTGTGTGTGTGACAGACTAGCCTTGGCGTTTGTGTACGGACAAGCTGCACATCACAATTAAACTGTGGTAGATTGTACTTGCCTGCACCTTAACCCTTTGGGTGTCGGTAGCGGTATGTAGTCGCGATGATTCTTGCAAAATAAAAGGTTAAAGTGAAATAGTGGTAGATTGAACCTGCCTGCACACCACAGTATAATAACAGTAGATTTTACCTGCCTGCACAACAGTGAAATAGTCCTACAATTTACGGATTACCTACATCAAACCTCTACAGATAATCACTTGTAGTGGATCGATAAAAAATATCCATTGTGCACCGTGACATGTTGACAAGTTTAAACCAAAGACACACTGCACCGGCTACAGTATCTGTCGTATTACCTGCATGCAGCTGTGTGTGCAATGATTCCAATAGAGAACATTACAATTTGTACATTTGCACTATCACATTTATTAATTCACTAGCTAAACCTTTATTGATCCCTTCCCAGTGCGCAAATGCCGTCGGGTCTACATCGGCCGCCGCCAAGGGTGGTCGACGTCGGCCCGACGGCATTTTGCGCATTGGGTTGTTCTTGTCGGTGGTTATGGTGACAGTTGGGGTGGAGGTAATTGCGGTCGTTTGTACAATGGTGGTGGTGGTGGTGGTGGTGGTGTGTGTGTGTGTGTGTGTGTGTGTGTGTGTGTGTGTGTGTGTGTGTGTGTGCGTGTGCGTGCGTGCGTGTGTGTGTGTGTGTGTGTGTGTGTGTGTGCGTGCGCGCGCGCGTGTGCGTACGTTTGTGCGTGCGTGCATTAGTGTTCTTTGTTTTCTTTCGGCAACTCTGTTGTAATTCCGCATTTGTTTTGTTCGATTTATAATGTTTACATTATTGTGTTATATATGCGTGTATTTACTTTTTGCTTTGTAATCTGAGAAGTAACATTATTTGTTGTTTTTTGTTGTTTTTTTTTTGCAACACACACACACACACACACACACACACACACACACACACACACACAGAACCGCACACAGTCAAACGCAAATAAAAGGATGTCTAAGTATTGTCTTTTGTAAATATACACCCTTGCTACAATACCAAACATTCTCCGCAGATAACGTTTTTTTTTAAATCTGTTTGCTCCGGTAATAGATACAGTTGCTCTTAACCACATCCCTGGAAATAATTTGTCTGAACAGTTCCACATGTACTGCCAGATACCCCTGTCAGCCTTGGGCACACAAATATAAATGACATGGAGGAGCAAGAGGTGTAGATCCACGTGAGCCCCCGCACGTGTGTCCCGGCTGTGAAAGGGCTAAGGCCAAAGGACTTTTACAGTGTTCTGCATTGAAGCGAGAAACTTGAATACTCATAAGTAACAATAGTAAATTGGAAAACATAAAAACTAAATTACGTTAAACTTTATGGAGAGAGAGAGAGAGAGAGAGAGAGAGAGAGAGAGAGAGAGAGAGAGAGAGAGAGAGAGAGAGAGAGAGAGAGAGAGAGAGAGAAATAAATTTGTAAACAAAACAAAAGTTGAATGCAACCCATTTTTAAAAGAATAAACAAATAAATAAATAAGTAAACAAATATAAAATAAACAGATAAACACATAAAGGATTGAGACATGGACAAAAAGGTGCAAAAAGAACTTTATTTATATTTATTTATTATTTATTTCTTTAATTAATTAATTAATTATTTAAAATGTGTTATTTAAACTGTATTTATTTAAACTTTATTAATTTTTTATTTATTTATTTATTTTAACGTATTTATTTATTTATTTCTTGTTTGTTCATATTCATTTATCTAAATAAGACATGAAATAATAAAATAAAAACAGTCAAATATCAAGAAATTAATAAGCAAACAAACAATTAAATAAATAAATAACAAATACATGAATAGTTAACCGTGTCTATTAACCCATTTAGCGCCAACGCACGTGTTTGAAAACAGTCCCTCCTATAGGAGAGCTGTCCTCGCTGTTAAAGGACTCTAACTTTTGTCTTTGACCGAATTCTGATGTTGAAATATCTCCTTTTGAAAAAGACTAGCAGATCTGCCAATGCGCCACAGTGAATTTTAAAAGGGGCGCAATGCAAACCCGTCATTGATTTGTCAAACTTCAATTGTTATGACGTATATTTTGTTTTTACGTAATTTTATATTTTACGTGATGTTAGTTTCACTTTCGCTTCAGCGCTTCAGAAAATGGTGACAAAACTAGAATTTCTCAGTACGAATTCTATCTCGCTATAACTTGTGTGAAATCAGATTGACTTTATCTAGCTACATGATGTACTAAGTACACCTGCGTGTTGTTCTGAAAGCGCATCGATGTGTATGTGTCTCTGTGTGCGTGTGCGTGTGCGTGCGCGTGCGTGCGTGTTTGCGCGCGATCTCCAAACACCTCCATGATGCATAGAACATCATGCGCCAGGAAATGCGCGCATGTGTGTGCGAGAGAGAGAACGCGTGCGAGAGAATTACGTCATATTTAGAGTATTGCGTCAATGTCTGCATGGTGACGGAGTTGCTTCTTTTACGTCACCGCCACTGTCTGACTTTCTTCAGAAGTCAAAATTTTTCATTGTTTTAATTTTTTTAATGAAAAGAATTAATTTTTACTGAAGAACTGGCTATCAAACGCATCAAATGTCTTTATCCAAACTAGCTAAATTCAAAATTTCAGATAAATATTACAAAAATTACGAACTCTAATCTGGGTCAACCGACTTTCTATAAACTTTTTATGTCTTCAAGGAGACATCCCGTTACAATATGCTCGGAGGCTCTCTTAGCCACCTCTTGAAGAAAGTGTTTCGCCAAGTTTTAAACTTATGCGTACAGCAATATCGGAGATTCTCGCGTTTACATACATCCGCGCACACACGCACACACACACACACACACACACACACACACACACACACACACACACACACACACACACACACACACACATACACACATTCATACCACAATACAGCGCTTCGCTCCAAATGTACGTTCAGCAGCGAGATTGGCGTAACTAGACGTGACGTAATTTTTTATCTTGTTACTAGCAGTTGTCAGAGGATTAGTGTAAGTGATTTTAAAACGGTGCTCACATCGCACACATGAATATGTTAGCCTGATTCTACGTTTCTGACTAATGGATTGACCATGATTATTCAAGGATAGTTCCAGATTTGCTTGGCAGCTATTGGCGCCAAGCTAATCTGACACTACCCTGGAATTATCATGGTCGATCCATCCCCTGAAACTGGCACATAGTGGTTACGTGACACCTCCAAAATTGAGGAAATGACGCCATGCTGTTAAGTGGGTTAACTCAATGACTGTGCGTCCATAGTACCATCAGCCTCCTTTCCTGTTTCTCTTTTATTCTCACTTGTTTTTCTTCTGTTCATTTCTTCCTGCTTTTCTTTTCTTGGAGATATCAAAACGTGCGTTATATAATTTATCTCATACACGGACATCGCATAGGACTGGACTGATCTTGATAGGATTTAGACTGGACTGGTCTGGACTTGTATGGACTGAACTGGACTGGACCGGATTCGGAGCTGGTCGCATTGGATCGGCCCGTACTTGATTATTTACTATGTGTCATTGTGTTCGAAACGCAAATCCTGGCCCACACTGGTTGTCTCCCTCGATTCCTTGCCGTTTGATTCACACTCATTCTGGTTGAGAATGAATCAAACAGTTTGAGAACGTACGTGCGCGGGCCAACGGCGGCCGAGGGCGACCCGATGACCTTGTGCGCACTGGACTGAGATCTTATTTTTTCTTATGTAATGTTTAGTTTTCTATTACAGGTCTTTTTAAACTCATTCAGCCTCGACACACCACGGCAAGACATGGACCGAGCATGACAGTTCAAGGGTGGTGCCAGAATAGCTTCGCGCCCATAGGCGCAAAGCTATTCTCGCACAACCCTTGAACTATCATGCTAGATCTGTCTCTGGAGATGTAATACAATCCTTCAGAGGGCAGCTTCCAAATGTGGAGATTTTGGTCCTTGGTGTAAAATGTGTTAAAAAGTATCCGTGTGGTGAGCCTAATTATGTATGCACTCGAGAATGGTGACGCTATGCAAGTAAAACAAGATGGGATGAACCATAACCCACAACGTCACTTCTATATCAGAGCCATAACTCACAATCTCCCTTTTATATGCGAGCTGGGCTCGCTGTCAATGGTCTCTACCTTTGTCTTTGACCTAATTCTGATTTTGAAATATATTTGAAAAATCCTCGCATATTTGCCAATGCATCAGTGTGCTCTTTATGGGTCACAGTGCATACGCGTCATCGTTCTAAGACACACAGAGTCAGAGAGAGAGAGCGAGCGAGAGAGAGAGCGAGAGAGAGAGAGAGAGAGAGAGAGAGAGAGAGAGAGAGAGAGAGAGAGAGAGAGAGAGAGAGAGAGAAGGAGAGATTCAATGATTCAATGAAGCTTCATTTATCAACGGTTGGGGCATTGACATCGTCACAGACATAGCCATTTTTCAAACCTGCCGTTGCTACAAAACTACGAGACAATATACAACAAACAAAAAAACTAAGTATATAATTAAATGTAAATGAAACAAAAACATTGTTAGTTTAGGGAAAGAAAGTCCCATGATAATCACACACTCCTCAACACACACACACACACACACACACACACACACACACACACACACCATCACACACGCACACCCAGAGTTTGTAATTGGGAGCAAACATAATCAGATTTACAGGGCAGTATATATTTCACAAGGTAATGATTACGAGGGAGAGAGAGAGAGAGAGAGAGAGAGAGAGAGAGAGAGAGAGAGAGAGAGAGAGAGAGAGAGAGAGAGAGAGAGAGAGAGAGAGAGAGAGAGAGAGAGAGAGAGAATCAATGAATCTATAAATCTTATTTTACAGCGGTAAAGATATTAACAATGCCAAAGGCAATGCCATTTTTCAAATCTGCTGTTGCTACATCTACAAACAAACACAACAATTAATTACATTTATACATGTATTTGACCAAAGCCTACGGGTGTGTTGGAAGAGGGGGAGCAATGGTAAGGGAAATTTTTTTTTTTTTTTAAACAGCAGCACTAAGCATACACAGCAGTAGAATGGGTACATTACTAACAATGATATCTACGTATAAAAAGCACAGCTTGCAGATAGTTATGGCTGCGAAGATAAATGTTTAAAAATGCTTTCCTTGAAACGTGATACCGTTGGAGTGGTCTTCATGTGTGATGGAAGCGAATTCGACAAAGTCGCCCCCGAGAATGCTAGACTGGTTTTAAATAAGTCTATTCTGGTTTTGGATACTACATTCAGGCTTTTCGTATCGCCATAGCGGGACTGAGACCGAACTAGCAGCTGGGTTAGATATGTTGGTGTGTTGTCATTCCAAATCTGGAACAGGAGAACACCTTTGTTGAATGCAAACTGATTCTTGAGAGAAAGAAGTCCCGCTTTGCAAATCTTGTCATCCGTTGTCGTGGTAGGATCGGGTAAAATTAATTTCGCTGCTCATCTGTGTAAGGAGCTCAGTCTTTTTAATGTACATCTCTGCAGCCATCCCACATAGTCGAAGCATAATTAATGTGGGACTGAATATGTGCATAATAAAATAATTTCCTGGTTTCAAAGTCAGTGAAGTGCTTCAGTTTGGACAGCATGAAAATGCTTATTGAAACAACTTTACACACTTTGTGTGTGTGTGCCTGCCACTTGAGCTGATAATCAATGATAATTCCAAGGACGCAGTGTTCAGACACTTGCTCAATAGAATTGCCTTCGAACGACAAATCAAGGGAAAGGGGGCTTAGTTGGTGTTTTTGGAGTGTCGCAACTACCATTGACTTAGTGTTTGCTGGATGGATACTCATTACGTTCACACCAGGCGGACACCTCATCAAGGATCTGTTGCAGGTTTTCTGCAACCACATTAAGGTTTTATTTTGCCGTGTAAATTGAAGTATCGTCAGCAAACAAGTCAAATTCGACAGATTCGGACGTTAGGTGAAGAGGTAGATCATTAATGCATAAACAAAATAGCAGAGGTCCTAACCCCGATCCTTGAGGTACTCCAAACTTAACCTCCTTCATTTCATTTACAATGTGTTGTGTAGGCGCGTGTCAATTACTGACAAATCCTTATCGGAAGTGTGTATCGCAGCATCATCAGCGAACATATTGCATGCAACACTATCATCGCTAATTGTGAGTGGAAGGTCGTTGATGAACAAACAGAATAAAAGAGGGCCTAAAATAGAGCCCTGGGCCACGCCATGCTTGACTACGCAGTGACTAGAGTATGTACCATTAAGCAGAACTTTTTGTCTTCTGTTTTTGAGGTAGGATTTAAAAAAATACGGCTGCGCTTTTGGTATATAAGATTTTTTTTAATAAGTATGTCGTTTTTTACCATGTCAAACGCATTACGGAGTCTAAGAACACTACACCTGTTAGTTTGGAATCATTAATAGATGATAACCAGGCATCTGCCATTCCTATCAAGGCAGTGTGACATGTATGGTTTGGTCTGAAGCCTGATTGCAGTGAATGAATGAGATTTCTGTTTTCTAAGTATTCAGATAGATACTTATGGATGTGCCGCTCTAAAGGCTTCGACAAAACAGGTAATAGTGATATAGGGCAAAAGTTGTTGATTTCGCTCAGATCTTTTGATTTGGGTAGGGGTATCACTTTTGCGTCTTTAAATGCGTCCGGAAAAGAGTTTTGGTTAATACAGAGATTGTAAATATATGTAATACTTTCGACAATATATGGAAGAGATATCTTGAGTATTTTTGAGCTGATCTCATCAGGCCCGGATGACTTTTTTTTCAATCAAGGTAATTAATTTGCCCACTTCATGGACTGCTATAGGCCGTATCGTGAATGGTTCTTTGTTTGTATTTTCCCGGTTACAGTGGTCTACTAGCGCGTTCGGACAAACATACTCACATGAATTATTTCTTGTTGGGATTAACGATTCCGCTACAGAGGTGAAGTGGTCGTTAAACCTATTTGCAGTGAGGTGGGGTGGTAAAGGCGCACTATTTTTATTTGTACCTCTAGTTACTAAATTAATGGCACGCCATACAGTGGATGAGTCTTTATTTTGTTTAACTACTTTATCGAAAAGAGATCTCTTTGCATTTAAAACCATGTATTTAACACGATTACGCTGTGTTTTGTATTCAGTAAACGCTGTTCTCAGCTCGTCTCTGCGTTCCATAGCCTCAATCAGATCCGCAGTCAGCCATGGTGGAACGGTAGCATATTTCACTCTTTTTTGTCTCAGAGGCGCGTGTTTGTTCAGCACACCATGAAAGATCCGGTACCAGGTATCTAATGCTTTATTTGGGATACTATCGTTATACACGTCGATGAACCGTGCTGTGGCTAAATCAGTAAAGAATACAATTTCATTAAAGTTTTTAAACGATCTGTAATTTATGCACGTGTGGACTTGCTTTTTTAGCTTTAGAAGTTTTGACAGCCATGTGCAGCTATTCGGATAGTGGTCGCTTACACTAAAACTATTTACTTGAGTGTTGCTAACTGCTTGAGGTTTGTTGATATAAATATGGTCTATAATAGTGGCTGATGATGGCGTGATTCTGGTGGGCAATGTTACCAATTGGTGGAGACCGACTAGGGTAGTAGTACATTCCCATGATGGATGTGGTTTAAGAAAGTCAATATTAAAATCTCCAAGAAGGAGAACATTTTTGTTGTGAATATCTGTTTTATCGATCATGTGTAAAAAGCTATCATACCACTCAAAAGTGGTTGCAGGGTTTCGATACAAAAACCCGACAAGTAAGGGCGGAGATTTAGGGTGTTTGATTTCTACCCAAATAATTCTACATCACCAGTTTCTAGGTCCTGTCGCCTGCGGGTTATGTGTAGAATGGATTGATGGATATATACCGCTATACCTGTCTCACCCTGTACAGACGGATCTCTGCTGATAATAGAATAATTTGGGACGGCGATGGCTTCATTACTGATGTGGGTGGCCAAACGAGTCTCAGTTAAACCAAATATATGGAAATAGTTGGGGGAATTAACATAAACACAGACATCCTGAATGTGTGCCAGGTGGTAGACATTTAGGTGACCGATACGGAATTTTGGGCCTTTTTTCGAGGGCCTGTACAAGTTGTATAAGGCATGTTCAGATAATAAGGTAAAGAACCAGGGGACAAAACTAAGGTACAGGATACAGATAATAAAAGGTTACGCAGTTAAACCAAGAAAAAAATTTACATGTACAAATAAAATATCAGACGAAAAAATTAAAACTAAGTCGATTTTAGTCTCAGTAAGACAGCTGAACGGTTTACGCCAGAAACCGTATATTACAGCACACGCAATGATCACAATAACATAAACTTGCAGTAAACAGTAAAAAACGACAAGTGTACGATCTGAGAAAAAAAACTCTATAAAGAAAGCGTTTATGTCAGAGTTCGTGTGTAACGAAGTCTTTATGTTATAGCAACACATTCACTTTTCATTAAAAATGTAAGACAGACTATAACCTCAGCCACCTCAGACCTTAAGTAAGGTCACTAGTCAAAAGAATTCACACAATGATCGTGCACTGTGCGTCATTAATAACAAATTACGCGTATAGTTTGCAGTTTGTCCACTGTACTAGAACACTGTTTCACAGAACACTAGTGCATTAGTGATCAGATGTGGTCATGTGGCTCTGTCACATAAAAGCGGTTAATCATAAGTAACAATGACAACCACCAGCAGCTAGCCTGAGTAATTTGTCGCTGAGTTTATGTAATTTCACAAGCGAGGTTGATGACACCTTCACACAAACTCATACCATCACACACACACACACACACACACACACACACACACACACACACACACAAACACGATCCACGGAAGTATACGCATACCCTTTTCACTTCCAGCGCCAAGAACGAACGACTGATTGACCCTGAAAGCAGAAAGGCAATTCCCGACGAGTTGTGCGCCCTGCAGGGCAAAAACTGATCAGACAAAACCTTAGAGCAGAAAAGGTCTATCCATCGCTCTTCGTGTGTACACCGTGCAGGGATGACATTCTAAAGTCTGTGCATCTTGGCCCTGGAAGTAAAAGAGGTAGCGGGATGTCCTTTAGACAACGGCCTAAGAAACTGCGCTAGCAACTGGAGCAGGTGTTGAGGATCCAGGGCCATGTTAGTCTCCGCTCCCTGATTTTGGAACCAGGCGTTGGTGGGAGGTGCGACCCCTGGTGGAACAGTAGGCCCTGTTCCTGCTGGCACTAGTGGCGGGAAATCTGAAGAGAGGAGCTGAGGGCCCTAGTGTACTTGGAGTTTTTGTCGCCCCAACACGTTGCTCGATGGCGGTTGGCTAAGCTGGCTGGTCGACGTTTGGCGTGTGGTTGGCGGGGACTGCAGGCAGCCCGGGCGACATACATTAAGGGCTGCGATCCGCCACGGGGTGATAACGAGTTGCCTTGCTGCCCGCTCTCGCCACGTGACGCCGTTACGGCTGATGAGTGGGTTTGACCCGCCCCGTTTACTGTGCCCCCCGGCGACTCTGTTGGTTGTAGGGTCCACGAGGAGGGTCGCCGTAACGGATCTTGAGAGCGATCAGCTTACTGCCCTCGTCACTAGGGTGGGTCGTGGTGTTGTCACGCCTGTACATGACCTGCTTGGGGGCGTCGTTTTTGGTCAGCAAGGTAGAGGTGTGGTCAACAAACTGAGTGTTCGTTTGTTGACAGGCCTACCCCCACCCGAGCCTGCCCTGGAGGACTTGGGTGGGCTTAACTACTTTTTAGTTCCCAGTGTCACCCTGGTCAGCCCCACAGGGTGGGGTTACTGGGGCATGTGTTTCTGTTTACCCTTGGTCCATTCACCTGTATTTTCCTTTTTTGAACTCTCCCTACTGTCTGCACTGACTGTAGCTCTTGATATTGGATGTGCGTTGCTAAATGGTCTTAGCTTTATTTAGGCCCCATGTCTTAGGTTTATTTTACGTATTGGACCGGCTGGCGACATACATTCAATATTCGGTTTAGTTGGGTTTTTTTTTCACAAGCAGTGCAGGCACGTCCTGAGAAAGTCTTGTTGTTATCGGGACGTTTACAATCAATCAAACAATTGTTGACAGGCCTGTTTCAGGTTGAAGTTGGACAGGCGCGCAGGTCGTGACAGCGCGTGGTGACTGCTGAAGGGAGGGATAATGGAAGAGGCCTGCATCGTAGCACATGGGAAGGCGGCGAACACCAGACGGATTAACTGTAGCCACGTGTCACTTGCAACTGGACCCTGGTTGACTCTGCAACTGTTTATTCCTACGTGGAAAACCACGTGCAGGATACGTGGAGTAGGGAGGAGTTGAGTCAGCCGTTGCTCAAAGCCTCGACTGAAAGGCCGGATACAGTCAGGTTCTGCACGCTGCAGTCTGTACTCCACATTTTCGCTCGCTGATTTGCTTCATGATGGAGTCACCGAACAGCAGAATGTTCGAGTCAGGCCTAATGCTCATGTTGCAGAGTTGGTCGTACGGCGTCTTAGCAGGCTGCGTGAGGGTGGCTTTGGGGGATGTCTGCTTATCCTCATGTAATGATCCGCATGTAGTTTCGTCACTTTCTTCGTCGGCGGCGAGGACTGCGAAGCGATTACGGGTGGCCACAGTAGCCGCTGAGCCGCTTGATGTGCGGCACGCGCTGTGCAGTCACTGGAGTGCTAGCGGCTGATGTTTCGATCTGCGCCTTGGGGTGATTGTTGAAGCTAGAGGGTGATGGAGAGTGTGGTGGGGACTTGTTTGTACCAGGCGCTTGGACAGGCAGTGAAGGCGACAGCAGAGACTCCACTTGTTTTTTTCAGCGTACGAAGCTGTGTGTCCTTGCTGAGTGCTTGTTTCGTAACTTGCGTGGACAGGGCGCTCTGTTCTAGAGTCAGCTTCTCCACCGACTTGTCAGTTGAAGTAGCGTAGTCTCGCAGGACTGGTCCCCAGCTCGGAGGCCGTGCTTGAATTTGCCTTCGTTGTCCCTGATGTTACAGTCAAGGTTGTCCTGTCTGGCGCTGAGGAATGCATTCTGTTGCTCAGTTGACAGTAGCCAGCTCCTGTTTGACCGTCTGACGCTCTAAGAGAGAGAGAGGGGGGGGAGAGAGAGAGAGAGAGAGAGAGAGAGAGAGGGAGAGAGAGAGAGAAGAGAGAGAGAGAGAGAGAGAGAGAGAGAGAGAGAGAGAGAGAGAGAGAGAGAGAGAGAGACTCAGACAGTTTATTATTCAGACAAAGTGTCCACACAATGGAGTGAGCCATAGTGCATAGTGCATAGTTCAGTGCATAGTTGTTAATGATATACTATCCAGCCCATCCACCGTGCGCTTCGGCGTCCCACAAGGTTCAGTTCTTGGACCAGTCCTCTTTACCCTGTATGTTCAGCCACTGGCCAGTGTCTTTAACCGTTTCTCTATATCACATCATGCATTTGCAGATGATACTCAACTCCATGACTCATGTTCACCTGATCAGATTATGGACACAATCGAGATCCTTCAGGAGTGCGTCTTAGATACTAAGATGTGGATGACTTCAAACAAATTACAGTTGAATGACGGACTAAACTGAGGCCATGATAATTGCTTCCCCGAGGTTGACGAAGACGCTGACACTCCCCCAGTCATTACAAATCTGTGGTGCCACTGTCCCCTTCTCCCCCCATGTAAAAAATCTGGGTGTCACACTTGATAGTAGCCTGTCCATGCGCCTTCATGTGAACAACGTTTGCAGATCCGCCTATACTGAACTGCGACGTATTGCTTCAGTCCGCCACTATCTGACACCTGAAGCAACTAAAGTACTTGTCTGCGCTTTTGTTTTGTCTAAATTAGACTATTGCAATGCTCTTTTGGCTGGCTGTTCCCAGTGTCTGATTGGCAAACTCCAGAAAATTCAAAACTCAGCTGCCAGGTTGATTCTTAGAGTCCCTAGATCAGATCATATCACACCCCATCTGTCTGCCCTACACTGGTTACCTGTTACAGCTAGGATTCAGTACAAAATTTCATGCATGACTCACAGTTGTATTACCTGTTCCTGCCCACACTACCTTGCCTCTCTTCTCCAGCTGTATACGCCCTTGAGACAGAATTTGCGCTCTGCTGCCGACTCTCGGGTTTTACGTATCCCTCTTGTCAAAACAAAGTCGTTTGGTGAGAGGTCATTCAGATACCAGAGCCCAGTTGTTTGGAATGATCTCCCACGCGAACTGAGATACGTGGATTCGAGAGAGGCTTTCAAGCGTGCCCTAAAGACCCATATGTTTTCTGTCAGCTACAAATGACTTTGTCACACACCTGTCATGTTAAAGTCATCTCTATCTATTTATAGAAGTAGTGTGTGTGTGGGTGTGTGTGTGAATGCCAGTATGAGTCCATGAGCGTAGCACTTTTGAATGGTGACTTTATAGCTTGTTTACAGAGTGCGTTGTATTTTGTTTTTGTACTTTTTGTAAATTCCATTTTTGTAATTAGTTATTTTTTGTACATTAGTTTTTGTTAAGCGCCTAGAGCTCTAATCTGAGGTTAGGCGCTATACAAGTACTCATTATTATTATTATTATTATTATTATTGCATTATTCATAAATTCAGGTGTATACAAAAGCCATATGGCGATGTTTATATCATCTCTCTCTCTCTCTCTCTCTCTCTCTCTCTCTCTCTCTCTCTCTCTCTCTCTCTCTCTCTCTCTCTCTCTCACACACACACACACACACACACACACACACACACACACACACACACACACACACTTTTTCATTCGATCAACGCCAGCACATAATAGCCACTTTTGATCTACATGTAAAATGCGGTATCCAAATCCAGGCCACAGCCGCGTACTGCACATACGAGGTCGGAGTAAAAACCGCAGTTTGCACGTGGAATCGTACAAGCATGCTGCTACGGAGTTTAAATGCAAGGAATACAATTCTTGCTAAATCGGCAATGAAATGCGTGTTAGTAGTGTCTAGAGTACACAAATCTTTCTTTTTGACTCAGTAATGCCAATGCTACACAGGTATTTGACACGCAATTCATCATATTAGAGACAATTAAAAATGAAGTGAATATCATCTTCCACAGCCTTGGCACAGAATGGACACATTGTAGCTACAGCATTTGGAGTAGTGTATTGTTGTTTTTACTTTGCAATTCGGTTATGCCAAGTCTAAATTTGATGTATAGATTTCTGACATAAGTTGGCTTAACCAGTTCAAAAATAATTCTCTTGTACAAGTGCATGTTTAAACCTACGATACACAGCAAAACGTTCACTCTCAGAAAGCCTAGATTACCAGTTTTGTTTTGAAAAATCAACCATCCTTCATTTAAACTCGTTTATAAAATGCATTCCTGTTTTCAACGCATTGCAAAATCCACACATGATCAAAACCATTTTGAAAAAGCAAATTCTTTACCTTTGACGCCCATGTTTTTTCTCTTTAGCATCTAAATCTTTAAGCATATGATAAGCCATACTTACAAATCTATCAACAAGGAAAGCATAGGGTGGAAGCCAGTGTGAAACACAATATTATTGACGTTAATACTGACAAGGAATATCGACCAAATTTACCATAAATCATCTTGTTTGGTGTGCGGAAGTTGACATTAAGAAAACGTATGCACTCAAATAAATGGTCTCTTTTAATTTCGGCACACTCGTTTATACCCCAAATTTTCGAGGCTTACAACAAAATTGGGACAACCTGAGCATCAAACAGCTTTAAAAAAAAAACCACACACATCAGGACTAGCGCAATTAAACTTCTTCATCATACAGAAAATATCAATCACACATTTGTTTTTGCCTTAGTGACTAATTCATCGACGGATGTGGTTAGACTCAAACGTGTCGGAAAGTTTAACCGAATGTACTTACTTATACATATTGACAACTTCTACCCTCGTTCCCCCATAAGTCATTTTTTCATATTTTGACAAATATCCACTTTTTCGAAACACAATTATTTTCGTCTTGTTTACGTTAAACATTGCTAAACATATTTATCATTTTCAATAAAGTACACAGCAAGCTCGTTAATCAGAAAGAAGAACAATGTTGGCGATGCAAAACATCTTTGTTTTAAACCCTGGAAACACTCAAAATACTCTGTACAATTCAGGTTGTCTCTAACACAAATTTTCACTGAGTCATACATTGCCTTCTTAGCGGAAAGCATTTTCCCGCGCACTCCAGCCTTCAGTAAAATATTCCAAAGCACACCTCTTTTAACAGCATCGAAGGCTTGGCGAAAGTCAACAAAAGCCACATAAACTTTCTTATTTGTAATAGTTTGTTTTTAACAATAGCATAAAGTGTAAATATATGGTCTACTTTGAATAAGATTTTCTAAACCCGTCTTGTGTTTCAGACATAATATTGTCTAGTTTGTTAACCTTCTGTTCAAAATGCAAGTATACAATTTACTAACACAACTAATCAGTTCAATACTACGACAATTATCTCGATTATTTACATCTTCTTTCTTGTGAAGTGGAAAAATAATAGCTTTAGACCATTCGCTGGGAACAGCCCTTTAATGAACAGAGCATTAAAATACTTAGTGCGAAAGGAGATGATAGCTGGGTTGGAGACTTTAAGAACTTCATTAATAATTCCATCAGGCCCGGGGCCTTTACTTCTTTGGCATGTTTTAAAGCAGCAATAACTTCTGCTGCTACTATGTTCATATCTAGGCCATGAAATAAATCTTCATCAGTCTCAGAGTCGTATGGCCCCCACCCGGGTCTGCCCTGGGTGACTTGGGTGGGGTTAACTACGTTTTAGTTCCCAAGGTCACCCTGGTCAGCCCCACAGGGTGGGTTTCCCCTTTATTCTGGGGCATTTGTTTTTGTCTACCCTTGGTCCATTCACCTGTATTTTCCTTGTATAAACTCTCCCTACTGTCTGCGCTGCCTGTAGCACTTGATATTGGATGTGTGTTGCTAAATTATGGTCTTAGCATTATTTAGCGTATTAGACCAGCTGGCGACATATATTCAATGTTCTGTTTATTATTATTTTTTTTTACAAGCAGTGCAGGCACGTCCTGAGAAAGTCTTGTTGCTGTCGGGACGTTAAGCAATGTACAATCAACAAATCAAGGTCGTCTGATAAAAATACATCCTCACTATTTTCTTTCTGTGGTATGTTTTAATTTAAAATGCTAGAGAAGTGATCAAACCACAACTTCTTTGTTATATTGTTTATTAAACGACTTTTTCTTTTCCATTTCTTTATTTCCTTCGAAAATGCCTGAGAGTTATATCTATACTCAATAATTGTGTCAACAGTTTCCCTCCTAAAGTTAGCTTCTTTAGCTCTAAGTAATTTCTTGCATTGTTTTCTCTCATTAACACACATTGCTTTATTTTCCATGGTTTGTTCATGGTTTATGTACATAAGGCTTTAAGTGTTCTCGTTTTTGCATTTCTGCAGTTCCTGGTTAAACCAAAGGTGACTAGCGGTGTTTGATTTGTGTGTGTTGCCTGTGGTGGAATGAAATTGTTCAACTTTGTCATGCAACTAGCAGCGTCTTTGATAGCACCCGTGAAAGTTTCTAATGCACCATCAATATCATGATCAATCAAAACAAAAACACTGCGTATCGTCGTCAGAAACATCGTTGTGAGGTGATACACGTCCACAAGACACAGTAAGGACCAGGCGCATGTGCACAGACTCTATCCTCTCGCCAACTTCAAGTTTGTCACACAAACAAATTAAGTCAGGAGATGCTACAAAATAATCATTAATACTACAACCAGTGGGAGAAATAAATGTCAGATGCTTTGACAGATCGGGGCTACAGAACCCATTCAATATCATCAGTTCAAAACATTCACAAAAATCTAATAGTTTTCTTCCAAATATATTCACAGTCGTATCTTCAGGAAGTCGTGCTTGTTCAAATAAAGCGATATTAGTTAATAGAGTTTCATCAAGATCAAGCTGAAACAAATATGGATTAGGCTGTAAATCCCCAGTTCTGCCTTTAAAATCACCACACATCAGGAAATGAATGTCTCCAAATTGCTCGATAGCACTAGCAAGACACTGTTCTAATTCTTCTATCAAGCAGTCGTACGGTAATTGTCTTTAAAATGGTGGGTCGTTGGGGTAATATATAGCAAGCGACCAAAAGCACATCGCATTCAGTATCAAACAAGGATCTGTCAAGTATGAGAAAGATACTTTGAGCGCATGTCATATTCACTTGAAAAAGAACTTGGGACACACATTTTTTTCCTAAAAATAAATAAATAAATAAATAAATAAATAAATAAATAAATAAATAAATAAAAGAAATAACCCACGCCCAGAGCTTCTTCCTTGGCGGGACAGTAGGAGTGCAGGTAAGAAAAACACGTGAAATAAGACCAGTAGTCAGGCAGGACGAAAGCATTGTCCAAAAGTGTTTCAAACAAACACACAATGTCATAATTACTTACATATTGTAGAAAGTCTGGGTCAGATAGCTTGCTCCACGGTCCATCAACATTCCATGACAGAAAGGTAAGTGTATGTAACACACTGTCTACTGGCTGCTCTGCAACACACGCGCGCATTGGTGACACATCCCGTGCAATTGATGTTGGAGACGCGGCGTGGCCGAATATCACAGCTCACTGAATTCGTCCCCGACTTCAATAATTGATTTTAAATGAGTCGTAATGTCCCTGACCCGATTTTCCGCTATCGGTGAAAATTGTCGGGTGGCGTAGTCGGATATATGTGCGGGGTCCCCAGTTCCAATAACCATAACTCGGTGACCAATCGTCTGATTCACATGTTATTGACACCATTGAAAAGGGTTTTCCTTCTAGTTTCTGCCGATATCAATATCTCAAAATGTCCAAAAAGTGACTTAAGACTCATTTTGTGGTGGCGGGTCAATTGTAGGGGAATTGTGTGCCCGGCGCCGTTTTGCTGTTTAGGTGAAGGCCGTAGCGGGAAAACCAAGTGTGACGCACGTGCCGGTGTCGCGTTGACCTGCTGACCTGTAGTCCGAGTCCTTGGATACGGCTGCCCGGTCTCCTATTGACGCTGTTGTCTGTGGTGTGGCGGCGGCGGCCGAAGTTGTCGGTGTCGTAGTCCCGTCGCTCTAGGGGTCCAGCGACGACCAACTTGTTCCCCTTGTAGTACCCCGCCGGGCATGCCTTCCTCCCGGTGCAGCCTGGTCTGTTCGTGTTGCCGGTTGGTTAAGTCGGCAGCAACGTTGACGCCCTTTTGTTTGAGTGCAGCACGACCCCTGGTCAGAACGTCCATCTTGTCCCTCCATCTCGCGAACTTTACGATCATGGGGCGGGGCTTATTGTTGGCTCGTGCACGGTTGACTGCTACTGAAGCAACTTCCCCACCACATGTGCGCGTTCCAAATCGTCCTTGGTCCAGGTTTTATTTGGCACTGTACCATGCAGACATGCCAGTGCTTTGGCGACACAGGAATCAAAGGTCTCGCCTGGCGTTTCCACGATTCCCAAAAATCACAGATTGTCTCCACGTGAGAACGCCTCTAGTTTGTCCAGTCCTTCTTCGTAGCGTTTCCGTAGATCGTCCACTTCCTCTTCCAAGTCTTCCACAGACTCGGAAGCCTCCTGCTTCTCAGTCAGTTCCTTGGAGGCGTCCTCCAGGTTGCGAGCGCGTTGCTTCAAGTCAGCAATGTCGGTGTCAATCGCCTGTATGGAGGTCAGCACTCCACTAAGGTCAGCACGAAGAGACCCCCGTTTCTCATCAATCACCTGTGTCTGTCTGTCGATTATACGCTGAATGTCACTGACAATAACTACAGGTGAAGTTTTTAAAAACAACCTCAGGTCAGTCTGTAGTTGAAGTGTCTTTGTTTGCAATCGTAGCACAGTTCGATTGCCGCAGCAGTGCTACACAGAACTACACAGCACACGTAATTGGCAGTGTTGTACTAAGAGTCACACCGACGATTATCGTGCTCAGTTCAATGGCGTCATATAGGAGAAATCTGTGGTTGCACAAAGTCCAAATTTACATCGGCCAAGACATCGGTGGAAAAACCCAAACGGTAGGAGCTTGATCAGCAACGAAATCGCCTAATTTTGCTTAGTTAATTGTCCATGAATTGTGTTTGGTGTGCTACATTTCTTTATCTCGAACGGCTCACCCGCCGAGAAAAAGAGAGAGAGAGAGAGAGAGAGAGAGAGAGAGAGAGAGAGAGAGAGAGAGAGAGAGAGAGGAGAGAGAGAGAAAGAGAGAGAGAGAGAGAGAGAGAGAGAGAGAGAGAGAGAGAGAGAGAGAGAGAGAGAGAGAGAGAGAGAGAGAGAGAGAGAGAGAGAGAGAATGAATGAAACTTTATTTTCCAAGGATAAAAGAATAGTTGCTCAGACCCGTTTTCATTCTTGTCCTTGCTACACACTACAAAACAAAATAACGTACATAAAATCACTCTCTTACACACACACACACACGCGCGCCGGTATGCAATTGCCGCGTGCACAGGTTTGTGCCAGATTAGCTTGTAGCCTACAGGCGCCAAGCCAAGCCTGCACAACCCTCCACACACACTCACACACACTCACACACACACACACACACACACACACACACACACACACACACACACACACACACACACACACACACACACACATCAGTATATCATGTACACATACATTCTATCACTTAAAACTATACTACAGCAAATATAAAGAGTATAAAGGATTTTGTACATAAAACCGCTATTGTTCTCATCATAAAAATCAAAACGGCTCCCTCCAACAAACAGAACAACAGGCATACACACACACACACACACACACACACACACACACACACACACTGGCACACACACACGCCGTGCGCGCGCGCGCGCGCGCAATAATAATAATAATAATAATAATAATAATACCGTTATTATATAGGCGCTTTTTCTCAATTTTGGGGAAATCGACTCAAAGCGCTGCGCCTGAAACCCAACACACACACTCACGAAACAGACGCGGATTTACGCCATTTAAGACAAACACAGTACAAGACAAACGAAGGGCCAGTCAGCTACTGAAGTTACAGAGATTTTTTTATCTCTTGTATTTGAAATTTTGTAAAGTGGCCTGATACCGGTACCAAAGTGTGGGGGGTGGAAGAACCGGAGTACCCGGAGAAAGAACCCCCGACGGTCCGCCCGAATTAACGGTGACACTTACCAGAGGAGAAAAGTCCAACGCCGGAACCCGGTATCGAACCGCTCACCTTTGGAATTGGTGGCAGGCGCCTTAACCACTGCGCCACGGACCGCAATCACGTAGGGATGCGCGCGTGCACAAACATACATCGAGATATATATATATATATATATATATATATATATATATATATATATATATATATATATATATATATATATATATATATATATATATATATATATATATATATATATATATATTAGCAGCTCAGTTCTGAAAATAATGGCCCTACCGTATATTGTAGATACCTTGACGTCAAGGCATCTACAATATACGGTAGGGCCATTTTCAGAACTGAGCTACTAATACCATCATGGCCAGAAGTACGTTTGTTCTTTAGGTACGAGATGGATTTACCCACGTCGTATATTGTTAACAGGGGAATGCTGAATGATGTATCAGGGTCCAGCCGTTCTGCACAAAACGTCTTTCGCTTTTCTGACACAGCTGAGGACTGACCAGAATATGTATTTTTTAGTAACGTACTGGCAGCCGAGAGGAAATGCTGATTCAAGGTGTCAGCTGATACCTGTGTACATTGTGCGGTGTTTTGGACCTCGTAAAAGCATTCATCGCTCGCCACTCAGATACGACATCTTTCTTGCCGTTCATAAGACGGTGAAAAAGTGGCCTTTGAGCTTTCCTCACTAAATGTTTAACATGGTTTCTTTGCCTTCGATAAACTACAAAATTCTTCTTTCTTTTATAGTCATCTCCGAGCTGCAAGGCATCCTTGATTTCCTTCCTTAACCATGCGGAAAGCTGGGGGTTCTTCACCTGTTTCTCTCTGAATGGAGCGTGTTTATCGAGAACACCAAGGAACACTCTGTACCACTCAGAAAAAGCATCGTTGGGGTCATTATGGTAGTACACTGTATCAAAGGGTGCGCTACTGAAATCACAAAGAAATGTTTCCTTGTTGAAGTGTTTAAGTGATCTGTATCTAATAGTCGTGTGCTGATGTTTGCGGAATGAATTATCCGCTTTCAATGCCCAGCAACAGCACACCGGGTAGTGATCGCTAATTCCTACCTGAGACACGTCTACTGCCATCACCCTTGATTGAGTAGTTGTATATATGTGGTCTATAAGGGTGGAGGAAGTTGGACTAACACAAGTTGCTGTTTTAACTAGCTGCTTTAAACCAAACATAGACATGGTGCACTCCCAAGCAGGGTTATTCAAAAACATGTTAATATTGAAATCGCCTAGGATCAAAATTTCAGAGCTGGACTCATATGTCTGACCTTATCCATCATGACGATAAAGTCGTCGAACCATTGAAATGTTGATGCTGGGTTCCTGTAAATGTACCCGACCAGCACGGGGCTTTATTTGTTTGCCCTTAACTCAACCCAAATGCATTCCACGTTTTTGACTCCAGGTCCCCACGCCAGCGAGTAAAACCGCTAATTGAATTATGAATGTATACTGCAATACACGTTTGTCCCGGACATTCAGCATCTCGGCGCAGTACAGTGAAGTCCTGGATAGAAAAAGCCTCATCGCTGATGTTAGGATTGAGACGCGATTCCGTTACACCAAACAAGTGAAATGGATTGGGCTGACTCAAGAGCACACACAGATCGGGAACTTTGTTAGTTAAATGATAAACATTTAAATGGCCAATATGTAATCGGCGATCATACGCCATCGCTGATTTATGTCAGCACTAAAGAGTACTAATGAAAAAGCTTATAAATGATACAACGGCAAATAAGAACTGAAATCGTGAAACAAGTTAAAAAAAAAATATCAGTCCGCTCTAACACACAAAATGTGGGAGGCAAGTGAAATAACTAACATAGACCTCACTACCTTGCGGCCAGAAAATACGTCACAACGTTCACTAAGAGGGACTAATTCCTTTAGCACACTTCAACAGTCAAAGCTAAACGACCCCGCTGCGCGATAGGGGAAATAAGTCCGTCAGCGCTGCGAAAGGACACATATGATCGTAGTGTGAATATACGTAGAACAATAGCAGAGAAAGTGTCACGGTGCACAAGTACTAGTGCTATAAGCGTCACAAATCGCACAGAATGAGTAGATCGGTAGTCACGAGTACTGTCGGCAGAAGTCAAAAGGATGACAATGTTAATATTGGACCACGTGCAGTGGTTGAAGTTAAAAACAAATGAATACGTCTCTGCGCAAACAAAAAACGACCAATGGCACGCAGGTAAATCAATTCGATGCTGTTCAGTGATAGCAAAGCAAAAAGTTATGTAAGGAAGAGTAACTGAATGTTCTGGAAATGAGTCTAATACACACGCACGGGGTGGCTGTACTGTGCCCACAGTTCCTGCTGTGCGTATGGCGTGTATGTGAGCGGGGGGACGCTAAAAGGCTACGCTGGTTGCGTCATGCTGAAGTGTCCCCATGGACCCGCCTCGCGATACTGTGGAAACGCGGCACTGTATGGTGCCACATAGAATACTGGCCCAGCATTAATTTTGTAGCTGATAGCTACATTGACTCTCTGCTGTACCACCAAACCTGGATTCGCTGTACTGTGATTCCAGACTTGGTGCTACAGCAGAGGACAATGACAGTCCACCTTGACTCTCAGTTGCAGCACCGAAGCCGGATGCACCACAGAGTGATTCCAGGGTGGGTGCTGCCGCAGACACTGACTGTCTGCCGGCTGTGACATCAGCATAAGTGTTGGTGGTGCCAGCGTGTCCTTCACGTCGCTGACGGCGGTCACGGTCACCACCTGCAGTCTGGTTATTGGGTGGGGTGACGTCAGTAGCTGGCCCGCCTCTCTTTATGTTGAGGGCCAGACTGATTGTGCCCTGGCGACTAGGATGGATGGGGTCACCGCGCATGTAGAATTTTCTACGCGGGAAGCAGTGAAAACCTGAGTCTTGTCTATCAGTGTGACACGCAGCTTTCTGCACACATGGAACAGGTTACTGTTGGAGGCGGTGATGGCCCTATACAGCAGGTGTCTACTGTCGGTCGGCAGGATGGAGGATGCCTGCGGACGAGCGTCGGGAAATACCCGCTTGCATTCCCGGACGAGCTGTTCCCACACAGCGCTGGTCACTTCCTTTTGTTTGCAGTCGTTGACCCCCACGTGGAAGGTCACCAGCGTCACCGTGTGTAGGACGCGTGTTGTCGCTGGAGCCAATTTAGCAGGTGGGCAGTCCGCAGGCCAGAGACAGATAATACCTCTACTTTCTCTCTAGGGTAGGTGGGCATCTTCTCGGCCTTGATGTTGCGAACAACAGTCTCGAATGACCAGCGTTGTGGTGTCACTCTGCACTGTGTTTCGCAGTATTTGCTCCTCTGGAGACACTCTGTTGTTACGCTGCTGCTGGCTGCTGGCGTGGTCAGACCCGTTGTTGACCTCAGGCAGGCCGGCAGTAATCCGCACTGGTATGAGGCGCTCTGGGCTCTTCTCGGCTGCACTCACAGCATGTACCGCGGACAGTTCTTGCATAACGGGTGGAGGTGAGGGGCGACATGGAGCAGCGATTGCGTTTCCCGTTACATGGCGCGGAGACGCACGGCTGTCAACATTGGGAGACATGTCAGTTTGAGTGTTACCACTCATGTCAGCGTCTGAGCTGTTGGACGCAAGGGCTGACTTCTTTTTCAACTGTTTTTTTTTTTTTTAATATTATTATCTCCCTCAGACGCTGCTTGTGGCTCTGTTTGGCGGAGGATAGCTGGTTGACAGTGCCGTCTGTGGCGTGTTGAGCTGTCTCCACACCAGTTATCCTGTCATCCAGATCGGAAAACACCTCGCCCACATTTTCTCTGTAACCTGCAGGTCTCTGGCTCTCTTGACCGCCTCATCACGGAGCTGACTCTCGAGCTGATCAATCCTGGCTAGGGCTGCTGAAAGTCCTTTTTTAACAGTGTACTGACGCCAGCGCGAAGGTCCGTGATGAGGTTACAAGCATTTTTGAGTTGCGCTCGCAGAGTATCAGGGTCAGTGGTGTCCTCATGAGGACAGGTAGTCTCGCGGACCGTGGTGGGTGCGGCCTTTGTATTATTGTAATCCCAGTCCCGGAGACTGGGGACTGTAGTTCGTGTTTGGTCGAGTTGGGGGAAGGGGCGTGGCAGTGGACATTACACCATCAACTGTTGCCGCAACAAGGGATAATATCAGTTCGGGCGTTCTGAAGTGGTTGGCCAGTAGATGTGGTGATGGGATTAGGCAGGGATGAGTGGTCGGGTAGAAGGGAAGTCGGCTGATAATCCCTTGTGATTGACGACTCCGCCGGCTGCACAAGAAGAGAGATTTTTTTGTTGTCCGAGGGAGTGGAGAGGGTAGGCGTGATGGGGGTGTCTGCTAGGGAGACAGCCAACAGCAGGCCCCGTGAGGAGTTGGGAGGGGTGGCGGGTGAAGTGACGGTACTTTCTGTAAAATCGGGGGCAGATGTAAGATGGTTGCTGGTGACGGGGACATTTTCTGTAGGGTCCGCTGTTCCCGCCAGGAGTTGTTGTACATAATCACAAATGGCCCGGTACTCCGATTTCACCCACAAACCCTTTCTCTTCCCCTGAATCATGCAGGTGCCACCTGTTGTCCGCATCTTCCTGAAGTGCACAGTGATGACGATAAGCTTGTTGTCGGCTGTGTGTACCGGCCCTTCATAGATCTTGACTATTGTTTTGGCCAGGTGATCAGGGACCGGGGTGTGGGGAGAGAGATAGCCATCAAGGGTGACAGCTTCATAGTTGAAGTCATCCCATAACAAATTGTGGACTCTTGCAGTGTGTTGGGGCAGAAGCTGCATGTATCTCACATACATGGCATTCCTCCTTGAGAATGTTGAGGGCATTACCACCTTTACTTTCAAATCGTGTTTGAAGTTTGTCTAGAGTATCTCTCAGTACTGGGTCACGGGGATGGTGTGAGTGGACAGGGGTTGGTGTAGAATAGCTATAGTTGTCATGGTTTCAGATAGGGACAGATATGTGATTTAGAGTGGGGCGAGAGCGGAGGATGGGTAGGCAGGTGTCACTGACAGAAATGTGGTTTATAGTGGGGTGGGGTGGGGGGGGGGGACACTGAGTGGAGGGTGGCTATGCAGGAGAGGGAGGACGTGCAGAGGCAGAGGGTGACTAGGGAAGGAGGAGGCGCCAGGAAAATGGGGCGGGGGTAGGGATGGGTGTAGGCGTGAGTAGAGTGGGGGGGGGGGGGAATGGACGGTGGGTAAGCAGGAGAGGGAGGGCGTGCCGAGGCAGAGGGTGAGTTGGGAAGGTGGAGGCGTCAGGAAAATGGAGCGGGGGTAGGGATGGGTGTAGGCGTAAGTAGAGTGTGATGGGAGGGAATGGAGGGTGGGTAGGCAGGAGAGGGAGGGCGTGCAGAGGGTGGGTAGGGTGGAGGAAGTGCCAGGAACACGGGGCGGGAGGGGGAGGGAAGATAAGGCTGGAACTGTTTACACGGGCGGTCAGGCATGACAACCCGACGGATAGACTGCTGCGCCGACAGTGCCGCCTTGTGTAAACACATCTGGCACCAGTTTCGTGGCAAAGACAGCAGTCATAGTATGGTGAAGTCTGGCTAGTCTCAGTCTGAGTCTATGGAACATGCAGCGTCCAGGCCGAAGGAACGTAAAAAAAAAAAAAAACATGTTTTGTTTGTTTTTTACTCACTATAAACACAGTATGGTGAGACAGTATGCAAGTCAACTCTCCGTCGCAGTATGCGTTTGAAGTCCAGGTAAAGGAAATTAGTTGCAGTAAATAGCACGTTACAGTCCGGTATAATGAACCACAATGGAAGATGTGAAATAGTTCCAAAATACCACACACAACAAAACACCACACGATTAATTCACCACTTAATATGAAATCACAAGATATAGCCAGATATGCAAAGAGATCACAAAGCAATGTGCACCGCAATTAGATTAGAAAACAAAACGTCCGAGTAACGTAGAATAGTAGAACACAATACAATCCATCAAACTGATATCTCGTCCGCTTGACTGTACAGCGGTGAGAACCGGAAAAGTCGACCGCTTCCTCCGGCGTTCGCGGTAGAGAGACTGGCTGACTGAAACTTTATTTATCAAGCATTGAGAGAGAGAGAGAGAGAGAGAGAGAGAGAGAGAGAGAGAGAGAGAGAGAGAGAGAGAGAGAGAGAGAGAGAGAGAGAGAGAGAGAGAGAGAGATGACGATGATGATGATGATGATGATGATGATGATAAAACGTTTTTATTCAGGATAAAAAGTTTTAGGCATAGCAATGCCTATCTTCCAAACTGTCCTGCTTACTTACTTTCTCATGCCTAGGCCGCCAAAAAAAAGGATCTCCAAGAGTCTCTGTCCCGGGCTCTCCTTTCCAGTTGGTTCCAGGTCATCTTCATGGTCTTAAGGTCTGCATCCAGTTCTCGGCGCCATGTGTTTCTTGGTCTGCCTCTTTTCCGCGTGCCCTGTGGATTCCATGTTAGGGCTTGCCTGGTGATGTTGTCCGCTGGCTTACGTAAAGTGTTCCCTATCCATCTCCAACGTCGTTGTTTAATTTCGTCTTCTGCAGGCAGCTGATTTGTTCTATTCCAGAGTTCGTTGTTGCTGATGGTCTCTGGCCAATGGATATTTAGGATCTTGCGCAGGCAGATGTTAATGAAGACTTGTATTCTCCCTTGTGATGGCAACTGTTGTTCTCCAAGTTTCTGCTCCATATAGAAAAACTGCCTTGACATTGGTATTGAAGATCCTGACTTTGGTCTTGGTTGATAGTTCTTTGGATCTCCAGATGTTCCTCAATTGCATAAATGATGTTCGTGCTTTCCCTATCCGTTGTTTGAATCTGTATCTGAGCCTCCCTGTTTGTCGATGACGCTGCCCAAATAGGTAAAGGCGTCCACCTCCTCCAGTGCTTCTTTGTCAAGCGTAATCGGGTTAGTGGTGGCTGTGTTTGTCTTAAGTATCTTACTCTTGCCTTTGTGAATGTTGAGGCCAACCTGTGCGGAGGTAGCTGCTACACTGGTTGTCATCTCCTGCATCTGCTGCTGGGTGTGTGATAGTAGGGCCAAGTCATCTGCGAAGTCCAGGTCAGTTAGCTGCTTCCAAGGTGTCCACTGGATTCCATTTTACATGGGTTTCTCCAGACCACACAACAATGAACCAGAGTGACCACATCTGCATCAGTAAGAAATTCAGAAGGTCCATGCAAGATGTGAGAGCAAAGAGAGGAGCGGACGTGGCCTCGGACCACCATCTCGTGGTGGCCAGGCTAAAACTGAAACTAAAAAAGAACTGGACAACAGCGCACAGGGCACAACAGAAATACAATACCGCCTTCCTGAGAGACACTACCAAGCTGCAAGAGTTCAAGTTGACCCTCAGCAACAAGTTTCAAGTATTACAGGAGCTGTTGGAAGAGGAGGAAGGTACCCTCGAGAGCAAGTGGGAAGGAATTAAAGAAGCAGTTACATCAACCTGCAAGGCAGTGATTGGTCCCAAGAAGCACCAACATAAAGAATGAATCTCTGTTGACACACTGAGTAAAATTTATGAGAGGAAGAACAAGATGGCGGTCAACAACAGCCGAACAAGAGCAGAAATAGCCAAGGCACAAGCAGAGTACACAGACGCAAATAAACGAACGAAGAAGAGCATTAGAGCAGACAAGTAGAAATATGTGGACGACCTGGCAACCAAAGCAGAACAAGCAGTTAGAGAGGGCAACATGAAAGAATTTTACAACACCACCAAGAAGATAGCAGGGAAGTACAGTAGACCCGAACGTCCGGTCAAAGACAAGGAAGGAAAACCAATCATGGGTGACCAAGAACAGAGAAACAGGTGGAAAGAACACTTCGAAGAGCTCCTGAATAGACCAGCACCGAAGAACCCACCAGACATCGAACCTGCTGAAACGTACCTACCTAAAGAGGACAGCCCACCAACAAGAGAAGAAATTAGGATGGCCATTAAGCAGCTCAGGAATGGAAAAGCAGCAGGACCAGACAGCATCCCAGCTGAGGCGCTGAAGGCGGACTTAGAAACAACAGTGGAAATGCTCTACCCACTATTTAATATTAAGAAGATCTGGGAACAGGAACAAATACCAGCTGACTGGAAAAAAGGATATCTTATTAAGATCCCGAAGAAAGGAGACATTAGTAAATACGCGAATAACAGAGGGATCACGCTGTTATCAGTGCCGGGGAAAGTATTCAATAGGGTTCTGCTGAACAGAATGAAACACCCAGTTGACGTCCTACTTAGAGACCAACAGGCTGGCTTTCGCAAAAATAGATCCTGCACTGACCAGATTGCAACGCTGCGAATTATAATTGAGCAGTCGTTAGAGTGGAACTCACCCCTGTACATTAATTTCCTTGACGATGAGAAAGCATTTGACAGCGTGGACAGAGAGACCCAATGGAAGCTCCTAAGGCACTATGGGATACCTGAAAAAATCTCCACCATTATCAGGAACTCATATCAGGATTTAAGCTGTAAAGTGGTACATGGAGGGCAACTCACTGAGGCATTCCAGGTGAGGACAGGCGTCAGACAAGGATGTCCTCTCTCGCCATTTCTCTTTCTACTGGCGATTGACTGGATTATGAATACCACTACAGCTCAGAGAAGAAACTGTCCTGCTACTCTACACATATAAAAATACATCAGACGATAAAGCAAAAGATAAAACATGTGTAAGTAAAAGGACCCATCCCACACCCCCACCCCATCCTCAGAAAAAAAATAATAAAAAATAAAATTATATATATATATATATATATATATATATATATATATATATATATATATATATATATATATATATATATATATATATATATATATATATATATATATATATATATATATATAATTGATGTCTTCATATTGACAATTTCCATGGCCCCTTTAGACAGGACAGATGTTGTGCGGCCACGGGAAAATCGCCGTGGTGGCTGGGTCTGCGTGTACGTCTCAGAGCGTTGGTGCACAGATGTCAAGGTCAAACATCATTTGTGCACATAAGACATTGAGGTTATCTCCCTTGCCTTACGCCCTTTCTATCTGCCGCAGGAGTTTGGCAGATTGTTTGTTACCGTTGTGTATATTCCCCCGGACGCAAACTATACGTTGGCCGCTGATGTTATAGCTGACATTGAATAATAATAATAATAATAATAATAATAATAATAATAATAATAATAATAATAATAATAATAATAATAATAATAATAAGAGTACTTTATTATCTCGGAAAGAGAAATTCGGTTGTGGTACATTTATAACAAATAGTACAAACAAGACATGAAAACATTATAGCATAAATATGAACATTTCTCCCTGCACTTACACAGCTACAAATTCCAAATTGTGCAGCAGCAAGAGATTGACTCCCCCGACGCTACAAAGTTTATTTTGGGTGACTTCAATGGATGCTCTCTCTCCGACTGCCTCCCTCATTATCATCAATATGTAAACTGTAAGACGAGAAAAGACAAAATTCTCGACAAATGTTTCGGGAATATCGCCCTCGCCTACAAAGCTATTAATAAACCTCCACTCAGCACTGCTGATCATTGTGTGGTGCATTTGCTGCCCATGTACAAAACCAAGTTGAAATCTGTTCCGCCAGTGGAGAAAATCGTCAAGGAGTGGACTTCAGACACTGAGGCACAACTTCAGGGGTGCTTTGAGTGCACAGACTGGTCAGTGTTCCTAGACAGCAGTAAGTCGCTGGAGGAAACTGTAGACGTCGTTTCAAGCTACATTCGTTTCTGTGAGGATTCTGTCATTCCAACTAAGACGGTGAAAGATTTTTTCCAAACAACAAGCCCTGGGTATCGAAAGAACTGAAAGGGACATTGAAACAAAAGGCAAGAGTTTTTGCTAGCGGTGATTTTATTGAGGGCAAAAAGCTGCAGTCTCAGCTCCGTTTGGAAATCCGAGAAAATAAACGTCAGTTCAAAGAAAAGGTGGAGAGTCACTTTGTGACAGGTGATCTACGCAAAGCGTGGCAAGGTCTGAAGGCTATGGCTGGGGCTCAGCAGAAACAAAGTGCCTCCACCACAGGCCTACACTGTGATGACAGCCTACAGCTCTCCAACCAGTTGAACGACCATTTTGCTCGGTTTGAGGTGAACGTCCAGTCATAAGTGCAGACCATCAGAGATGAACTCCAGGCTCTTTCTGATGACCGCAGAGTTATAGAGATCAGCGAGGAAGAGGTGTTGATGGTCCTCCACTGCCTTCAGCCACACAAAGCCCCAGGCCCAGACAGAATCAGCGGTAAGGTGCTGCAGTCCTGCAGTGCCCAACTGGCACCAGTCCTCACGCAGATCTTCAACGCATCCCTCACGTCCAACTCAATCCCATCAGTCTGGAAACACTCCCTGATCTGTCCAGTTCCCAAGAAACCAAAACCCTCTTGCCCTAAAGACTACAGACCTATTGCCCTGACCTCTATCATCATGAAGTGCCTCGAGAGACTTGTCCTGAGTCGACTACTCAGTCAGACGAGCGACCAGCTCGACCCCCTACAGTTCGCATATCGCCACAACAGGGGTGTTGATAATGCAGTCATCACTCTCCTGCACCTAATCCTCACTCACTTGGAGACACAAAGTCCTTTGCCAGAGTCCTCTTCGTTGACTTTTCCAGCGCCTTCAATATGATGAGGCCTCACCTTCTGGCTGACAAGCTGCGTCACATGAATGTCAGCCCTTCTCTGATCCTATGGATCTTGAACTTCCTAGTGGAATGGACGCAGTGTGTTCGCGTTAACAACTTGATGTCCTCCGTCATCACCACGTCCGTGGGCAGCCCCCAATGATGTGTGATCTAGCCTGTCCTTTACATCCTATTCACAAATGACTGTACCAGCTCCAACGACAGGACTCACTATGTCAAATTTGCAGACGACACTGCAGTTGTAGATCTGTCAAACTCAGATGCTGACTGCTTTGCAGAAGTGGGTCAGTTTGTCTCATGGTGTCATAACAACCATCTACAGTTGAACTTAGGCAAGACTGAGGAGATAGTTGTCGACTTTCGGAAGCCTGGCAGTGGGCCAACTTCCGGGAGCCCACTCCCACCTCCTCAGTCCCTGGTGATTGACGGCACTTTTGTCACACGCACAGATGTCTACAAATACCTAGGGACCTTTATTGATTCACGGCTATCCTTCACCGACAAAACAGACCTGATCTTTAAGAAAGCCCAAGAGAGACTATATATGCTGCGCAAACTCCGCTCCTTTGATGTGAGCCCCAAAATCCTCAGGCAATTCTACCTCTGCTTTATAGAAAGCCTTCTTACGTTCTCCTTTGTCTCATGGTTCGGTTCCCTGGGCGAGAAGAACTTTAGGAAGCTGAATAAGATAATCAGGCTTAGTGAGAAAATCGTTGGGGGGCAGGTTGGAGAGCCTTGACGGCCTCTACAGGACGAGAATGATACGCAAGGGCCTAAAGCTGGCAGCTGACACTTCCCACTGCCTTTCTAAGCAGCTTCAAAAGCTCCCGTCTGGCCTTCTATTTATAAAAGGGACCTTTTTAGAACGGGTCGCGATGGGGCGAATTTAATAGCATGTCTATGATGTCACAGGCGGGCAGGCCTAAACCTCTCACAATTGAAGTAACAAGATAAATATAACGTCATGTGTAGTTACGCTAACCTCGCTGCTGAACGCACATTTGGCGCGAAGCGCCGTGTGGGCGTATGTATGTATGTATGTATGTATGTATGTATGTATGTATGTATGTATGTATGTATGTATCTATGTATCTATGTATGTATGTTTGGAGAAAGACATTGGATGAATTTGTTAGCCAGCTTTGTACCCTGTCAAATTCTTTAGTGAAAAACAAAATTCTTTTCAGGAAAAAAAAAATAAAACAGTAACAAAAATCTCTCTCCCTCTCTCTCTCTCTCTCTCTCTCTCTCTCTCTCTCTCTCTCTCTCTCTCTCTCTCTCTCTCTCTCTCTCTCTCTCTCTCATACATACATCACGATTCCACGTTTGTCCCGGCCTTTAATCCAATGTTTGAGCCGTAGCGGGGTCTGACCTAACTCTGATTTACGTACTTCCGTGTGTGTGCGTGCGCGCGTGTGTGGGTATGTGTGTGAGTGTGTGCAAGCGCGTGTGCGTGTCGGCATGCGTGTGTGTGTGTGTGTGTGTGTGTGTGTGTGCGTGCGTGTGTGTGTGTGTGTGTGTGTGCGTGTGTGTGTGTGTGTGTGTGCGTGCGTGTGTGTTTTCATGTAGTGTGTAGCAAGGACAAGAATGAAAAAAGGTCTGCGCACCTATTCTTTTATCCTTGGAAAATAAAGTTTCATTTCATTTCATTTCTCTCTCTCTCTCTCTCTCTCTCTCTCTCTCTCTCTCTCTCTCTCTCTCTCTCTCTCTCTCTCTCTCTCTCTCTCTCTCTCTCTCTCTCTCTCTCGACTCACGACTCACAACTGAAGAAACACTCGCCTAAATAGGATTTCTGCCTCTGCAAGACCACTTCAGATACATTTTATGGCTATTTTTATGTTCAAGTGAGGAAACAGAAAATACCAGAATATATCACAACTCTTTTCTCTAAATCGGAATCTAAGCTTTGTAATATTAGGCAACTTTTCTTGGTCCCCAATACAATAATTAATATATACAAATCGTGTTTGTCCTTCTCGGGAACGCAGATTTGGAACACGCCTCCTAATTATGTGAAATCCTCTTCCTCTCTAGCCCATTTCAAAATCAAAAGTTAGCTATGCTTGTATGTTGACAAATCATGCATTTTTGTGCTACAAACACCAAACCTGGCACAGATGTACAGTTTTTAATGCTGAATAAAATATGACACAGAGTCAAAGCAAAAGTTTGTTCAGTTGCTATTTTTAGTAACATTTAAAAAATGGCCACTTAAGTAAGTCGTGTAAGGTGACAAATCAATAATTTTTAAGCTACAAACACCAAACCTGGCACAGATGTTTAGTTTATAATGCAAAACAAAATATGACACACAAAAAGCAAAAGTTTGTTCAGTTTCTATTTTTAGTAATATACATAATGGCCGCCTAAGTAAATTTTTAGTAAATTGGCAATTTTTTGTGCTATAAACACCAAACCTGGCACAGATGTACACTTTTTAATGCAGAACAAAATGTGACACACATGAGTTGCAAAAAAAAATTATATTTTTAATTTTAAAAATGGCCGCTTAAGTAAATCTTGTGTATGGTGACCAAATGCTAATTATTTTGAGCCACGAACACCAAACCTGGCTCAGATGTACAGTTTTGAATGCTGAACAAAATGTGACACACAGCAAAAGCAAAAGTTTGTTCAGTTTCTATTATTAGTAACATTAAAAATGGCCGCTGTAGTAACACTTGGGTGTTGCCAATGGCATAATTTTCAGTTTTAAAAAGCTGTTGTAATAAATTACATTAGATCATTCCGATTGAATTAATGTAACACAGACCCTATGCACAATTAATGTTATGCTAGTATACCTATAGGCTAAAAAAAAAAGAAGTTCTAAAATATATGAGAGGAAGGAAAGGAACAAACACACATACACACACAAGCAGAAGTATACACACACACAAATCCACACACACAATAAATGAAATTTACGTGTACCTTTCATTCTTGAATCTAGCATCTTTTCAATTCGTTTTCGATGCTGGAACCGGACATTGACACATTGTCACTGAACAATAGGCTCCACAGACGCAGCTGCATAAAGCAGTGCATTTTAAACTGGCCTTGTTGCACTTACAACGCTTGGTTCTGCAGTCCTTTTTACACGCACACTTCAACAGTTCACAAGTCATGGATGCTTGTGGCACTTACAACGCTTGGTTCTGCAGTCCTTTTTACACGCACACTTCAACAGTTCACGACAAGTCATGGATGCTTGTGGCAAAACAGTCCAGAAAGGCTGCCATTGTCTGTCCTCAAACTGCCAACCCCACTCATTGGGATCGGGAAGCACTGGTTGTGGTTCATGCGCTTGGCTCCAAATATGTCCTCCTTGGTAAATTGCCCGTTTGCATTGCTGGAACAAGGCTTCACCGGTTGGAGGAATATTCTCAATTTGGCGGCCTGTCCTTGTAAACATGTGTTTCCTGGCACTGTTTACATCCTGGCAGTTGCTACCTCTGTCATACAAAAGCGTCACAAAACGCTCCAGCACTGACCTGTCGTTTCAACTTCTAATTCTGGTGACAGCATTCTCTCAGTTCCTTTGCAGTGTTCAGTAGGGTGTTGAAATAGAGATATTGCAGTGCCATGGAATGAGTCCTTGGAAGTGGTAGAGCTAGGATTGTGGTCTATATTGTCAACTGCAGCTGTTGTGAAGAGACCATGTCTAAGTTTCATAGGACACACAAGCCCGTCGAGTTGGAATTGTCTGCAGGCTTTCCCTGCCAATTCTGATGAAATTTCTAACTCTATGCTCAAGCCTAGACTGTGCACGCGTTCAACTAGTTCCTTTTTTCTGGTCTGTGCATGTATGGTTAAACCAACATAGACTGGGACAGGTGGTTCTCTATCCTTGGAATGTTTATTCGTTGTGGAAGTGTTTGCCCTTGATCTCTTCCCCTCTGTCTTCACAGCATTAAAATTTGCAAGCTGAGTAAGTGACAGTGCTGCTTGGTTTTTCCCTTTGTTTGATGTAATGCTTGGGCCCTGCAGTATCATCTGCATCAGAGCCAACAGACTCTCTGGAACACTTGTGTTCTGACAATCTTCAGTGCATGGAACATTAAAACTGGCCTGCAAACTAAATAGGTCCCTGCGTACTATCCTTGCTGCCTTTGCTAAATGTATAGCTTCGTCATCTATGGTTTCAGCATAGGCCTCTTGTAAGGTACTCACAAACCAGATAGGTGAGGCTAGCGCTGGCTAGCGAATGGGTGCCTGATAGGCGGGGGCAGGGGATCTAACTGTTTGTCTGTCCAGCGCTGAGTCATTCCTCTTGGTTTGTGTACAATTCTGCCAATTTCTCTGTGGGCTGGCGAATGGGTGCCTGATAGGCGGGGGCAGGGGATCTAACTGTTTGTCTGTCCAGCGCTGAGTCATTCCCCTTGGTTTGTGTACTACTCTTGTAAGGTAGTGTTCAAACTGTCTGTGAATGTCAATAAAACGTCTCTGCCATTGTTTTGGGCTTGAAGATCTGGAGAATGTCCTAACAGCCGTGTTTTCAGTCTGCTACTGTGTAAAGAGCCAGTTTCTACACCAAATTCCTGTAGACAACTTAGGTATATTTTAGATTATAAAGATCAGCCAGTTTCAACACTTTTTAAGTTGTCACTGTAGACGAGTGTTTTACTTCTTCTATGTACTCTGTCAATTCAGCAAAGGCCAAGGCTTTTCAAATTTGATCAGATCTCTGATCGACGCAGTCTAATTTAGGCTGAGCTTTTCTGTACAGGCTAGTGAGGCAGGCAGGGTGGTATTTCAGTTCTTGGGCAATCACATCACCTCTACTTAATTTTGCCAAAAGGTGGCTGTCTTGATGAATCAGGGCACAGTTTCTAATCCTTTCATCCAGCTGAAAAGTAGGAGCATGTCTAAGATCCTTTGGTGGTGCATTCTTATTACACAAAAAAACAACTGAGATCCTTGTCAACTACTCCATCTCCAGTTGATTTCTGTTCCCTGCGAGTAACTTTTTTAGCAGGTCCACTTTTCTCACTTGCATCGCAAGATGCAAGTTTTCTCTTCAGGTTTGTTGAATTGTACTTCAAACGACATGACAGATGAAATGAAGCTTTATTTTTTCATGAACGTTTCTTCAACACAATCTCCATCATCAAGTCTATTTAAAAAGCCGGGTGACAGTGCGCCACATTTACCAAACTTAGTCAGATTGTCAGCCAAAGTCACATACGTAGATCCTTGATTTTTTTTTGACTGGCATTAGCGGGACACTTCAATTTCTCTTTAGTATTTTCCTGACACAACGCACACAGTTAGTGGGTTGAAAACGAGAGGCACCTTGGTTTTCACGACTTTGCATTATCCATGGCAGAAAACAGTGGCTGCACAATCTGAAAGAAAGAGAAAAATCAAAGTTCAATTCTTTTTTTCAAATTGAATACTGATCTAATACAAAGTACTTACATTCCCTACTTCATTATCACTACCAGTTTGTTGGTGTTTTTATTTCTCTGGGGGAAAAAACCTGTCTTGCTCCTCTTTGAGCTCTTACTTTCCTTCATACAATGTCAGAGGATCAAACGTAAACAAAAGTGTACCGTGCACGACTGACCTCATTATCCTGACCCATCCCTGCATTCCTCCGACAAAGAAAGAAGGGAGAGATGCTATGCTAGCGCTCAGCCAAGTTGCTAGTACACATACGTACTCTTAGCTCTGCTCATTCTTTCATCGTTTTAAGTGTTTTCAAAATTAAATATCCGCGTTTTCCTA
This sequence comes from Semisulcospira habei, assembly GCA_036245525.1. Taxonomy (NCBI): domain Eukaryota; kingdom Metazoa; phylum Mollusca; class Gastropoda; family Semisulcospiridae; genus Semisulcospira; species Semisulcospira habei. Next base: position 46,615,534 of record BTPG01000003.1, on the reverse strand, counting down.
CTTAGATCAAAAATCATATTTTGTGCAAAATAACATGGACGTTTTAGTCACATCAATGTGCATATTTTAAAGATCATGTGGTAGTTGGTAACTAACAAAATCACATTGTTGCAGAAGGCACTTTTGTAGCAAAATAAACGCTTGTACTTACCCAAATCAACGAATCTGTGCCTTTTCCTCACACACTTTCGCTTTGTGTTCCGCCATCTTGTGTTGCAGTTTGTGCCGCGCAGTCTCGCACCAAAGGCTTTGTTTTAATTCTAAAAGTATGTGTATTAGAAAACCCATACAATAATTAACTAACGCAAATGTTTTAGTTATTTTGGGTATAAAAAAAGCAATTTTTTTCTATGTTCACTGATTTAGAAAACGTGTTGCAATATTTGAAGCGGAGAACAATTCCTATGCGTTTGTCTGCAAATAGTTCCTATGCTTCACCACAGCATACGTTAAAACAAAGAAAGATTTGTTTGGGCTCTTTGTCAAATTTTACAATAATATTATTTGTGAACACATTTTAACTTATATCATGTTTGTAGCATGATGATGCGCAGTCTATGCTTAGCATTGCAACATACGAGCCTAGCTAAGTCTCTCCAAGTACTTCTCGAAGCAGTCGTAATCATTGCGTTGTAAAATATTCAGTTACATTTGCTCCCATTTATAAACTGTGTGTGTGTGTGTGTGTGTGTGTGTGTGTGTGTGTGTGTGTGTGTGTGTGTGTGTGTTTGTGAGTGTGTGTGTGCGTGTGTGTGTGTGTGTGTGTGTGTTGTGTGTGTGTGTGTGTGTGTGTGTGTGTGTGTGTGTGTGTGTGTGTGCGTGAGCGTGAGCGTGAGCGTGTGTGATGGTGTGCGCGTGTGTGTGTGTTTATGTGTGTGAGATCATCATGGGACTTTTTTTCCCCTAAGCTGGCAATGTTTTTGTTTCATATACATGTACATTGATATACTTAGTTTTGAGTATTTTGTCTCGTAGTTTTGTAGCAACGGCAGGTTTGAAAAAAATACTATGTCTGAGACGATGTCAATGCTTCAACCGATAATAAATAAACCTTCATTGAATCTCACATGTGCGTACATCTCCAAGAGGCATAGATCCTCATGTTCCTGGAGGGCGGATGAACATCTATGCCTCTTGAGGATGTTTGGAGAGCGCGCATGCACGCACGCACACTTACACGCATACACACACATCGACACGCTTTTAGAAGAGCATGTAGGTGTATTTAGAATAATAAAGTCAACCTGCTTTCATACAAATTAGAGCAAGACTGAAATTATACCGTGAAATTCTAGTTTTGTCACCATTTTTCCAAGTCTTGAAGCGAAATCGAAACTTATATCACTGTAACGCACGCAGACTTGCCCACAGTCGTACGCACAGACTCTCACGCAACAGACGCATACACCGCCACTGACTCAGACGGGCGCATTCATGCGGTAAAACACAACACACGGGCTCCCTTTCTAAAGTAACCTTTATACACTATAAATGAAAAGACGACTTAAATGACTATCAACTATATACACTGTTCTATTATCACACCACACACGTATCACAATATCTTTGCCAGGTTAGGTCTTAGTCTCACATTGCCTCCAACCTGTTTGATGTTGTTGCCTGGTTACGTTGGTCCTTCTCACGTCTAGGCGTGAAAGTCCTTCGTCGTACGCTTGTTGCCGTCCTGTCTCTCTTTGGGCACGGACGTCCTTGTTCTCGTACGGTACTCAGTTCTCGCTTGACTTGGGTGTCTTGGTTCCCAGTCAGACTCACTCTCAGAAGAGCTGGAGGGATGACCTCACGTAGGTCCCACCTGCGACTCGACGTCTCGGCGTCCGTCTTTCCACTCTCGTTACAAGAACTCTGAATAGACAAAAGTCCCAACGTAACACTTGCTAAACACACAACATATTGGATCAATGAGAAACGTCACGTAACCTGGCTGATACAAATAACTCACACGTTCATTCACACACACACACGTGCTTCATAAACTATTTTCGTATCACCCCATCTCTGTCACTATCTTGAAACAGACTATAGCCTAACTGACACTCTTGTTATACCTTACTCTATACACTGGAAAAGACTATGCTTAGCCAACCACGTACTATCTTCCTAGCGGCTTAGACATACACACTTCATATTCCTTTAGTCATCTAACTCGGTAAACAACTGTATACAGAAACACCGGTTACTTCACCGAATTCTAAACATACTATAACTAAACCAAACCGGAACACCGCTATACAACCACATTAATCTTACCACGCATACTGTCTTTAACTAAACAACTATCAATACCACGTGTATATAAACATACCTGAAATCTAGGCTTCAGAGTCTTGGAATGCGGGCTAGGTAACTCGAACACAACCGTTCCATACGACAAAACAGCCCGCACTCCCGATCTAGACCTCTGACAGTCACAGCTTCCGCCTAGAACTCACTAAACAGAACTCACTAAAAATTCCCGTGCTAACCATGTCTTACATATTCCACGTGGACAGCAGGCCCCACGGACTTTCGGCACAAACAAACCGTTAACAAAAACCGTACCGTACTAATCCTATTGTGCGAGCACTATGCACAAGCATAGAGCTTCATCACAATCACGTTAAATATAAAATTACGTAAAAACAAAACAAAAAACGTCATGACAAATGACGTTTGACAAACCAATGACGCGTATGCACTGCGTGCGCCCCTAATATAAATAGAATAAATCACTATTACGCATTGGCACTTCTGCGAGGCTTTATCAGATATTTTAACATCAGAATCAAGTCAAAGACAAAAGGTAGAGACCCTTGACAGCGAAGACAGTTCTCATATAGAAGGGACTTTGTGGGTTATGGTTCATCCCATCTTGTTTTATATTTAACGTGATATGTGTTTCGCTTTCGCTTCAAGACTTGAGAAAATGGTAACAAAATTAGAATTTCACGGTAATGTTTCATTCTTGCTATAACTTGTGTAAAATGAGATTGCTTTACTTAGCTACATGATATACTAAATACACCTGCATGTTCTTCTGAAAGCGCGTCGACGTGTGTGTGTGCGTGTGCGTGAGTGCATGCGCGCGTGCTTCAAACATTACGTCATATATAGAGCATTGGGTCAATGTCTGCATGGTGACGGAGTTGCTTCTTTTACGTCACCGCCACTGTCTGACTGTCTCCAGTCAAGGTTTTTTTCTGTTGTTTTTTTTTTAAATAAAAAAAAAATTTTTTTTACTGAAGAAGTTGAAAGGGTACAAAGCTGGCTAACGAATACATCCAATGTCTTTATCCAAACTAGCTATATCCAAAATTTCAAGTAAATAAGACAAATATTACGGACTTTAATCTGGGTCAAACGACTTTCTGTAAACAGTCTTTTATGCCCACAATGGAACACCCAATTACAATATACTCGGAGGCTGTCTTAGCCACCCCTTCAATAAAGTATTTTGCCAAGTTTCAATCTTGTGCGTGCAGCAATTTCGGAGTTTCTTGTGTTTACATACATACGCACACGCGCACACACACACACACACACACACACACACACACACACACACACACACACACACACACACACACACACACACACACACACACACACACACACACACACACACACACACACACACACACACACACATACATACATACGCTCATACGCACATACGGCTCTTTGCGCTAAAAGTACGTTCAGCAGCGAGTTTAGCGTAACAGAAATGACGTAATTTTATCTTGTTACTTCAGTTAACAGAGGATTAGGTCTGCCAGCCTTTGACATCATGCTATTAAATTTGCCCCACAGCGACCCATCCGAAAAAGTCCATTCCATAAATAGAAGGGACTTAAAAACTGCAGAGAACAGTGATTAAAAATATCGAATACGTCATCACACTTACAATGACGCCAAAAAGGAATTGTGTTACTCTGCGTGATTGTCGGAATGTTTGTTAAATTTATCTTATATATGTGGGGAATCTATTGTATATATTTATGGTGACTAGTGCTACTCAGTGTCTCAGAAACGGTCTGCTAAAACACTCATTTCAGACAGTGTATCACGTTTGTCAACTATCGATGAATTAAGCATGTTTGGAAATATGACCTGATGATGTATTCTTGTGGTTTAACTCCATCACAGCGCTCCGTCACACGGTAGCGTTATAATCTGCTTGCTCAGAAGTAGATACGCATTAGAAATGTATCGTATTACCTGAAACACCTATGAGCCTGCACCAGCCTGTCTGTGTACGTGTGGGTGCGTCATTAGATGCGATTCGCCTGTTTTAACCCTCTCCCTGCCACTCGTGCCAGATTGTGCGTCTGGAATCGGGGTTAACTGAGTGGCCACACAATACCATCCATCGAGGAATCGTACATTCAGAGTGTGATCAGCAAGAGGCATAGATCCACAAGAGCCCCCGCAATTGCGGGTGCTCTTGTGGATCTATGCCTCTTGCAGGCGGATTGGATTCACGTTTGTTCTTGGTAGTGAATGGGACACTGATTTTGTTTTTACTTGCAGTGACGTTTCGCCTTTTTGAGAGACAGAGTCAAGCGGCAGTGCAGTCAGGTTCCCATAATATTATACAAAAATAAAAAACCACATATGTGAGCAAAGGAACGCACGCACGCACGCACACACATATACACACATATTAAATACAGTAAACTCATATAACAAATCGCCAAAGGACCCAATTTTTCTTTGTGTTATATCCGAAATTTGTGATAAGAAAGAATGCCGTTGATACCTCTGTAAAAGTGGTGTTACATCCGACTTGCGTCATATACGACCTTGCTATAAGAGAAGTAGACTTATGTACATTCTCAAATCAAACACACACACACACACACACACACACACACACACACACACACATCACACACACACACACACACACACACACACACACACACACACACACACACACACACACACTTTGGTGTCAGTTTCAGCCCACTTAATCAAATTTCAAATACAAACGATTTTGAATTTTCAAAAACTACAGTAGCTTGCTTGAGCTTGCCCTTAGCACCACGTGAATGTTCTGTGTTTATGTACAGTGTGTGAGTGAATGCGCGTGATTCACGTGAGCGTGCTTGTTGGGTTCAGTTCGCGGCGGCCCTTTGAGCCGATTTTCAATTGGGATAAAGTGCCTATTTAATGCGCTTATTATTATTATTATTATTATTATTATTATTATTATTATTATTATTATTATTATTATTATTATTACACACAAACACACACACACACACACACACACACACACACACATAAACACACAAAAAAACACATTTCTGAAAATATGCACACGTTAAATCTCTTTTCTCTAATAAAAAGCATTGCTGGTTAACCGTCTTGGTTGCCCGTCGAAAAAGACTGAACATCATTGTAAAATTCTTCAACGTCTCAGATGCTCAGCCGTCAAAGAAACGCGGAGACAAATGGTTTCAGCAAGAGGCATAGATCCTCATGAGCACATGAGATATATTCCTCTTGCAGTTGGGTGAAGTTAAATTCATTCTCGACATTGCAGACATTAACAAAGAATACACTGACATGGAAAAAAACGATGCAAACAAACAACAGCGCTTTCAGTTATGGCGGTCCATCTAAGGCTGACATCAGCCAGATGAGTTTTGCTTACCAGAATGGTCTTTCAGCTGGAGTTTGTATAGATATTAAATTACGATTGCATCACCATCACGCAACAACAACAACAACAAAAACAACAACAACAAAAAGATCACAATTAAAAACCAAACAAAACACAAATTTTCAATTTGACAGATACAATGGTTAGTCGCCCTGGTCGAGGCATGCCTTTACCATCTGTTTCGTTTGCGCTTGTTTGTTTGTTTTTATTGTTGTTTTTTTTGTTTGTTTGTTTTTGTGTGTGTGTGTGTCGTTTTTTTTAGAGCATGTGTGTGTAGTGTGTTGATCATAGAAAAGATCCGATGTTCATTTGAGTTATTTTTTATATGAGTTGCGTACCTTTTTATTATGATTCGTTTCTTTTTGCATGGACATTTGCGATCGACTTTTGTTGTGTAGCTAGAATGAAGCATATTTTTGCTACATTGTACCAAAGTCTGAACTACATTAGACATGAAAAGTCGGGAAGGGTCGCAACAGTTCTAGTGACCCTTAGATACGACGCCAAAGTTTTGCAGAACACATGCAGTTGGCTACTTTTTGCAATATTTACGAAATGCACGGATTTTTACCGAATGCATCTAGATGTTAGTGGAAGATTGTAGACGGATTCATGATTATTATTATGAGGGGCGGTCCGTGGCGCAGTGGTTAAGGCGCCTGCCACCAATGCCAAAGGTGTGCGGTTCAATACCGGGTTCCGGCGTTGGACTTTTCTCCTCTGGTAAGTGTCACCGCTAATTCGGGCGGACCGTCGGGGGTTCTTTCTCCGGGTACTCCGGTTCTTCCACCCCCCCCCCCCCCCACTTTGGTACCGGTCTCAGGCCACTTTACAAATTTCAAATACAAGCGATCAAAGATCTCTGTAACTTCAGTAGCTGACTGGCCCTTCGTTTGTCTTGTACTGTGTTTGTCTTAAATGGCGTAAATCCGTGTCTGTTTCGTGAGTGTGTGTGTTGGGTTTCAGGCGCGGCGCTTTGAGTCGATTTCCCCAAAATTGAGAAAAAGCGCCTATATAATAACGGTATTATTATTATTATTAATGAGTTTTGGTTACGTTTTCTTTTCTGATTGGTTGAGTTGTGTAGTTTGCGGGATTGTTTTGGAAATCTGTAATAGTATAAAAAGATGAGTTAGTGAATTATGTGCGTGCATTGTATGAGAGACACAGTGTAAAAAAACTGCGGATACATTGTAGAGGAGACAGTGTATCAGTGTTATATGGGAGACGCAGTGTATCAGAATTGTGGGTGTATTGTAGAGAGACAGTGTACCAACGTGTGGATGCATTTGTGGATGCATCGTGCTGAGATTGCATCGTGAGAATAAAATATTGTTAGCACTGTTACTCCAGTGTGGTCTACGACCTTGTGCCACGTGTGACGAGTTGCAGCTAAGTGAAATTTCTTTACAAGAAGAATAAGTGTGTGCGATTGCTGTCATTATATCATACTACTACTACGACTACCGCGTAACACCATCACACATGAAAAGATCTTTATATATTCTAATATCTGTGTTTAGGTGATACTAAAAATCTCACTCGAGTGGTTTTGATACCATATCCTGCGAGCCAAAGTAAGTAGAAGAAGGTCTTAAGACAACGAGAGTGAGATTCTCAGAATCACCTAAACATTGATGTATCCGATATGAGTTGTTTTACGGCACACGCATAGACAGCAACACAGCCGCTATCATGTTTTTGGGCGATGAACTTTAGGTAATTTACTTTTTAATGTGACGTCAAGGTTTGTCGATGCCCCACAAATGTACGTTCATAATAAAGTATTAGCGCAATATATGACGCCAAAGCTCTCGTCGTCACCAAAAAGTGATATCACTGCACGTAAGCGGAAAGTAGGTCAAGTTACGTTTCGAGTGTGCCCGTACCTTTTTAATGACCACACATTCTACAAACAATTTCAACACTTGTGGCCGTTCACGCACCAGAACAAAAGATACACTTTGTCACGCTCAAGAGCAAAGAAAGATGTGTGTAAGACGACGTAATAACACGAGATCGGGTAAAGGACGCGAGTTGTAGAAATAAGGTTAACCCCTTTACTGCTGAGAAAAAAAAAAACTTGAACACTATGCAACTGAAAGAGACCTAGATCCGCAGGAGACCCTGCGACTGCGGGGCTCATGAGGATCTATGCTTCTTGCTGAGACCAATTGTATCGATGTTTCTTGGACGGTGTTGGCTACTGGTCGTTGAAATTAACCAAGATTTCAGAAACAAAAATGTACGTACAGTGGCAGGAAAGGGGTTAAGCGCCATATCTTTTCGTGTAACGTCTGGTACTGCGGTATGCTACAGCACGTAATGCTTAGGCTGACATGTGCTATATTGTTCACACCCGCTTGAGACACCCGCGCTCACACATAAATCACACTTTATAGACCCATGGAGGCAAGGGCTAGCTGAAGCCACTAAAGTCAATCAGTCACACCTGTCTGTGTTTCTGTGTAATCCACAGCGCACGTCTTCAGAATACCCTTGTCCAGGTTTCGGCACCCAACTCTCTGCATGAGCAGTTTCAGGATTCGAGCTTCGGCCGCTTTCCTGCGCTTCTCCATAATGACGTTGATGGTGTAGAGGAACGGGTTGAGGGCGGAGTTAAAGGGAAGCACGAAGATGGTCGCGCCCACGTTAAGTTCGCTAGGGATGGGGGTGCCCGTGGCGGCCAGCAGTCCCAGCAAGCCGATGGGGAACCAGCACAGGAAGTCGGACAGCACGATGGTGGTCAGGCGGCGGGCGATGGTCAAGTCCTGCTCCCCGCGTGTCCCCTCTATAGAGTTCTTGCGCACGGAGAGGAAAACGAGCGCCTGGCCCAGCGCGATCAGCACAAACAGGACAAAGTTGAGGACAACCATGACCCCAAAGGAATAGTGTCCACCTCCAAACGTGGTGCGCGTGATAGGCAGGGGGAAACAGATGCCTGTGTGGCTGTAGAACGCCCACTCTGACATCATGGGAAGTAAGGGCACGACTGCCAGGAGAAAGCCGCCAGTCCAGGCCACAGCACACGCCGCCAGGGCAGAGCCTTTATGGAAGCGAACGTCACTGAGGGGAAAGCGGAGAGCTAGGAACCTGTCCAGAGTGATGAGACAGATGAAGAAGGCCGACACCTCGTTGGACAGCAGTGACAGAAAGCCGGCCACCTGACACGCTACACTACCCCGCCATAGTTTGTCGTTCCACAGGTAGTGACCACGGTACAGCAGGTCGGCGCCGCCGATAACAATCAGGTACACGCCCATCAGGAGGTCGGCCACACACAGGTTGGTGACGAACACGTGGAAGCCGGTCTTGCTGACTTCTCCCTGCAGGACGCGAGCAGCCATACTCCCGGCATTCCCTGTGATGGCCATGGTCGCCATAAGCCACAGGAAGACGCGGAAGGCGTTGGAGCGGAGCAGGTCGTCACACCCAGCGATCTCGTCGATTGGAGCGTGACAGTTGTTGGGATTGAAGCCGCCAGGCAACGCAGCCGGGCAACACAACTTGAAGTTACTGGCGTATACTGTGGTTATGGCGGCGAGCTGTCGCAGCAACTGGTGCGGAAAGTCGTCCAGTGGTGATCCCCGCACATCCAGCACCTGCAGATTGGGTGTGGAGTTCAAACCTTCCGCGGTGATGGCGGAGAGACATCCGTGAGAAATGTTCAAACATATCAGCCGTGGAAAACCGGTTAGAGTCCGCCCGTCGTAGATAAAAAGTTTTGTTTCGGACAGGTCCAGGGTGTGGAGATTAATGTGATGTCCGTCCGACCTACTGGGTAACAGTGACGTCATTGGGTTGGCAGCCAAACGCAGCACCCGCAAATTTCTAAGACCGACAAACGTTTGCATGCTGACCCTGGTGAGTGCATTGGCACTGAGGTCCAGCCACATAAGGTTTGGAAAGGTCATACTGGCGACAGTGGTCAGGCCGCATTGTGACAGACTCAGTCTGACCAGGTAGTGCTTCTCCCCTACGTCATGCGACGTCATGCCCGAACCACCTGCATCCAGGTAACGTATACCGGGAAAGAAGCGAGCCCCAAACATCTGATTACAGATGAAAGCCAGACCCTGGCACCGACAGCCCTGGGGACAAGAGACGTCACACAACCACTCGTCGTCCTGCTGGGGACACTGGAACACACCGTCACACACGTGCTCACTGTGCACACACACAGTGGAGGCGCGACAGCGGTACAAGCCGGGACACGTGTAGCTGCCACACTCAGCCTCGTCCTCACGGCCCACACAGTCGTATACGCCGTTACAGCGCAAGTACACCGGCAGGCAGTAATCATGCTGGGAACACCGGAAGTGCGTCACTGGACATAGCTCTGCGGGGCCAAGTTCCCGGATGGTGTAGCCGCCGTGTCCATCGAGGCTGACAACAGCCGGCGGGGGGAGGGAGGGCGCCACAGCGGGCACGTACTGCCGACAGTCCTCGTCCGAGCCGTCCTGGCAATGCTTCATGCCGTCACACCATTGGTCCCGGCGCACGCAATGCTTGTTCTTGCACGTGACGTGGGACTCGGCACACGCGTCATGCACACACCACGTCTCGTCCGACCCGTCACTGCAGTCCTGTCTGTGGTCGCACACCAGCGTGTAGTGCAGCGTCTGAGAGTTGCCGTCACAAGCAAACAGGGGAACGCCGTCTGTTCCGATTAGTGGATAGGATGACACATACTTGGTTACGCCGCAATCGACATACAGGTCGCATGACAGGAAATCGTGCGTCACGTGCCCTTTGGGACAGCGTACTACTGTCTGATTGCTAGTCCAGGCAGTGAGTGGATCGTCGGGGACTTGCAGTGTGTGCTCGTATTGGTTCGACGCCTTGTCACGCTCACAGAGTACGTAACGGACATAAATTGGAACAGCACACGGTATAGGGTGCAGTACGTCAGTGTAGACAGGAGGAACGTGGGCACACGAGGGTTTTGATATCTTGCTTCCACGAGCATTGACGTAAAAAGCCATGGTCAGATCTGTCCACCGCCATACGTCCTTGTACATGGAGTGCAGAGTTGAGGGGGACGTACTGAGTCCAACAAAAACACCGAACGTTTTCTTGCCGTAACCAATAATTTTTCTGAACGCGTCCCACTCAGCGTATGTCCGCGGGCTGACCAGTCTCTCGCCATTGCTACTGCACAGATCGTCAGCGTCGTACCACGTGATCTGTCTCCGTACAGTGACGTATCGGTAACACATGTTTCCAGCGTTAATGTCTCCTGCTCCACAGTCCGTGCTGATGTAGGGACAGTGTGCCTCATCTTCCCGGGCCACACACTCCGTTTCCAGGTTACAGTGGAAGTGCAGTTGGAAGGTGGGGTAGTGAGGCACGGAACAGTTGAAGAGACCCGAGTCCAGCTGCTGGGGTACCTCGGACACCGGGTGGATGGAGTACAGCATCTTGAAGCCTGTAGAATACGAAACAGGTGAACCTGTAGTAAAAATGATTTGGACAGGGATAGAGTAAACTAAAGTGGGAATGTCTTGCCTGCCACACATCACAGCAACCCGACCGTCAAACGTCTTCAACTCCAGTTTTCCCGTTTCACTTTGGCAGGTTAATCCTAAGTCAAAATGCCTGAAGCTGTATGTAATACCATAACCTGGCCTCTGCAGTGGTTCAATTGTAGCGAACGTCTTTCGCGCGTATCCAGTCAGTCCGTCAAAAGCAAAAGACGTGACGTAACCTTCCTTTGGCTGTGTCTTCACGTGCTGCAAGAGCATTGTGCCAGGCAGGTTAGTGACCAGCACACGGAGTTGCAGGTAGACGTGTGTTACGGCCGACGGCCTCAGCGAATAACAGATGATATTGGATTCTGAAGTTATGGTAAGTGGGTGGGCAAAGTCTCCTTCATCATAGCGAACACTGTGCAATAAAACTGAATCGACAGTCGCTTGATGGGACTTCATCTTACGAACGTCCTTGACATTGAGATTGGCTTCAACCGTTTCTACATTGTGCACATTTACAAGTCTGAACGCCTCAATGACAGTGGTGACATACTGCCCCTCATTTGCCAATACGCAAATGCCACACTTAAAAGAAACGGACTTTGCCTTGACGAGATTGGCCTCCACAACCGTGCCGTCCCAAACAGGGATGTATTGATAACTGTTATTGCAGACAAAAAGATCGACATGATAGACATGAGACTGTGCTTCTTTCCTAACTGCTCCGCCGTCGTCAAAAACTGTGGCGGTAGTATCATTGTCGCGCTCACAAATCACAAAATACACGAAGACATCTGCATCACATGATATAAGATACCTTTCTTTTGTCCTTGTTGCAGTGTCCACGTTGGCGCAGTACAGATTGTGACTGGTGTTGGAAAGAGTTGTCATATAATAACTGTGCGACATGGCAGGCTGAATCAAAGATTGGATTTCAGACGTATACGTGTATTCACCTACAAGGACATGATGTGTATTCCTTGTGAATTTGAGAACTTTGTCTATAAGATTTATAAAAGCAGTAAACGACCTCAAAATGACCAGTCTCATCCCATGGCTCCTGCACAGTTCCTCAGCGCCGTACCACGTGATCTGTCTCCGTACAATGACGTAACGGTAACACTTGTTTCCGGCGTCAATATTTCCTGCTCCACAGTCCGTGCTGGTGTAGGGACAGTGTGCCTCATCTTCCCCAGCCACACACTCCGTCTCCAGGTTACAGTGGAAGTGCAGTTGGAAGGTGGGGTAGTGGGACACGGAACAGTTGAAGAGACCCGAGTCCAGCTGTTGGGGTATCTCGGACACCGGGTGGATGGAGTACAACATCTTGAAGCCGGTACGGGACACAGAGCCGTCAGAAATGAAACGTATGGTAATGGGATGACTATAAACATGGGGTGCAATGTACCTCTCTCCACAATGTGACCACAACTGTGTATATTCCGGGTCTCCCTGTCTGTGTTCCACTTTGAAGAGAGTCAGTTTATCCGCCTGACATCCTGGGCTGTCCTGTAGGTCAAAATGGGGAAAGCTGATCATTACGTTCGGCTCGGGCACATGAAGCAGGCTGTCTGTGTTGTGTGCGTATTGTTGGAGTAAAAATTCATGAAAATCCAACAGAGTGACGGACCAGGCAGTTTGGGATAGCTGAGTTCTCGATAGCTTGTGAATGCCTGGTCTGTTAGAAAGAAACACACGCAGAAAAATATTATCAATCAGCCAAGACTTTATACCCCTCGCATGGCATTTTCTAGGTGAATTACCAATGTTCGATTTACTTAACAACCTACGATTTACCTAAGAACACAAAAAATGTACCCAGGACCGAACTAACCCCGGTCGGGACCTCAGTTATTTTTTATTTTTATTTTTTTTTTCATTATTTATTTATTTATTTATTTTTTATTTATTTATTTTTTTATTATTTTTTTCAATTTATTTATTTATTTATTTACTTATTTTATTTTTTTATTTATTTTTTGTCGGGGAGGGGGGGGGGTGGTAAAGGGGGTTCTACAACCGAGGCCCCGAAGCCAACCGCTAAAAAATCAGTGACGCACTAACTTAGCTGATAAGATGTTGTTGACGCACAAGATATTTTGGATCCTCACGCTCTCGGAAGTTCTAAAATGACTGTAGGTGTCATGGTGCACACTAGAATCGGAGCGATCCGTTGCTTGCGGTAGGTTGATTTCGTCGTTAGACCGAAAGAAATCTCCAATTTTGAACACGTGATGCTTGTATCTCCGGCGGAGAGTTGTCTTGGTAAAAGTATTAGCTGGTGCTGCAGAATTACTTAACGTTTTTCTTTGTCTTACTGTAAAGAGTCTTCCCAAGGAGTACATGCAGTGTTTTCATATGTACTGCAAGAATGAGGCGTCAAAGGAATTATGAACAAGAATATGACGTCATCTTGCTGTCCAGTGAAGTAAATGTCTCCTTGTTACCATCATATATGCTAATGACGTAGAATCTACTTATTTCCTCAAATACATCATTTTTTATGGACAAAATTGCGGGAGGAAAAAGAAATCTTTCACGTCGCAGTAGCTGACAGTGGCTTGTGTATTTAATAAAACCTTCTAGATGAGTTAGTGGTGACATAGGAGCACCAGGTATGTTGTTTCTCTGGTTCCTTTCCATTCTATTTTAAATTTTTCTGTCGTTTAACGCCGCGCCACGACTCCTACACGTTTTAGCATACGATAGGGACTCCAAGCGCTGATCCTTGGTATGTGCTTGGTCTACGATCTACTGCCACAGTAGGCACAAGACGTCATTACACACACATACACACACGTACTATGGTAAACAACATACAAATCAGATGTATTTAAAAACGCATTATCTCTATTGTCGTCTGCTCTTTCGATTCTGCAGTCACGAGCTAATTTCCATTTAAGCGCGCGTTACTATTCTTACACTGGGGATCACATCACCGGTCTCATAATTTAACCTAAATTGATTTTCACCGCAAATTTACAAAACCAAGATGGCGCCCGGTCATGAGTGGGTCGATTCGAATACAAGCTTCAAACGGTGACGCTTTGCTTCAAAGTTGCAACGTATTTCAGGTAGCAGAACAGCTTTAGACACAGTATAGCATTAATACTAGGCCTTATTTTTTTCCTCCTTTGTCAAGTATTTGTGCGCCACCACTCCTACATGTTTTTAACATAACAGAGACTCCAAGCGCTGTTCCTTGGTATGTACTTGGTCTACGAGCTAGGACCGAACATGACCACATGCTGAAATGACGTAACAAGATTTGTGCATATTAAAATGACGCATGTATAAAGTATGGAAGTACTTTGCTTTAACTTTAAAATTAGAGCTTGACGTCAAGTATAGTCTTCTTTTTGTCACTAGTACAGTCCCATACCCTTAAGGTTGTAGGACACACCTCTTTCGCGCATCTTTTCTACGCATTTAGATACCGCTATCTTGCGTCTGCCGTGACCTGAGACTAGAGGTCACCGAAAAAAACCGCCGTACGGCAAGTCGTATTGCAAACAAGCTCAATTTATCGATAATTGACAAAAGATATATACTGTCTGAAATAGGTGTGTAAGCTGACTGTTTCTATGCATAAAATGTTTTGTTTCCTCAGAAATAAGATACTTTTGCATGTTGCGACAAGTCATCGAACGTAACGCATAGCCATTTCTCAGAAGAAGAAAAAAAAAAATGAACGGGCCAACCAAACGGGAAGCAGTATACGTGGCAGCCAGGAAAACAACAAAATCTCTTCAGACATCAGCAAGGAAAAGGTAAACTAAACTAGAAAAAGAGGTTGGTGGTGTTTGCTAAGTGACTAGAACACGAGTTACTAGTAGTGGAAGAAAAATGTCGTACGTAAGTGGCATATCTGACTGGTTTTCCAACTCTTAAAAAAAAAAGTTTATGCACCGCCGTGAGATGTCACCTGCACGGCGTAAAACCCCAATAGCTAACTGTCCTTTTATGCATGGAAATTTACAGCCTACCTGCAATGAAGAAGACTACATTTTATTGTGGGTTGACAGGGGCATGCATTCCATGTCAGTCACCACCTAGAAGTAGAAAATTTCCATACATTCTCAGAGAGCCTTTACTAATACGGTGGAAGGAATGTAGTCGACATTGTAGTGATATTAAACCAGTGCCAGTGCTTATTATTTAGGAAAACGTACTGTGTGTAGTAAAAAAGTCCTAAGGGAGAATTTGGCATTACTAACTCAGTAACTGCTTTCAGTACTTAGTAACTTAGTTTTCTCATCCATTCTCTGTCTTATGAAGGCTATATTACAGATTAGGAGATAGGTCCAGCATTTTTTTAGTTCAAGGATGGTGCCAGAATAGCTTGGCGGATGAGACACCAATCTATTCTGGCACCACCCTTGAACTAAAAAAAATAGTCACATTTATTTCAAGCAGTGGGTGTATCAGGATTAAAAGGGTTACCTAGTAACAGGCTACTTTGTCTGAAACCCTAATATTTGTTGACTACCATTTTGGATGACCGTCAAATGTGTGAAAAATACAAATTTGACTAGTACAAAAGCAAGCCTTTATGTTGAGACTCGTGACACTTATTTCAGCTACCTTTTGGAAAGGTCACACAGGTTATATATGTGAATCAGTTATGCACATGAGGCGTACAGACTTTGCCATTGTTGTTTGTTCTTTGTGGTTTACATAGTTTTTGTCACATTTATTTTGAAAGTAATAATCTGCCCCTGCATTTAGTTCACGCAAAGTGAAATTGTCATGCTGCCGAACAACACAATAATAATCATGTATTTCATTTCAGGCTAATACTGCTGTTGACCTCTCGCTGTGGAGTCTCAGTACTTTCACCCAGAGTACATACTTGCAAACAAGCGCAGAAGTATGACGCCTACGCCAACTGACCAAGGTCACACTCACAGCTCATGTGAAGTGAGGGAAGGTGACACTTATTCTCCTGGACTCAAGGTAAATCATACCAGTAGATCTGTGATGAGAATCAGGTGCAGAACACAACACAACTATGGTGTGAATGAACACATCATACTGTAATGCCTTCTTTTATTGGCTCATGTGCGAAGCAAGTGTAAGGCTATGTTCTGGGCCATTGGTCGTCCATGGTAAACTTTAATGTTGGCATTTTCTCGGAGACTATTCAAACCACAGTCTTCAAACGTAGCCGAAGGATACTTTGTGGCAAGACCTTTCTTACTCTTAGCCTACCAGTTTGAGTTCAGGCCAAGGGTCATGAGAAATTAAGAAATAGGTAAAACAAAAATAGCCATATTTTGACAAAAGATATTTTTTCTCAAATACTATTCACAACTGTACATAAGCCAGCCCTTTACTTATGCTTAGACTCACGGCACTTAAATTTCAGTCACCTTTTGGAAAGGTCACACAGTTCAGATTAAGAAAATGATCAGTTTTAAATGCACACGAGCGATCCAGGCTTCACCATTGTTGTTTGTGGTGTTCACAGTTTATTTCACATTAGTTTGAAGGTAGTAATGTGTAAACTAAATGTAGGGACGAATTGGGGGGGGGGGGGGGGACTCCCCCCACCGGCCCCAAATTGTTTATAATGCTATAACAAAGTCCCTGTTTGTGGAGTTTGGAACCGACCCACCCTGAAATAAGATCAGAAGTGAAATTGCCATGCTGCCGAATAACATGATAATAAACATGTATTTCATTTCAGGTCAGTGCTGCTGTTGACGTCTCACTGCAGAGTCACGCCCAGAGGGTATACTTGAAAACAAGCACAGAAGTATGACGCCTACACCAAGAAGAGGCAAGAGCTAGTCAGGTCATGTTTGCTCAAAGGAGAAGGCCACAGCTAAAAGCAGGCAATTCCAGTTCCAGTGGATCAACTAAAGTGAGAGAAGGTGACACCTATTCTCCTGGACTCGAGGTAAAGCATACCGATTGATTTGTGAATAGAATCAGGTTCATAACAAAACACAACTGGTTGGAATAAACACATCACACTGTAATGCTTTCTTTCATTTTGAAGATGGTGTAGTACTAGTACCAGCATTCTCAACAACACGGAATGCTAAAATCACTTGCTGTCAACAAGACGTCCTGTTATTTTGATGTCCATCCACCAGGCTGGCCATAATGTCAAGGTTTTGGACAGTCACATCATTCACAATGCAGCAAAAGCCTGTGCCTTACTGCCTGAGCTGATGCATAGCCATATATTAGGAGAAGGGCAAGCAGGCTTTAGGCCTGGCTATTCAACTGCAGACACAACAGCAGTGGGGCAGTGACAACAAAGTGACAATGACAAAACTCGAGAACATAGAAATAAAGAGGGAGTGTTTCCATAAGCCTGACATAGAAGCAGCGGGGCGACAAAATTGTAACGTGCAGTTGAGCAGTTCAGGGGCTATTGTACAGTGATGGGGGTGTGCTTTGTGTGTTTTCATATAACATTGTGACAAAGCGTTTTGACACCCATGTTGTAATTTGTAGTGCAGTAAAAAGGGTGAAAAATATTTGTATTTTGACCCAAAAGATGTTTTCTCAAGTATACACAACTTCAAACCCAGACTTGGTACAAGGTGGTAAGAACTTTTCATGCATACTAATTTCGTATGCATGAAAGGTCAGAAAGGTCAAGGGTCACAAGAAATCGGGAAATAGGTACAAGATAGCCATATATTGCCCAAAGATGTTTTTTCTCAAGTATTCCTAACTGTAACCCTAAACTTGGTAAAGATATACCTGATGGTAAGACCTTCCTATGCATATTTATTTGGATGACCCCCTCAGAAAAGTTACTTTTTGTCACTCTCCTGTCATGTCGCGATTTGGAAACGCAGCTTAATATGTATTAGTTTTTGATTATCCAAGGAAAATCCCTTTACTGACAATGTGTTCATTTTTCGAAGACATTTCATCATATGAACAGGTCTTTTTTGTGACAAGTTCCTAAATACTGGCATACATCAGTCATTCAAAATATGTACTCCACAGCTGACACTTATTGGGTAGGAAACAGTGGTACAGATAGATTTTGTGCAGCATCGGTGTGAGACAAGGAGAAAACTTATCACTGCTCCGCTTTGCATGATTCAAAATGATATACAGGGTTCATTCTGAAAATGGTCATTGGCCTCAGAGTATAAAACCCATGGGTCCTTTCTGAAGAGGGGATGTGCGGAAATATAGAAACGTGGGGATGTATATTTATGTCATTAAACCCTCAGCTTAAAATGTTGTGCAAATGTGGACTTGCTCAATGAAAAACGCAATACTTCTCAAGAGTGAGTTGACCATGCAGTTCTTGCATTACCCTCCAGCTGTCACAGCAGATTTATGTGGTTGGGTGATAACTGATCATAGGCATATGATATGTACTGTACTTTGTGTTTGTTTTGTGTTTTTGTTTTCTTCCACTGTCAATCTTTGACTTTCAGCTGTGTGGCTTTTTTACTTATCCTATCAGAATTGCTAACCACATGGTTCATTTCACAAGTTTTACAGATGTACTGTACATGACACACGCCAGCAAACAGAATGACCTGACTATGATCCGTGTCCATTTGTGATTTGTGCTGTCTAAGGAACATGCAAAAGGATAATATTTCATTTCTGAGCACATTCATGTAAGTTCTTTTGTGATTTTTCTCATGCCCCCAGTGGGTCCCAAATTAAATAAACAAAGTAAACTGATGCCAACATTGTGCACAGTACCAGGGGGTACGTGGTGGGTGCTATGCAGCAATCAGTTGTGACATGATAGCCTGCACCATGTTGAGTTTTTGGAGAGCAGCAATGGTATTGCTTGGATTACGGGCCGGCATGGTGCAGACTCTGTTGTAGACACTTTGCCAGCGTAGCACTCATGTATTTTGCAGTGTTATATGGTCGACTGCACAGACTTTGTATCAAGAGCAGTACAGGTATTGTTTGGTGTGCATGCCTATATTATGCAGACTAGGTGACACAGTGCATTGTACCCTTGTTATTCAGTTGTTATGGTATTTTGTGTTGACATCAGCATTGTGCAGTGCAAGTTATGGGGCTTGAGACTGCATTTCACTTTGTTGTGCTGCAATTGGACACAGTGTGGTACTGGTAACAGTATTGTTTGATTTTCATGCCAACATTGTGCACAGTATCTGTGTAATGTAGTTTGGTGGCTGGATACTGCATTTCACTGTTATTATGTTGTGGGATGTGCAATGTTGAATTATATCAGGACTATAGTGATGGTCTCTCTCACTCACTCTCTCTCTCTCTCTCTCTCTCTCTCTCTCTCTCTCTCTCTCTCTATATATATATATATATATATATATATATATATATATATATATATATATATATATATATATATATATATATATATATATATATATATATATATATATGGTGGCAGTGGGCAGATGTTCACATCTGCACGGGACATAGACGACCCCGCCCTCCACGAGTCGCCTGCTGCCTTGCAGGCCTGGCCGCTTGGCTGCGGAAAGGCTAAGGGAGGAAACCCCTGACATCAAAGCCCCCGTGTCTCCAGGGAAGGCTTTTGAGCCAGAGACTAGGACAAGGACAGTCTGATATAAAACCTACGACCCGAGGACCTCGTTGCCATCGTCCCAGCTTGCTAGGCCATGGCAGATGAACCAAGGGTTTAAAGGGTGGGGCCAGTACTGCGCACACTGCACTCCACCAAAAAGCTCCACCGCGCAGGCTTTAGGAAACGTCCACGGACCATGACACTGACCATTCCAAGTCCTGTAGCGACGGGCGAGGGGCGAAACGGCAGGTGAAAGATGTCACTGGAAGCCGCAGTCTCAAACCTGCATGCAGGCGGTTCAGGATATCGGTCGCCTGATGTTGACCTGGGGATGACAACATCACTCGGCACACCCTGAACGACCAAGCAGCCTTCTCTAGGGACAGCACTGCTTGCTCCACACGGAGAGGGGCCTAGAAAAGGTGGCCTAACCAAAGCTCGTCCCCTCGCAACCCCAGTTGGCTAGCCGCGGTCAACGGGCATCTTCTCCTGCGGTCAAAAAACAAGAAAGAATAACGGATCCACTCTCATGACGACCACGACCGGACTCAACGTAGCATGCTGGAACGTCCGAACCATGCTCGACAAAGCAGACAGCGGACGCCCTGAACGTCGCTCCACCCTCATTGCCCATGAATTGCGGAGGTTAAACATCGACATCGCCGCGCTCAGCGAAGTACGCCTTCCGGACGAAGGCAGCCTCCAAGAACTTGGTGCTGGGTACACCCTCTACTGGTCAGGCAGGCCTGCATCAGAAAGACGGCTCTCAGGCGTGGGTTTCATGGTCAAGACATCCATTGCGACTAAGATGGAAAACCTACCAACGGGCCACTCAGACCGCATCATGTCCATGCGCCTCCCACTGAGACACCAGCAATACGTCACCCTTCTCAGTGTGTACTCCCCAACCCTCCTGGCAGAGCCTGCTGAAAAGGACAAGTTTTACACTGACCTGCGCAGCCTCCTACGGAGTACCCCTGCAGACGACAAAGTCATCATCCTTGGCGACTTCAACGCCAGAGTGGGCCAGGACTCTGAAGCCTGGAAAGGAGTCCTCGGCAAGCATGGCGTGGGGAGCTGCAATGACAATGGCCGCCTACTGTTGGAGTTCTGTGCGGAGCAGCAACTGGTCATCACCAACACTACTTTTCAGCAAAAGGACAGTCGAAAGACCACCTGGATGAATCCTCGCTCCAAACACTGGCACCTTATCGACTATGTCCTAGTGCGTCAGAGGGACCGCAGTGACGTCCTCCTCACCAGAGTGATGCCCAGCGCAGAGTGCCACACTGACCACCGCCTTGTCCGCTGCAAACTCAGGCTCCACTTCAAGCCAAAACCCAAGAAATGGGGGCCCCCCAAGAAAAAGCTTGATGTTGCCAGCCTTCAGCGTGACGATGTGAAAGCTGCCTTTCAGGCAGATTTACAGCGCAGGCTCAAAGACACAGCGGACCCAGTAGACTCCTCCCCTGAAACACTTTGGGAACAACTGAAAACTGCTATTGCAAAATCCTCTGCAGAAGTCTTGGGTTTCGCCAGAAAGAAGAACAAAGACTGGTTTGACGAAAACGATGTAGAGATCCAGGAACAAAAAGAGCCGCCCATCAGGCCCACCTAGCCCAGCCTTCCTGCCCTGTGAAGAAGTCTGCCTTCCGCCTCGTCTGCAGCAGTCTCCAGCGCAAGCTCAGAGATCTCCAGAATGAGTGGTGGACCAGACTTGCACAGAGGACCCAGCTTTGCGCTGACAATGGTGACTACAGGGGCTTCTACGAAGCACTGAAAGCAGTGTATGGCCCCAGGCACCTGGTACAAAGTCCCCTGCGAAGCGCGAATGGCCAGGCACTCCTCACAGATAATACCTCCATCTTGAACCGCTGGTCGGAATACTTTCAGAGCCTCTTCAGCGCTGAGCGCACTGTTCAAGAAGCAGTCGTCCTACAAATCCCACACCTCCCAGTAAAGGTTGAATTGGACGAACCGCCCACCGCTGAAGAGACCCTCACAGCCATCCACCAGCTCAAGAGTGGCAAAGCAGCAGGCATTGATGGAATACCGCCAGAGATCTGGAAACATGGAGGCACAGCACTGCACAACAAGCTCCATGACCTCTTTCTCTGCTGCTGGGAGGAAGGAACACTACCAAAAGATCTCCGTGATGCAGTCGTTATCACCCTGTACAAGAACAAAGGCGAGAAGTCTGACTGTTCCAACTATCGGGGAATTACCCTGCTGTCCATTGCTGGGAAAATCCTTGCAAGGCTGCTCCTGAATCGGCTGGTACCTGCCATCGCTGAAGACCAACTCCCAGAGGGCCAGTGTGGCTTCAGAGCAAACAGGAGCACCACCGATATGGTCTTTGTGCTGAGACAGCTACAGGAGAAGTGCCGCGAGCAGAACAAAGGGCTGTACGTAACATTTGTCGACCTAACAAAAGCGTTCGACACTGTGAGCAGGCAAGGCATGTGGCAGATCCTGGAGCGACTTGGCTGTCCCCCAAAGTTCCTCAACATGATTGTCCAGCTACACGAGGACCAGCAAGGCCAGGTCAGACTCAACAATGACCTCTCAGAACCATTCCCTATTCTCAACGGCGTAAAGCAGGGCTGCGTGCTGGCACCGACCCTCTTCACCATCTTTTTTAGCATGATGTTGAAGCAGGCCACAGTGGACCTCGATGATGACGATGCAGTGTACATCAGGTATCGTCTCGATGGCAGCCTGTTCAACCTCAGACGACTGCAGGCCCACACGAAAACCCTAGACCAACTGATTCGTGAGCTGCTTTTTGCTGATGGTGCTGCCCTCGTTGCACACACAGAGAGAGCCCTGCAGCGCATCACGTCTTGCTTCGCAGATGCTGCCCAGCTCTTTGGACTCGAGGTCAGTCTGAAAAAGACAGAGGTCCTCCATCAGCCGGCACCCAAGACAGTGTATCACCCTCCTCACATTGGCGAGTCTGAACTAAAGTCAGTGCACCAGTTTACTTACCTTGGCTGCATTATCACGTCGGACGCCAAGCTGGACAAGGAGCTTGACAGCAGGCTGGCAAAAGCGAACAGCGCTTTCGGGCGACTTTTCAAGCGGGTGTGGCACAATCAACAGCTGAAAACAGGCACCAAGATCAGCGTGTACAGAGCTGTGGTCCTCACCACCCTGCTGTATGGTTCCGAGTCCTGGGCCCTCTACCGCAGCCAACTACGACTCCTCGAACGCTTCCACCAGCGCTGCCTGCGTACCATCCTGGGCATTCACTGGAGTGACTATGTCACCAACGTCGAGGTCCTTGAACAGGCTGAAACTGTGAGCATCGAGGCTTTGCTGCTGCGGACACAGCTCCGCTGGGCGGGGCATGTCTCCAGGATGGAGGATCATCGCCTACCAAAGATCACCCTGTTCGGCGAGCTTGCTACTGGACACCGTGACAGAGGGGCACCAAAGAAGAGATACAAAGACTGTCTGAAGAAGTCACTTAGTGCCTGCCAAATCGACCACCACCAGTGGTCTTCGCTTGCTGCGGACCGTGACACCTGGCGCTCCACCATTTACAAGGCAGCTGTCTCCTTTGAGGACTCTCACAGAGCTAGCCTTAAGGACAAGCGGCTCAGGAGAAAAAACAGAGATGCCGCAGCTCAGAACCCTGGCCATACCTTCCCCTGCAGCCACTGCGGTCGAACCTGCCTGTCTCGGATTGGCCTCCGCAGCCACGAACAAGCCTGCAGACGTCGTGGGCAACTCCTATAAAATCTTCGTTCGCGAAGTCAAGCCAAGATATATATATATATATATATATATATATATATATATATATATATATATATATATATATATATATATATATATATATATATATATATATATATATATATATGAGCAAAATAATATATGTAGTGGAAGGCTCTAAAAGATAAGTCTGTCATTCCTTCTCTCCTATCCCCCTTCTTTTATATACTGTGCAGTTGGCTCCCAAATAAATACCTCATGAGCAAGTGGTTGCCGGTGTTGGTCTCCGTTGGCATGCACACAACTAAAAATGACATCAGCTCCACTTTTCTCCCAAATAGTTTGTAGAAAGTCAGCACTTTGTCAATGTAAATGTGAATAATGTTACATGTAGTTGAAATAATGAGGGGGAGCTGGGTGGCTTGGTGGTAGTGTGTTTGACTCTCATCCCGAAGGTCCTGGGTTCGCATGCAGCTGGGGTCAAAATTTGTTCAGACCCTATTTCTGTGACCCATCTTTGAAATCACCTTTTATGGACAAAAGATGTTACGCCCTAAATGTTAACGTTGTGTATTTGAGGTCGTTGCTTTTGTATAGGTGCCTACTTGCATTGTAGCCTAATATGCTTTCAACAGACTTGACTGTATACTTTAAATGAATGTCTGCAAATACAGCATTTGTTTTGAAAATAAACAGTGATATTATTCTTTACTCACATTCACAATGATCATTGTAAACATAACATGGCATATTGAAACATGTGACATTTGTTTTGTTTCCTTATAATTTGTAACCAAAAACTGCTGGGAACTGAGATTCAGCTAGAGAGATAGGTACATCCACTACCAATCTGTTTACAAACATCTTTCAACCAGAGATGTTCATCGACCTGCTTTCACGGAGACGCCAAAGGAGCATGTAGCATTTCTTGCAGCAGGTATATTAAAACAAATTCACATCAATTAATATTTGTAGATGATGCCAGTAAAAAATTAAACAAAAACTGTCTGTGACAACACTCTTTGGTGTGCGTTTTCATCAGTGAAGGTGTGAATGATTGAATGAATGTAAACATGTAATGTAAACATGCTCACACAATGCCTGGCTGAAAAAAATGAACAAATGTACCGAGGTAACCAGTGTGCATTTTTATCCAAGACTGAATCCGTTTGGTTGGTTTATGGTTTAACATTCACATTACCACAGTGATGATAATCACATATTTAAAAAATAAAAATAAAAAATACCACACCGGCGTTAATGTTTTCTTTTTTGCTTTGGGTTTAAAGTGTGTTTCATTTAGTGAAGTAGAAACTGTATGGGTTTCAAATGTGAGCAGGAAAACAATGTCGCCATATACGGGACTCGAACCCTGGTTACCTGCGTGGCCAAAGAAGTACCCTACCACTGCACTAACTAAATTACTAAGAAACAGCACGTGCATTTATTTACTTATAGATAAACGTTTTCATCCCGTATCTGCCGTTGTTGTTTGTTCCAGTTTACTGTCACAAATAGTGATCGAGGATTAGCAGTTTGGGCGTAGTTTGCAACAGTTTGGGCGTAGGTTTTCCCTTGTAGGTTTGGCATAGTCGTTTTCCCTTCTTTCTCATGCTGGCTTGTGACCGGCTACGGCGGAGATATGATCTGCCGGAAGTCAGACATCGCTTGTATCCCTTATTGAATACGCACTCGAAAACGACCCAAAGTGCCAAATTTTGTGCGGGACCCCATATTTTCTTCATAATCAATGTGATCGTTATAACATAAAGTACGACTTTATCGAATAAAAAGGGCCTGACCAATTGCCCAACATTGCAAAAACTTGTAATGTTATTGATAACATCCGGACAATTTGCAACATACACTTTTCCAGATTTCACTTAGAATTCCAATTATTAGAACACACTTTTTTTTCCGAGAAAATACTAACATACTTTATGAAGTGACCGAAATGTTTCTTTATCATTTTAACACACTATTCGATAAATTTTTATTATGTTCTGAAATCGGCTATTTTGCGTGTTTTCCCTCGTGGGGTACCTCACAAAAACGGCTCAAACTTACAAATATACCCGGGACCAGGGTGGCAATAGCCTCCAGACTCAACAAGGCTCTCAAAAAAACCCTATAAAGGGCAGTTTTCAATTAAAAAATGTAGGTATAGTATACAACCTTAAGTCGAAAAACGCTAGGCGAGCTAGGACACTTCCAATGTGAAAAATCTGTCACGTTGGCTGTTTTGGGTTTTCACTATTTTCTGCAAGGTCTGAGTGTCCACTCTGCCAAAACATACTCCTTTTTCCTCCAAATTTTTATCGAATATCCGTAAATGTTAAATAACCAAAGTACCCGGAGTTTGTTTACATTTTTTTTTTCGCTCAAAATATATGCATATTGCCTACTTTCGAACCCGGTCAACGCACACATTCTTCGTACCGCAGTGAAAAAAAAAGTTATGTCTTTTGAAAACCGCTTCTTTCCCTTGCAGTAATTTGTCCTTCGCCCTACCCTAAACGAACAATCAACGGCAAAAAGCTGCCCGGGGGAAACTTAGGAATTGGTCGATAACTTCCAAATTTGGTCTTATGGCGATTTCCATCAGGAGCACCACATAAATGTGCATCTCTGTTTGGTTCAAATGTATTTCCGAGTCTGTTTGGCTAACTTTGTGTCGGATACAACTCGCACCTTGCACGTATGTTTTTCAAGGGATAGCAAGCTAAAACACATTGTTTAGACAAATCCGCAGAGGAATATAGTCAACATGACAGACACAGTGAGACTGAAGAACTTGTATAATGGTAACTGCCCGTCTCTAGAATAGGCACAAACTCCATCTGCAGCTGCGGGTCATTTCGAAAGGACTTGCACATTTTTGCAGGTAGGTGCTCTAGCGATTTGGAAAAGCATAACGTGCAAAAATCAAAGATACAAAGGGCGAGGTGGTAGATTTTTATGATTTGTTTGTGAACTGCTTGATCTTGCAGCAGAAGTGTGCATTCACAGAAATCCGAAATTCTGTATTCAGCGCTCAATAGAGCACTGTAGATCTGAACAATTTAGATTCAGGAATCTCACGCCTTTTGCCGGTTTTAACACCTGAATATTTCGGTCGGATCATAAGCCATCTGTAAATTCATTGTGAGACACTCTGATCACGATTGGCAAAGCGTATGCGTAGGTGAAAGGAATCTGCCAGCTCAAGGAAACACAGATGTGCTTCATAACGATAATGTACATTGTGCACAGGACCGTTCGTCGCGAGAAAGTGTTAGTACTTAGGCTGTACCTTGTCCTTGATAACTTTTACCAAAACTCGTGCTTGCAGGAATGATAGTTCATAATCAAATGCACAAACAAACACTTAATTGTATAATTTTCCATCGTAAAAAGATTAATGTACATCATACACGTGGTCAAAGAGGCAACAAAGTGCACTGTAAAAGTTATGAACTCAGGCAAGATGCAGCTGTCATTGGGATGGTTTAGGTGTGATTGTGCAATTTACCAGTATGGTCCAAATTATAAAATGCAACATCATTAGTAAGGTATGCGTTTGACACCTTCCACAGCACTATGAGCATGCAATGGGTGTGGATAAGGTGTGATGTAAACAGGCCGGGGTTTTATTTTAAAGTAATATGCGCGTTTCATGAACTAACCAATTTATATATTGTCAGACATACAAGATGTTTAAATAATTTATTTACTTGTGGTAACTCGTGTTGTTATCATTGCGATTTTAGCCTCTTTTATTTCAAATTATGTACCTTCTGGTTATGGCCTGTGCATGCAATGCAGGGGCATGTAACAAACTAGATTGCAACTTCTGATGCTTTAGGAACAGCACAACTCCTCAAAGCTGACAGATCTCTAAACCAGTTTTCCGTCTTCAACAGAATATATTTAGCCTTAACAGTTTGTGTACACTGCACGGATGTACAAGCATAATGTATATATGCTAAAACATAAGATAGCCATAAATGTAAATGCGTGTGAGACAAGTGTTCATGTATATTTACCCGTGACTTACCCTTCCAAATTTTAGGAATGTTGAACACTAATGGTAAAATAATTTGTTTCATGTGGTGAGAAAGCCCAGCGTCATCTGCTGCCACAGTAAACACACAGATACTCTTACAACAACAAAACAGCCCCGACAGATTGGTTTTCACCAATGAATCACAAGTTGGCAAGTGCAACTACATTTAAGTTAGGAACCTGTGGTTGTGAGTATGGGCCCTGACACATATTACCAATTACTGCACCAACCTTCTGCTTACATCTACCATACATTCTGTCTGAATACCAGTTGTCTAAGTGAAGAATATACAATGGAAAACAAACAGGCACTGGGGTGCTTAAATAGTGCATCATTGTGTCAACACGAGGTAACGTTGAATAACAATACATAATCCACCAAGGTTTGCTTGGTGAAGCAATTTAAAATGTTGCTAAAATGGTTTACTGTCACCAAGCAGTTGTGACCACCTTTGGCCATTTTCAGGGCTAGATTGAAAACATTTTTTTTTCAATCTGGCCTTTGAAAGGGATTGATCAAACCTACGTTTTCCCATTAACATGTATATATCTTATCAGGCTCTTGACATGTTATGTTTATTATTTTGGTATTGTGTCAGTGTGCATGAATGATTGTGTTTTTGTACGTTGTCAGTACTTTAGTTAGTTAATTTCAATTAGTTAGATTATCTAGATGTAAAGCGCTCTGAGCCTTTCTTTGCGGGAATATTGCGCTATAGAAGAGTTATATTATTATTATTATTATTATTATTATTATTATTATTATTATTATTATTAGTGCTTATTGACAAATTGGACGCAATAAGTGGCAGGCTGAGTACAACAAGCAATACACACTAAGTAAGCAAAACTAAAGCACAGGGTTTGTGGAAAGTTTGCCTGTCAGCACTGTATGCAGATTTTATAGTGTGAAAAACATCATAAGTCTACGATTTCAGGTGTATGATGGGGAAAAAACGGCACCTTGCTGAAACTCGTTTTTGCTGTTTTCTCAAAATCGTAATTTTGGGGAGTGGTACATACTGCGGAAGCAAATTTCTCAAAATCTGGCCGTTAAATTAGTCTCAAATATTACACGTGACTAGAAAATTAGCTTAGTTGCAACATGTCAGAGGCTATTTCTGAATTTTGAAGCAGTTTACAAGTTATGAATAGCGAACATACTCAAAAACTGACCAAAACCACAACATTCACATAAAAAAAAAATCTTCAAAACCGGGTAAGATATTCAAAATCGCATTGACATTCCTTAATGATGATATCAGTTGATATTTTGACCAAACTTGGCTTTTCAAAAGCATCAACGGTAGCTGAAATGTGCTTCCTTAGCAACCAGGTGTAAATGAGTTAGTTAGTTATTTGGGTTTAACGCCGAGCAGGAAATTAAATGTAAATGGAACAAAAACATTGCTAGTTTAGGGAAAGAAAGTCCCATGATGATCTCACACTCCTAATACACACAGACACACATACACACCACCGCACACGCACATGCAAAGTTTGTAACTGGGAGCAAACGTAATCAAATTTACAGGGTAGTATATATTTATATATTTCACAATGATTACGACTGATGAGAGAGAGAGAGAGAGAGAGAGAGAGAGAGAGAGAGAGAGAGAGAGAGAGAATGAAAAAGTACAGTATGTGCCGGTGGGTGACTTTCAAAGCGACCTGTTCCCGACAATGAAGGATCAATAGTTGGCAATACTTACTTTGTATTCAAATATTGACCGTATATCGTACAATAATGCTAAACAAAGAAGCTAACAACATTTAAAATCTGAATGTAATGAAATGAAAGACTTCTCTATGTTAAGTTTGTGTTATTCTTTTTAGGGCATCTGTGTGTTGATCATAGGAAAGATTCGATGTTCAGTTGAGTTATTTTATATTAGAATCACGAACCTGTTTATTATGATTCGTTTCTTTTCCATGGAAAACTGCGATTAATTTTTTTGGTGAGTAACTACACTGTTCCACATTTCGCGAAATTGTTGCAAAGTCCCACCTACATTAAGCCGGAAAGTTCCGCAAAAGGCGCGATTGTTCTAGTAACCTCAAACATGACTTAAAAGTTCTGTAGTACACAATGTCACGTTTGCTACATTTTGTAACATTTACGTAATGCATCTAGATTTTTATTGCAAGATCTAGAGCGTGTGTTTTTTTTTTTTAATGAATATTAATGATTTTGGTTACGTTTTCTTTTCTGATTGACTGACTAGTGTAATTTGCGGGATTGTTCTGAAAATCTGTAATAGCATAAAAGAGGGTGTTAGGAAGTATGTGCATGCATTGTAGAGACAGTGTATCTTAGTGTGGATACACTGTATACCAGACAGCGAATCAAACTGTGGATGCATTTGTGAGAGATAGTGCATCGCGAGAATAAAGTACTGTTGGAACTGTTGCTCCAGTTTGGTCTACAACCTTGTGCCACGTGTGACGAGTTGCAACTGAGTGAGGTTTTCTACCTGAGTATGTTTGGTGTGATTGCATCATACTACGATCATTACCACGTAACAATCTGCTTTCCGAAGTTCTCCTTTGTACATGTATGCAAAGTCCTTGTGTATTCTCTCTTCTTTCTTTGATGATCATTACTGATGTTATAGAAATAATAAGTGCACTCATCTCTGTAATAATTATCAATGTGTTTGAAAAGAATGTGTGTCTGACTTTACTAGGATTATGAGATGGAGAGATGGAAAACAGGTTAAATTTTCAGCCAAATGCAATAAATTTGTTTAACTTTAGGTCCTGAAAGTTGTTCCTTTGGGTGTAAATTCTTTCAGTCGTAGATATGAGAAAATAGCCTCAGGTAAAAACAACATCCTGAGTTATAGCTGCTTTCAGAGAGTGGTTTCATATGTCGCCGGGAAAGTCCCGTGTATTACTCTGTCTGTCTGTCTGTCTGTCTGTCTGTCTGTCTGTCTCTCTCATCCCGGCATTTGAGAGATTCATTTTAGATGTCAGTAAATTCTGATGTGCCTTTGTCAGAAAATCTTCTTTCGGTTCTTTTTGCCTGTTTGAACATGAATTTTGAAATCTTTTTCTTATCTTAGAAGAATGTTTTGTGTTGTGAACATAATTTTGGTCCTTCCGAAAAAGAAAAAAAAAACGCTTTAGTCGAACAACTCTGTGAAAAGTTCGACTTATCCGTCAGATCGAACGACGGATAAGCCGAAAGAAAACAAATTCCCCTGCAGGTTCGACATAAGCGTCGTCGACTGTATTAGAAATCAGCGCAATCTTGCGAAAGCATAGGGGTTTTGTGCAAATCAGTCATTTGAAGGCAATCACTGCGTCACGCAGTTCATCTAACGCATTCAGAAACGTTTCGTGTGTCACAACAGATTTGCTAACAATCAGGCAGAGTACTATCATAAGCTATCTCGCATCCGACGCAAACTGAATGAGTCACTAACTTTCTGGTTGGGTGGATGGCTCACTGGCTGGTTGACCGAATGGCTGACGGTCTATTATGACGGATGGCTGACTGTCTAGTGAAATGGATGTTTGACTGGCTGTTTGGATTGCTTACTTGTTGTAGGTCTGGGCGGATGACGGGCTGGATGACCGGAAGGCAGACTGCTTGATTGACTGGATGGTTGACTGCTTGGTTCGTTGAATAGATGACTGGCTGGTTGACTTGATGGCTGATTGACTGCTAACCGGATGGGTGGTAGGCTGACTGGCAGACTGGCCGTTAAGCTGGACGCTTGATCTGTTAGTAGGCTGTGTGGCTGGCTTGACGGCAGACGACACAACAGATTCTGACTTTGCAAATGATACGTCTGTTGTGACACTGTAGTCTGGATAGAGAGTCTTTTCCCATAGGCTGTGTGACTGGAGAGTGCTGTCCAGCTGGCTGTCTTGATGAGTAATCTCATCCCGTTGGTTTCCTGAAATGTGAGTCTTCTCCCATTGTCTTTTAGGGTAAGGAGTCATACAACATTGGCTGTCTTGGTAGACAGTCTTGCCCCATTGGCTATTTGGTTGGATAACCTTCTCGAGTTTACTGTCTGTTTGGAGAGTATTGTCCCATGGTCTGTCTGTCTGGAGAGTGCTGTCCCATTGGATGTGTGGGTGGAGAGTCTTGTACCACTGGCTGACTGGACTATGTGACGTCGCACTTGTGACAATGCCGTCATACACCGTGAGGAAAACGATGACAGCGTATTGGTACGTCACAATGTCCTTCATGATGAAGGTCTGCACGTTTATGACAAATACACAGTTGAATATCGATATAAATGACCTTCAGACAGGCTGCAGGTAAACTTGAGGCCAGCAGTGTATATAAGTATAAGATGTACCATAAGTCTGTTACTATAAGTATCGCTGATGTGGTCACCATACTTTTTAGGACACCGTACCCCGTGTACACAGTCCTATGTTAAACTGTACCCGATGTATACTGTCGTGTGTTAAACTGTACACGGCGTAAACTGTCGGTGTCAATTTACATCAAGCTTTTCAAATCTCGCTTTCTACAGGAGAGCCCTCTCAATGCGCTGGAACCGGCCGGTTGTGAGGAAAGTTTACTTAGATCCACCATATCCCACACAGAGCTGGGAGGCTCATGGCAATCTTTGAGACTTTGACGGTTGTCGAGGGTGTACTTGTGACATTGTATGTTACTTACTGAATTTTTTTTTTTATTAATGATTGCAAACAAACAAATACAGCTACTCATCAGTTCTTTTCAACATGGGTCAAGCAGAGCTTTTTGGCTGTAAATGCTTATGATAATCTATTACCTCCTAAACTGCTGAATGGCATTGGTTGAATAATTATAATAACGAAAGTCAAGCTATTACAAGACAGTCTTAGGCTCAACGTCAAGGGGAGGGAGATGGTTGTGGTGAGGTGGTGGGTGGGTGAGGGTCAAACTGTCCGACTAGCTAATTTCTGGCCCAGCGCCTGATGATGGCATCGTATTTCGAGACTCTTCTCTTTCCCCTTTTATCAGTAGCTAGCGGTCAGCGGGTTTTGTATCTCAAGCGTTGTCCGCCCATGAGAGCCAGCTCAGCCTTTCTCTTTCGTTGTTACTGAGATTACAAAGCGCAGGTAGTGATGCACAATCATTGAAATTTCTGAACTTTTTTTTTTAATTTCAGGCTACTTGAACCGATAGATTTGAAGACGGAACACAATGTGACACCAAATTTCGAAAATGAAATTAGAAACAGTATTTCGAAGAAAAAAAAATTCATAGATTGTGGATTTAATATGTACACTACATACCTATCAGAAGTACACAATTATATGTCCACACAGTTTCATAACGTATTTGCAACTCCGCTTCTTATAGTCCAATCTACGCTTTAACCTGTAATAACACCCTCATCTTAAGGATGCAAACGAGGCCGATCTATGTAAAAGAATAATAAAAAGCCCTTTGATTCTCAGCAGCCTTTTCAACATGTATAGCCTCACGAAAATCTTTACTTTTTGTGGATGGAAGGCCCTGGATAAGCAAATAATTCCGCAGTGGCTTACTCATCCGGGGGATCTAATAAGGATGTAAAGTGAGCCTGCAAAATACAAAATACACAGATTCCCATCAGCCGATTCAATATCGGGGGCGGGGGGGGGGGGGTGTTCATAGTGATGTATGTCAACTGCAGTTGCACTGGTCAGACTAAGACACTGTTTCCAACCAAAATGGAGATTGAACAGAAAAGGAAGGGAAGGTGTTGCATCGGTAACGGTCAGTTAACAAGTCAAACATTAGGCAGCTCGGCACCCACTTGATGAGTTTTCGACCTCACCCCGCGGTCAGGGGGTACCGGATTTCCCTGAAATGTCAGGGATTCTGGTGGCAGTGGACCTACTTTAGAATGCAAACGAGGCCGATAAATGTAAAAGCTTAATAAAAGAGCCCCTTGATTATCAGCAGCTTTTACAACATGTATGGGCTTGTTACGTGGTAGCGTCGTAGTCGTAGTATGATAAACACACCAGACGCACGCACGTAAGGTTCTTTTAAATAAACTTCATTAAGCTGCAACCCGTCACACGTGGCTTAAGGATGTAGACAATACTGGAGTAACAGTTCCAACAATATTTTAATTCAGGGATGCAATCTCCACACAATGCATTCCCAAATGCACCAACACTGATACAAAGTCTCTTCTGCAAATGTCCACACTGGCGACACAATGTTTCTCATACAACGTACACCACCGTTACGCTGCGTCTCTCACAATGTACACCCTATACAGGCCACGTACCTACGATAAACTGTGTGTCTCTACAACTGACAATGCAAGACAATGTATACACGTGCTCTCCTAGCACCAACTTTATATAGTAAAACATCTTTCTAGAATAATCCAAAGAATTTACTCAACGCAACCAATCAGAACGGAACACGTAACTGAAATCATAATATTATTTTTTTTTTAAAATGAACTTTCTAGAACAACTAAACTGGTCTACAAAATTCGACTGCTCATTTCAGCCCCAAATCCCAATATGTAATGATATCACACAAAAATATGACAAACCGTTTACGACTTTTCACAACACACAAAGAACGGCTGCTAATTTCACGCGCACAGTAAACAACTATAACTAGCAACTTTGCTACTGTGTTACAAAAATGTTCCTTACTCTTTTGACGTCACATGTACGAGGTCACTAGACAGCGCGACCCTGATTCGAATGTTCTGGTTCATTCTCATCTAATCTACGCTCTACGCAAAACAAAAATCGACCGCTCTTCTCCGTGCGATTTTTCTAGAAGCTTCCGAACTAAAATTAGCGTATCATAACAAAGCCAAATCCGCTATCATGCACGAACGATAAAGAATCTCACTGAAAAGGTACGTGATACGTAACTATGATAGCTCAAATAAATATCGGATCGTTTCCTACGATTAACACATGTATGCTCTCACAGGACAACACAACCACAATCGTAACAGGGCTCGTGAAAATCTATGCTTCTTGTGGAAGGAAGGCCCTGGATAAGCAAATAAGTTAAGCAGTGGCTTACTCATTGGGGGGGGGGGGGGGGGGTAGTTAGTTAGTTATTTGGGTTTAACGCCGAGCAGGCGACTAAGGCCATCTCACGGCGGGGGGGGGGGGGGGGGGGGTCTGATAAGGGTGTACAGTGAACTTACAAAATAAACAGATTCCCCTGAGCCGATTCAATATAAAATAATAATAATAATTACGGTATTTATAATGCGCTTATCTTATAATAATTATAACTCTAAGCGCGCACTCACAACTCGCGCACGCATGCGCACGCTTTAGACGACTCACGTACAACAAATGGTGAAATATATTGCGACAGTCATCTTTTGTGGGGAGTGTGGTGATATAGTGCTAGAACTGTTGAAAGAGGTGAGTTTTGAGGGCGGACTGAAAGGAGGAGAGAGAGTCTTTCTGACGGAGAGAGAGTGGGAGAGTGTTCCAGGTGGATGGACCATAAACTGAGAAGGCGCGGGGGCCGAAAGTGTTGAGTTTGGTGCGGGGGATGTGGAGACGGAGAGGGTCGGAGGCGGA
This sequence comes from Semisulcospira habei, assembly GCA_036245525.1. Taxonomy (NCBI): domain Eukaryota; kingdom Metazoa; phylum Mollusca; class Gastropoda; family Semisulcospiridae; genus Semisulcospira; species Semisulcospira habei. Next base: position 46,580,598 of record BTPG01000003.1, on the reverse strand, counting down.
GCGGAGGGAGCGGGAAGGAGTGTAGGGGTGAAGTAAGTTGGAAAGATAGGCAGGAGCGCAGTTGTTCAGGGATTTGTAGCAGAGAGACAGAATCTTGTATTGGATACGCTGTGGGATGGGAAGCCAGTGAAGAAGTTTGAGCAGGGGTGTGATGTGGTCGGATTTTTTCTTTCTGAGGACGAGGCGGGCAGCATTGTTCTGGATGCGCTGGAGAGTGGAAGTGGTAGAGTGAGGGAGGCCGGAAAGGAGAGAGTTGCAGTAGTCAATGCGAGATAGAATGAGAGAGACAGCAAGTTTGGTGGCAGCTTCGGTGGTGAGGTATTTTCTGATCTGACTGATGCGGCGGAGGTGAAAGTAGCATGCCTGGGCAGTGGCGGAGACGAAGCTGGTCATGGTAAGAGAGGAATCAAGAATAACGCCAAGGTTTTTGGCCGAGTCACTGAGGGAGATGGGGGTGCTGTCGAGTTGAAGGTGAAGAGAGGGAGGGAGCTGGGAAAGTTTCTGGCGAGTGCTTACCAACATGGCTTCCGTTTTGTCGTCGTTCAGTTTAAGCTTGTTTGCTGTCATCCAGTTTTTTACGTCTTCATAGCAGTCAGCCGTGCGAGTCAGTAGTGACTGAGTGTTGTCGAGTTTGTCTTTGTCTACTAGTTGTGAGTCGTCAGCGTAGAGGTGGTGGCGTATGTGGTGAGACTGTATGATGTTGGACAGGGGGGAGGTGTAGAGTGTGAAAAGGACCGGGCCCAGGACGGACCCCTGTGGTACTCCGCAGGAGAGCGTGACTGGGTTGGAGGAGACGCCGTCAATGGTGACGGACTGCTGTCTGTCGGAGAGGTATGAGAAAAACCAGGAGTGAGCAGAGTCAGTGATGCCAAAGGAGTGACGAAGGCGGTGGAGGAGGATAGAGTGGTCTATGGTGTCGAAGGCGGCAGAAAGGTCGAGTAGCGTAAGAAGGGAGATGTTGCCTGAGTCGGTGGAGAGAAGCAGGTCGTTTAAGATGTGTAGAAGGGCTGTTTCAGTGCTGTGGTGTTTGCTAGGCAGACTGGAATGGACTGAGGAGGTTGTTGTCGGCAAGGTGGAGGTTGAGCTGGTTGAGAACAACCTTCTCAAGAAGCTTGGACAGGAAAGAGAGATTGGAGACTGGGCGATAGTTTTATAGCATATCGGGGGGTTTATAGTGATCTATGTCAACTGCATTTATAATGGACTGACTTAGACACTGCTTCCAGCCAAAATGAAGAGGGGATAGAAAAGGTCTGGTGTTACGTTTGTGGTTGTGTTGCTCTTTTGAGAGCATGTGAGTGTTGATCATAGGAAAGATCCGATATCCATTTGAGTTATTTTGGATAAGAATTACATACCTTTTTAGTAGAATTCATTTTCTTTTGCACGGAGAATTGCGATCGATTTTTGTTATGACGCGTATTTTCGCTACATTGTTGTAAAGTTTAACCTACATTTCACTGGAAGGTTTGAGCAGGGTCGCGACCTTTCTAGTGACCTCATATATCACGACAACACAAAATGTATCTCAAGAAGATGGAGTTAGAGGCACAGGGCCACAGGACAGCTGAAGCAGCAGCCTTGGCCACCAGGCAGCAAACTGCCCGTGCACCAAAAGCTTCCTCTTTATACAGAAGGTAGGGATAAAATGGACACTTACCTGGAGCAATTCGAGCGCTTCGCAAGCAGCAACAACTGGAATCAAGAGACTTGGACCACCAAACTTATCGCACTTCGAACCGGCAAAGCGCTTGAGTTCTACACCCGCCTGCCAAGAGGAGAAGCCGAGGATTACACTCTGTTGTGAGCCGCCCTGCTGAGACAGCACGACTTCACTGAAGAGGGTTAAAGACGACGATTCCGGAATTGAAGCCTGAGAAAGGCGAAACACACGGCCTATTCATTGAAAGAATCAGGATCAACCTGGCGAAATGGATAGAGCTGGCTGGCTTGAAGAATGAGTACCAGGACTTGTGTAACCTCATCATCAAAGAACATCTCAGCGCATATTCTGATGACCTGGCCGCCCACCTCAGGGAGCAAAAGGACCAGTCCCTGAAGGCCCTTGCAGACTTCGCTCAAAGATACCTGGACGCCCACAACATTAAGTTTGGGCCCAGTAAGCCGCAGCGTGTGTCTACACCAGCAGATAAAAAAACACGACGTCAGAATTACCCCGAAACAGATACCGATGAAGAGCCTGACATGCTTCCTTTGTGGAATGCAGGGACACAAGACGATGCGCTGTCCTTCCAAGGGAGTTCCCCGAGGCGAGACAACACCAGAAGGCCCAACCAAGACCCTGGGACAGCAGGCAGAAGTGGTACTACGTCTCAACACAGAGCCGCCGCTGTACTGGGCAACGATGTGGCGTCACCCGGTGACTTTGAGTCTGGAGAAAGGCAAGTTACACTGGAGCAGATCGAGTCTTTCGGAAGGAGTGGATGCATTCCAGTTGGCGATGGGGCAACATTCTTACCAGTTTCCAACATCGTGCTGCCTGAGAGTGAAGTGCCCAACATTCAGGTGGTGTCGGGATTCGCCGGCAATACATCAGTCAGGGTGCTGAGAGACAAGGGTTGTAGGGGCGTCATCGTGAGAGAAGACCTAGTAGCTGAGGACCAGAAGCTACAGGAGTGGACAACCCTCATCCTGGCCGACGGAACTGTAAGAATTATCCCCTTGCCACGGTAAGTGTCAACACCCCGTGCCTGACATTAGAGGTGAAGGTGTTATGCGTGAAGACCCCAGTCTACGGCCTTATCATCGGAAACGTTGACGGTGCTAGAAACGCTAAGGATTCAGAGTGCAGACCTGTGCCTTTACCACGAGAAGTCAAGCAAAGAAGAGTCACCAGACCATCCCTCTAAAAGTAGCCGACAATTCAGAAGCAGCCGTAGTGAATAGGGACAAGCTGGTAGAACTATAGAAAGCCGACCCTACGCTTGATACATTCCGAGGTCAGACCGAGCCCGTGACACGAAGAGGAAATGGGATAACGTTCGAGACCAGAATGGACATCCTATATCGGGTATTCACCGGCCATGGAGGCAAGCCCGTCCGTCTAGTGGTGGTTTGTGAACCCCTGAGGATGCAGGTGATGAAACCGGCCCCTGATTCCATCTTAAGAAGACACCTGGGAATCAGCAAGACCATCGACAGGATCCGAGCAATCTTCTACGGGTTTGATATGGGGGGGGGGGGGGGGGGCGACGTCACCCGATTCTGCAGGTCTTGCGACATATACCCCCCCCCCCCCCCCCAAGTGAAGATGGTCATTGCTACATTCTGACACTGGTGGATTACGCTAAAAGATATCCTGAGGCCATACCACTAAAGAAGATCGACACTCCTACAGTGGCAGAGACGCTCGTAGACATGTTCACCCGTCTGGGGATTTTTGAGGAAATCCTGCGTGATCTAGGGACCCAGTTCGTCTCCGACTGCATGGAGGAAGTCAACCGGCTATTGAGCATCCGACACCTCACTACGACCCCTTACCACCCCATGTGTAACGGGTTGGTAGAAAAGTTTAACGGAACATTCAAGGCTATGCTGAAGAAACTGTGTGTTGAGCAGCCAAGGTTGTGGCATAGGTACAGCAATGCCTTGCTCTTTGCATACCGTAAAGTTCCCCAGGATTCGACAGGGTTCTCCCCTTTTGAATTATTGTACGTCAGGACTGCAAGGGGACCCATGCACATCTTGAAGTAGCTGTGGACCAAGGACATCGACACGCCTGAGGTGAAGATCAGTATGTCTTCGACCTGAGAGAGAAGCGGGAGGATACCCTCGGGATGACTCTAGAAGAAATGGAGAAGGCGCAGAACAAGGGGAAGCATTACTATGATCATAAAGCCAAACCTCGACGGTTCCAGCCAGGTAACCAGGTGTTGGTTCTTCTCCCCACCGACAACAACAAGCTCCTGATGCTGTGGAAGGGACAGTACGTTGTTGACACAGTGGTTGGCATCACGACTGCAGAGTCAAGGTCAACAACAAAACGAAGACTTACCACGCGAATCTACCGAAAACGTACGTCGAGAGAGGTCGTCAGGACAAACCACAACAATCGGCATATGTGCGTCTGGCTGCTTTCGAGAGACTAGATGACGAGAACCTGTTCGACCTTAATGAACTCCGCCACAAGGAGGGTGTTGAGGACATCCAGTTCGTTCAAAACTTAACCCTGGCACAACAAGAAAAGCTGAGAGCCCTAACTACTGAGTTCAAGCATCTGTTTACGCCTGACCCGGGGACAACAGACACCATCCAGCATGAAGTTAATCTGACGTCCAAGGGGCCGGTTCGCAGCAAGCCGTATCATCTACCTTACAATACGAGGGAAGAACTGAAGAAAGACATCAAGGAGATGCCGGATCTGGGAGTCATCAGGGAGTTCAAGTCATCATGCGCATCTCCAGTAATCATCGTGAAGAAACCAGATGATCCAATTGAGTGTGTGTGTACTATAGTACACTCAATAAGAGCCTCCTCACACGGAGAAACGAAATACGCAAGAAACGAAACATTTTCATTGCAGCGAAATGCCTCCTCCGCACACGCAGAAACGCGGCGAAAATTCATTTCGATTGGTAGAGGGGCGGTAACTCTTCACAGACACATGTTCTGGTTTATATCGGTGGATATCAGGTCATATTTCTGAATACTAACGCTTAAACATTACACATACAACATTGTTGTAAAGTTTAACATACATTAGACTAGCAGGTTCAGGCAGAGTCGCGACCTTTCTAGTGACCTCAGATATGACGTCAAAGTAAACATGTTTCGCTACAGTTAGCATCAATTACGGAAATCACGGATTTTCCGGAAAAAGTTTGAAGAAAGTTGTAGACAGATCTAGAGTGTATTTTCTCAGGAATATTAATGAGTTTTGCTAACGTTTTCTTTCTGATTTGTTGAGTTGTATAGTTTGCCGGATTGTTCTGGAAATCTGTAATAGTATAAAAGGGGCAGTTAGCGAATTATGTGTATACATTGTATGAGAGACGCAGTGTGTCAAAAGTGTTAATGCATTGTAAAGGAGACAGTGTATCAGTGTTGGTGCATGCATTGTATGTGAGAGGCAGTGTATCAGAATTGTGGATGCATTGTATGGACAGTGCACCAAAGTGTGAATGCAGTTGTGAATGTATTGTGCGGAGATTGCATCGTGAGAATAAAATATTGTTGGAGCTGTTACTCCGATGTGGTCTACAACCTTGTCCACGTATGACGAGGTGCAACTGAGTGAAGTTTCTTTACAAGAACCCTATGGGGTATTGTGTCTCCAATAGTATACTAAAGTGAACACTTCAACATAAGTATGCAACTCCTATCCAAAAAGGCGACACCTAGTGTCGCGAGCAATACGCTTTTGAACAGGTATTTTGCAAGTGTCTATTTTAAGACAGGAGGTCGAGAGTGCACCTGTAGACATATTGACAAAATAAACGCACGAGCCAGATACACACAAATCTGCTATGTAATAATGTTCTTTTTATGATGTATTGGCATTTAGACGTGTTCTATGCTTGCAATGTTGAAAGAATACTTTTGCTGTACCGTGCAGGATTTTGCGTGGTACGTGTTTGTGTGTGTGTGTGTGTGTGGGGGGGGGGGGGGAGGGATCAAATGGTTGCATCACATAACAAAAAGAAAGAGTACTGCCCGTGGACCATTGTTTACTGTTTGCGGCTCATTGGTAGAGCGCTCGCCTCTCGTCCGAAAGGTCGTCGGTTCGAATCCAGTTTGGGCTCAAAAGATTGTTCAGATCCTATCGGTGCCTCGTCATCTGGGTCGATACAGCGCACACGTCACAACGTAGGCATACCCACCTGGCAAAGCGGGACAACTTTTTCGATGTTAAAACGACAACCAAAAGAGGTGTACCGTCTTGCTGACATGGGGATATTCTCGCCGTGACACGGTCCCTTTTGCCTGCACCAACATCCATGTTGATTATCAATCAATCAATCACATAATCAATCAAATACTCATTCAATCACTCAAATAAATTCATCTCATTCACTCAAATTCATTACTCACTGACTCACTCAAATTCATCACTCACTCACTCACTCACTCACTCACTCACTCACTCACTCACTTCCATACATCCAGCCAGCCAGCTATTCATTCATCTAGCCAGCCAGCCTTCCGTCCCACGCTCCATCTATCAGTCCTTTTCCGTCCGTCATACATCCATCTATTCATCCTCCCACTTTCCCTTCCCGGTTGCGACGCCAATGCAGATGAGGAGACTGATCGTCCTTATGTGGTGCTATAATAACTTGAATACCACCCTTGAACTAGTACGGTCGATCAGTATCGTGTTGCAGGGTGTTAGAACTGAATGTGTTAACCCTTCGTGTGTTGGTAGCGTTTTCAGTAGTCATTATGCCTAATGGATCATCACGACTATTACCGAAGCCCAAAGGGTTAACGAAGCGAATCCCCAGATGATGGCTGTCCAGTGATGTTGTCCATCTAGCCCTGTCACGTCCAAGCCAAATGTCTCTGATCGGACTTTTTTCCGCATTTGGCGCTGGAGGTGATGGGTTACGATGTCATCTTTTCTTGTAGCTGTTGTTTTAACTCATTCTACCCCAACACCAAAATCCTTAAATTTTTGCCCCGGTCCTCTCAAGACTGCATTGCAGTGCAGGACGCAGATCGACCGTGACAGTTCAAGGGTGATGCCAGAATAGCTTGGCGCCCGTAGGCGCCAAGCTATTCTGGCATCACCCTTGAACTATCATGGTGGATCCTTATCCTGCTGTGGTGTGTCTGGGGTAGAATGAGTTAAATCTCGAAAGCAGAAGTGAGTGAGTGGTGTTGTCATTTCCGCCTTCCAAGTATGCAAAGGTCCTTGGGCCCTCGACGGTCACGCACGGCTGTGCGCATGCCCACTGCGGCCGTCGTGGGCCCGAAGGCGTTCTCCTACTGGGGTTTGGTGTGGTTGCGAAGACTCTCACCTCTCTGACGTTGTTTTTTTTTTTTTTTTTTTTTTTTTTTTTTTTTTTTTTTTTTTTTTTTTTTTTAATTAGGCTTTGCCAGTCAGGGGTGTCAATGTCGGAGGTAAATGTCGAGGGCTTTAGCTCGAGACTCTCACCTCAGACATTGACCCCCCCCCCCCCCCCCCCCCTGATCGGATCCAAGAGGCGATAAGAACCACTGGCAAAGCCTAACACGTAATTCAACAATGTTGTCTTCAACTGTAAAAGGTATGCGTGTGAAGCATACCCTTGAAAGGACCTCAAATTTTACGTGTGACGTAGTGATTCAGGGGACGTAGATCTCCATACTTCCGACAATCAGTCAACAACCTCGAGCGAACTGCATTCTCCTGAAATTTCTCTCTCAGATATTTCATTTTCATTTAACATATTTTCAGTCATTCTTTTGTATGAAATTAGTAATATAGGTCGAACGCAACGCGTGCATATAGTTGTATTGTTGCGTAACGCCATCAATGTTTATTTTTCCGGCTTTTTGTTTCTTTGCCTTTTCAAATACGATCAGTACGTGGCATATTCCTCGCTTTAGTTGAATTTTGATATCCTTGATATTATCTAACTTATCCAATTATTCAGCATTGTTTTGTATGAAACTAGCGGTACCATATAACACCTATAACTAGTTCTTTTTTGTGTAACCCCCTAAATTATTTATTTATGGGCATGTGTTTGTTTAGAGGTTTGACTGAATGTTTGTACCTAAAAAAATGTGATTGGGGAAAAGATTTTTTTTGGGGGAAAAACGCTTTGTTCAGCGAGTAACCTTGTCATCGTAACATTTAATAACATGTTACCTGTTTTGTTTTGTTTTTACAAGAAGACTCCCGTTGCCTTGAGAACGGCCGACTGCAAGGAAAAAATCGAATAGAGCCAGGCCAATGAAAAACAAAAGTGTTACCAGACTGAAAGAAAAAAAATTCCATTTGACTGATAATGACGATACCATCCGACGGAAAAGACGCGTAACTACGCCGAAATGTATCGTCAATAGCAGGCAAGGAGTTAAAGTGAGTAACTTCCGGTCTACGAACTTGCAAACCTACGCAACAGCTGCAGGAATGGCTGCCTCCCGTGAGATAACCCTTGTTGCCTGCTCAACGTTGATCCCTAATAACTACAACTATCATTTAAAAGCCAGGACAAGCATGCAATATATCGTGTGTTTGTCCGGGCATTTTTAGCGGAGATTCAGTCTTTTTATTCCGCCCCGCACCCAGCTATGGCCCTGAGCTCACTAAATTTGTGCTTTATAATAAGACCCGCTGCAGCTGTAGAGTCCAGTCTAGTGCACACCGTGAATAGAGCATGAGATACACTGAAGTCACAAATGAACTCCTAGCAGCTTTACCGACACGTACACAGGAACTAATACTTTAGCAGAGACTATTGACAAACAACCAGCCGGAATATTCGAGAGTCACAATTACTGCATCTGCTGCCGCAGCCCTAGTTCATAGATACATTGGAGTGTGGCTGTGAAATGTATCGACCAGTCATTTGTCAGAATCACCTGCTACAGAATAAGTGCGTCTGTAGGCCAACGTATAGCTGACAGGTTAATTTGTGACTGTATCTGATGATCTGTGTTCACTGGACTCATGGCTATGCGTGCTTTATACAGGCCCTGAGCAGACGCAGTTCCAACTACGCCAACTCGGTGAGCGGTTTGACCGACGTCGTGGTAATGTATATCAGAACCCTAGCTGGGTCCTGGAAATATTGTCAAAAACACGGGCGGGGCGGAACAAGAAGACTTAACTTCAGCATTAACCCACTGTTTTTGTCGAAACACGTGCAATGTTGACCTGTTAAAGATTTCTGTTAATCGTGTATTACGGATGCTTGCAGCATTTTCAAAATGGTGACAGTTTTGTATAAGCCATTTTAGAACCTCTCTCCACGGTTCACAGTAAAAGATTCTGGAAACAAGACAAAAGGTCTATTGAACAACCAAGCGGTACTGTACACAGCACAAGGTCAACAGGTCAAGAAAAAGTCAACTGGCTGAAAATGGACGTACGCTGGTATGGGTACAAAATGTCATCCGTGTTTGAGACTTTGTCAGATGACAGTGTGTACCTTTTCCCATCATCTGCCAACCTTGACTCCATATCCGGGTCTAGACTGTACAGTAGTGTCCAGCTTCCTGGCAAGAAAATATTACGTCACGTCTCGCTACGCAAACCTTGCTGATAGTGACGATACCATTCGACGGAAAAGACGCGTAACTATACGCCGAAAGGTATCGTCAGCAGCAGTCAAGGGGTTAAAGGGGTTGCTGGAGGACATTCTTTTGGTGCCAGGTGTGTGTGTGTGTGTGTGAGTGTGAGTGTGTGTGAGTGAGTGAGTGACAGCGACTAGCCCTGGCGTTTGTTTACGGACAAGCTGTACATCACAATGAAATAGTGGTAAATTGTACTTGCCTACATCTTAACCCTTTGGGTGTCGGTAGCGGTATTAGTCGCGATGATTCCTGCAGAATAAAGTGTTAATGTGAAATATTTGCCTGCATCCCACAGCGAAATAGTGGTAGATTGAACCTGCCTGCACCCCACAGTAAAATCGTTGGCATCCTTCTGTCTCTGAAGACAATAGAGTATATGCGCTTGCTGGGTCAGTCCGTGTGACCTCTGCAGGGCGCAAGCCTGGGCGAAGTGTATGGAGATCCTGGGATGCCCAGTCGTCAAGATCTCCCTCTCAGCCTCGCTGATGTAGCCCAAAGGAATGCAAAGCAGTACGTTTGGCACCAGTTTGGCTGCAGGAGCTGCCAGAACAGTGCATGAATACAGGCAGCTGTCTGCCTTCGAGGCTCCACTCCTGATTTGATGGGTTTACTCCCCCACATTTGGCCGTTGGATCAAGCCTGATCTCTTCCGTTGTTTAGCCGTTGGCTGTCAGAAACAGCTCATCCGCCTAGTGGTGTAATGTGAACACCACCCCCTCACGTGGTTTAGCCCACCAGCTGAGGTGGTTTGCCAGGGTGTGACGCTTGGAGCCAGCACGTGAGAGATTAAGGGGGTGAATGAGGACCAGTGATGCCCGTCCGTCCTATGTAGGACGCAGCTGCCGAACAGCAAAGTTACTACCTATATCCAGAGCCCCCTACACCCCAATGTCTTCACACAGTAAAATAGTAGTAGATGGAACGTGCCTGCACACCACAGTGAAATAGCAGTAGATTTTACCTGCCTGCCTCGCAGTGAAATAGTTCCTACAGTACTGACTACCTCTATCAAACCTCTACAGATAATCAGTGGTAGTGGATCGATAAACAAAAATCTATTGTGCAGCATGACAAAGAAATAGGTTTAAACCAAAGACCCTCTGCACCGGCTAAAGTATCTGTGCTTTTACCTGCATGCAACTGTGTGCAATGATTCCAATAGAGAACAAGTCTCCAGACTTTATTTATACATTTGCACTTTCACATGTATTAATTCACTCGCTAAACCTTTATTAATCCCTTCCCAGTGCGCAAATGCCGTCGGGTCTACATCGGCCGCCGTTGGCACGCGCACATCCGTGCGCGTGCCAAGGGCGGTCGACGTCGACCCGACGGCATTTTGCGCATTGGGTTGTTCTTGTCGGCGGTTATGGTGATAGTTGGGGTAGGGGTAATTGCGGTCGTTTGTACGATGGTGGTGGTGGTGGTGGTGGTGGTGGTGTGTGTGTGTGTGTGTGTGTGTGTGTGTGTGTGTGTGTGTGTGTGTGTGTGTGTGTGTGTCTGTGTGTGTCTGTGATTGCGTGTATGCGTGTGTCTGTGCGTACGTTTGTGCGTGCGTGCGTGCATTAATTTTTCTTTTCTTTTCCTATGGCAACTGTGTTGTATTTCCACATTGTTTTGTTCGGTTCGTAATGTTTACATACTTTGGGATATATGCGTGTATTTATTTTTTGCTTTGAAATCTGAGAAGTAACATTATTTTGATTTTGCAGCACACACACACACACTCACACACACACACACATACACACACACAAACACACACACACACACACACACAAACACACACATACACACACACACACACACGCACGCACACAGTCAAACGCAAATAATGGATGTCTAGGTATTGTCTTATGTAAAAATACACCCTTGCTGCAATACCAAACATTTTCCTCAGATAATGGTGTGTTTTTTTTTTAATCTGTTTACTCCGTAAACAAGTTTTGTGTATTGGTTTGGATTTTTTTTTTTTTTTTTTTGGGGGGAGGGGGGGGGGCTGTTTGTTTGTTGTTGTTGTTGTTGTTGTTTTTTAATCTGTTTACTCCAGTAATAGATACAGTTGCTCTTAACCGTTGCCCTCATCCCTGGAAACAATTTGTCTGAATTGTTCCACATGTACTGCCAGTTAATCCTGTTTGCCTGGGGCGCACAGATATAAATGGTATGGAGGAGTAAGAAGCGTAGATCCTTATAAGCCCCCGTACATGCGGGGGCTCATGAGGATCAATGCCTCTTGCTTTGCTTTGGGTGTTGTTCGCGCATTGTCCCGGCTGTGAAAGGGCTAAGGCCAAAGGACTTTTACAGTGCTCTGCATTGAAGTTAGGAACTTGAATATACATAAATAGCAATAGTAAATAGAAAAACATAAAAACGACATTACGTTAAACTGGTTTTTTTTTTTTTTTTTTTTTTTTTTTTTTAGATTGACAAAATCAATTTGTACAAGAAAACAACCCCATTTGTTAAATGAATAAACAAATAAAATAAATAAGCAAATAAATATAAAATAAACAAATAAAACACAAAAGATTGAGATATAGACAAAAAGATGCAAAAAGAACTTATTTATATTTGTTCATTTATTTATTTATTTAAAATGTATTTATTTAAATTGTATTTATTTAAAATATATTTATTTAAATGTATTTGTTTATTTATTTATTTAAACGTATTTATTTATTTATTTCTTGCTTCTTCATATTCATTTATGTAAATAAGACATGAAATAATAATAAAAACAGTCAAATATGAAGAAATTAATAAGGAAACAAACAATTAAATAAATAAATAAATAAATAAATAAATAATACATGAATATAGTAAACCGTGTCTATTAAACTATTTAGCGCCGACGCCCGTTTTGGAAAACAGTCCCTTCTATAAGTAAGCTGTGCTCGCTGTCAAGGGTCTCTACCTTTTGTCTTTGACCTGATTCTGATGTTGAAATTTGTCATTTTGGAAAAGCTTAGCAGATCTGCCAATGCGTCAGGGCGCAGTGCATACCCGTCATTGGTTTGTCAAACGTCAATTGTTACGACGTATTTTTTTGTTTTTTTTTTTGTTTTTACTTAATTTATATTTCACGTGAAGTCACTTTCGCTTCAAAGCTTGAGAAAATAATGACAAAACTAGAATTTTACGGTACGATTTCAGACTCGCTATAAATTGTGTGAAATCAGGTTGACTTTACGTAGCTACATGATGTACTAAGTACACCTGCATGTTGTTCTGAAAGCGCATCGATGTTTGTGTGTGTCTGTGTGCGCGTGCGTGTGTGCGTGCGTGCGTGTGTGCGTGCGCGCGCGCTCCAAACATCTCCAAGAGGCATAGAACATCATGCGCCCGGAAAGGCGCATTAGGATCTGTGCCTCTTGGAAATGCGCGCTTGTGTGTGTGAGAGAGAGAACGCGTACGTATGAGAGAGTTACGTTATATTTAGAGTATTGCGTCAATGTCTGCACGGTGACGGAGTTGCTTCTTTTACATTACCGCCACTGTCTGACTTTCTGAATTCAAGGTTTTTTACTGTTATATTTTTTATGAAAAGAATTATTTTTTACTGAAGAGGTTGAAATGGTACAAAGCTGGCTAACGAACTCATCCAATATCTTTATCCAAACTAGCTATATTCAGAATTTCAGGTAAATAATAAATGACAAAAATTACGGACTCTAATATGGGTCAACCGACTTTCTATAAACTGTCTTAGGCCCCGCTAAACGAGCCCGGTTTTGAGGCCGATTCCCGATCAGTTTCGAATCGAGGGGTGATCGGGCCGGACTAAAAAAAACGTATGCACTGCCACACATTTCCCGACTTGTTTAGCCGGCCGGTTTGAATCGAAGATCAAAGTCGTACCTGTTCTGCAAAATGGCTGCTAGTTTTGACAGTGATGATGATGTGCTTGCATTATCAGCAGTTTTGCATCATATTCGGGAAGAGGCGTGCGAAACATTAGCAACGAAGGTGGTTCTGATCACAACAGGCGTGTTCCGCCATTTGCAAACTACGACCTGCTTTGCGAGACGCGCTCTGATTGGTTGAAGCTTACAACCGGGGCCGATTCGGACTGGAAAAATAGAGCAGGTTCTAGACACCCGATTCCCAGCCGATTGGGACCGGATCGGATAACTGACGTCATCCGATCGCAATCGGATCGGAATCGGCTTCAAAATCGGGGCACAACCGGCTCGTGTGGCGGGGCCTTTATATATCTTCATGGAGACATCCCGTTATGATATTATGCTCTGATTCTGTCCTAACCACCACTTGAACAAAGTATTTTGTCAGATTTTAAGCTTGTGCGTACAGCAATATCGGAGATTTTCGCGTTTACATAAAACGCGCGCGCACACACACACACACACACACACACACACACACACACACACACACACACACACACACACACACACACACACACACACACACACACATACACACACACACATACACACATTCAAACGACAATACGGCGCCAAATGTACGTTCAGCAGCGAGGTTGGCTTAACTAGACATGACGTACATTAATTATCGTGTTACTTCAGTTGTCAGAGAATTAGGCCTGCCCGCCTTTGACATCAAGGACATGCTATTAAATTCGCCCCACCGCGACCCATCCTAAAAAGGGCTGCCAAAATAATCTGCCCTGATCCACACCTAACCACAGAAAAAAAAAAAAGCTCACAAAAGCAGGTCTCCTGCCTCTTTAAGATCATTTTAAATATAACAAACCAATCTTTATGTTCAAAGTGTGGAAGCGCAAAACACCTGAGTACATCTCCACTTTGTTGCGCAAGTCTCAGTCCAAGCTTGGAATCATCAGAAAGCTTTCATAGTCCCAAAACTAATGATCGATCTATATAAAACCAGCTTAACCTTCTCAGGGACACATATCTGGAATGTGCTTCCCGACCACGAAAAATCCGCCTCCTAGCTAGCCTGTTTAAAAAAGGGTCTCTCCAAGTATTTCGTGGATCACTTGTAGGGATGCCTTAAGTACATGTATTATATGTCTCTTTCTATGTCCGCCATGAGATGGCCTTAATAGCCTGCTCGGCGTTAAACCCAAATAACTAATTCTTTCTATCCTGGGTCCAATGTATTTCCAATTAAGCCTGTTATCCTTTTCATTTATCATTTGAACTACTTAGCTCTGTGTGTGTGTGGAGGAGGGCGGGGGCGGGAGAGGGGAGGGGGGGGGGGGGTCTGAGACTATGAGTATGTCTGTCTATGTGAACAGTGTTGTCAATTGTCTGCAAGTATTATGTTTTACTCTTGTATGTATGTACATTTGTAGTTAGTCTTGTAGTTGTTAGCAGTTAGCAACGGCAGTTTTGTAAAATGGCTGTGTCGATGACGATGTCAATGCCTTAACCGTTGTAAAATCTCTCTCTCTCTCTCTCTCTCTCTCTCTCTCTCTCTCTCTCTCTCTCTCTCTCTCTCTCTCTCTCTCTCTCTCTCTCTCTCTCTCTCTCTCTCTCTCTCTCTCTCTCTCTCTCTCTCTCTCTCTCTCTCTCTCTGCGTGTGTGTGTGTGTGTGTATGTATGTGTGTGCGTGCGTGCATCTTGCGTGCATGTATGTGTGTGTTGGGTTAGTCAGGAGGAAGTAAAACGTCTAGATAATCTTGACGTTTATGTTTACAGTTTTTGCGTTCAATGTGCCGAATGTAGTCTTATCAGTGTGCAATGTATACTATATATGTGTTTATTATGTAGTAGTATTTCATGTACCGTGTGTAATGCATATTAGCCAGACGTGGGTCGGGACTGTGCTTCGTCTTACGCGGACGTTGGTTGAAGGCCCGGGACATACATCACGATACAACGTTTGTCCCGGCCTTTAATCCAATGTTAGAGCCGTAGCGGGGTCTGACCTAACTCTGATTTATGTACTTCCGTGCGTGTGCGTGCGCGCGTGTGTGGGTGTGTGTGTGAGTGTGTGCAAGCGCGTGTGCGTGCCGGCGTGCGTGCGTGTGTGTGTGCGTGCGTGTATGTGTGTGTGTGTGTGTGATTGTGTGTGTGTGTGTGCGTGCGTGTGTGTGTGTGTGTGTGTGTGTGTGTGTGTGCGTGTGTGTTTTCATGTAGTTTGTAGCAAGGACAAGAATGAAAAAAGGTCTGCGCACTTATTCTTTTATCCTTGGAAAATAAAGTTTCATTTCATTTCATCTCTCTCTCTCTCTCTCTCTCTCTCTCTCTCTCTCTCTCTCTCTCTCTCTCTCTCTCTCTCTCTCTCTCTCTCTCTCTCTCTCTCTCTCTCTCTCTCTCTCTCTCTCTCTCTCTCTCTCTCTCTCTCTCTCTCTCTCTCTCAGAGGTATGGGGTCCGTACAGGCATGAAGAGATTGAGAAATTACATCTTTTTACACTCAAAAAGCTGCTTAATGTACGTCCACGTACACCAAATGACCTTGTTTATGGCGAAACCGGTCGATATCCGCTGTACATCTATGTCAAAGTTAGTTGTCTAAGGTACTGGTTTTGTCTGTTACACATGGAGCCTCACACACTTACTTCTAAAGCGTACAAAATGTTGCTAGCTTTACAAAATAGCGAAAAAGAATGTTGGGTCACTCGTGTTCATGATGAACTGTACCGGTGTGGTTTTGGTTTTGTATGGGAAAACCAAGGTGCTGACAATGTTGACAGGTTTCTGCTAGAATACAAACTAAGTTTGATTGATTCGTTTCGGCAGGCCTGGCATAGTCACTTGGCAGACAGTCCACGGTTCAATGTGTATAAGCATTTTAAAGCATCTTTATATTTAGAAACCTACTTCTTTGATATTCACAATAAACATTTACGGGACCTTCTTATACGGTTTGGGGCTTCAGAAACTAATACGCACAAATTCAGATATACTAATGATACCAATTTGGCTTTTACTTGTCCATTATGCAACTGCCGATTTGAGGACGAAATGCATTTTTTTTATTTCATTGCAGATCACTTGCAAACCTTAGACAAAAGTTTATTCCTACTAAATACACTCTTTATGCAAATTATGGTTCCCTGCTTAATGACAGAGAGTCGGTGTAGAATGTTGCCCGATTCATTTATTACAGTTTAAAACGCCGCCGTGAGGCCCACTGATATTTGTGTGGCTCACGGGCTTGCCAACACTGCCCTATTTTGAAAAACGCAGCTGGTCCATTCTTGGCAAGAATGAACTTGCTTCGTTTTTCATGACGCGGCATGAAAAACGCATGGAGTGTGTGCACAACTCACTGACTTGCATTTTGTAATTTGTTGTTGTTGTTGTTGTTGTACGTTTTACCAGAGTTTTCATGTGATGGGCCGATGGACTAAACAATACAATGATTGAGTCTTGAGTCTTGAGTCTTGAGTCTCTCTCTCTCTCTCTCTCTCTCTCTCTCTCTCTCTCTCTCTCTCTCTCTCTCTCTCTCTCTCTCTCTCTCTCTCTCTCTCTCTCTCTCTCTCTCTCTCTCTCTTTCAAACATATTTCAAATCAGAATCAGCTTAAAGACAACAGGTACAGCAAGCACAGCTCGCATATAGGGACTTTGTGAGTTATGACTCTTATATAGAAGAGACTTTGCGGTTATGGTTCATTCCATCTTGTTTTAAACTGAACCGGTCATTCTTCATAGAGCTGGCCTAATGACAAACTGAGCATTGATACACTGTGACCATGTGCATATATCTAATGTTGTAAACTTGACTGGCTGTTTCAACGATGGTAGAATGAATTAGTGAAACACTTGGAACCTGAATTCGCCGCTGTAAGTACTATTGCCTTTTTTGTTTGTTTGTTTAGTCTCTGTCTTGATCTTGAGCTTACTTTATTTTGGAGCCAATCGCCAGTGTAGTAGTGTTTCTATGATCAACGTGTGAACTTCTTTCTTTGCTTGCGCCATGGCTTCATTTGATTTTGATGCATTGTTGGTTGCATTTTATGATGCCTATGATGAGGCTTGATTTGATAGATGCACATTTAAGATATACTTTCTTTACGTGGTTTCCGATGCAATGTAATTCTTAGCCGGACAAGTGCGCTTTGTCAGTTGTCTTTGTTTAAACGCCTCTCCCCCTCCCCCTCCCACACACCCAACCCACCCCATCCCTCTCCCCTCCCCCTCCGCCACTCCCCCCTCCCTCCCCCCATCCACGCTGTCGCCATTGTGTGCTCATAAGTAACTATGACGCTGATTCGAGGCTGCATGTGTGTTCCGTTCTTTGATTGTTCCCCCCACCCCGTTCCGCCATTGTGTTTTCCTGAAAGTCACCATGGTGTCCGTGCGGGTTCTGTTAGTATTTTTAGTTGTTTCTATTCTGATTTACTGTCAGGTTTAGTGCTAACCACTGTGGGTTGGGAATTGTTCCAGAGCGGAATAGTCTTATTGTATGGTATAGTCAGCGAGTTTTAAGTGTTATGTGGATTTTCAGATATTATGTTTGTGGCATGGTTTGCTGATGTTCCGGTTGATATATTGTATTTTTTTTTAATGTGAATGTGCTGTCGTTCGGATCTGATGTTTGTGGTGTAACAGGATTGTTTGTGTTGCTGTGTTCGAGTGGTTTGTTTGTGTCG
>BTPG01000003.1:46522802-46557802 GCA_036245525.1 Semisulcospira habei | reverse complement strand
GCATCTCTAAAAATGCAACGCTACAATTTCCAGGAGCGGATCATTTTATATGGGCTTGGGGGGGGATTGAGGGGAGGGGGAAGGGGGGGTGGGGGGCAGTCCAACTGAAAGTGAAGCATTAAGATTTTAAACGAGAACTGTAATAGATTATCGGGTACTTTGTTTTCCTGCCTGGTCCTCTTTCTTTCTTTATTGATTTATTTCTATTTTAGATTTGGGTTTAACGTCCACGATACAGGAGTGAAAATAGACGCCCGTAAGTTTTGGTCTTGGGGGGAAAGAGGGACAGGGACAGCTGTTGACTACTTTTGATCTACAGGGACATCAACGGACATGCTACTGTATAAGCCCTACTTTTTGTCTAGATTTCTCTTCTTTTTTGAGGGGTCATAGGCCACTGGATCCCCCGCCCCCACCCTTTCTCGCTGCCCACATCCGCTGCTGAATTCCATGTTGGTGTGTATCCAGGGATAAAACAGACGGCCAAAGTAAACTATCGTCCCTACGGCCTACACCACGCGCGCAGGCCAAAGTTAACAGCGCGTGTCCGGCTCGTGAGCACGCGCACACCCACCAGTCCTCTTCCATACTGTGCAAGAGACACAGATACTCATGAGCCCCCGCAGTCGTAAAAATGAGACTAGTTTTTTTTCATCTGCAAGAGGCTTAGAGCCACATGAACCTCTGCAGTGGCAGAAGCTCACGAGGATCTATACCGCTTGCAGGCTGCCAATGGTAACATTGATATCTAGATTTATGCATGTAGACGTGCCCTTGACAGCTTTATTTGTAAAAGTTGTGATGTAGTCCTCTTTTGTAATCACAACCTCACTTGGATGACATCCTCGGAAATGTCAAATAAATGAATAAATAAAATAACTGAAATAAATAAATTTAAACCAAGTAAAATGGGCAACCAAGAAATGCAAGTCGTGAATCACTCGCTCATGATAATCTGTACCTCTTGCAGACGACACGGTTTGGCGGCAGGAACGTTTCTATGTGGACAGGGGTGATAATGCTGTGGGCAAGTTCACAGTTTGTCTCCCTTTCAGACTTCCGTTTGGGATTAAGTAGGGGGGACAAGGCTGGATTAGAGGTCTAAATATTTGCAGAATTGAGGGGGTATCCGAATCGAATGATTTTTCCTTTCTTTGGCACGATAAAAATGTGATATCAAAGACTAAACTTTGGCAGCAAAATCATAGCAAAACAAAAAATAAAGGCCTGCAGGCGAAAGTAAAAAGGCAACAGCTATGCAGTTTTTCAGTCTAAACTTCAAATCACAGTTCAACCTTGGCACCGACTGTAACAATTCCTGTACCGTTTGCGGATAGACCCATTCGTGAAGCACGCCACAAATACACTGTTAATCAAATGAGATGCTGAGCATTGCCTTCCCTACCAATGGACGTATTTTTGGTTTTCTGAAATATGTTCATTTAGCGTCCAAGTACCCAGCCGTCAGTTCAAGGAACATAGACAGTAATTGGTCTCGGCAAGAGGCATAGATCCTCATGAGCCCCCGCTGTCGCGGGGGCTCATGAGGATCTAGGCCTCTTGCAGTTGGATCTGGTTCTTTTTCATCTCGGCAGTGAGGGGCTCAATTTCAAACTGTACTTGTGGAATACTCTGCGAGTGGGACTATCTAGGGAGCATCTCAAATAAATGGTAGTGTAGGTAAGTGTGGCGTACTCCGTGAGTGGAACTACCTGGGTAGTACTCCTCGCAAACGGTACAGAAGTTACTACAGCAAAACTTGGTCCGCAACATTTTCGCAACACGTTAAGTTTGTTTTAATCACATCCTTATCAGTATAAACCCCCTTCAATGCCTGTGCACGCAGATTATTTTTCTGAAATCTTTTTTTCTAATTCGTCGTCAGTGAGACTCGGCCGCCCAAGGAACATGGATACAAATGGGCGTCAGCAAGACTCATAGACCCTAATGAGCCCCCGCAACTGCGGGGGCTCATGAGGATCTATGCCTCTTGCAACCGGATAGGTTTACTTTTCTCAGCAGTGAAGGGATTAGGAATAAAAATTAGAATAATAATACTTTATTGTCCACAGAAAAGCCAGTGGAAATGTGTTTTGCCGCGTCCCCAAATAAGTACAGTCTGATCTAAACCAATACATGTCTGTGGAACAATCACATCGAATGTTTATAGTACAGTTTATTTTTACAGCTAATATATTTCTCGCGTACATGTGATGCAAGGTTATCACAGTTCACGTGTGTTGATAGAGCGTATTGCGGTGCTTCCGCTTGTATTTTAATTGAAAGAGCAATCTTGTTTAACACTTTCCGTGACAAAATCCCCAAATTTTACTAATTGTGCTTCTTTGAAATGTTGGCCGCTGTTCATAGCAGCCCCTACGGTATTTTAAGTAGAATGCTGACGATCAAGAGACATGCGAGCTTTTTGAAATCATCCGAGAGACTCAAGTGTTTCTGATCACTCAAAATGTATAGTATTTCCTCTGCTCGTCAGTATACATACTCTCTTCTCTTGGCTTGACTTCGCGAACGAAGATTCTATAGGGCTTGCCCACGTCGTCTGCATGCATTTTCGTGGCTGCGGAGGCCAATCCGGGACAGGCAGATTCGACCGCAGTGGCTGCAGGGGAAGGTCTGGTCAGGGTTCTGAGTTACAACTCTGTTTTTTCTCCTGAGCCGCTTGTCTTTAAGGTTAGCTCTGATAGAGTCCTCCTACTACTGGCGAGAAAATAAATGCAACATTTTTTAAATCATCGGAAACACTTCTTTTGCTAGTCAGTATATCTTACAAGGGTTCCGTAGCGATACGGAGTCCGACATACACGCTCCAGAAATGGAATATTCCAAGCAGCCGGAACATGAGGCCCTGCTCCTCGAGAGTTTAGACATTAGGCAAAGTCATGTTATGTGCTGCGCAGTACTCCTGTGCCCCGAACCACGAAATCGGCGCTGAGTCATACGTCTCCTCAAAAGTGAAGCATTTCCTCTTGGACTTGGACCACCACGGCGCCAAGGTCGCTTTAAACCCGCACTCGTCCTCTGAAGTAAAGCAGGTCTGGAAAAGGTATGCCGGTGGAAGTGGACTGAAAACCGCCGTCCAGGTATATGCCAGACATCTCAGCCTACCGTTGTGACAAGACCAGAAAAGACCAGGCAAAACAGCGGAACATAAGATAACACCTGACAATACCGCCCCCTCGCATGTCTATCTCGAGCGACCTTATAACAATGTCGGATATAACACAAGTCGGATATATCAACACTTTTTTTCAAAAGGTCCCGACAGCAGTTTCTTAACGTAAATTACTTCGCTTGTAGCAAACATGGGATATAACAGCAAGTTGGGTCCACTGGCGATTCGTTATATCTGGAGTTTGCTGCACAGTGAAGGGACATATTGTTCATTAAAATTCTTATACCCCAACACCGAAATCCTTAAACTTTGCCGTTGTCCTCTGAAGACTGCATTGCAGTGCAGGACACATATCGACCATGAGAGTTCAAGGGTGATGCCAGAATATATTTTGGCGCCCATAGGCGCCAAGCTAGTTCTGGCATCACCCTTGAACTATCATGGTCGATCCTTATCTTCCTCTGGTGTGTCTGGGGTACAATGAGTTAACTCATTCAGCCCGACGGCCGTAGTTCTCAAATTTTGGAGGCGCCATCTAATGGCTGTGCACCAGTCGCAGGAGATGGGATCGACCATGATAATTCAAGGGCAGTGCCAGATTAGCTTGGCGCCGACAGGCGCCAAGCTAATCTGGCACTACCCTTGAATTATCATGGTCGACCTATCTCCTGCTGTGGTGCGTCAGGGCTGAATGGGTTATCCATCTGAAATAAAAAATACATTCCTCTAAACATTTACACTCATTCATTCATCCCCCGCACCAAACTCAGCACTTTCGGCCCCCGCTCCTTCTCAGTATACGGCCCATCCACCTGGAACACTCTCCCACTCTCTCTCCGTCAGAAACACTCTCTCTCCTCCTTCCAGTCCTCCCTCAAAACTCACATCTTTCAACAGTTCTAGCACTATATCACCACACTCCCCACCCCAAGCTGACCGTCGTAATGTATTCTCACTGTTTGTGGTACGTGAGTCATTGTCTAAAGCGTGCGCATGCGTGTGCGAGTTGTGAGTGCGCGCTTAGAGCTATAATTATTATAAGATAAGCGCATTATAAATACCGTACTGTTCAAGAAACAGTCATCCTCCAAATCCCACAGCTCCCACTAAAGGTTGAATTGGACGAACCGCCCACCGCCGAAGAGACCCTCACAGCCATCCACCAGCTCAAGAGTGGCAAAGCAGCAGGCATTGATGGAATCCCGCCAGAGATCTGGAAACATGGAGGCCCAGCACTGCACAACAAGCTCCATGACCTCTTTCTCTGCTGCTGGGAGAAAGGAACACTACCAAAGGATCTCCGTGATGCAGTCATCATCACCCTATACAAGAACAAAGGCGAGAAATCTGCCTGCTCTAATTATCGTGGAATTACCCTGCTGTCCATTGCCGGGAAAATTCTCGCAAGGCTGCTCCTGAATCGGCTGGTACCTGCCATCGCTGAAGACCACCTCCCAGAGGGCCAGTGTGGCTTCAGAGCCAACAGGAGTACCACCGACATGGTCTTTGTGCTGAGACAGCTTCAAGAGAAGTGCCGCGAGCAGAACAAAGGGCTGTACGTAACGTTTGTCGACCTAACGAAAGCGTTCGACACTGTGAGCAGGCAAGGCATGTGGCAGATCCTGGAGCGACTTGGCTGTCCCCCAAAGTTCCTAAGCATGATCGTCCAGCTCCACAAGGACCAGCAAGGCCAGGTTAGACTCAACAGTAACCTCTCAGAACCATTCCCCATTATCAACGGCGTGAAACAGGGCTGCGTGCTGGCACCAACCCTCTTCACCATCTTCTTTAGCATGATGTTGAAGCAGGCCACAGTAGACCTCGACGATGACGATGCAGTGTACATCAGGTATCGTCTCGATGGCAGCCTGTTCAACCTCAGACGACTGCAGGCCCACACCAAAACCCTAGACCAACTGATTCGTGAGCTGCTCTTTGCTGATGACGCTGCCCTTGTTGCACACACAGAGAGAGCCTTGCAGCGCATCACATCCTGCTTTGCAGATGCTGCCCAGCTCTTTGGACTCGAGGTCAGTCTGAAAAAGACAGAGGTACTTCATCAGCCGGCACCCAAGGTAGAGCATCGCCCTCCCCACATCACCATCGGCGAGTCTGAACTGAAGTCAGTACACCAGTTTACCTACCTTGGCTGCATCATCACGTCAGATGCCAAGCTGGACAAGGAGCTTGACAGCAGGCTGGCAAAAGCGAACAGCGCTTTTGGGCGACTTTTCAAGCGGGTGTGGCACAATCAACAGCTGAAAACGGGCACCAAGATCAGTGTGTACAGAGCTGTCGTCCTCACCACCCTGCTGTACGGTTCCGAGTCCTGGGCCCTCTACCGCAACCAACTACGACTCCTCGAACGCTTTCACCAGCGCTGCCTGCGTACCATCCTGGGCATTCACTGGAGTGACTATGTCACCAACGTCGAGGTCCTTGAACAGGCAGAAACTATGAGCATCGAGGCTTTGTTGCTGCGGACACAGCTTCGCTGGGCGGGGCACGTCTCCAGGATGGAGGATCATCGCCTACCCAAGATCACTCTGTTCGGCGAGCTTGCTACTGGACACCGTGACAGAGGGGCACCAAAGAAGAGATACAAAGACGGTCTCAAGAAGTCACTTGGTGCCTGCCAAATTGACCACCGCCAGTGGTCTTCGCTTGCTGCGGACCGTGACACCTGGCGCTCCACCATTCACAAGGCAGCGGTCTCCTTTGAGGACTCTCGCAAAGCTAACCTTAAGGACAAGCGGCTCAGAAGAAAAAACAGAGTTGTCGTAACTCAGAACCCTGACCAGACCTTTCCCTGCAGCCACTGCGGTCGAACCTGCCTGTCCCGGATTGGCCTCCGCAGCCACGAAAATGCCTGCAGATGACGTGAGCAAGCCCTATAGAATCTTCGTTCGCGAAGTCAAGCCAAGAGATAAGATAAGCGCATTATAAATACCGTAATTATTATTATACCCTACTTGCAACATTTGCAGTACATAGGATTCACTTTGTAGCCGATATAAAACAGCTGGTAAAAACAATACAGGGGCGGATCGGTTACCTCGAGAGGGAGGTGGGGTAGGGGGGAGTGTTCAGATACAGAAGGCCTCCCCGACGGTGGACCTTGCTTCCAGGGACCGAAAATTGAAAAGAAGGGGGTGTGTGTATGTGGCGGGGGGGGGGGGGGGGAGGGGTAGAGAAAGAGAGAAGGCGCGTATGTGTTAAGACTCACCACTTGCTAAAACATCAAACAACGGGGGGGGGGGGGGGGGGGGGGAGGGGGTTACAAACACCCCCGAAAAGGGACTTTCTTTTACCATTTTAAAGGAATTTGGGTTTGAACCCCTGGAACCCCAACCCCACCCCCTCCAGCCTTCCGATCCGCCCCTGCAATATAAAGTGAATTGTATAGAGCGGAATGAATAACACTTTAATTTTTAAAAAAAATATCAGATTTGACTTCCTCACCTGAGAAAAAGTGAAGAGCATCCACTTGCAAGAAGTATAGAGCTACATAAGCTCCTACAGTTACGAGCCGAATAATCAATCCAGACCAAAAGGGTGACTGCCAAGCGTGTAATATGCAAAGAAGTACCCAACGGAGAAAGAAACACGCTTAGAAAAGACGGGTACAACACAATTTATTAATATTTCGGGTAAATACCCTTTGTCAAAATAGACAAACAAACAAACATAGAGATTAGCCGCTACTTATCTTCAATGGCAGAAGGAATGTGGACATTCCTTCTGCCATTGAAGATAAGTAGCGGCTAATCTCTATGTTTGTTTGTTTGTCTATTTTGACAAAGGGTATTTACCCGAAATATTAATAAATTGTGTTGTACCCGTCTTTTCTAAGCGTGTTTCTTTCTCCGTTGGGTACTTCTTTAGTTACGAGCCGGGATTACGAGTCAGAATCACACAGCTTACTGACAGCGTTGTATCTAGGTTGTTTTTTTTGACGGCTAGGGACATTAAAAATTTGATGTTGAGCTTACATTGATTTCAAAACCACAATATGTGTCCACTGGCAGTAAAGGAGTTAAATCGTGCTTGATTAACTCATTCGAGACGAACGGCAACCAGATACGCGGCTTCAGCCGGGTATCCGGATGCCGTTCGTCTCCAATGAGTTAAGATTATACACGATCATGAGAATGCCCACATAACATAACTTTTGGCAGTTCTTCCTCTGTATAATACCTTAGCCAAACCACACAGTATAGAGACGTGTTTGACATTATGTTTGGAATCACGGGTTTTCTGATGTTATTTCAGTGCAGCTCTAATCTGGTTAAAAAAAAAAAAAAAAAAAAAAGGCAGTGAGTCAATTTCGCGAAAAGCGAGATTTTCATTGCTAAGCAATGAAAATATCACGTTTTTTTTCCGAACATAGGCTCACTGTCTTTTGCCAAAATATGGCAGAGTAACACTAGCAGTATACATAGTAGTGAGTCTGCCAGTTCTGTGACCCACAAAACACAGAAATTGTGCCTGTGTGGTGCGACAAAAATTACAGAGCAAAATTCTTACGGGCATGGGAAACATGATGCGAAATACTGTTCACCCATTCAGCCCTGACGCACTACAGCGGGAGATGGGTCGACCATGACAATTCAAGGGTAGTGCCAGATTAGCTTGGCGCCTGTCGGCGCCAAGCTAATCTGGCACTACCCTTGAATTATCATGGTGGATCCATCTCCTTCAACATGTGCATAGTCGTTAGATGACGCCTCCAAAATTTGGGAAATACGCGCGTCAGGCTGAATGAGTTAACTGACTTGAAGTTTGTATTCCACAGATTCTATTTTCAGTTTGCATATATCTAAAATGTTGAATGCAACTCGCGCGCGCATAGACGCGCGCGCGCGCACACACACACACACACACACACACAGACACACACACATACACACACACACACACACACAAAACATACACACACACAAAACACGCACGCACACATGGGTCACTTTTCAAAGCTGTGTATCACAGAGGGTCATACTCTCATAATTATGAGTGTGTTTGTAAACCGTTCAAACCAATCGGCTTTGCTGCTGATACCAATCCGTAGGGAACTGACAAGCCTATGAGCTGAAATAAAAATTACTTTAAAATACGACTTCTTTGCTTGAGTTTTTTACGCCTAAAATGTCAAAAAGTTGCCTAAAATGTCTGATGGACGTGTGACATGCATTGAAACCCTTCCTCTTTTCATGTACCATATCTGATTGAGTTTAAAAAAAAAAAGTCTACACCCCCTGTTTTTTTTTTTTGCGGTTATGAAATGAAGTGAGTAAGTGATTTATTTTCTCCACAAATTAATTCCGATATAGCTGTGCAACGTAGCGCTAGTTTCCGCCACACATGACAGCCATCAGGCACCGCTTCTAATAATAATAATTACGGTATTTATAATGCGCTTATCTTATAATAATTATAACTCTAAGCGCGCACTCACAACTCGCACACGCATGCGCACGCTTTAGACAATGACTCACGTACCACAAATAGTGAAAATACATTACGACGGTCAGCTTGGGGTGGGTCTGTTTATTACACGAATGAATACAGAACTATTTGTACCCTGAGACCTTGGGAGATGTGCTAGTAACGTGCAGGTCTGTGATTGAATGAAACAAATACAGATTTTTTTGGGTTTTTAAAATGGTAATCGACGATCGCTTCCTGTTTCCACTGTTACGTTAGACTACATCATTTTCGCATGTTATGATAGAAAACCTACATCCCACGAAGTATGTTGCATGTGAATATCTTCCGTTTGTCAGTTTGAAAGAGGGTTCGGAGAGAGGGCGCAAAGCTCGACTGAATTTTGTTTCCTTCATACTTCCGAAAGTAACGTTGGACAGATTTACACTTTCGCCTCTTCACCACCCCACAAAAACATGCAAGTCCATGAATGCAATTTTTTTCTGACATAAAATGATGCTTTAAATCTTTATTTACAAGAAAACAGAGGAAGAACAAAAACAATTAGAGATTTTTTATTTCTTGTAGTCAATATCACACTTTGTTGGTACACAACTTTAGAGAGTCACACACACACACACACACACACACACACACACACACACACACACACACACACACACGCACACACGCGCACACACACACACACACACACACACACACACACACACAGAGGGCGGGGGGGGGGGGGGTTGGGGTTGAGGGCAAAACGAGAGTAGAGGAGTGGGTGAGGGGAGAGGAATTGCCGGTAAAGAGGAGTTATCCCCAATGCGCAAACGGCCATCGGGCCGACGTCGGCCGTCGTTGGCCCGCGAACGGCCGTGCGAGGGCCAACGGCGGCCGATGTCGGCCCGATGGCCTTTTGTTCACTGGGTCAAGACTAAAGCGCTATCGACACCCAAAGGGTTAAGGCCAGTTTCACTGTCGTGTCTCTAGTCTTCAGTATTCTCCCCTTCAGTGTTCTCTGCAGATTGCGGGGGAGACTTTGTGAAAGGCTGGCCCGTGTTGTCAGTGTCTGGCCGAGTGCTGATCTCCACCCGCGCGCTGTTTGCATTTCTCTGCGCGGCTTGGAAAAAAAAAAAAAGGAAAGCAAAGCCCTTATGGCTCACTTGTGTGACCAGTCCACATTATAAGTGTAACTTTTTTTTTACGTTGACCTTTTGAAAAGGTCACTGGAATGAACAAGTGTTTATGCGTCTTAACATAAGTAAAAGGGTGGCTTTTGCACCAACGAAATCTGAGCTTTCTCAAAATTATTCACAAATTTGTCAACCCTCCCTCACCCATGACCTTTGTGAGGGATCGATCAAATTAGAAAGGTGTTGATTGAAAAGCTTTATTTGATTGAAAAGTTTGCAAAAACTTTGATAAAACTGATATTTTTCAACCACTTGCCGGGCTTCCTGTGACCACTGAAGGGTCATCCAAATTTGTATGTTTAGAAATGTTTTGCTACAAGGTATTCTTGATCAAAGTTCGAATTCTGAGGCTTAAAAAGTCTCCGATAAATGCCAAGGTTAACGTTTAACACAGACGACAGACGACGGATGGCCCATTACATAGATTCACTTCCGAGTATTGCACGTGAGCAACAAAAAAAAAATCAGTGGAGGAAAAGATTCAAAGGGTGTCAGGGTGACCATATTTTCTGGAGAAACACACACCACTACGTTCCGCAACGCAGCTCAGTCTTCAGGTCAGACACACATGGTTCTGACCATCTGCATGAAAATTTAGATTTTAACTTCATAGCAGTCCTAGTGCGCAAAGACCACCGCCGGCCGACGTCGGCCCGATGGCCCTTTTGCGCTGTGGGGTATAGGCCGTTTGGCATCGGAGCGCACTTTTTTTTTTCTAAAAAAAAAAAAATAAAAAAAAATGAACCTCACTTTTCTGTACCATTTTAAGAGCAAACACCACTTAGTGCCAGTTGCCCTAACATGGGCTATTTTCACTTAAATTCTACGATTTGTTGATTTTGCTGTACACTAGTAAAAAAAATTGGCGAAAAGACAAGAACAGGCCATTTTCAATTCCCTAATAGAGCCGCGGCGGGAAACGGTCGGATTTCAACATCGAGTTCAAGCATGCAGTGTTTATGTATGCCTGCGCTGTTTCAGGTTTTAAAACTTGTTCAACTTAATCATTCACGTGAAAAACTGATCTTTCTTATAATAGGCTGATTATATCTGGATCACATGTAGGGATGTAGAATCAGTCATTTCGTGAAAAGGTTCCCTATTTTTAGGACTGTATAGCAAAACTGACACATTGTTGGAGTTTCTTCAAAGTAAAGCATATTAAGTCAACTGACATTGAATCATTTGTTGTAAGATTGGTACAGAAAAGTGGTCATTTGCAAAGATATTTGTGCGCTCCAATGTTAAACGACCTATACTAGACAGATTTTGTCTTTTCACCAAAAAAAGACATACCGACATTTTATTTTATATCCGTCTTTATAAGAGGGTGAAGCACACAATACTTCCATGTTGCGTGTCAGTCTTTATAAGAGGTTGAAGCACACAATACTCCCATGGTGTGTGTCCGCCTGTATAAGACGGTGAAGCACACAATACTTCCATGTTGTGTGTCCGTCTTTATAAGAGGGTGAAGCACACAATACTCCCATGGTGTGTGTCCGTCTGTATAAGACGGTGAAGCACACAATACTTCCATGTTGTGTGTCCGTCTTTATAAGAGGGTGAAGCACACAATACTTCCATGGTGTGTGTCCGTCTTTATAACAGGGTGAAGCACACAATACTTCCATGTTGTGTGTCCGTCTTTATAAGAGGGTGAAGCACACAATACTTCCATGGTGTGTGTCCGTCTATGTTTTTTGAAAAACAAGATTTTCATTGTGTTGCAACGTCTTGCCTAACGTCGAAACAGTCAGAGCAGAATTAATGAGTGAACATTTCTTCAACTCATTCCAGACCTACGGCATACGGATACGCGGCTGTAGCCGCGTATCCGTATGCCGTACGTCTGGAATGAGTTAAAGAAATCGGATAATCAGATCATCAACGCATGACGTAAGAGAAACACGTAAGCATCAGAAACAAACGCTTGTTTTCTACAAAAGCCAAAGACAGTTACAGCTGTCTTACACTTTTTCCTCTTGAGAAAGACAGCAGCAATAGCGCTCAACGTCAGCAGAAAAATCCCACCGACAATACTGCCAACGATGAGCCCTGTGTTTTCGCGTGCTGCTGGAGCCGTCGTTGATGGAAGTGTTGTCACTGTAACAGAGCAACAACAACAGCAGCATTTTCATCTCATCTCCATTAGGAACGTCCCCACCCGCTCACCCTACCTCTATCTACTTCCGTGCCACTAGACGCATATTTGGCTTCTAAAACGTGTGTTCATTCTGAACAACCAAGATGCACACTTGGCATTGGAACTTGGACACAAAGAGGATTCAGCAAGAGGCATAGAACCTCATGAGTCCCCGCAACTGCAACCACAACCCTGCTTGTGGAAACACGCTTGGAAAAAACGAGCACAAACGAGTTTTGCAAACATTTTCTGCTTGTCCTTTCAATAGGTGTTTCGTTTAGTTAAAAATTAAATTACGTAAACAAAAGGAAGTAAATTATTTTGCACTAATCCTTCCGAAGCGTGTTTCTTTCTTTCTGGATTATTTATTTGTAAGCTGAAACGTTTGACAGGTCCCCTTTAGAGTCCCCTACCTATTTGGGTACACATGTTGCTGGTGAAGTCCGAAGGACACAGACATGTAAAGCCCTCTGGAGCACTGACGTTGTGAAGACACGTCCCGTTGTTCTGGCACGGACTGGGGGCACACGGATCTGTACACACGGCGACAAGAAATGCATGTGGTCAGCCTCAGCCTTGCGAGCATCAGAATATCGAGAAATGCGATTTAACGCGATCAGGTCAGGTCTGTGGCTCTCTGACCGACTCAAACCCTTAGTTGGTCCGCGCATGGCTGTGTGCTGGCAACTTAGCCTGTAACCCCTAAGACGGTCAGATGACATTTAGCTTTTCATAAGCTAACGTCAGTTTAGCAGCACATTAACGCATTCTAGGCGCGTAGCATCCGGACACGCGGCATTCGCTGCGTGTCCGGACGCTGCACGTCTCCAATGTGTTAACGTGAGCGCCGAGAGCACGGTCTGACTTTACCGTTCCCAGGCATCGCGATGTCGAGGCTGACCTGTATGGGTTAATACGTCTATTTTAACTGGATGCGTGTCGGTAGCGGATTTAGTCGCGATGTTTCCTGCAGGAATCATCGCGACTAAAACCGCTACCGACAGCATGGAGTTAATCATCTTTGAACAATGAGCTTAACTATACAATTTTCAAACTAGCCGTTCCCATAGATAGTGTGCTTACGGATGTCGACTTCAGGGTCGCGAGATTACATCCATTACAAAATTATCGGCGGCGACATGGGTTCAGCCAAGGCTTACTTGCACTGCGTGTTCCTGGCTATGGTTAGCGGCGATGACTGTGTCATTACAATCAGCTACTTGGCATGCGCACAGGGTCCAAATTTATACAGAAAAATCATTAGGAGAGAGAGAGAGAGAGAGAGAGAGAGAGAGAGAGAGAGAGAGAGAGTGTCACGACACGGTTTGGTTTTTTTTTTTTTTTTTTTTTTCGTCCAATTTTGTAGGGGAGTAAGTTTAAAGGGGTGACGAGAGAGAGAGAGAGAGAGAGAGAGAGAGAGAGAGAGAGAGAGAGAGAGAGAGAGAGAGAGAGAGAGAGAGAGAGAGAGAGCAAACTACTTTCCAAGGCTACAGCGTATAGCTGTGTTTATTCTTGTCCTTGAAAAACACGCATAAAAATAAAAAATAAAGGGAAAACGTAGACAAAATCTCTCTCTCTCTCTCTCTCTCTCTCTCTCTCTCTCTCTCTCTCTCTCTCTCTCTCTCTCTCTCTCACACACACACACACACACACACACACACACACACACACACACACAGACGCACACACACCACACCGATGGTAGAGAGGGAGTAATACACTTCTCTCTACACTAACACATGGATCATTTCTTGTACTTGCCAATAAACACAAGCGGGTCACAGGTGCTGTACTCTGCGGTCAGCGTACCAGGGACCTTTTCGTAACAGTCGCTCCAGCATTTCACGGATGCCCCTTGGCATGTCTTGTCGGGGGTAAACTTAGTTTCGTAAGTTGCGATCTTGGTTGTTGCGTTTATGCCAGCACAACGCCCATTGTCGTCCCATACCGTGTCGCACCCTGGGTAATCGAAAGATCCACCTAAAAGCCCTATAGCCTTGCCGTCTTTCAAAAGCACAAACTGCACAAAATACAAGAATTTACAGTTGTCTGTGTTGATTCTGTTCGTGTCCACCAGGCACTGCAAGACGTACTGCTGACCCTCGATGAAACCGAAGGCCGGGCACTGGATGGTGAAGTCAGCTGCCAACGCTGCAAGCAGAAAATGCAGGCCAGACTATTCACAGA
Organism: Semisulcospira habei; assembly: GCA_036245525.1. Lineage (NCBI taxonomy): Eukaryota > Metazoa > Mollusca > Gastropoda > Semisulcospiridae > Semisulcospira > Semisulcospira habei. Next base: position 46,543,713 of record BTPG01000003.1, on the reverse strand, counting down.
GTAACCCGGTCAGTGCCGAGAAACGCTAGTACTGAACACCACCCAACTGCAAGAGGCATAGATCCTCATGGGCCCACTGACCAGCAAAAGAAATGCGACATTTCTGGAATTGTCGGAAACACAGAAAAGAAATGTGACATTGTTGGAATCATCGGAAACACTAAAGTGCTTCCGATGATTCCAAAAATGTCGCATTTGTTTTGCTCGTCAGTATACATCGATCGCCACTCCTGTGACTTTCCGTGCCCGTCCCAGCTGAAGTCACCATAACCTGCAGTCAGGCTCCAGTTTCTCCTAAGCCAAGGACCTTCGTGTGAATAGTTTTAACCTCATAATCTTTAAACTGATCGCACTGCCCTGACCACTCAACACGACAGTTGCCACGCAGAGTCTAAATAATCTCTGTATCGGGCCTGACTCTACCAAAGAAAAAACCCAATTCACGAAAGACCATCGGTACGGCGGCTGACGTCGGCCCGATGGCCTTTGCGCACTTGGAAGAAGAAGCAGCAGAAACCAGTCAGGAACAAAGAAAGCCAGCATCTTTACCTGCCAGAAAGCAACAGATCAAACCGACAGCAATCAACCCCCACTTGTCCATCTTGCAACAGGAACTCATTTCAAGCACTTCTACTTAGGTACCAAAACTATTTTTTTACAAATGTCGTACTTGCCGCTGCGTCATAATAAAATTATCTTCGATTATTACGTCAATTTTCCGTGTTGCACCTTAATACGTGTGCACGTCACAAATTGTAAAGAGAAACAAATCTGAGACCCTACTCACGTCACAAAATAGAGAATGAACACCACTGCACGCGCACACACACACACACACACACACACACACACACACACACACACACACACATACACACACACGCGCGCGCGCACGCACATCGTCTCACACACACACACACACACACACACACACACACACACACACACACACACACACACACACACACACAGATGCGCGTCGATGTGGTGGTCATGAGTAGAAAATAAAGGTCTATGTCAAATACTTGAACAGATCTGTGTAAATGTACATTTAGCTAATGCAATGCACTGCTCAGCATCTGAGAAGCTTTAGATATAAGGGAGTTTAGACTCAGGATGACTCTGCAGAACCTCCCAGAGTCGTTTCCTAGGCCTACTAGCATATTATTTTCTTTCTCTGTTGCTGTTGGAAAATGTGGGACTCTTGCTGCCTTAGGTTGTTTGTGTAAAAAAAAATGGAAACTCTGACAAATAATGCAGGCAGATCTATGTAAATGGTTGTATGTGTCAAACAAAAATGGGAACTCTTTTACTCAGCATGTACTTTTTTTTTTTTTTTTTTTTTTTTTTTAAATACAAACCTTCAAAATCCTACTTGATCTCTGTTAGCTCATTCAGCTCCGATACGCCACGGCAAGACATGGATCGAGCGTGATCATTCAAGGGTTGTGCCAGAACAGCTTGGCGCCCATAGGCGCCAAGCTGTTCTGGCACAACCCTTGAACTATCACGCTCGATCTGCTTCCAGAAGTGTAATACAGTCAGTCTTCAGGGGGCAACTTCAAAATATGCGGATTTCGGCCCTGAAGCAGAATGCGTTAGCAAATCAAAATGTAGTAGCTTGCTGATGTCCATCAACCCTAGACACAAAGTTATATCTGTCGCCAACCTCAGAGCACTAAAACAAACGAAAGCCACATATTGTATGTTTTCGTTCCTTGGAAATGCCACCGATAGAAAGCGAAAACCCGAAATAGGACAGACGTTAGTTTTACACTTACCTAACAGGCACATTCGAAAACTGTAGAAGTACTCACAGACTGAACAAGTCAGGATGCCATTGTGTATCACTCAAAAGGAAGAGCAATCTTTTATCGAACACAAACGGACAAACTTTCTTTTCAGATTTTTCTCAGTGTGATGAATTTGACTGTTTCCATAAAAATGGCTGACCTTTCCAAATCTGTTTCGTCGCGGCATGTCAGTTTTCGCACAAGTGTGTGGGTTTATCTCGTTCAGTGTCAGCTGACCCAATCTTGACATATTCCTGCAATCTTCGTTAATTCGACACCATAAAGCCCGAGCTGTACCAGGAGCACGGACTCAAAGTGGTGTGAGCAAGAGGCAGAGATCATCATGAGCCCCCGCAACTGCGGGGGCTCATGAGGATCTATAAATTTGCAGTTGGGTGGTGCTCAAGTTTTCTGGGCACTTAACTGGATAAAGACTTAGACAAAGAAAGACTAAAAAACAACAACAACATGAGCATATAATTTTATACCTATGTTGTTAAAACGGCAATAACGGGTGATGGGGTAGTTTGTGCGGGTAGGCATTGTCTCTAGTGAAGTGCTGGAAAATTATGGAACTTACATAATTATCGTCATCCTTGTGAACCTCATCCTTAGAGGTTTAAAGTTGCTGGAAACGTACATTATTATCCATGTATGTGTGTTGCTCAGGTTCACGGTGAAAGTTGTGGTGTAGTCCTCTTTTATAATCACAACCTGAAGAGAACTTGCATGATATCCGTAGTTTACTCGTATAAACGCAAAAAGTCAATCAATCAATCATATATAAATAGCGTCCGCCGGCATAAAACAAGGTCACAGTTATGCCGTTTTTCTTACAGTTAAAACCCAGTGTACAGTCGAAATGTGACAACTGCCGGACCGTCTGCGGGTGTACACCCCAGACAGACCCACTCGGGGAATACGCCACAAGTACAATTCTATCTCAAATGAGGTGTTTGGCATTTAAATAAAAGTGTACGCTTGGTGTACTCACCGAGTTGGTCAGTCTTAAAAGTACAAAAGCATCTTTTTTGAACGGAAGTGTACTTGTAGCGTACTCCCCGATAGGGTCTATCTAGGGACTGCTAAAGCATAGACGTGTACTTTTGGCGTACTTCGGAACCTGAAATAAAGACATCACCGAGGGCGCAAAGGCCACCAGGCCGACGTCGTCCGCCATTGGCCCTCGCACGGCTGTGGGAACGTCGGACGAATGGCCTTTGCGCATTGAGAAGCAACTGCTTGTTGTGCAAGACCAGGTTCATTGACACGTCTCTAGTCTTCAGTATTCTCCCCTTCAGTATTCTCTACGGATTGCGAGTTGTCTGTAGCACTGCCGTCTGTCAGGTTGGAAGATGGCGTCGTGTTGGGATTACTGTTGCCAAGCTTTGCCGCATCCCTCATAGTCGCGGGCTGGCCCGTGTTGTTAGTGTTCGGCCGAGAAATGGTCTCTAGCAGCACATTGTTTTCATTTCTTTGCACGGCTAGGAAAAACAAACACACAATGGACAAAAAGGTTCAAAGAATATTTTTGGGAGAAACACAAACAACGCAACGTTCTGCATCATAGATCAGTCTTCAGGTTGGGGGAAAAAACACGTCTGCATGTTATCTGTCCATTTATATGGTAGATTTCCACCGTTTAGAAATACCAGTTTCGCTTTTCACCAAATACGACATACCAACTTTGTATTTTATATTTGTCTTCATATGAAACATACAGCAGTTCCATGTAGTTTATCCACTCCAGACGTACGGCATCCGGATACGCGGCTACAGCCGCTTATCCGTATGCAGTATGTCTGAAATGAGTTAAAGAAATCAATCAACGCACGACGGAAGAGAAACACGTAAGCGTCAGAATTAAATGCGTGTTTTCTACAAAAACCTTCAGTTGCCACATTCCTTCTGCATATGAAGATAAGTAGCGGCTAATGTCTCTGTTTGTTTGTCTATTTTGACAAAGGGTATTTACCCGAAATATTAATAAATTGTGTTGTACCGTTTTTTCTAAGCGTGTTTCTTTCTCCGTTGGGTACTTCTTTGTGTTTTCTACAGACGCCAATGATAGTTAGTGCTAGCTTACACATTTTTCTCTTGAAAAATACAGCAGCGACAGCGCTCAACGTCAGCAGAACAACCCCACCGACAATACTGCCAACGATGAGCCCTGTGTTTTGGCCTGTTGCTGGAGCTGTCGGTAGAACTGTCGGTGGAACTGTTGGTGGAACTGTTGGTAGAACTGTTGTGACTGTAACAGAGCAACAACAACAGCTACACTCCCATCCCCATCAGCAACTTCCCCAACCACCCACCCTACCCTTTACCCCTCCACTGCCGATGGACGCATATTTTAAAAAGCTTCTAAAACGCGTGTTTTAATGCAACAACCGAGATCCACAGCTGGCATAAGAACCTAAACACAAAGCGGATTCAGCAAGAGGCATTAAACCTCATGAGTCCCCGCAACAGCAACCGCTTTGAACTTCTTTGTAGGAACAGGCTTTGAAAGACGAACACAAACCCGCTCATTAAACAGTGTATGCTTGTTCTTTCAAAACGTGTTTCTTATAGTTACAAAATGTACATTATTTTATGCTCGTCCTTTCAAGGCGTTATTCGTTCTTTCTGGAGTATTTCTTTGTGAACTGGCACACTTGACGGCGCCTTTTTTGAGACATCTACCTATTTGTGTACACGTGTTGGTGGGGAAACCTGGAGGACACAGACAAGTAAAGCCTTCTGGAACACTAACGTTGTGAAGACACGTCCCGTTGTTCTGGCACGGACTGGGGGCACACGGATCTGTACACACAGATAAGAAATACATGTGGTCAGACTCAGTCTTACGAGCATCAGAATATCGCCAAATCCTATATAACGCGATCAGATCTGTGGGTCCAGAGCAGATACCCAATGAACAAAACGTCATCTGGTCGACCATAGCCCTAGCTCGCCCGTGCATCAGAATATCGCGAAATACGATACAACGCAGTCAGGTGACTCCCGAGTAGATACCCAGTGAACAAAACGTCCTCGGGTGGACTTCAGCCTTAGTTGGCCCGCGTACGGCTGTGTTTGGACCAGCTGAGCCTGGGATCGGTGAGATGACACTTTGCTTAATGGGTGTCTCCAAAAGCTAACGTTAGTTTAGTAGTACATTAACTCACTCGAGGCGTGCAGCATCCTGACACGCGGCATTTGCCTCGTGTCCGGATGTTGCACGTCTCAAATGTGTTAACGTGAACGCCGAGAAGGCTGTCTGACGTTTTGCTTTTTGGTTCCCAGGTATCTCGATATTGAGGCTGACCTGTATGCTTGACGCGGCTGTCACACGGGCTGGGTGGGTTAGCATGTCTATTTCAGCATTCTTTTAACAATAAACTTTATTATTATGCAACGGTGAGAGAGAGAGAGAGAGAGAGAGAGAGAGAGAGAGAGAGAGAGAGAGAGAGAGAGAGAGAGAGAGAGAGAGAGAGAGAGAGACTCAGGACTCAAGACTCAATCATTTTATTGTTAAGGCCTTCGGCCCATCACATGAAAACTCTGGAAAAACGTACATCAACAACAACAACAACAACACAAATTACAAAATGCGAATAAGTTATTTACACACTTCATGCGTATTTCACGCCGCGTCATGAAAAACTAAGTAAGTTTATTCTTGCCAAGAATGGACCAGCTGCGTTTTTCAAGATATGGCCGCAGTGGTGGCAAGCCCGTGAGCCACACAAATATCAGCGGACCTCACGGCGGCGTTTTAAACTGAAATAAATGAATCGGGCAACATTCTGCACCGACTCTCTGTCATTAAGGAGACGACTAAGGGACCCATAATTGGCATAAAGGGTTATTTAATAGGAATAAACTTTTGTCTAAGGTCTTCAAGTGATCTGCAATGAAACAAAAAATGCATTTCGTCCTCAAGTCGGCAGTTGCATAATGGACAAATAAAGGCGAAATTGGTATCGTTGGTATATCTGAATTTGTGCGTATTAATTTCTGAAGCCCCAATTCTAAACCGTATAAGAAGGTCCCGTAAATGTTTATTGTGAATATCAAAGAAGTAGGTTTCTAAATATAAAGATGCTTTAAAATGCTTATAAACATTGAACCGTGGACTATGCCAAGTGACTATGCCAGGCCTGCCCAAACGAATCAATCAATCTTTGTTTGTATTCTAGCAAAACCTGTCAACATTGCCAGCACCTTGGTTCTCCCATACAAAACCAAAACCATACCGGTACAGTTCATCATGAACACGAGTGACCCAACAGTCTTTTCCACTATTTTGTAAAGCTAGCAACATTTTGTACGCTTTAGAAGGAAGTATGTGAGGCGCCATTTGTAACAGACGAAACCAATACCTTAGGCAGCTAACCCTGGCATAGATGTATAGTGGATATCGGCCGGTTTCGCCATAAACAAGGTCATTTGGTGTACGTGGGCTTACATTAAGCAGCTTTTTGAGTGCAAAGAGATGTAATTTCTCAATCTCTTCGTGCCTGTACAGACCCCATACCTCTGAAGCGTACAACAATATGGGCTTAATCTGGCAATCAAACAGCTTGAAAAATATGGTTGGGGAAAAGTCCGCAGTCTTCCACAAGATCTTAAATATTTCTATATTGCCCCTCCGTGCTCTAGTACAAATATCACCAAAAGCTCTGGAAAATGATAGTCGGGTAGAAAAATACAGTCCTAAATATTTATAAGCATTAACTACTGACACTTGTGTACCTTTAATAAACCACTTCTCTCTGCGTGCTAAGTACCCTCCTTTACGAAAGACAACAATGTTTGATTTGGCCAGGTTAATAGACAAGTCCATAGCATCAGCATTTTTAATCAAAATATCAAGCTGATTTTGCAGACCACGTGGTGTGTCTGACACAAGTACTATGCCATCTGCAAACAATAAAATAAAAACTTCAACTAAGTCTGGAAGAAGCTGAACACCATGTTTTCCATTATTCATAATTTCAGTTACAATTTCATTAATAAACAAGGAGAAAAGTGCGGGCGAGATTATCTCCCCTGCTTCAAGCCTCTAGGGCAGAGGAAGAGATCAGTCACACTTTGGCCGCACCTTACGCGAGCTTTGACCACTTTGCACATACATTGAAATGCTTGCAGCATCCTGCCATTAACGCCCCTTTTCTTAAGAACTGTCTATAATTTAGAACGTGATATATAGTCGAAAGCTTTCTGAAAATCTATAAAAGCAACGTACAATTTTTTATTGCGGGTAAAATATCGTTGAATCATAGAAAATAGAGTGAAGATGTGATCAATAGTAGAGTGATCTCTTCTGAACCCAGCCTGCACTTCTCCTAGCACATCATGACTTTCGGACCAATCGGTCAAACGCTTATTTAAAATGAAACTATAAAGTTTACTACAAACAGCGAGTAGTGAAATGCCACGGTAATTATCAGGTACATCCATATTGCCCTTTTTATGGATAGGCTGGATAATCGCTTCTGACCAAGACTCAGGGTACAGGCCTGTGGAGAAAATGTGATTAAACAGCTTCACAAGAAATGTTACAATCACATCAGAGGCATGCTTAAAGACTTCAGGAATGAGACCATCAGGACCAGCAGCTTTATTATTTTTTAGGTGCTTAATGGCCTCATTCACTTCCTCTACTGAAATATCTGCGTCTAAGTTTTCATCTGTTGACATGTCAGAACTACTGAATAAATTACCATCCCCATTTGAGTCGTCAATTTGATCAGCACCAAAAACTTTCTTGAAGTGCACAAACCATTGCTCTTCGGAAATTGCTCCGCAAAAAGCCCTGTTTGAAGATAATTTCTTAATTGTTCCCCAAAAAGTACGCGAATCGGTTATGTTATTCTCTAACTCCTTCCTCATCTGTATTTTATGACATTTTTGTTTACTTTTTAACAGCTTTTTATACTCTCTTCTCTTTTCCACAAAATCCGTTCGGTCAGCAGAAAGGCCAAAATGCTTAAAAACTCTCAAGCTTTTTCTAACCTCTGCACGTTTCTTTTTACAATCTTTATCAAACCAGTTACGACTATGCCCTGTCTTGTCAACACGGATTTTTTTCTGCATACAGGCAGCAGCACGGCTAAGACCTGAATAAAACATGTCAACAGAAGAATCAATATTTGTAGTGATCATGGTTTCTACATCCTGCATGAGTTTACCTACTTCTGCAGAGTGCAGTGCTTCACGAAATTGGCCGAGCAAGTCATCCGACCATTTCAGTTTGTGCACAAAACGGGGTCAGGACGCCGGAGAGTGGGCGTGTCAACAATACACTGCATGTGGCATGTGACAGGCATATGACAAGAATCAATCTTTTCTTCTACATTTAACTTTTTGCACAAAAACGCTACTGAACTGGACATGATGAAGTAATCGATTACACTACAGCCTTGCTGGGAAATGAAAGTATAGTGGCCAGGTATATCCCCGTCACATGCCCCATTCAGTATGTGGAGATCGAACCCTGCACACAACTGTAGCAAGGCATTTACAACGTTGTCCTTTGACTGTCTATGGTGAGCATCACAGGTGTAATCAGTTATCATACCAGTATTTACCTGACAACCAGGAGATGCCAGGTCAATACTGGCAGGACTGTCAGCAGCTGTTCTAGCGTTAAGATCCCCACAAATTATAAACTGAGCTTCCGGCAGTTTCTGTATAATATCCAGCATGCACTGCTCTAGTAGAGAAATGCCATCATCAAAATCGCTGGTATGGTAAGCAGGAGAGTCACACGGGGGAAGATACGCGCAAATAAGCACAATATCCTTCCCTACGTTAAAAAGCTTGCGTGAAATTTCAACACAGACGATGTTGTCATAAAAAACATCAACACGCTTTACAAAAGAAGCTAGGCATTTTCTCACAGCAACACAACACCACCAGACGCTCGTCCCTGGCTGCTCAATTTCCTGGCCGGAGCAACAAAGCTAATAAGAGAGGCAAAAATGGTAGTGGTCAAATCAATCAAAAATGTTTCGACCAAACAAACAAAATCAAAAAATGAGACAAAAGAGACGAAATCGTTATCATATAGTTTTGGTGCCAGACCTTCAATGTTCCACGTTATGAACTTCAGTTCACAAAAAGTGGAAACAGATGGGCCGTGGCCTGTGTCCTATATATTCAGTTTACGCTGTCGCGTTGTCATGCGCGTGGCTGCAGGAACCCAGGAATCGGTCAGCCGTGCTTGCCTACTGTTCTGCTGACCCACATTAACCTGTGCACGGGCTGGTTTTGCAGTTTGTTGACTGTCAGTGTCATTACCTGTACCGTTTATCAGTGGCGGGTGCACGGGTGTCACTCTGCCTGCACCTCCAGTGACCGTAGCTGGGGAAACCACTTGTTGACTGACGGCTGTAGCCGGGGACTGTGCGCTGCTATCCACACTGGCTGCTGGTGACCGGGGGTCCGCTGCCCGCCTGCCTCGTGGAGTCTGGGACACTGGTTGTGACACAATCACAATGCCACTACCAGGAGAACTGACGACGGGTTCTCCTTGGCCGTCAATTGTGACCTGTGGCTGCATACAGCTGGACACAACAGTCACAGGAGATGTAGCAGAGCCAATGACAACGCCACTAATCGGAGATGGAGGTGCCACTGTCTGAATACCAGCTGGAGTGGAGGTCACCGTCTGACAGCCAGCTGGGGTGCCAGGTTGCTGAGCGGCGCTGCGACATGCTGCCTCACTGTCACAAGCAGCCGGGGGAGGATGGAGATCGCTGTCAGATGCCGATGAGCGATCCTCTGTCTGGCCGTCCGTGGTAATGCCAGACTGCTGCTGGGTCACTGTGACACTGACATCTGAAGCCTGGGGGTCCCGGTCATCGACCCCACGCAGGTGAGTGCCAGCAACATCGCCAGTGCCGGGACCGACACCAGCCACGTCTCTGCTGTCACGGGCAGTGCAGTCCTGAGAGAATGACCGCGGGTGCGGGGACGGGAGCCGGTTCCGGGGGGTGGGGGTTAGGAGCAGGTGACGGGGAGGGTCGGTGAGAGGACGTGGACGAAACTACACTCCGGCAACGCTGCGCCAAGTGAGGATCCAAGTCTATCCAGTCAGTGGCCCGAGTATCTCGCCATTCTGATTCTCGCACCGCAGGGTCCCCGAACGCCAGGGGGGCGGGACCTGTGGCACGGTGCGGCAGTCCCGGATAATCCTGGTAATAGTCTTGGTGATGAGTATGCCAAATGCTGTATTCGTACTCGTCACATGCATTATCCTCGTAATCGCCGTGCTGCTGACTGCCGCCTCGCTGGGGCAATCGACCATCATACCCCCGGGGGGTTGGGTACTGACGGTCGCGTTGGTCATTGTAGTGGTCGTCGCGGAAGTGGCTAGAGTCTCTGCGGCGGGACCTGCGAGGGCTGGCGTTCCTGGGGCGGTACTGATCAGCAGCCCGACCCCCGGGCTGTCCACCGTCATCCACGCGGAGTCGGCCGTTACGGTAGAACCCCCTCCTCCCCTCGTCTCGCAGGACTCGAAGTTCAGCTGCTTGCCGCCTGGTAAGGTCAGAGGCAATACGATACCCATCCTCTCGCATCGCGTCGCGTGCTTCACGACTGCGAAGTAACTGGAGCTTGTCCGTACACCTGTACAGTCTCACAATCATAGGGCGCGTACGTCTACTGTTTTCCTGCGGTCTGCCCACACGATGGGCCCTCTCAAAATCGTAATAAACCCACTCTCTGTAGGAAGCATAATAGTTCAAGAAACGTAGCACATGTTCAGCACAGTCCTCACCTCTATACTCCTGCAGCCCATAGATCCTTAAATTGTTCATTCGGAAATAATTTTCCAACTTTTCAACTTCATTTTCTAGGCTGGAAACTCTGCACAACAAGTCATGTAGAATCTTACTAACATCAGGTCTGTCGGATTTGTAGGATGCCATGCTGACAGTACCCATCCGCTGAAAATTCGATCACTGTAAGCAGTAACACGTTGCATGCCTCACATGCTGAACACACGGCTGTGATGGGTCCTGCCACAACCGGTTTGAGGAAAACACTCACCCGGCAGCCAAACACTGTAAAAACAGTCACTAATACGGCGCATATCCTGTATATGAGAGCTTTTCCAGAAAGAACAGCAATCCACAGACTCACTTGCCAAAATGTTTAGTAAATCACTCACTCTAGCAGCTATAAATGTCCAAATCTTCGTCCTGGGAACGTAGCCGGAGAAAGAGAGAGAGAGAGAGAGAGAGAGAGAGAGAGAGAGAGAGAGAGAGAGAGAGAGAGAGAGAGGAAGAGAGGGAGAGAGAGAGAGAGAGAGAGAGAGAGAGAGAGAGAGAGAGAGAGAGAGAGAGAGAGAGAGAGAGAGAGAGAGAGAGATGATAATGGATAATGATAATGATGAAACGTTTTTATTCAGGATAAAAAGTTTTAGGCATAGCAATGCCTATCTTCCAAACTGTCCTGCTACTCTACACATATAAAAATACATCAGACGATACAGCAAAAGATAAAATATAGATAAGTAAAACGCCCCCCCCCCCCCCCACCCACCCACCCCCTCCCCACCCCCCAACTTCAGGGGGAAAAAATTATATATAATATATATATATACAGGTATAAACCTGACATGTTAATGCAGACAGTCGAACTATTACATAATCTGCAGCAACAGTAGAAGAATATTAGGTAATAGGAAACTTGCCCCTAACTATACGAATAGTACCATATTGGAGCCGAGCATACTATTAATTCTGAAGTAAATATTTATGGAAGCGGTCTTTGAAGACGCTAATCTTACAAATTGATTTCAGGTGTGGAGGTAAAATATTCTACGTTTTAGCGCCTGAAAGGACAGGCTGGTTTTACAGATGTCTAAACTAATTTTTGGAAGGTGGATCGAACTATTTCTCGTGTTTTTCCTATTATTGTCGGAAAATATAGTTTTTACATAGGGTGGGGCTTTTCCGTCCATGATCTTGTGCAGTAGAACCCAGTGATTAAATTGAAACTGTTTATTCAATGTTAGTAACTTGAGAGACTTTAATTTTTCGTCAGTCGAAGTAGGACCGGGAAGTATTAATTTAATACCCCGACGATACAAGGAATTAACTTTTTTTTTATGTGAACTTCGCTGCATCCATCCCAGACAGTAGAACTGTAGTCACAATGCGTTTTAATATGCGCATGGAAAAAGAGTTTACGGATATCAGTATTAACTATATGGAGTAGTTTTTATAACAGGAACAAATTTTTTGGATATTGTTTTGCATAATTATAGAGTCAGTATGCGGTTCCCAGCTTAATTGGTTGTCCACGATAACGCCTAATAAGCGATGCCTTGTTACTTGTTCTACAGGCTGGCTATCTAAGGAGAGTGTTAAAGGTGGTAGGCCATGCTGGTGTTTCTGACGTGTAGTAACTAACATGCTCTTTGTCTTTTGAATACTAATAAGCATGTGATTATCACTGCACCAGCCTGCTACTTCATCAAGACTTTGTTGGAGTACTTTATTTATGGTTGCGATAACTTTATCAGATGTATGTATAGTCTGCGAACAGATCGCAGTTTGCGTCTAAATGAGATATGCACAGTGGCAGATCATTAATAAATAAGGGCACGGGAATATACCCTTGTGGAACACCGCAAGTTACTAACCCGTCAGAGGAATATTTGCCATTTTGCAGTACTTTCTGCGTTCTGTCCCTGAGACAGGAAAATATAAAGGAGACAGTATTTGAGTCAATGTGATAGAATGGTAGTTTTTTTTTTTTTAATACGATAGAGTGGTTGACAAGATCAAAAGTTTAGGTCAAGAAAGATTGTACCTGACACTTCACTATCATTTATGGCAGAATGCCATTTATCAATTAACTGATTGCGGGCAGTTTGGCACGAATGTAGAGGTCGAAATCCTGATTGTGCTGCATTTATCAGATGGTTCTGCTCCAGAACGTTTAGAAGATGAGTATGGATATGTTTCTCGAGCGGTTTTGAAATAGAGGATAATATAGAAATGGGACTGTACTCGTTTAGGTTGCATAAATCTTTGCTTTTAGGAAGAGGGATTACCTTCGCTTTTTTAGCTCATGGAGAAAGACGTTATGTCTGATCGATAAAATATAAATAAAGGTCAGGGATTCGACGACGAAGGGCAGAGTTAGTTTTAAAATCTGACTACTAATACCATCTGGACCGCAAAACAATTTGTTCTTTAAACTGGAAATAGATTTGCCTACATTTAGGACAGCCATAAGCGGTACTAAAAATGGGCCGCAGGCTCTCTGTTGATTATGGTGACGTAGTTGATGAGAGCGAGTGTCAGATAGAGAGAGAGACAGAGAGAGAGAGAGAGAGAGAGAGAGAGAGAGAGAGAGAGAGAGAGAGAGAGAGAGAGAGAGAGAGAGAGAGAGAGAGAGAGAGCGAAATGAAATGCAATGCAATAAAATGAAACTTTATGTACCAACGGATAAAGTAATTAGCCCATGTGCCATTTATCGTACTTGCCGTTGTAAGAAAAATAATCAAATAATAAAATAATAATAATAATAATAATAATAATAATAATAATAATAATAATAATAATAATAATCATGATCAGAGAGAAAGAGAGTGTTAGAAACATACAAGTCTACTCCGCTTATAACAAGGTCGGATATAACAAAAGTCGGATATAACAACACTTTTTGAAAGGTCCCAACAGCAGCTTTTAATAATAATAATACATAATCAGTTGTTTTCCTCCCTACGTCACACGACCAGTCACTTTTAGCGCAAACCGTACCATGTGACCGTGATATAAAAACTCCTGTAGCTAAAAATGGCGGACGTTTTGTAGCCCTCTCGATGACGCATCTTGGATGCCAGTTTTGTTCTATAAAAGATCGCCAAACGTTCTAAAGTAAAAAAAAAAAAAAAAAATTACTTAATGTTGTTCGAAACAACAAGCACACTCAGTACTGGAGACGGCAACGTTATGACATATTTTAAATTACGTCATAAGTCTATTATGTATAGAGGTATATTCCTTTGACGTCAGTCATGTCTGGCGTGATCCAGGTCGCAAGATGTTTTCTTGATTTCTTTTACTAAAATAGTGGAGGAATGAAAACAAATGCGTTATTGGTCGGAGGGGTTCGCTGCACGGACCCTTGTAGGCCTTTGGGAGGTCAAAGGAACCATTGTACCCGTCATGCCTTCGGCCTTCGGGGTACAATTGTTTTTTTTTTTACCTCCCTCAGGCCTACAAGAGTCCGTGTAGCAAACCCCTCCGACCAATAACTTATATTATTAGTCGCAGGGGTTTGCTACACGGACCCTTGTAGGCATGAGGGAGTTCAAAAGAACCATTATAACCCGAAGGCCGAAGGCCTGAGTTGTACAATTGTTCCTTTGACCTCCCGAAGGCCTACAAGGGTCCGTGCAGCAAGCCCCTGCTACCAATAACGTATTTGTTTTCATTCCTCCACTATTTTTGTAAAAGAAAAAAAGAAGACATCTTCCGACCTGGATCACGCCAGACATGACTGACGTCAAAGGAATATACATTTATGTATAATAGACTGATGACGTAATTTAAAATATTTCATGACGTTGCATCTCTAGTACCGAATGTGTTTGCTGTTTCGAACAACACTATGCAACTTTTTACTTTAGAACGTTTTCGGTGATCTTTTTATAGAACAAAACTCGCATCCAAGATGCGTCACAAAGAGGGCTACAAGAAGTGCGCCATTTGTCGCTACAGTTTTGTTGTTGTTGTTGTTGTTTTCATCCCTACGTCACACGACCAGTCGCATTAGGGCAAACCGTCCCATGTGACCGTGATACAAAAACCCATGTAGCGACAAATGGCGGACTTTTTGTAGCCTTCTTTCTGACGCGTCTTGGATGCCAGTATTTTTCTATAAAAGATCACCAAACGTTCTAAAGTACAAAGTTACTTAGTGTTGTTCGAAACAACAGGCGCACTACTGGAGACGGCATCGTCATAAAATATTTTAAATTACGTCATAAGTCTATTATGTATAAATATATATTCCTTTGACGTCAGTCATGTCTGGCGCGATCCTAGTGGAAGATTTCTGCTTGATTTCTTTACAATAATAGTGGAGGAATGAAAACAAATACGTTATTGGCAGCAGGGGCTCGCTGCACGGACCATTGTAGGCCTTTGGGCGGTTAAAGGAACCATTGTACCCTTCAGGCCTTCAACCTTCCGGGTACAATGGTTCCTTTGACCTCCCTCATGTCAACAATGATCAGTGAAGCAAACACCTGCGACCAATAAATTATATTGTGTCACGGTCACATGGTACGGTTTGCGCTAAAGTGACTTGTAGTGTGACGTAGGGATGAAAAAATATAAGTTATTGGTCGCAGGGGTTTGCTACACGGATCCGTTTATGCCTGAGGGAGGTCAAAGGAACCTTTGTACCCCAAAGGCTGAAGGCCTGAGGGGTACAATTGTTCCGTTGACCTCCCGAAGGCCTACAAGGGCCCTTGCAGCAGGCTCCTGCTGCCAATAACGTATTTGTTTTAATTCCTTCACTATTTTCGTAAAAGAAATCAAGAAGACATCTTCCGACCTGGATCACGCCAGACATGACTGACGTCAAAGGAATATACATTTATACATAATACATACATAAAATATTCATCACGTTGCCGTCTTCAGTACTGAGTGTGCTTGTTGTTTCGAACAACACTAAGTAACTGTTTACTTTAGAACGTTTTGGAGATCTTTTATAGGACAAAACTCACATTCAAGATGCGTCACAAAGAGCGCTATAAGAAGTTCGTCATTTTTCGCTACAAGGGTTTTTGTATCACGGTCACATGGTACGGTTTGCGCTAAAGTGACTGGTTGTGTGACATAGGGAGGAAAACAAAGTTTTTTTTATATAACGCCCTTCCCCACAGACAGCAAGCTCGGAGCGCTTTACAACACATAGAAATAATTTTTAAAAAATAAATAAATAAATAATAATAAAATAAACACCAGCTCGCATCATGTAGGCACATTTCTAACACAAAACGCACACGCACATACACAAACACACGCACACGCACACACACACACACACACACACACACACACACACACACACACACAATCTACCTACATGGGCTACACATATAAGACAATAGCCAACATTTCCAGGCAGCACATCCAGACTAAGCTAATCCCGATATGCTACCTGCTTGTAAATTGCTTAACATCCCGACAGCAACAAGACATTCTCAGGACATGCCTGCACTGCTTGTAAAAAAACAACAACTAAACAGAATATTGAATGTATGTTGCCAGCTGGTCCAATACGCTAAATAAACCTAAGACCATTTAGCAAAACACATCCAATATCAAGAGCTACAGGCAGCGCAGACAATAGAGAGAGTTTAACAAAGGAAAATTCAGGTGAATGAACCAAGAGTAGACGGAAACACATGCCCCAGAATAGAGGGGAAAACCCACCCTGTGGGGCTGACCAGGGTGACCTTGGGAACTAAAAAGTAGTTAACCCCACCCAAGTTCACCAGGGCAGACCCGGGTGGGGGCCAGACGTGAGGGGCCTTATAACTGAAAGAACGCGCACTAGCAGTTTTTAGGTTAACTCTGTGCTGAACAAGCAGTTTCTGTGAGCTTTGAGCGTAGACTTCTACTAGGATTGTGTGATGCAAGGGAAAAGGACAGATATGCAGGAAGTGTATTGTCATAGTGTCTGTATGCCAAAGTGGCCAGCTTGTACTCTATTCTCAACCTTGACAGGTAGCCAGTGGAGATGCTTTAGCAGTTGTGTGACATGATCAATGCGGTTTTTTTTTGCAAAGGACTAACCGGGCTGAAATATTCTGGATACGCTGAATTCGAGTGAGTTTATCAAATGAGATACCAGCAAGAAGGTAATTACAGTAATCTAGACGGGACAGAAAGCGAGAGCATACGAGCTGGGCAGTAGCCTTTTCTGTCAGAAAGGATCTGATCGTGCCTATTCTGCGGAGTTCCAGGTAGGCAGTGCGGCAGAGATGGCTAATCTGTTTTTCCATCGATAAACTCAAATCCAGGAAAACACCAAGATGTTTTACATTGAATTTGAAAGAAATGTCATGGCCACCTATGGAAATGGGATCACATCTGGAGACTGATATTCTAGCTCGAGTACCAACAAGCATGCTCTTATGTTTTGTCATCGTTTAACTTTAGTCTGTTGCAAGTCGTCCAGTCTTTGACTTCAACAAAACACTTATCCACACTGGAGACAATAGTCTGCAGGTTACCAGGATGGTCAGAATTAGAGACATGAGAGTCATCAGCATACTTCTGATACTCGCAGCTATTTTGGCTGATGATTAGGGAAACTGGTTCAGTGTACAGAGAGAACGGCAGAGGACTCAAAACAGACCCCTGTAGGACACCATACTTCAAAAACACAGACTGAGACATGATCCCATTCACACATACAGACTGATATCTTTCAAGAAGGTAAGACTTGAGCCATGACAGCGCTGTACCGGAAATACCCAAAGACACGCGTATGCTTTCTAAAAGAATCCCGTGTTTCAGCCTGTCAAACGCTGCAGATAGATATAATAATGATAGCAAAGAGACATGTCCGACGTCTGAACGTGTGAGCAGGCTGTTGGTAATGTGAAGCAAGGCTGTCTCAGTATTGTGATTTCTTCGATATGCAGACTGATAAGTTCAAGTAAATCATTACTACTGAGATGTGACATGAGCTTACTAAGCACAACTTTCTCCAGAATCTTGGAAATAAAGGGAAGATTAGTCACTGGTCTATAACTCTTCAACAAGTTTGCATCCATCCCTACCTTCTTCAGAAACGGAATTACCACAGCCTGCTTAAAATGCCGAGGCACAAACCCTTACTCCAGAGACAAGTTTATAATTCTGGTTATCACACTGACAAGTTCATCAGGGCATAGCTTGAGTACAGAGGTGGGAATGGGGTCAAGGGAACAAGATTTGGTAGGTGAAGAAATAATGAATTTCTTTACATTCTCCTCTGTGACAGAAGTGAACGTATGTAACAGGTATGGGGTATAAGACACAGCATCAGAACAGTTGTACAGTTCCTGACGGATCGTGCTTATCTTAGAGTCAAAGTACTGACAAAACTATGGTATTCGGAAGTACAGGTTCATTTTTCTTTACAAGAAGTTCATTTGTTAGGCTAAACAGCTGACGACTAGATATGCAGACTTCAAGTTTGGTACAATCCAAGTCTTTCTTAGCTGCTCGCTGTGAGGATTTGAGCGAGCAGCTAAGAAAGAGTTTGTATATTACTTCGCTCATAACAAACATCGGATATAACAACAACAAAAAATCGGGTCCCCTGGCGATTTGTTATATCCGCAGTTTACATGTGTACTGACGAGCAGAAGAAATGCAACGATTTTGTAATCATCGGAAACACTTTAGTGCTTCCGATGATTCCAAAAAAATGTGGCATTTCTTTTGTTCGTCAGTATGCTACTCCAGTTACACTGACACATGGAACAGTTCAAGTACTTGCCAATAAACACAAGCGGGTCGCATGTGCTGTACTCCGCGGTCAGCGTGCCAGGAACCTTTTCGAAACAGTCGCTCCAGCACCTCAAGGATAACCCTTGGTATTGCCTGGTCACGGTGATCCTAGCTTCGTAGGTCGCCATGTTGGTTGTTGCGTTGATGCCTGCACACCGTTTATTGTCCTTCCATGCCGAGTTGCACGCTGGGTAATCGTCTGTATTCAGTATACCGTATACACTTCCGCCTTTTATAAACTGAAACTGTATGTTGTACAATATTTGACAGTTGTCTTTGTTGACTCTGTTCGTGTCCACCAGGCACTGCAAGACGTACTGCTGGCCCTCGATAAAGCCGATGGCCGGGCACTGGATGGTGAAGTCAGCTCCCAGCGCTGCCAGCAGAAAACACTTTCCAGACTATCGAGCAACTAGTGCTGAACACCACCCAGCTGCAAGAGGCATAGATCCTCATAGGCCACCACAGTTGCGGGGGCTCATGAGGATCTGTATCTCTTCCTGAAACCACTTTGTATCCAAGGATCTAGGACGTGAAATTTATACTGATTTCCAAAACATAATCTGCATCCATTGGTACTGAAGTGATTAAACACAGTTATAGCTAAATCAGAATCAGGTCAAAGATAGTATGCTGGCTGAGCTCTTTTCCAGCTCGGAAAGATAGTAGATTGCGTTCCTTTCGGGTTTTCAATAAGAATTTAAGGGCTGTGGCTCACCCCGGCCACTGCGGCATGAGTCCTCGTTGAAAGTCAAAGTCTAGCTTGTTTTCAACCCTTCTTCTCTCTAGGAAGAGTAGAGCTTCTGTTTGAGGCTCTGCAAAATCTGCGTTACGATGAGGAATCTATAGTGGCCGTGGCCGTAACCTCACGAATGGTCCCAGATCCCCCACTCCCACCCCACCCCCACCCCCGTCTCCCTTCCACATCACTCTCCGTAGTGTCAGAAATCAGCAACTTACTTAAATAATAATAATGCATAGCATTTATATGGCGCATTTCTCATATTTATAATATAACTCAATGCGCAGAATGTAGCCGCGAACTGAACCCAACAAGCACGCTCACGTGAATCACACGCATTCACTCACACACTGTACATAAACACAGAACATTCACGTGGTGCTAAGGGCAAGCTCAAGCGAGCTACTGAAGTGACGGTATTTGGAAATCGTTTTGTATTTGAAATTTTATTAAGTTGGCTGAAACTGATACCAAAGTGGAGGGGGAGGAAGAGCCGGAGTACCCGGAGAAAGAACCCCCGACGGTCCGCCCGAATTAACGGTGACACTTACTAGAGGAGAAAAATCCGACGCCGGAACCCGTAATCGAACCTCGCACCTTTAGCATTGGTGGCAGGCGCCTTAACCACTGCGCCACGGACCGCCCCGGACTTAACTCATTTAGACCGACGGCCGTATTTCCCAAAGGAGGTGTCATCTAATAAATAAATAAATAAATCAGCGCATTAATAGGCGCTTTATCCCAAATGAAAATCGAACTGTACCCAACAAGCACACTCTCGCATTCACTCACACACTGTACATAAACACAGAACATTCACGTTGTGCTAAGGGCAAGCTCAAGCGAGCTACTAAAGTTTTATAAATTCAAATCGTTTATATTTGAAATTTGATTAAGTCAGCTGAAATTGATACCAAAGTCGTGGGGGGGGAGGGGGGAGGAAGAGCCGGAGTAGCCGGAGAAAGAACCCCCGACGATCAGCCCGAATTAACGGTGACACTTAGGCCTACAAGAGGAGAAAAGTCCGACGCCGGAACCGGGTATCGAACCTCGCACCTCTAGCATTGGTGGCAGGCGCTTTTACCGCTGCGCAACGGACCGCCCCATCTAATGACTATGCACCAGTTGCAGGAGATGGATCGACCATGATAATTCAAGGGCAGTGCCAGACAGGCGCCAAGCTAATCTGGCACTACCCTTGAATTATCATGGTCGACCCATCTCCTGCTGTAATGCTTCTGGGCTGAATGGGTTAATCACGTACTTAATTTGTTTAATATATTATTTTCGTGCTCAAGCCTGCCGCCGTTCGTGGCGCAGTGGTAGAGGTGCCTGCCACCAACGCTAAAGGTGCGAGGTTCGATACCGGGTTACGGCGTCGGACTTTTCTCCTCTAGTGTCACCGTTAATTCGGGCGGACCTTTGGAGGTTCTTTCTCCGGGTACTCCGTCTTTTCCTCCCACTCCACTTTGGTACCGATTTCAGACCACTTTATAAGTTTCAAATACAAGCGATTAAGTTTTCCGAAACCTCAGTAGCTGAGCTGACCCTTCGCAACACGTGAATGTCCTGTGTTTGTCTTGTACTGCGTTTGTGTTAAGAGTGAATGAGTGTGTGTTTTGGGTTCAGTTTGCGACGCTTTGAGACGTTTCGCAGAATATGGTAAAGCGCCTGTATAATAACCGGTATTTTTATTATTATTATACACAAGTGAAAGTTTCTTCAGTGTAATGACTCGAGAAGTTGGTCACCAAATCGGAAGAAAAAGAAATTGAGAGCCAGTGTCTCACCTGTCAGAAAGCGGCAGATCAAACCGACAAGGATCAAACCCCACTTGCCCATCTTGC
>BTPG01000003.1:46505302-46517802 GCA_036245525.1 Semisulcospira habei | reverse complement strand
GTGATGGCCATGGCCGCCATGAGCCACAGGAAGACGCGGAAGGCGTTGAAGCGGAGAAGGTCGTCACACGAGGCGATCTCGTCCATTTGGGCGTGACAGTTGTTGGGATTGAAGCCGTCAGGCAGCGCGGCCGGGCAACACAGCTTGAAGTTACTGGCGTACACGGTGTCTATGGCGGCGAGCTGTCGCAGCAACTGGTGTGGAAAGTCGTCCAGTGGAGATCCCCGCACATCCAGCACCTGCACACTGGGTGTGGAGTTCAAACCCTCCGCGGTGATGGCGGAGAGAGCTCCGTGAGAAATGTTCAAACACGTCAGACGTGGGAAACCTGCCAGAGTCCGCCCGTCATAGGTGACCAGCTGTGTTGCGGACAGGTCCAGGGTGTGGAGATTGATGTGAAGTCGGTCCGATCTACTGGGTAACAGTGACGTCATTGGGTTAGCCGCCAATCGCAGCACCCGCAGGTTTCGGAGTCCGACGAACGTCTGCATGCTGACACTGGTGAGTGCATTAGCACTGAGGTCCAACCACCTCAGGTTTGGGAAGGTCATATTGGCGACAGTGCTCAGGCCGCATTGTGACAAACTCAGTCTGACCAGGTAGTGCTTGTACCCTACGTCATGTGGCGTCATGCCCGAACCACCAGCATCCAGGTAACGTATACCGGGAAAGTCGCGCGCCCCAAACGTCTGATTACAGATGAAAGCCAGACCCTGGCACCGACAGCCCTGGGGACAAGCGACGTCACACAACCACTCGTCGTCCTGCTGAGGACATTGGAACACGCCGTCACACACGTGCTCACTGTGCACACACACACTGGAGGCGCGACAACGGTACAAGCCGGGACACGTGTAGCTGCCACACTCAGCCTCGTCTTCATGACCCATACAGTCGTACACGCCGTTACAGCGCAAGTACACCGGCAGGCAGTAATCGTGCTGCGAACACCGGAAGTACGTCACTGGAACAATCTGTGCGACGCCAAGTTCCCGGATGGTGTAGCCGCCATGTCCATCGAGACTGACAACAGCCGGCGGGGGGAGGGAGGGCGCCACAGCGGTCACGTACTGCCGACAGTCCTCGTCCGAGCCGTCCTGGCAATGCTTCATGCCGTCACACCACTGGTCCCGCCGCACGCACTGCTGATTCTTGCACGTGACGTGGGACTCGGGACACGCGTCATGCACACACCACGTCTCGTCCGACCCGTCACTGCAGTCCTGCCTGTGGTCACACACCAGCGTGTAGTGCAGTGTCTGGTAGCCGCCGTCACAAGTAAACAGGGGAACGCCGTCTGTTCCGATTAGTGGACAGGATGTCACGTATGTGGTAATGCCACAGTCCGCATGCAGGTCACATAACAGGAAATCGTGCGTCACGTGACCTTTGGAGCAGTGAACGACTATCTGGTTGCTGGTCCATGTAGTGAATGGGTCGTCGCGGACTAGCAGTGTGTTCCCGTCTTTGCTAGATGCCTTGTCACGCTCACAGAGGACGTAACGGACATAAATAGGCACGGAACACGCTATAGGTTGCAGTACGTCCATGTACACAGGAGGAACGTAGGCACACGTGGGTTTGGACGTCTTGCCTCCACGAGCATTGACGTAAAAAGCCATGGTCTGATCCGCCCACCGCCACACGTCCTTGTACATGGAGTGCAGAGTGGAGGGGGACGTACTGAGACCAACAAAAACACCGAACGTTTTCTTACCGTAACCAATAATTGTTCTAAACACGTTCCACTCAGTTGGATTCTTTGGGCTGACCAGTCTCTCACCATAGCCACTGCACTGTTCGTCAGCGTCGTACCACGTGATCTGTCTACGCACAGTGACGTAACGGTAACACTTGTTTCCGGCATCAATGTCGCCAGCTCCACAGTCCGTGCTGGTGTAGGGACAGTGTGCCTCATCTTCCCCCGCCACACACTCCGTCTCCAGGTTACAGTGGAAGTGCAGTTGGAAGGTGGGGTAGTGGGGCACGGAACAGTTGAAGAGACCCGAGTCCAGCTGCCGGGGCACCTCGGACATCGGGTGGATGGAGTACAGCATCTTGAAGCCGGTAGAGGTCGATATAGAAGAACCGGTTTTAAAGGTGACTGCCACAGAGATGAAGGAAGTCAAAGGGTTGATGTCTTCTCTGCCACACTGTAGCACAACCACGTAGCGAAAGGACAACTTGACTACGTCCGTTTCACATGTGGGGGTTGATCCCATATCCAGATGCCTGAAGCTGATTGTAATTCCAAATCCTAAAAGAATCGGTTGATAAAAATCAACTTCGGTATTTCGCGCGTACCTCGTGAGTCCGTCAAAAGCAAAAGACGCGATGTAACCGCCATTTGGCTGTGTGTGCACGTGCGGCATGACCTCTGTGCCAGGCATTATTGTGACCAGGACGCGAAACCGCAGGTGGACGTGTGTTACGCCCGATAACCGCAGGGAATAACGGATGACATTGGATCTGGAAGTTATGACAAATGGGTGAATAAAAAAATTTTGGGGATCGACAATCTCTAGATCTGTTTTCGTCGTATCGTACAGAACAGTCAGAGCTGGGACACCCTCTTCAAGATCGGACACCTTTTCCAGTTTGAACGTTTCAATGATGGTGGTGACATAGCGCCCACTATATGTCATTGTCAACATTCCACACAAAATGTTAACGGAGTGCGCGGAGACGAAATTGACCTCCACAACCGTGGTGTCCACAACACGGATGACTATACTCTTATTACAGGAAGCAAGATCGACATGATAGACTTTAGACTGAGTTTCTTTCCTGACTGTCCCGCCGTCGTCAAACACTGTGGCGGTTGTATTGTTATCGCGCTCACATATCGCAAAATACGAGAAGACTTTGTTGTCGCATGGTATAAGATACTGTTGGTGGGGAAGTGTTAAAATGTCAAGGCTGGCGCAGCGCAGATTGTGACTGGTGTTGGAAAACGTTGACACGTAATAGCGTTGCGAATTGTCAGGCAGAATCAACCATTGGATTTCAGATTCATGCATGTTTGCACCTGCAAGGAGATGATGAGTTTTCCTTGTGAAGGTACGAACAACGATAAAAAGACTGATGAAATCCTTCAACGACCTCAGGATGAGCAGTCTCTCCCCATGGCTCCTGCACTGTTTGTCAATTTCGTACCATGTGATCTCTCTCCGCACGGTGACGTAACGGTAACACGTGTTTCCAGCGTGAATATGTTTAGCTCCACAGTCCGTGCTGGTGTAGGGACAGTGTGCCTCATCTTCCCCCGCCACACACTCCGTCTCCAGGTTACAGTGGAAGTGCAGTTGGAAGGTGGGGTAGTGAGGCACGGAACAGTTGAAGAGACCCGAGTCCAGCTGCTGGGGAACCTCGGACACCGGGTGGATGGAGTACAACATCTTGAAGCCGGTACGGGACAAAGATCCATCAGAAATGAAACGTATGGCAATGGGATGACTATAAACCTGGGGTGCAATGTACCTTTCTCCACAATGTGACCACAGCCGCGTAAATTCCGGTTCTCCTTGTCTGTGTTCCACTTTGAAGAGAGTCAATTTATCCGCCTGACATCCCGGGCTGTCCTGTAGGTCGAAATGGGGAAAGCTGGTCATTATGTTCGGCTCAGGCACATGAAACACGGTGTCAATGTTGTGTGCGTAAGGTGTGAAGCTAAGTTCATCAAAATTAATCGGAATGACGGACCAGGTAGTTGGAGATAGCTGAGTTGTTGAAAGCTCTTGAATGTCTGTTCTGTTAGAGGCAAATACACGGAGGAAGATTCCAAACAGCCAAGACGATTTTCGGTACCAGATTGGAAGAAAATGTTCACATGGATTATTAGCATGTTCCATGTTCGTAACCCTTTCCGTGTCGGTAGCAATAGGAATCATCGCGACTAAACCACTATCGACACGCCAAGGGCCAGGCTTAAAATAAATTAGTATAGCCGTCTCGATCGCCTATCCTTGGAATCATCGGAACACACTTTATATTTGACAGTACGGTTGCTGGTGCTAAGTAAATATCGCAAATAATAAGTAAATTTCTCTAAGTATGAATTTTGGACGACCATTGTTAAATGTCAACGACATTTATGGCGTAAACCTGCATGAAAATGAGTTTTCGTCTAGCATTTTATACATACTGACCCACCCTGCACATCCAAACTCAAACTACTCATCAAGGCTTTTTGAATATGTACTGTAAGATGTGTTCCACGCGTATGCCCCGTACCCTGACGATCTGTAGGTAAGCATCAGAGATACAGCCCCTTATGCATGGGTACCCTTAATTACGCTCTTGAATGACGTACCTGTGGTAATTCAACAAAAATTGTTTATACAGATATGCGCAATCGCATCAGACAGCATTCTGACTGAGAGTCCAGTGTGTAAAATGTTTGCCTTGCCGAAAGAGTATTGGGTTCGAAATTATGTGACAATCCGACAGAAAGTTGGGCGATCAAGATGGCTATCATAATGCTCTGAAATCTAGGGACATGGGACACGCTAAAAATATATATGAGCCGATTGCTGTAAGGCTATAGTCCAGACGATGAGTCGAATAATTAATAACTCCGTTGTATACTGACGAGCAAAAGAAATGCGACATTTTTTGAAACCATCGGAAACACTTCCAAAAATAACTCATTTGTTTTGATAGTCAGTATATTTACCGCCCACTTTCTGGATGGCGAGTCTTGTCCAATGTTGTGTCTGTTTTAAGAGTCTTGTCCCACTGGCTATCTGGATGGAGAGTCGTATCCAACTGGCTATCTGGATGGCGAGTCTTGTCCCACTGACTATCTGGATGGAGAGTTTTGTCCCTCTGGCTATCTGGATGGAGGGTTTTGTCCCAATGGCTATCTGGTTGGTGAGTCTGATCCCATTGGCTGACTGGATGTAGAGTCCTAGTCTTGTCCCATTTGCTGTCTGGGGGGAGATTCTTATCCCACTGGCTGTCTGGACTGTGTGACGTCCCACTTATGACAATGCCGTCATACACCATGAGGAAAACCATGACAGCGCAAGGGTACGTCGCAATGTGCTTCATGGTGAAGGTGTGCACGTCTCTGTCAAGACACAGATGATTATCAAAATGAATCCAGTAAACAAAGGTACTCGGGATCAGGACGGCCGTACTAGACCCGCGCATAGCTGTGCTCGGGTCCACTGCGGCCGTGGTGGGCCCAAAGACGTTTTGCTAATCATCTTCAACAGGCTGCAGATCCGTTTATCGATTACGGCAGGTAAACTTGAGGCCCAACTTGTATATAAGTATGAGATTACGTAACGAATAATAATAATAATAATAATAATAATAATAATAATAATAATAATAATAATAATAATAATAATAATAATAATAATAATAATAATAATAATAATGGGCCTCTGTCGGACTGAATCGACCATAGATTACGCATCCTAGTTGTTCTGATCTGATTGCCTGCTCAGCTGGATTTGAAACAGCATCTTTTGTGACTGTAGAAGCCAATGTGGGAGTGGCAGTCCCTGCTGCAAAGATCACAAATGTACGTGGTCGCTGGTCTGATGGAGTTAGTGCACTCCTTTCTGCGTGCCCGCTTGTCTGCTGGTGCTTTGGACATCTTCTCTTTCCCTGATTTCAAGTGTTGGTGGAGGATACTTTTCCACTTTGCACGGTCATCCGCAAGGCGTTTCCAAGACCCATTGTCAATGTCCAGTGTTCTCATGTCCCTCTTGCAGACATCTACAAATCGTAGCTTGGGGCGACCAATGTTTCTTCTCCCAGTTGCCAGTTCTCCGTAGAGGATGTCTTTTGGAATGCGTCCATCTTCCAAGCGGGGTACGTGGCTGAGCCAGGGCAGTCTGCGTTGTCTGAGTAGGGTGTACATACTGGAAAGACCAGCGCGGAACAGGACTTCCTTGCCAAGATATGCCCCGGATACGGCGGATGCTTCTCAGGTGGAAGGTGTTGTGTCTTCTCTCCTGTCTGGCATATGTGGCTCATGTCTCACTGCCGTAGAGCAGTGTGCTGATGACGCAGGCGTTGGACACAGCCATCTTTGTTTTCAAGGTCAGCTTGGGATTTGTCTACACGTGAGTTGTGAGGCGTGCAAGAGTTGAGCAGCCTTCCTGATCTTCTTGTCGATCTCGATGCCCAGAGAGAGGTTATCGGTGATGGTGGACCCAACGTACGTAAACTGGTGGACGACGTCGAGCTCGTAGTTTTCAATGGTGATGCATGGCGGTGTCTGTGTCCTGTCCCCAGACGTTCGTCTTCTTTAGACTGATAGTCCAAAGTCCTTGCAAGCCTGGGAGAATCGGTCCATCAATGACTGCAGTTCCTGCTGATTATGGGTCAGCAAATAGCATGTCCCAGATGAGGGCTTCGCGACTCCTTGTCTTGGTCTGCCATCTGATCTGGTTCGCAGGTAGAGATTCCTTCTGTTGCGTTACCGAATGCATGCTTGAGCCGGACAGCGAAGAGGATCCCAAAGATATTTGGGGCCAGGACACAGCCTTGTTTGACTCCGCAGCGTACGTCAAAGGGTTCGGATGTGCTGCCGTTGAACTGCACTGTTGGTGTGGAAGGATTCTATCATAATCTGCAGTTTGGGCGGGCATCCATTCTATGAGAGGATCTTGAACAGACCGTCTCTACTAACCAGGTTGAAGGCTTTGGTGAGATCAATAAAAGCGACATACAGAAGCACGTGTTGTTCACTGCACTTCTCCTGGAGTTGATGAAGGGAGAAGACCATGACTACCGTTGACCGCTCAGCTTGGAAGCCACACTGCGACTCGGGATAGACACGTTCTGCCAGCTTATGCAAACGGATCAAGATGACCCGGGCAAAGACTTTGCCGACAATGCTGAGAAGCGAGATGCCTCTGTAGATGTTACAGTCGCTTCTCTCGCTTTTGTTCTTGTAGAGGGTGATGGTATCCCTCATGTCTTGTTGTACCTCTACTTCTTGCCAGCACTGGAGTAGGACCTCATGCAGAGGCATAAGGAGGGTGGTCTTGCAGTTCGTGATTAAATCCAGGGGGGGGGGGGGGATCTCATCGTTGTCTGGGGCTTTGCCTGAAGCCAAGCTTTCAATGGCTTTGCTGAGCTCCTCTAGTATTGGCACGGCATCTAGCTCATCTAATACAGGCAGACACTCGATGGCGTCAAGAGCTGATGGAGTCACGACGTTCTGCCTGGAGTAGAGGTCAGAATAGTGTTCCATCCATCTCTCCAGCTGCTGGCCTTTGTCCGTATTAACTTTCCCGGTGGAAGATTTGAGGGGGGAGGGGGTCCGTCGTGTTTTGTTTGGTCATAATGCCTTCTTAATGCGTCGTTCAATCATCTGATGTTACCTTAACGGCTGCAATCTGGATGTTCTCACTGAGCTCCGTCCAGTATTCGTTGACGCAGCGCCTGGCAGTCTGTTTGACCTTGCTCCTGGCAGCCCTGAGAGCCTGCATGTGCCAAACTGCAAGAAGTGAACGATGTCGGTAAACTCTTATATCCCATCCTCCTGCTTTTCTCAAACTAATGTGGATAGCTTTTGCAACTGACTTTCCAGAGTGAACCGGTGAATGTCTGCATAGTAAAGGGTCTTTTTTTTAGACTGGGTCGAGGTGGAGCGAATTCAATAGCATGCCCATGACCTCACAGGCAAATAGGTGTCAAAATCTGACAACTAAAGTAACCAGATACAAATTACGTCATGTTCATAGCGCGTTGCCATACGTACTTTTGCACTCCATTATTACTAAAGATAAGTAAATGCCTTTTCACGGAGGAAAGTAGTTCCCAAAAAACTAATAACAATAATTTTGCTTCGAAATGTTAATGAATAGGCAAAATTAAGAAACGCAAAAGATTGTAACTCTTCGGCTCCCAGATCTAAATGACATAATTTCCAGTTCTGGGAGTCAAAGGGTTAAAAGGACGTGTCGGTGGGTGTACTATAAACAATACCCGGATTATTTTCAGGAGCAAGTGTAACCGTCCGCCGTCAGCTGGGTCGATATGGCGTAATAACGCGGGCATTCCCCGCTGGCATGGCGGAACAACTTTTTGATGTTAAAACGACAAACAAAAGAGATGTACCGTCTTGCTAGGGTGGGGACATTCTCGCCGTGACACGCTACCGGTTGCCTGCACCAACATCCATGTTGACTATCAATCAATTAACCAAATAAACCATTCAGTCAGTTAGTCAGTCAATCAATCAATCGAACAATCAATCAATCAATCGGTCGGTCCTCTGTCCGTCCGTCCATTCAGCCATCCATCAATAAATCAATCAGTGCGTCTTCTGTCCGTCCAACCATCCATCCATCCAACATCCATCCATCCATCCATCCATCCATCCATCCATCCATCCATCCATCCAACAGTCAATCTTCTTGTCTGCACGACCATTGATAGTAACCCTGTCGCTGCTAGCGGACGTGAAACGTCAAAAATCCCTAGTCGTCAGAAGATTAGTTACAAAGCGGTGCCAGCAAGATCCTCACGACTCCCTGCAGGTGCGAGGTCTCCCATGAGACCTCGCACCTGCAGGGAGTCATGAGGATCTATACCAATTGCCAGTTGGGTGATATTAAAATTGTCTCGACAGTGAAGCGGTTGGTAATCAATCAATCTATCAATCAATCAATCCATTAATTCATCAATCAATCCATCAGTCTGCAAATCCATATGAGAAGGGTGTCTCGTTCAGTGTGTGAAAATGCAGCAATATGACAACGAGAAAGAATACGCTGCAGTCTTTTTGGCTTGCCTTTCAAGCGGATGGAAGTGCTTTTGACGCTGGTATAATTTTCTTTCTAATTAAAAGCGACAAACCAAAAGCATAATTAAATGTTAATAACTGAACCTTAAGGAAATATTCCCCAAACTGGAATTGGTCTTTTAAAAACTGCACTATAGCTCATTGACGAAGGAAGATTTTTTTCATTCCGAGAGGAGGGGGAAGGGGGAGGGGGGGCGTGTCTGATATTATTTTTCAGCACAGCTTATTGTGTGAGTAGGTGGGGGTAAGGGGGGTGGGGAGGGCAGAGCAATCAAATAGTCCAACCACCACACGCAAGAGACAGTCCAAAGACCCAAAAATGAAACAACGGGGGTTGGAGAGTTACAGATGGGGGGAGGGTGGAGGGCAAGCAAAAAGTCCAGCCTAAAATTAAACAAAACAAAAAAAAAACAAAAAAAAAACCATGGTACAGATCCTCATGAGCCATAACTGCCGTGGCACGATGAGCTCTACACAGCTGCAAGAGACATAAACCCCCATGAGCCCCCACGAGTGCGGGAGCTCACGAGGGTTTGTGTCTCTTGTCAGTCCCATATTCTTTATCCCTATTTTGGATCCCATTTGTGTCTCAGTGTTGTCTTCACACTAATGTCGGCCAGTGTGTAGCAGTGTCAAACTCGCCATTCGTGGTCAGTGGCAGTGAAGGGAAATCCCCGGATAATGGCTGTTCAATGATGTTGTCCATCTATCCCTGTCACTCCCAAGCCAAATGAATATGATCTAACCGTTTTAACACATTTGGCGCTGGAGGTGATCGGGTTACGATGTCATCAATCTTTTTTGGGCTTTGTTTTTTTTTTTTTTAACATATGTAACCAACCCCAAGTGTCATCTAACGACTATGTTCCATTTGCATGGGATGGATCGACCACGCTAATTCCAAGGTAGTGCCAGATTAGCTTGGTGCCTGAAGGCGCCAAGCTAATCTGGCACTACCATGGAATTAGCGTGGTCGATCCATCCTCTGCTGTAAGGCGTTGGGAGTAAATAGGTTACTCTCGCTTTGGAAGGCAGGAGTGGGCGAGTTGTGTTGCTCATTTCTGCCTTAGGCCCTGATGCCAAAGACGCCAAAGACCCTTCCTCACTGCCTCGACGTTTTTCCAAGTTTCAGATCTGCAATCTGGCACGCCTCAGCCTTCCAAAAGCTTTCAGACGTAAGCACGCATGCGCTGTCCACAGCAATGCTCATGGGCGAAAAACAACCCAGTACGCAAAAGGCTATCGGGACGAAGTCGGTCGCATTGAGCCCGCGCACTGTCGTGTGCGTGCCCGCTGCGGCCGACTTCGGCCCGACGCTCTTTTGCGTACTGGGAATAGAAGTTATTGGTAGCAGGGGTTTACTACACGGACCCTTGTGGGACCCCGAGGAAGGTCAAAGTAACCATTGTACCCCGAAGGCCGAGGCCTACACGGGTCCGTGTAGCAAATCACTGCTACCAATAACGTTTCCATTTCTTCGCTAGTTTCGTCCAAGAAATCACTTTGACGAAAGGTCACTGAATAATGATTAGCAAATTTATAAAAGAAATCTTCTGACCTGGATCACAGCAGACGTGACTGACTTTAAAATAAGATATATGTAATAGTGTTAGAGTAGCGCAATGGAAGAGAAGAGTGACAGTTACAATTCTTCGATAGATCAGTCGCATGGGACGCCGATGTGTTTTCGATTCCTTAAAGGTTCCATTTTGTGTGCTTTTTTAGTGCGATGTACTGCTGCAGATGCGTGCTACAAACATCTCGTGTGTGAGTATTGTTTCAAGTAGCACTAACTTTGAACTTTAGAACGTTCTGGTGCTCTTTCCATTATCAGTGTCATCCAGGCCTGATAACTACTAGTATAAATGGCTGCTATACTTTTATCGGCACCCCGGCCATTCGTTAGACACAATGCTGATCGTCGCAAAGCACTCGTTATACAGAAAAAATCAAAGAAAGGTCCACGGCCCCACGACGACCGCATTGGGCCCACGCACGACTGTGCGCGGGCCCACTGAGGTCGTCGTGGGGCCGAAGACGTTTTGCTGCTGGGGTTGTGTGCCATTAAAAACAATCATTCACCTGGCTGTAGCCACCTGACGTATTGTCTTTTATGACAAGTGATACTTTTTGCCCTTCAAGATTTCACTTGAGCGAGCTCCTGTCTTTTAGAAAGCTTTATTTTTTTCTCGCAAAAAAAATAAAATAGTGTTTGCTCAAAACGGGTCCCACTGTACTCATTATTGCTGTTTAAATAAAGGTACTGATTCGCATTTTTCTGTCTTCAAAATATATGTCTTGTCCGCATCCATGACACAAGTGTTCGTTTCCAGCGTGACAAACAGAAATGGTTTCAACTGGCCCATCCATGTTGCAACCAAAATGTTTACCTACATCTGGCGGATGTTAATTATAAACTGTTACGTAGCTTGAATAACTCCAGTGTACTTCTTATTTCCAGTTCAGTTCGGTCAAGATGAAATCTCTGCGCTCACCGGTAAAAGCCCATCAGAATTCCTTTCTATATCGTCCCGGTACTGGTCTGGTTTCCAGAATCTTTTACTGTCAACCGTGGAGAGAGGATACCATGCTGAGGTTTGAAAATGGCTTCTATGAAACTGTCATCATTCTGGAAATGCTGCCAGCATCCGTAATACACGAAATTAACCCATTCAAACCCTGATACACTACAGCTAATCTGGCACTACCCTTGAATTATCATGGTCGATCTATCTCCTGCAATAGGTGCATAGTCGTTAGATGACGCCTCCAAAATTTGGGAATACGTGCGTCGGGCTGAATGAAGGGTTAGTCAGGTGTTTCGACAACAGATGTGATTTAATAGCACGGACAAACATGCGATATTGCCTGTGTGTCTTTCATTTTAATCCACTGATGTCGAGGCACGTGCAATTTTGACCTAGTTCTGATTTCCGAGTCCGAACAACGTTTCTTGGACAGCGAAGCGGTACTGAACACAGAACTGGACCAACAGGTCAAGAAAGCTCTAACTTGTCGAATATGGAAATGCTCTGGTATGGGTACAAAATGGCATGCGTTTTTGAGACTTTGTCAGATGACAGTGTGTACCTTTTCCCATCATCTGCCAACCTTAGCTCCATATCCGGGTATAGACCGTATAATAGAGACACCATCTTCCTATTGGCCGAGAGAGACAACACAGAGGGAAGACCAATGTAACAAATGACGGCCTCACAGGTCCGGAGAACGAGGCATGGCTCAGAGAAGTTGGCCAAATAGTTATTATTACTAGCACTGTTAAGTGTTAACCCTGTATGCAAAAGTCCTCGGCAGTTGCAAAACACATTCGGGCGGTCCGTGGCGCAGTGGTTAAGGCGCCTGCCACCAATGCCAAAGGTGCGAGGTTCGAAAACGGGTTCCGGCGTCGGACTTTTCTTCTCTGCTAAGTGTCACCGTTAATTCGGGCGGACCGTCGGGGGTACTTTCTCCGGGTACTCCGGTTCTTCTACCCCCCCCCCACACACACACACACACACACACACCCACCCCCACCACCCCCCACACTTTGGTACCGGTTTCAGGCCACTTTACAAATTTCAAATACAAGCGACCAAAAAATTTCTGTAACTTCAGTAGTTGAACTGGCCCTTCGTCTGTCTTGTACTGTGTTTGTCTTAACTGGCGTAAATCCGTGTCTGTTACGTGAGTGTGCGTGTTGGGTTTCAGTTCGCGGCGCTTTGAGTCG
>BTPG01000003.1:46487802-46502802 GCA_036245525.1 Semisulcospira habei | reverse complement strand
ACACACACACACACACACACACACACACACAGAGTCAAACACAAATATAGGAAAGTCAAGGTATTGTCTTATGTAAAAATGCACCAAACATTCTCAGGAGATTTTTTTTTTGGGGGTATCTGTTTACTCCGGGAATAAATACAGTTGTTCTTAACCACATCCCTGTCAGCCGCTAGGAACAATTTGTCTGAACCGTCCCACGTGTCCTGCCAGTTAACCCTGTTTGCCTGGGCGACACAGATATAATTTAGGGCAAGAAGAGGCTTAGAGCCTAATGAGCCCCAATCATGCGTGAGCTCACTAGGCTCTATGCCTCTTGCCCGGCTTTGGATGTTGTTCACGCTGTGCCCCGGCTCTGAAGTGGTTAAGTTCAAAGGACTTTTACAGTGTTCTGCATTGAATAGAGAAACTTGAATACACATAAATAAGGATTGTAAATAGAAAAAAAAAAAAAAGAACGCAATTACGCTCACATTTCTTTTGTACAGTAACACAATAAATTGTTACAAGAAGAAAAACATATACAACCTCCTTTCTAATAAATAAATAAATAAATAAATAAATAAATAATAAGTAAATAACGATCAAACAGATAACATATAATGAAAATGAGAATGGACAAAAATGAGGAAATAAAAATGTATTTATTTATTTATTTATTTATTTATTTGTTTTTTGGGTTTTTTTTTTTAAATTTATCTATTCATTCATTTATTTGTTGTTTGTTGATACTCATACATCTAAATAACATGAATAAACAATCAAACAATTCAATAAATAATAATAATAATAATAATAATAATAAGGAAGATTTATAAGGCGCCAATACATGGTAAGATGCTCTAGGCGCCGTACATATGAACAAAACATACAAATATTACACAAAAAGTGACACAGCCACATGTACAATTACACAAAAGAACAAAATTATGACTAAATACATGAACACTGATAATCAAAGTGGGAAAAGATGGGTTTTAAGACTGTGTTTAAAACTGGCACTAGACTCACTGTGTCTCAAAGATTTAGGAAGATCATTCCAGGCTGATGGACCCTGGTAAGAAAAAGATCTCTGCCCAAATCCTTTAGTCCTTACTGTAGGAATACGAAGCATTTTATTGTCAGACGAACTGCGCAATTGCCTCGAAGGGATATAACAGTGAAGGAGCTCTGAGAGATAAGTGGGTCCAGTGCCAGAAAGAGAAACATGACAAATGGACAAGACTTTGTGCTTGACTCTCTCCTTCACTGGCAACCAGTGGAGAGCGTGCAGGATGGGGGACACATGGTCTGACCTTTTCGCTTTCATGACCAGACGTGCGGCTGAATTTTGGACTCTCTGGAGCCGATCAAATAGATACTGTGGGCATCCAGATACGAGTGAGTTGGCATAGCCAATGCGAGACAGAACAAATGAACAAACCAGAGTTTTTGTAGCCTCTGAGGTAAGGAACTGTCTAATAGAGCTAATACGACGCATCTCCAAATAGGCTGCCCTGCAAATGTTTATCACCTGTTTATCCATGGACAAGTCCTGCTCAATTGCAACACCCAGGTTCTTCACTGACTGAGAGAAGCTGACGGTCGTGTTCTCAATCATGATATGCTGAGGCAAAGCGGTAGAAGAAGACATTCTGGGTGATGCAATGAGCATGGCTTCCGTTTTTCCTTCATTCAGTTTGAGCTTGTTTTCTGACATCCACAGCCTCACATCAAGAATGCAAAGTGACACGCTCTGGATAATAACTAAGTTAACTCATTCGCGGCCAGCCGCATCTCGATGCGCGGCATAAGCCGCGCATCCTGAAGCGGCTGACCACGAATGAGTTAGTAGAGTAAACCGTGTCTATTAATCCATTTAGTGCCGCCGCACTAAATCAGCTAATGGATCGACCATGATGATTCAAGGAGTGTGTCAGATTAGCTTGGCGCCTAATTGCGCCAAGCTAATCTAGCACTACCCTATAATTACCTTGGTCGATCCATCCCCTCAAATTGCCAAAGTCGCTACGCGACTCCTCCATTTTTTAGGAAATGACGCCATAGGGTTAAATGGGTTAACTTACTGACTGAACGTCTATAGTGCCATCAGCCTCTTTTTAAGTCTATTCTTTTTATAGAAGAGACTTTTTAGGATGGGTTGCGGTGGAGGCAATTTCAGTAGAATGCCCGTGACGTCAAAGGCGTGTAGACCTCGGACTCTGACAGCGAAATGATATACTAGAAATTCAGTATGTCATATCTAGCTACGCCAACCGCGCTGCTGAGGGTACATAGGGCGGGACCTCTGTGTGTGTGTGTGTGTGTGTGTGTGTGTGTGTGTGTGTGTGTGTGTGTGTGTGTGTGTGTGTGTGTGTGTGTGTACATCCGGTGTTTGTGTACGTACATGCGTGTAACTTTACGAAATGCTTTGGTCGAGATGTATTTCGGAAAGCTTCCGAGCATATTTATCCTAAATTGGATGAATTGTTAGAGAGAAAAAGTTATATGAAGTAGTCTGGACCGCATTTGTGTCCGTAATTTTTGTTCTATTCACTTGGAATTTTGGACATAGCTAGATTGGAGATAGACATTGGATGA
The DNA here is from genome assembly GCA_036245525.1 of Semisulcospira habei. Taxonomy (NCBI): domain Eukaryota; kingdom Metazoa; phylum Mollusca; class Gastropoda; family Semisulcospiridae; genus Semisulcospira; species Semisulcospira habei. The sequence continues at coordinate 46,500,222 of BTPG01000003.1, read as the reverse complement.
GTTCGTTAGCCAGCATTGTGCCTTTTCCACTTGTTCGTAAAAAAAAATAATCATTCATTGCAGAAAGAAAAAATAATAAAAGTAAGAATTCTCGACTTCTAGAGAAGGATCAGACAGTGACAGTGATGTAAAGGCGCCAAAAACGTCAGTGTTACACAATGTTCCTAAACTGTCGCAAAACACCAGATGTCAGTGTTTTGCAATGTTTCTGAATTGACGCAAAGCACTAAACACATCATCTCTCTCTCTCTCTCTCTCTCTCTCTCTCTCTCTCTCTCTCTCTCTCTCTCTCTCTCTCTCTCTCTCTCTCTCTCTCTCTCTCTCTCTCTCTCTCTCATAAGAAGGCTCATGCAGACACTTTATGCAGAACGGTAGCCAAAAATCTTTTCATGTTGTCCAATAAAATATTACACCGACTCGGACACCTTCAAACTATTCTATAAAGCTCACATACGTGTCAACGGTGTGGGATGGCTGTAGTGGTCCACTTGAAGAGAATCAACTCGTTACACAGAAGGGCAGCATAGTTAATTCTTCCTGACCCACGACTCACAACAGAAGAAAAACTCGCCAAAATAGGATTTCTGCCGCTGCAAGATCACTTCAGATACAATAAGACTATTTTTATGTTCAAAGTGTGGAAACAGAAAATACCAGAATATATCAGAAATCTTTTATCCATGTCGGAATCTAGGCTGTGTAATATTAGGCAACTTTTCTTAGTCCTCAAAACAAGAATGATATATTCAGATCTAGTTTGTCATTCTCGGGAACGCAGACTTGGAACACGCTTCCTGATTATATGAAATCTGCTTCCTCTCTAGCCCGTTTCAAAATCACTGTCTCTTCAAGTACTTCTCGAAGCAATCGTAATCATTACGTTGTGAAATATACACTGCCCTGTAAATCTGATTACGTTTGCTCCCAGTTATAAACTCTGTGTGTGCATGCGTGATCGTGTGTGTGTGTGTGTGTGTGTGTGTGTGTGTGTGTGTGTGTGTGTGTGTGTGTGTGTGTGTGTGCGTGTGTGTGTATGCGTGTTTAGCAGTGTGAGATCATCATGGGACTTTCTTTCATTAAGCTGGCAATGTTTTTGTTTCGTGTACATGTAACTCTACTAATAGTCAAAACTTAAGGGCCACCGTATCGTCGCAAGTACGCTAATAAAATACAATGTTCTTTCGATCCAAATGGATTAAAAGTTGACCTTAGACAGTCCACTGTACAGGGAACAATAGACAACAATTCATCATTTTCCACCAACGTGTCAAATGCACGTGAAACATCGTCAGTTTTTGTGAAAAGCTGTGCGATATTGGCAAGCGTACCACAGGCAGGCAGGTGGAAAAACTCGGTAAAGTCGTGATACACGTGCTAAAGGAGCCAGTCGTGAACACTGAGCACTTCTATTTCGCTACTAATACCGGTACAGTAGGGGCATAATTGTCACTTTCCTATCCATGCCACCACGACGAAGCCCAAAGCCAGTAGATCAAGGCCGGGCGTTAGCATGGCTACAGGATGGAATTTCCAGACGAGAAGTGGGAGACGTCTTGGGATGTCCCATTCAGTGATCCAGAGGCTGCTGGCACGATTCCAAGAAACTGGAAGGGCAGAACGACGACCCTGCTCAGGATGCCCGCGCTGCACCAGCAAAAGGGAGGACAGTGTGGCGGCTCTGCGCGACTGAACTGTCACGTCTACCACTCTGCGACAACTGATGCAAGCTGCAAACGTTAACGTCAGCAGAAGCACAGTCTGCCTACGTCTGCGGGAAATTGGCCTGGCTTCATGCAGAGCAGCAGTGAGAATACCCCTCACTCCATCTCATCGCAGCTCCCGGGTTGCCTGGTGTCGTCAACATGTGAAATGGAACAGACTCTAGTGGACTCAGGTTCTGTTTACTGATGAGTCACGGTTCACGGTGTCCTTCAATCACAGCAGGCACCAGGGCGAGCGATTCGCGGATGGATGTGTCCAAGAGGTGGATCGCTACGGAGGAGGCTCAGTCATCAGCAGGGAAGGCACCCTGACTGGACTGAGCTATCGGGACGAGATTGTGCAGCCCCTCATCCAGCCAGCTCTCCAAGCCATAGGCGACAATGCTGTTCTGCAGGACGACAAAGCTCAACCTCATCGCGCCCGTATGGTGGATGAGTACATTGAGCAACGGGGCATCATGAGGATGGAGTGGCCAGCTCGTTCACCTGATCTGGCTCCCATCGAGCACCTCTGGGACGTGCTGGGGCAACGTGTAGTCAACAACCACCCCCACCTCAAGGCGTCTACCAGCTGGCTCAGTTCCTGCATCAAGAGTGGGAAGCGATCGCACAACATGTTCTCCGAACTTTGGTGAACTCCATGCGTCAACGCTGCATTGAATGCTTGGCTGCAAATGGTGGGTACACTCGCTACTGACTGGACCAGTCTTGTGTGACTTTTCAAATGAGGGGTGGGTGAACATTCTAACGTACTGCTGTTGTTACAATTGCTTGATTTACTCAAAACTTAAATCAAATTGTTACTAAATAAATTAGCAAAGTACTGGCTCCAAGTATTGTTACATTATTTGTGTGGTGTTGGTACGTCTGCGATAAAAAGCGGCCCTTATGTTTTGACCACTAATATATATGCTTAGTTTTGTGTATATCTTCTCGTAGTTTTGTAGCAACGGCAGGTTTAAAAAATGACTTTGTCTATGACGATGTCAATGCCTCAACCGTTGATAAATAAAGCTTCATGGAATCATTGAATCATTGAATCATTATCTCTCTCTCTCTCTCTCTCTCTCTCTCTCTCTCTCTCTCTCTCTCTCTCTCTCTCTCTCTCTCTCTCTCTCTCTCTCTCTCTCTCTCTCTCTCTCTCTCTCTCTCTCCTCTCTCTCTCCTCTCTCTCTCTCTCTCTCTCTCTCTCTCTCTGTCTCTCTCTCTCTCTCTCTCTCTCTCTGTCTCTCTCTCTGTCTCTCTCTCTCTCTCTCTCTCTCTCTCTCTCTCTCTCTCTCTCTCTCTCTCTCTCTCTCTCTCTCTTAATTTTCAGCCTCTTTCGTGTCTTTACAGTGAGACAGACTATTAGCTTGAGTGATTTAATTAAAATTGTACTGGAACGACAAAGAAGGGAACTTAGTGACAGCCGAACATACAGGTGTTCCATGCGGCGTTTCAAGTTGCGTCACTTTTTTCTTGTGGTTCAGTCACTCCCGCAGCGAGTTTTTTTTTTGAGAGCTCAGTAGCTTAACTGCTACTTGTTCTCTGGAGGACTTTTATTCAATTACGTGGCCTTTTATCGTTTTATAGTTTTATAGTATTTTTTATTTCCGTGTTTTTCTGTATTCAATTGTTTCTTCATTGTTTATCTTGTGCACTCTGTATTTTGTAATAAGTCCAAGCGAATTTTCCATCAAAGGTGCAGTTATGAGAATAGGGCACCTCAATGTGTTTCATTTGTACAACAAACTAGCCGACATATCTGTATATATTAACGATCCTACACCGTTCCACCTGTTTGGACTCAGTGAGACGCGTCTGAGTTCCTGTGTAAGCGATGCAGCAATCAGTATCCCCAATTTTTCAGTTATTAGACGAGACCCCTTGTCTCCCGGTCAAACTGGCATCGCTGTCTATATTCATAATTCTATCCAGCATTTAGTTCATCGACGCGTCGACCTAGAAATGATGGGGGTGGAGTGCGTATGGGTCGAAGTCAAGTGTCCGAAATCAAAACCGGTATTAATTGGGTTCTTATATAGAAATCCCGCCTCAACTTTTGAGTGGTACGATCAGTTTAGTCATAACCTTGACAGAGCTTTAAAAAAGAAGGCCGACATTCTTCTATTGGGCGATTTTAATATAGATTTACTTAAGCCGCACCCCGCCTGGGGCTCAACGTCATCTCTGTTTGGCTTAGTACAGTTAGTGAAATCACCCACCAGAATTACTCCAACTACTTCCACGCTTATTGACCACATATATACTAATAAACCCAAAGCCGTCTCTGACGTTGATGTCTCAAATCTTAGTGTTAGTGATCATTATCCTGTGGCTTGCTCCTGGTCTTCTAAACTCCCTAAACCAAAAAAGAACGGCCATACAACTATAACGTATAGGACATTCAAACACTTCAGGAAAGACGAATTTCTATTTGATCTAGAAAATACTCCTTTTAATGACGTGCTCCTGTCCTATGATCCTAATACCGCCCTCAGTATTTGGTACTCTCTTTTCCTAAATGTACTTAATAAACATGCTCCTCTACGCGAGAGGAGGGTAAAATCTAACACTCTTCCTCCCTGGCTTACTCCGGAAATCATGCAGGCGATGGCGCTTAGAAACGATCTACGTAGCAATAAAATGTTCACTGAATATAAGCAACAGCGTAACCGTGTTAAATACATGATCAGAGAGGCAAGAAAAAAGTTAGTTCGTGACACGGTTAAAGACAGCAAAGATACCTCTACTATATGGCGCCTTCTAAACACACTTACTAGGGGGTCTCCAAGTACCGCAACTACCATTCCCACTAATCTTACTGCTGATACATTCAATGACCATTTTCTTTCGATTGCCAAATCTCTAATATCGCCAAGCCAGGATAACACTTATCACCGTTCAAATTTGCTGTCTGAGTTTTGTCAACAAAGAACAATGGGCACAGCCCCCTTCAACATCCCTATGTTAGCTGTTCATGAAGTGGGTTTACTTATAAGTAACCTTCCAAATAAAAAGTCCTCGGGGCCTGATGACATCAGCCCGAAAATACTTAAACTGTCTCTCCCATACATTGTAGAATCCTTAACTTATATTTATAATCTCTGTATCCAGCATAACACTTTTCCTAACGAACTTAAATATGCCAAAGTAATTCCACTTCCAAAAACAAAAGATCGTTCTGATCCTAATAATTATCGGCCTATTTCTTTATTATCTGTTTTGTCCAAACCACTGGAAAGGCACGTTCATAAACACCTGCTTGCTTACCTAGAAAACCGTAAGCTCTTCCACCCTTTCCAATCCGGATTTCGTCCGCAGCATTCATGCCACACAGCACTTACACGCCTTGTTGACACATGGCTCAAGGGTATGAATAAGTCACAGTTAACAGGAGTAGTCTATCTGGATTTTAAGAATGCTTTTGATCTGATTAACCATACTATTCTGACTGCTAAGCTTCACACATACCTCAATAACGGAGACGCAGTTGCTTTTTTCACATCTTACCTTACTAAAAGAAAACAAAAGGTTCTTGTTCATGGCTCATACTCCTCTCTCAAAGATGTAAGCTTCGGTGTGCCCCAAGGGTCTGTACTGGGCCCTCTACTGTTTTGCTTATTTATCAATGATTTGCCTCTACATATTACTTGCCAAGATGTACAATGCGACCTTTTTGCTGACGACACCTCAGTTCATACTACTAGTAAAGATATACAGGTAATTTCCGACAACCTACAACAAAGTCTTCATGAAGTATCAGCTTGGTGTATAAACAATTCTATGGTTGTTCATCCAGCCAAAACGAAATCGATGGTAGTCGCCACGCGCCAAAAACAGCAGATAATGCCTCTATTACTTAACCTTTCACTTAAAGGTAGTCAGGTAGAACAGGTAAATGAACATCGAGTACTGGGGATTAAAATCGACAGTCAGCTAAAATGGCAAGCTCATACAGACGCCTTATGCAAAATAGTAGCCAAAAATCTCTTTATGTTATCAAAACTGAAATATTATACTGATTCAGATACCCGTAAACTATTTTATAACGCTCACATACGTTCTTATATCGATTACGCGTCATCGGTATGGGATGGGTGTAGTGAGGTCCATTTAAAGAGACACAATTCCCTACACAGACGAGCGGCCAAAATAATCTGCCCTGATCAACACCTTAGCACTGAAGAAAAGCTCTCAAAAGCAGGTCTCCTGCCACTTCAAGATCATTTTAAATATAACAAAGCAATCTTTATGTTCAAAGTGTGGAAACGCAAAACACCTGAGTACATCTCCACTTTGTTCCGTAAGTCTGAGTCCAAGCTTGGAAACATCAGAAAGCTTTTCATAGTCCCAAAACCAAGGATCGATCTATATAAAACTAGCTTATCCTTCTCAGGGGCACTTATCTGGAATGCCCTTCCAGACCATGTAAAATCCGCCTCCTCGCTAGCCTGTTTTAAAAAGGGTCTCTTCAAATATTTTGTGGATCACTTGTAGGGATGACTCAACCACTTGTATTATATGTTTCTTTTTATGCTGGGTCCAATTTATTCCCAATTAAGTCTGTTATCCTTTTCAATTATCATTTGGACTACTTATCTCTGTCTATGTGTGAAGGGGGGTGGGTGGGGTGGGGGGTGTCTGTGAGTCTATGAGTATGTCTGTCTATGTGAATAGTGTTGTCATCTCTTTGCAAGTATTATGTTTACTTATATGTATGTATATTTGTAGTTAGTCTTGTAGTTGTTAGCAACGGCAGGTTTGTAAAATGGCTGTGTCGATGACGATGTCAATGCCTAAACCGTTGTAAAATAAAGTTTCATTGATTCATTGATTCATTGATTCATTCTCTCTCTCTCTCTCTCTCTCTCTCTCTCTCTCTCTCTCTCTCTCTCTCTCTCTCTCTCTCTCTCTCTCTCTCTCTCTCTCTCTCTCTCTCTCTCTCTCTCTCTTTTATTGATGTCTTGTTACAGTAATTTTTTTTATAATGTATTGTAGTAAACAAAAGACAGTTTGGAAGAAAGGTATTTCAATGCCTAAAACAGAGATAGTAAAGTGGACAGTTGATGGGCACCCCTCCCCCCAATCTATAGATTTATTTGATCCTCTCCGTATTTAGACAAACGAACTCCCAACACTTACCGCCAATGCCTTAATCGCCTAGCCATTTTAGTTCCACTCCAGAAATCATTCAAGCTACGTTTTTTGATCAGCTACCAACCTGCGATTATTAAGCCAGATTCCCCACCCAACCTAAATTATTAATGCTGCCATTGACTACTATCAGCTGTTTTCGGGAAATGACTACTTGCGCCATTGTGGGAATTCCCGTTAGGCATAATTTCCACAACACCCAACCCAAAAGTAAGTGACGTCAATGTTATGACCCATAGCCCATACCTTATATACCGTGCCATTTTTTTTAAAGGGGTAACACTTGTACCCAACTGACTTTGTTGGCAGTGTGTTGACAATTAAGTCTGAATTGTTTAAAAACAGCGCCGTAACACCAAAATTGATTAATGATATAGGGATATTTGACTTCGAATCGCACAGAATCCTATCAAGTTTGGAACAAGCTTCAAAGTTCAGCTTCCTGTAAAGGCATAGCGTTTACGCGACTCCTGCGTGTAACGTTGCGCCTGCCGTTTTCTGTACTCGCCTCTATTGTTGTTGGATTCTAAGTCATACTGGAGCCGTCATTGATTCTGGACGCAGGCCGACCTGAATCTCCAGATACTAGTGGTAACCTTCATCAAGTTTTGCAAATACGACCTTGTGACTTAATATTTTAACCCTGCGCTAGCCCCAATACTATCAGACTAAAAAAATACAATAAAATAAAAAAATAAAAATTCATCTTGTTGTTGTTGCAACATACGAGATTTCACCAGAGGACTGTATACCATGTCTCTGACAAAACTCAAATCATGCTTCATGATGTACACATTTCATAGTCCTTCCCAGTTACCGTGTTGAGAGTCGCATTTCTAATTTGAAGCCTTCTTTTGGCAGAAGAGTCAGTATCGCTTCAAGAATTTCCCTAAACCCCATTAGTCTGTAAAACTAGGCTGAATCGCACGATTGTCGTCGAATCTTCCCCATCATCAGTACTGTCATGATATGCCTTTGTTGACAACTAACGTTTTACTGATGAGAGACATCTTTTCTCTTCTTGTCCTTTGGCGCTTTTTAACTCCATTCACCGGAAACGTTCCTCCTCGCGATGAAGATATTCTCACGCTCTTTTCGCACCCCCTAGTCAGTCTGTTCGTTGCGTTCTCTTGCCTACTGCATCGTCACTGTACGCTTTATCGGAATGATTCCTGGAGCCTACAACCTGTGTGGCTTTACGTAATGTTCTCCCCCTGGGCTTTTGGAATAGGCCATCGTAAATTTTTGGCTATCCGCAAGTGTTCAGCATGTGAAGCTGACTCCTCAGTGCCATCTAGTTGATGTCCGTACGAATGTGACAGCGCGACAATGTTCCACCACGCTCATAGTGCGACCTCCACTTACTGTCTAACTTTTGTGTCTACGGGTGATTACGAAAGGTTACACTGGGGGTCACCGACCTTAATCTCGACCAGGCTTACACCTGTCTATAGCATTTACTTAGCCACCTTTTCTGTGCTTTCTTTTTAATCGCCGATTACACCGCAGGGTGAGGCCGTTGTGTATGCTGCATCAAGCGCTATCTTGTGAATTCTTCACTCTTCAGCTGTTTTTCTTCGGGGTCTAAGGATGTTATCTAAAACGGTAGCACTGGATCGCGGACCGTACAGTAACTAAGACCGGAGAATATCCTGCCGTAGTTTCCGAAACGACCAAACCCCTATAATGCTGCTAGTACATAGTTAATATGCACTCGTCCCATGTCGAATAATCCTGTCTTGTATGTCTGGTTGAGGATCAGCAGGTCGTTAAAAGTTCTGTGGAAAGACGTTCGACCTTAGCATTGGACTGTGGTATTGACTAAAGGACTGCGATCGTGAACATGGGTCTATGTTCAGTTCGTCGCCGCGTTTTTTCTGCCATCACCTCTTCATCATTCTCCGATCCATTGTCGGTAGTACTATATCTGCCAATGGGACCTGCTCATGGTTCTGGGTTAGAATATTTCATCTACGAGCCGCCTGTACCACTGACTGCGGGTCGTTTTTTTCTGGGTCTGGACACGGGAAGCGCTCTACCCTAACCTGTCAGATGGACAGATGAAGTGTCAGTGCTATGACAGTAGCGATTCCCGCTAACGTTTTGAGCGGTCGAAACCGTGAGCCTTGCCAAGTCGAATGGACATATCTTAGCGAGATGGTGTATTGGCGGATATGTCCCATTTTCACTGTACGGGGGCCCTTTTCTTCTTGTTAACCCTCTAGACTGGACAGATTGATTCTCTTACAACCCGCTCACTATATTCATCAGTTGTTTGTACATGTTAGGCCAGTAATACTTTTGCTGACTGTGTCATGCGTCTTGTCGATCCCAAAGTGACCATTTTCAGACTAGGTACTTTGACTAACGTACTACTACCAAGTGAGACGGAACATACAATCTGGCTACTGGTTCATCATCAGGATGAGGACAAGAAATATAGAACATCCTATATCAGCTGTATCCTCCTATTGACTGTCATGGTTCCTTGTTCACTACTCCCATACGTCTCTTTACTGCGCACTTATTTGCCAGAATCCTTCTCCTGTTCTTCACTCAAATATCAAACCTGGCAAGATCAACTTTTTCCCGCTTCTCGTCACCCCCCTGCGCTTACTGTACAACTAGCCAAACTGCTTAGGAGTGTGGGAGAAAGGGTTGGAGAGTTTTATGACTCCAATGACCACCAGCATTGGTCATTGACCTCTCTGGTTATCTCTTCTCTCATTTCCTCATGCTGCTGGCCTGGGAGGTACCACTCGGCTATTCTGGCTAGTAAAGCTCTGCCAACAACATTTTGGGGACCTGTGGGAATTATTTATTATTCAATAGTTACGAGTTCTATCCTGACAATGCCAAGGTGCCACATCTGCACCTTCTTCTTCTGCCACTTGGTGAATTAAGTGGCAATCTTACTTAAGAGGACATGTGATCCGTGCGGGGATTACACACTCGCAATTCTGCACGTAGTGATTTAGCATTATGAAGCGCATAATTGGAATCGCAAAAGCCTCTTTCTCTATTGTCGACGATTTCCTCCGGATCGTGGTACAGGCTAGTAAGTTTATGGGATTAGAACAGATACATAGGTTCTTTCTACCTTTTTGAGCCTGGGTCGATAATGTCTGAAATCCTCAATCAGCATTTTTGCTGCTTCGTCTGAGGACTTGCCCGCCACGCGATGTGTCGCTGGCATCAGTGTACAAAGGATGTCACGGACGCCGTGTGGTAATTTGGCTTAGGCTAACAACTGGTGTGTACGGTAAGCGTTCCCTTACTCATCAAATCAAACGCTTCTGGCCTTCCTCGGTCGGCAAAACTGAACTCTCGCATACTTTCGTTGTCAGAGGCTGATCGATTGGTTCAGCCATGCTGGGAGAGCTGAATTAGCGATATCATTTATCGTGTAAAACCCAATTACATACCTATGGATCGAACGGCACAGCTCTGTTTTCCTTTTGGACGGTTCGTTCCTTGGTTGAGCCGCATAGCCCTAATGACTTTTACCTATTTCCTCATACCGGTTTTTTTTATCCCCTGGTTATAATAGACATACCCTAAGTATTTGGGGATTCTTCCTCAAGAGAGACTGACACTTCTTGGAGTTTCAGCTTCCAGGTCATGCTGTCTCAATCGATCAAAAGACTGTCTGAAGGTGGACACAGATGGTCTTCTATTGTTTCTGAGAAGATCAAAATGTCATCGAGATAGGCACAGGCAAAAGCTTTCTAAACCGGCTAGGCACGATATTCATAAGCATCATGAACAATCCCCGCGTGCTCCCGACCAAACCAAAAGGCATTTTCGTGAATTCGAATAATCCCATTGTGGCATGCAAATGCTACTCTATCCCTACTCTCCTGATCCGCCATCTTGACCTGCCAGTACCCCGACTTAAGGTCCAGACTGGTAAAATACTTGGCCTGTCCAAGCATGACAAAATCGTCATCTTATCGAGCGGTTGAGTGCGTACGATGTTTTCTTTGTAACCTCATTCAGTTTTCTTAAAGTCAACACATAAACGTTTCGACCATCCTTCTTGGATACATTCACTAAAACTAGAGAGACCCATGGGGACTGAGAACCGTCATTATCACCCCCTGCCTGTAACCTCTCTTCTAGAGCCTTGGAATCAACTCTCCTCTCTCTACCTTGAAGCGGATTTCGATACGGTTTTATCCTAATGGGAAGGATGATGCGCCGGAGATCCTTAGTTTCATCGTGGACAGTGTTCAGAGCCCCAAATATAATCACAGGTCGCTATTTCGGCGTGAACCAAGTCATTGATTGCTTCGTAAAGAGTCTCTGACCTCTATATCTTTCATCTTCTTCACGTTCGGCCAGTGACTTCGGCGTCAAGTCGACTGCCGATCACCTGCCGATGCAAGGCCGACCCTATCTGTACTTCATGTACTCCGGAACTGCTGTTTACTTCACCGACACACAACCCCTTCTAACTCTATACGTCTGTTTGTGTTGTTTACAATCAGTTATGGGATACGTCTGGTGATTATTTTGCCTGAACTACAGCTGTCGCCCCAGTTCAGTGCTTGTCACTAACAGTCCCGGTTCATGTGCATTTAAATCCCTGTCTGTTTCCGCAGAACGAAATCTCTAAGAGTGTCTCTTCTTGCAAAATCCGGAGCATTCTTCATCCGTACTGGAGTACTTCTGCCGTCTGACGGTTTTATCACTTTCGTCTTAGTCACTCTGACAAAGAACGAATGTGGATGTCCTGTTTCATAGGGCACATAACCACTTCCGACTCTGCGTTTCTTCAAGTCAAAATAAATCTCACCCCGTTTTTGTCTAAACCAAGGTCATTTCCCAAAAATAAAGTTTCTGTTGGAGCCTTGATACCACGTAGAATCTTTTTATTTTAAACTTTTGCCCCGCTATCGTAAATTCTAATTCTGAATCTCCCCAATCCTTGTAATAGCTTCGTCCACCTAACTGGACTGTAACGGACCACATCTCCCTTTCACTAACTTTGGCTTATGACTGAGTTTATCGTATAAGCCCCTTGACTAATGTCAAAAGACACCCTTCTGCTTCCTCGTTAGTCGATTCAAAGCTACGAATTCGTTTGCTTCCCCTAATTTTGAACACTTATGCACTAAGGACTACGTCGCCTACATTATGCGCCTAAACAACTGATCTTTCTACTTTTCCGGTCCTGCGTCAACGGCTTCGTGTGCCGCAGAACCTTCTCAGTTTTCCTCTGCCTCGGCGGAAACCTTCTTTTGACCTTGTGCCGCTGCCTGTTTCTGGCCTTTCTTCATTCCGCAGAATGTGACCTCGTTCCCCACACTTCCAGCATTGATCGGGGGAAGAATTGGTTTGCTGACCAACCCCCGTCCCTATCACTCGAAATTCTTGCCTGGTGCCCTACTTCCCGCATTTTAAAAACAATTACGGTGTACGAGCATGGTCTACTTCAATAGTCTTCTTCTCCACCTAGCTGTTGCATCTTCGGATTGACTAATGGCCGATTGTTTATCCGTGCGTAGCTCAACTCTGGCGGAGGTTTTCTTCTTGCATGGGCCACCTGCACGGCCTATCT
>BTPG01000003.1:46478167-46480667 GCA_036245525.1 Semisulcospira habei | reverse complement strand
TTTTTTTTTTTTTTTTTTTTTTTTTTTTTTTTTTTTTATTTTTTTTTTTTTTTTTTTTTTTTTTTTTTTTTTTTTTTTTTTTTTTTTTTTTTTTTTTTTTTTTTTTTTTTTTTTTTTTTTTTTTTTTTTATTTTTTTTTTTTTTTTTTTTTTTTTTTTTTTTTTTTTTTTGTTTTTTTTTTATTTTTTTTTTTTTTTTTTTTTTTTTTTTTTTTTTTTTTTTTTTTTTTTTTTTTTTTTTTTTTTTTTTTTTTTTTTTTTTTTGTTTTTTTTTTTTTTTTTTTTTTTTTTTTTTTTTTTTTTTTTTTTTTTTTTTTTTTTTTTATTTTTTTTTTTTTTTTTTTTTTTTTTTTTTTTTTTTTTTTTTTTTTTTTTTTTTTTTTTTTTTTTTTTTTTTTTTTTTTTTTTTTTTTTTTTTTTTTTTTTTTTTTTTTTTTTTTTTTTTTTTTTTTTTTTTTTTTTTTTTTTTTTATTTTTTTTTTTTTTTTTTTTTTTTTTTTTTTTATTTTTTTTTTTTTTTTTTTTTTTTTTTTTTTTTTTTTTTTTTTTTTTTTTTTTTTTTTTTTTTTTTTATTTTTTTTTTTTTTTTTTTTTTTTTTTTTTTTTTTTTTTTTTTTTTTTTTTTTTTTTTTTTATTTTTTTTTTTTTTTTTTTTTTTTTTTTTTTTTTTTTTTTTTTTTTTTTTTTTTTTTTTTTTTTTTTTTTTTTTTTTTTTTTTTTTTTTTTTTTTTTTTTTTTTTTTTTTTTTTTTTTTTTTTTTTTTGTTTTTTTTTTTTTTTTTTTTTTTTTTTTTTTTTTTTTTTTTTTTTTTTTTTTTTTTTTTTTTTTTTTTTTTTTTTTTGTTTTTTTTTTTTTTTTTTTTTTTTTTTTTTTTTTTTTTTTTTTTTTTTTTTTTTTTTTTTTTTTTTTTTTTTTTTTTTTTTTTTTTTTTATTTTTTTTTTTTTTTTTTTTTTTTTTTTTTTTTTTTTTTTTTTTTTTTTTTTTTTTTTTTTTTTTTTTTTTTTTTTTTTTTTTTTTTTTTTTTTTTTTTTTTTTTTTATTTTTTTTTTTTTTTTTTTTTTTTTTTTTTTTATTTTTTTTTTTTTTTTTTTTTTTTTTTTTTTTTTTTTTTTTTTTTTTTTATTTTTTTTTTTTTTTTTTTTTTTTTTTTTTTTTTTTTTTTTTTTTTTTTTTTTTTTTTTTTTTTTTTTTTTTTTTTTTTTTTTTTTTTTTTTTTTTTTTTTTTTTTTTTTTTTTTTTTTTTTTTTTTTTTTTTTTTTTTTTTTTTTTTTATTTTTTTTTTTTTTTTTTTTTTTTTTTTTTTTTTTTTTTTTTTTTTTTTTTTTTTTTTTTTTTTTATTTTTTTTTTTTTTTTTTTTTTTTTTTTTTTTTTTTTTTTTTTTTTTTTTTTTTTTTTTTTTTTTTTTTTTTTTATTTTTTTTTTTTTTTTTTTTTTTTTTTTTTTTTTTTTTTTTATTTTTTTTTTTTTTTTTTTTTTTTTTTTTTTTTTTTATTTTTTTTTTTTTTTTTTTTTTTTTTTTTTTTTTTTTTTTTTTTTTTTTTTTTTTTTTTTTTTTTTTTTTTTTTTTTTTTTTTTTTTTTTTTTTTTTTTTTTTTTTTTTTTTTTTTTTTTTTTTTTTTTTTTTTTTTTTTTTTTTTTTTTTTTTTTTTTTTTTTTTTTTTTTTTTTTTTTTTTTTTTTTTTTTTTTTTTTTTTTTTTTTTTTTTTTTTTATTTTTTTTTTTTTTTTTTTTTTTTTTTTTTTTTTTTTTTTTTTTTTTTTTTTTTTTTTTTTTTTTTATTTTTTTTTTTTTTTTTTTTTTTTTTTTTTTTTTTTTTTTTTTTTTTTTTTTTTTTTTTTTTTTTTTTTTTTTTTTTTTTTATTTTTTTTTTTTTTTTTTTTTTTTTTTTTTTTTTTTTTTTTTTTTTTTTTTTTTTTTTTTTTTTTTTTTTTTTTTTTTTTTTTTTTTTTTTTTATTTTTTTTTTTTTTTTTTTTTTTTTTTTTTTTTTTTTTTTTTTTTTTTTTATTTTTTTTTTTTTTTTTTTTTTTTTTTTTTTTTTTTTTTTTTTTTTTTTTTTTTTTTTTTTTTTTTTTTTTTATTTTTTTTTTTTTTTTTTTTTTTTTTTTTTTTTTTTTTTTTTTTATTTTTTTTTTTTTTTTTTTTTTTTTTTTTTTTTTTTTTTTTTTTTTTTTTTTTTTTTTTTTTTTTTTTTTTTTTTTTTTTTTTATTTTTTTTTTTTTTTTTTTTTTTTTTTTTTTTTTTTTTTTTTTTTTTTATTTTTTTTTTTTTTTTTTTTTTTTTTTTTTTTTTTTTTTTTTTTTTTTTTTTTTTTTTTTTATTTTTTTTTTTTTTTTTTTTTTTTTTTTTTTTTTTTTTTTTTTTTTTTTTTTTTTTTTTTTTTTTTTTTTTTTATTTTTTTTTTTTTTTTTTTTTTTTTTTTTTTTTTTTTTTTTATTTTTTTTTTTTTTTTTTTTTTTTTTTTTTTTTTTTTTTTTTTTTTTTTTTTTTTTTTTTTTTTT
>BTPG01000003.1:46450667-46473167 GCA_036245525.1 Semisulcospira habei | reverse complement strand
AAGTACATTCCACTGTTTTACTACAGATTCCCATCCGATCTTAAAGTTCAGCTGCTGTGTGGAAACCTACATGATAAACTGGTTTTTAAAGTTGCTATGTATATTTCAGGTTGCCTTAAATTAAGGAATTAGAGGGATTTGCTTTGAACTTTTCTTGTTTTTTTTTTGTTTATTTATGTGCGCTGATGTAATGCTATATGAGTGTGTTTTACAACCACCTTCCTGTATTTTCTGGTTGTAAAGTGTATTTTGTGTTCATATGGGCCAGATGGCCTGCAAAAACTGAAATAAATTTATTATTATTATTATTATTATTATTATTACACACATATACACAGAGTCTGCAGGGGGTATGTTCAGAAATTCCGTACAGATTACACGAAAGTCTGCAAGAAAAAGTAAGTTTATAACTTTGCTTTGACCTGCGTAAGGGTGGAGGCATTTCTCAGCTCAGTCGGTAAGGAATTCCAAATTAAAGGAGCAGTACATCTGAAAGAGCGTTCACCGGCAGATTTGAGATGGAACTTTGAGAAGTTTCTCTCCCGATGAGCGCAGTGAGCGAGAGGGCTGGTAAGTAATTAGACTGGAGGAAAGGTGTGACGGAAGACTGCCATCAAAGTGGCGGTATATGCAAGGGTCGCTATCTTAAACTTTTTGCGGGATTGGATTGAAATCCAGTGAAGGTCTTTCAGTATAGGGGTTACGTGGTATCGTTTTCGCCTGCGCTTCACAAGCCTTGCGGCATTATTTTGAACTCGCTGAAGGCGTTTCATCTGCTCAGATGGAAGACCAAAAAGCAGAGAATTGCAGTAGTCAAGACGACTCGTGACTAAAGCATTCACTGAAATTTGCAGTGGCAGATTCAGAATGACTGAAGAGGCGCCAAGCTATTCTGACACAAAACTTGAACTGTCATGATCGTGCTGTCTCCATAACTGTAGTGTAAACCGTAAAGGCTATATAAAAAAAACTGACAAATGATTTCATCTTCAGGATGTAATGAGTTAACGAAGCAGGCTCTTAAGGTTTTGCGAATGGCATAGATTCTCATGAGCTTCTTCTTCTTTTCTTTGCTTTTCCGGCGCATAACAGAAGCTCATGAGTCCTCTGCATCCTGATCCATCTGCTCTTGAAAAAGCGTAGTCCGACTCAAGTGTCCCTGCAAACTTATGCGCACGGGCACAAGAAAATATCAGTGTCCGACGTGTCCTCAGGTCTCATGACTACAAGGAGAGAATTAATCCTCATCCGGGTTCTCTTCGATTTCAATTAAGGTAACTATTGTTGTCGTCATAGCGACAGGGAGAGAAGATTCAAGATTCAAGAAATGTATTGTCCATTAAAAGGATATTTTTAAGTAAAAGTTAGAAAACATAATATCACAATACAGTATCACAAATGTTAGTAACATTTTTATGGACAATTGCAGAATCACACAAATACAATAAACCATTAATTATGTTACGACATCCTTTACTAAATCACCAATATTGCCTTAATTTAGTTATATGTACAATGCAAAATCACACAAATAAAACGAAGTATTACGCTATTAAGTTATTTATTGCATAACATTTACTAATAAATTGCTAATATGGCCAAAATTGGCAAATACAACATAGTACTAAAAAGTCCACATACGGGTTCTCTTCGACGTCAGAGAAAGTAACTGTGGTCTTTAAACGTCGGGGGTGGGGGGTAAGCTGGATGGCTCGGTGGGCGTTCGACTCTCATCCGAAAGTCCCGGGTTCGAATCCAGATGGGGTCAAAATTTGTTCGGACCCTATTTCGGTGCCCCGTCTTTGAAATCACCTTCGTGGTGGAAAAAAAGCCGATAAGCCCTAAACGTTTAACGTTTCTTAAGCGTCAGGGGAAGTAAAATGTGGCGTAAATTTAATTAGAGATTTTAATTTAAGAATTCCCTCACTGATTCATGGCAGTATTCATCCTAAGTACCCCCACGGGCCGACGTCGGCCCGATGTCCTTTTGTGCACCGGACATAGTACTCGTCCTTTTGTCTACAATGAGAACGGTGTGCGCACTTTAGCGAGTCGCCCATCAGACCGTTGATATCAGGGAAGTTTATATTCTGAGATAATCTCCCTTGCTGACTTCGATAAGAGGGAGTAGAAATTGGGCCAGGAAATTGCGTCACGTTTCTTTGTGAACTGTGACAAACTGTGACAAACTGTGACAAACTGTGTGACTTTATCAATTCCCCTCGCCTAATCACCCGGGGACAGTTGCATGAGCGAGCTTAGTCCTGCAACAGCCAGTAAGCAAGGTGCGCCGCTATAGCAGGACTAAGCTCGCTCATGCAACGGGCCCCTGGACGTTAGCGCTAAGAGGCAAGATATGCTGTGTGAAGTCAGTCTAGTGGCAGATACGACGAGCGATTAATCCAGTCCTATCATGTCTGCAAGGGACAAGATTTTCATGGGCCCCGCAAGAGGCATCTGCAAGAGGCATATGAGCCCCTGCAGTCGCAGCGGCTCATGAGAATCTATGCCTCTTGCTGGAAAAGGAAGCACCGTTTGTGTCCTTGGCGTTCGAGTTAGTCCAAGTCTGAAGAGAATGTTCCGAGTAGACGTAACCTGTATAAACACTGATGACTTCCTTCGTTAGCGGGACGTAAATGTACATTAATCTATCAAAACATAGCTCTGCAATAATAATGAATTTATGACCAAAACTAACAAGAAACCTGCTGAGAACATACACCTCGAACAGAAGAAACGGAAAACTGAAAGCACTTAACCCATTCAGCACGGTCGCACTACAGCAGGAGATTGGTCGACCATGATAATTCAAGGGTAGCCAAGTTAATCTGGCACTGCCCTTGAATTATCATGGTCGATCTATCTCCTGCAACTGGTGCATACTCATTAGATGAGGCCTCCAAACTTTGAGAAATACGGCCTTCGGGCACGTCAGTGGCCTCGTCTCTTTTTCAGTCTTGTTCTTCTCTTGGATTGTGTGGCCCCACACCCCACCCTCAGCTGACTGTTGTAATGTATTTGTGGTATGTAAGTCATTGTTAAAAGCGTGCACATGCGTGCGTGCGTTGTGAGTGCGCGCTTAGAGTTATAATTATTATAAGATGAGCGCATTTAATACCTTAATTATTATTATAATAATTATTATGTCACCAGCCGGTATAATACGCTAAATAAACATACGACCATTCAGCAACACACATCCAATATCAAGAGCTACAGAAAGCGCAGACAGTAGGGAGAGTTTAAAAAAGGAAAATACAGGTGAATGGACCAAGGGTAGGAAACACATGTCCCAGCATAGAGGGGGGAAACCCACCCTGTGGGGCTGACCAGGGTGACCCTGGGAACTAAAAAGTAATTAACCCCACCCAAGTCCCCCAGGGTAGACCCGTGTGGTACTAAAGGATGTGCGACCTAGCTGCGTTGTTGTTCTTCAAATGGCGCATGTGGAGCCTAGAAGCTGTAGTTAAAGGCAATACCACGCCGTGCCAGAAGCCTTGACCTTTACTCGAAAACAAACTGCTCGGTCAGGCCAGTGGTTTTCAAAAACGTGATCAAATGCTTAGAAGAGGTGATGGGGAGACAGGGACTAGGGGAGATGAGTGAGAACGGGGAGAGGTTTGTAGACTTTTGTGCTCTAAACAGACTTGTCATTGGAGGCAGCATCTTCCACAAACCAACTTGGGTCTCACCTGACCATACTACAGAGAACCAAATAGAACATATCTGCATTAGCAAGAAATTTAAAAGATCCTTTAAAGATGTTTGAGTGAGGAGGGGGAGCAGATGTGGCCTCAGACCACATCTGCTTACCTTAACAATAAAGCTCAAGTTTTTAAAAAAGCCGCACAGAGACAACAAGAAGACAGCGCTATAATCTAGGCCTCCTGAGAGAGACTGGCGTGAGAGAAGAGTTCAAACTGGAGCTGTCCAACCGGTTCCAAGCGCTACAGGAGCTAGTAAACGAAGAAGAGGCGGTCACCACAGAGCAGCAGTGGAATGCAGTTAGAAAGGCGCTGAACTCAACCTGCAAAGACACTGTAGGGTTCAGGAAACACCACCACAAGGACTGGCTGCCGGCACAGACCTTGAAGAAGATGTAAGTAAGGAAGCAGAAGAAAACAGTTGTCAACAAAGTCGCACGAGAGCAGCCAAAGCAAGGGCACAGGAGGAATACTCGGAAGCCAACCGCGAGGTGAAGAGGAGTATCAGATCACACAAGAGGGCCTACACAGACAGCCTGGCAGCAGAGGCAGAAAAGGCAGCAGGCAGCGGCAACATGATACAGCTCTACGACATTACCAGAAGATTGTCGGGCAAGTTTGGCCATACAGAAAGACCATTAAAAGACAAAGAAGGCGAGCCTATTGCAGACAGAGCAGACCAACTCGACAGATGGGCCGAGTATTTTGAAGAGTTACTGAACAGACCCACCCCACCCGACCCCCCAGACATCCAGCCAGCAGAGACTGACCTACCCATCAGCTGTGACAGACCCAGCCGGGAAGAGATCAGAAGAGCAGTGGCATTTTTGAAGAACGGTAAAGCAGCAGGGCCAAATGGCATCCCAGCGGAGGCTCTGAAAGCAGACCTAGAGACAGCAGTAGAGCTGTTGTACCCACTGTTTGGAAAGATCTGGGAAGAGGAGGTGATGCCGGCTAACTGGAAGGAGGGGTACCTAATCAAGCTTCCCAAGAAAGGTGTCCTCAGTAAGTGTTCCAACTACCTTTCTGTCAGTACCAGGAAAGGTCTTCAACAGGATCATCCTGGAGAGAATAAAGAGTTCCGTCGACCCCCAGCTGAGAGACCAGCAAACAGGATTCAGGAAAAACCGATCATGTACAGACCAGATCGCCACTCTCCCACTCTCCGCATCATCGTGGAACAGTCTCTGGAGTGAAGCTCCCTGCTGTACGTCAACTTTGTGGATTACGAAAAAGCATTTGCCAGCGTGGACCGAGAGACTTTGTGGAAACTCCTACGACGACACTACGGTGTACCCACAAAACTCGTCTGCCTGATCAAGAGCAGCTACGATGACATGACATGTCGCGTGATCCACGAAGGGCAGTTCACCGGGGAGCTCCAGGTCAGAACCGGCGTTAGGCAGGGGTGTCTGCTGTCTCCGTTCCTCTTCCTACTGGCCATAGACTGGGTCATAAAAAGGACTAATGAGCTGAGAAGAAACGGAATACAGTGAACACTGTGGACACAGCTTGACGACCTCGAATTTGCAGACGACTTGGCTTTACTGTTGTTACGTGGTGGAGTTGTAGTCGTAGTATGATAAACACACCAGACGCACGCACGTAAGGTTCTTTTAAATAAACTTCATTCAGCTGCAATCCGTCACACGTGGCTTAAGGATGTAGACAATACTGGAGTAACAGTTCCAACAATATTTTAATTCAGCGATGCGATCTCCACACAATGCACTTCCAAATGCACCAACACTGATACAAAGTCTCTTCTGCAAATGTCCACACTGTCGACACAAAGTTCCTCACACAACGTACACCACACTGTTACGCTGTTTCTCTCACAATGTACACCCTATACGGGCCACGTACCTACGATAACCGTGTGTCTCTACAACTGACAAATGCAAAACAATGTATAAATATGTTTCCCAACACTAATCTTTTATATTGCACGAATTTCTAGAATAATCCAGGAAAATCATAAAACGCAACCAATCAAAATAATCTATGTAACCGAAACTCAAAAATATTAATAAAAAACGAACTTTCTAGAAAACTACAATAGGCTACACAAATTTGGCTGCTCACTTCAGCTCCAAATCCTTGGTAAAATGACATCTCACAAAAGTATGGCAGGCAGTTCACAAACTAGTCGGAAACGTCGAGAATTACCACGATCTTTCATAACACACAAAAAAAGGCTGACGGCTTCACGCGCACAGTAAACAACTTGTTGCTAAATGTCGCCAATTTACCAACGTCACACATACGAGGTCACTAGACAGTGCGACCTTTCTAGAACGCTCTGGACTAAATGTAGCGTATCATAACGAAGTGAAATTCGCTCTGCGCGACCGAAAGAAATGATACTGAAAAGGTACTTGAATCATAACCATGATAGCTCAAAAAAATACCGGATCGTTTCCAACGATTAACACATGTATGCTTTCACAGGACAACACAACCACAATCGTAACATTACCCCCCTCTTCAGAATGAAATTTCACAAACATTTCTTCTCAAATCTCAAAAATACGGTTGTGGTTGTATTAACCTACACAAAACCACAAATAATAAAATTTCACATCAAAATGAAATCAAAATTATCGTCTCACAGTTTCTTTTAAACAGATACGGACACCTAAATGTTTCTTTAAATTGTTCTGGACACAGGAATGTTCATTCAAACTGCTCTGCTCAGGTAATGTGCTTCAAAGTTCTTCGAACCCTTGATAGACTGTAGTTTAACGTCAAAATTCTGCAAGAACATCGCCCATCTCATAATACGAGAATTTGTAAACTTTGCAGAGTTTAGATAGTTCAAGGTTTGATGGTCTGTTTGGAGAACAAATGGCACACCCAGAAGGCACAGGTCGAATCGCCTTACTCCCCAGATGATGGCTAGGCACTCCTTCTCGATGTTTGAGTAGTTTTTCTCAGCTCTGGTTAACATTTTGCTGGCGTAGCTCACTAGGTGGAGTTTTCCATTATCTTCTTGCATCAAGACTGCACCTATTCCTTCGTTGGAGACGTCTGTTCTCAGGAAGAGGATTTTCAACGGGTCAGGGAGGTGTAGAACAGGCTTCTCGGTTAGGATGTCTCGAACTGCCTGGAATGCTCGCTTTTGGGCCTCCTCCCACTTCACTATGTTAGGCTGTCCTTTCCTCAGCAAATCAGTCAGGGGTGCTGTGACTGCCGCAAAGTTTGGTATGAACTCCCGGTAGTAGTTCGCCAAGCCCATAAATGAGCGAACTTGCGTCTTGGTCGTAGGTCGCGGGGCATCCCTGATCTTCTGCACGTTGGCGTCGTGTAACCCCTTTAAACCTTCGCTCAATTTGTGTCCAATGAAGTCTATGTTGTAGGCCCCTAGAATACACTTGCTTGGACGGATGGTGAAATTTGCATCTGACAGTCTTTGGAACAATTCTCGGAGGGTTTTGAGGTGATCCCCCCAAGTTTTGGTATGGATCAAAATGTCATCCTAGTAAAAGACCACATTCTGCATATCTTCTAGGATCTTTTTCAGTCCTCTCTTCAATGTGGCACCACTGTTCACCATACCAAAAGGCATCTTCAGGAACTCTCAATTGCTCGTTTGACGTCGGGTTAACCTCGTGCTATGGGGTGTCTGTTGTCCCTGGGTCAGGTGTAAACCGATGCTTGAACTCTTGAGTCAGGACGCGCAATTCTTCTCGTTGAGTCTGGGTCAGATTCTGTCCGAACTGGATGTCTTCTACATCCTCCTTGTGGCGAAGTTCGTTAAGGTCAAACAGGTTTTCGTCGTCTAGTCTTTCGTCATCAGCAAGACGCACCGATGCGGCCAGTTGTGTTTTGTCTTGACGACCTCTCTCAATATACTTCTTCAGCAGATTAGCATGGTAAGTCTTCACCTTGTTGATGACCTTGACTCTGTAGTCGTTGATGCCAACCACCGTGTCGACAAAGTAGGGTCACTTCCAGTGCATCAGGAGTTTGTTGTTGTCGGTAGGAAGAAGAACCAACACCTGGTCACCTGGCTAGAATCGTCGAGGTTTTGCCTTACGATCATAGTAATGCTTCCCCTTGTTCTGCGCCTTCCCTAGTTCTTCTCGAGCCATTCTGATGGTATCTTCCAGCTTCTCTCTCAGGTCGAAGACGTACTGGTAGCTGATCTTCACCTCAGGCGCGTCGATATCCTTGGTCCACAGCTCCTTCAGGATGTGCATGGGCCCCCTTACAGTCCTACCGTACAGTAATTCAAAAGGGGAAAACCCTGTCGAATCCTGAAGAACTTCACGGTATGCGACGAGCAAGGCATTGATATATCTATGCCACAACCTTGGCTGTTCAGCACACAGTTTCTTCAACATAGCCTTCAATGTTCCATTAAACTTTTCAACCAGCCCAATACACATGGGGTGATATGGGGTGGTAGTAAGGTGTCGGATGCTCAATAGCCGGTTGACTTCCTCCATGCAGTCGGAGACAAACTGAGTTCCCAGTCACTCAGGATCTCCCCAGGAATCACTAAACGACTGAACATGTAGACGAGCGCCTCTGCAACTGTTGGAGTGTTGATCTTCTTCAGTGGTATGACCTCAGGATAACGTGTAGCGTAGTCCACCAGGGTCAAAATGTAACGATGACCGTCTTCACTTGGAGGGGATATTGGCCCCACCAGGTCCACAGATACGCGTTTGAAAGGCATATCCATCAGTGGCATTTTCTCTAGAGGAACCTTGGGCACCTTTCCCTTGGAGATTGTCTTCTGGCATATGTCGCACGACCTGCAGAATCGGGTGACGTCACCTCCCATATCAGGCCAGTAGAAGACGGCTCGGATCCTATCGAGGGTCTTTTTGATTCCCAAATGTCCTCCCAATATGGAATCATGGGCCAATTTCATCATCTGCATCCTCAAAGGTTCAGGGACTACTACTTGACGCACAGGTTTATCTCCATTGCTGTCGAATATCCGGTACAGGATATCTCTTCTGGTCTCGAAGGTTATTTCTTTTCTCTTTCGCGTCACGGGCTTGGTCTGACCTCGGAACTTGTCAAGCGTGGGGTCGGCTTTCTGCAGCTCCACCAGCCTTTCCTTATTCACCACGGCTGCTTCCGTGATGTCCGCCACTTTTAGAGGGATGGTCTGGTGACTCTTCTTTGCTTTACTTCTCGTGGTAACAGCACATGTTTCGGTCTCCACTCTGGATCTGGATCGTCTGCGTTTCTGGCACCATCAATGTTTCCGATGACAAGGGTCTTTACGCACAACGCCTTCACCTCTCCTTTCAGGTACGGAGTGTCGACACTGACACTGGCAAGGGGGATAATCCTTACAGTACCGTCGGCTAAAATGAGGGTGGTCCACTCCTGTAGCTTCTGGTCTTCAGTTACTAGGCCCTCTCTCACGATACGCAACTACAACCAGTATCTCTCAACACTCTTACTGATGCTTTGCCGACGAATCCTGACACCACCGGCATATTCGGCACTTCATTCTCAGGCAGCGCGATGTTTGAGACTGGTAAGAATGTAGCCCCGTCTCCTACTGGGATGCGTCCATTCTTTCTGAAAGATTCAATCAGCTCCGGTGTCGCCTACCTTTCTCTAGATTCAAAGTCACTGGAATAAGTCACATCATTGGCTAATACAGCGGCGGCTCTGTGTTGAGACGTGGTACTGCTTCTACCTGCTATCCCGCGATCTTGGTTGGATCTTCTGATGTTGTCGCCTCGGGGAACGTCTTTAGAAGGACACCGTGTCGCTTTGTGACCTTTCTTTCCACAGAGGAAACATGTCAGGTTCTCCACCGGCTTGTATTTCGGGGTGTCTCTGACATTGTGGATTTCCTCTGCTGGTGCAGACACACGCTGCAGCTTACTGGACCCGAACTTCATGTTGTGGGCGTCAAGGTATCTTTGAACGAAGTCGGCCAGGGCCTTTAGGAACTGGTCATTTTGCTCTCTGAGGTGGGCGGCCAGGTCCTTAGAACATGCGTTGAGGACTTGCTCTTTGATGATGAGGTCACACAGGTCCTGGTACTCTTTGTTTAAACCAGCCAGCTCTATCCATTTCTCTAGGTAGCTCCTGATTCTCTCAATGAATAGGCCGGGTGTTTCTCCTTCTTCAGGCTTGCTGTTTCGAAATCGTCGCCTGTAACCCTCTTCAGTGAAATCGAACTGTCTCAACAGGGCGGCTTTCAACTGTGTATAATCTTCGGCTTCTTCTCTTGGTAAGGGGGTGTAAAATTCAAGCGCTTTGCCAGTTAGAAGTGCACTCAGTTTGATAGCCCAAGTCTCTTGTTTCCAGTTATTACTGCTTGCGGAGCGCTCGAATCGCTCCAGGTAAGCGTCCATCTTATCTGAATTTTCAACGAAAGGTGGAAGTTTTGGCGCACGAGCTGTTTGCTCTCTGCTGGCTAATGCTGTTGCGTCAGAAACCCTCTGGCTCTGTGCCTCTATCTCCATCTGCTTTAGATGAATTTCATGTTGACGCTGCCTCTCCACCTCTTTTCGCTGTTTCTCTGCCTCTCTTCGCTGTTTCTCTGCGTCTTCTCGCTGTTTCTCTGCTTCTTCTCGTTGAATTTCGAGTTTTCTGATTTCAGTCTCTTTAGCTCTTTCTTCTCTTTCCAATCTCTCTTTTTCATCTCTCTCTCGTCTCTGCTCTTCTCTCTACTCTCTCTCCAGTCTCTCCTTTTCTTCTTTCTCTCGTTTCTTTTCTTCTTTCTCCTCTCTCTCTCTTTTACGAACTCGAGGAGTTGAGCTCCTTTGAGTCCACATTTCTTTCCAATTTTCAGGAATGTCTCCATCTCCGATGTCGCCATCTCTGCGTTTCACTGCTGGCTGTTTTCTCCCGCTACCCTTTCCACTGAACTAACTGAAGAAGTCCCGTCGGAGGTGCCAATAAGTTACGTGGTGGAGTTGTAGTCGTAGTATGATAAACACACCAGACGCACGCACGTAAGGTTCTTTTAAATAAACTTCATTCAGCTGCAATCCGTCACACGTGGCTTAAGGATGTAGACAATACTGGAGTAACAGTTCCAACAATATTTTAATCCAGCGATGTGATCTCCACACAATGCAGTTCCAAATGCACCAACACTGATACAAAGTCTCTTCTGCAAATGTCAACACTGTCGACACCAAGTTCCTCACACTGTTACGCTGTTTCTCTCACAATGTACACCCTATACGGGTCATGTACCTACGATAACTGTGTTTAACTGACAAATGCAAGACAAGCTAAATGTGGGGTGTAGGGGGCTCTGGATAGAGGTACACCTTTGCTGTTCGGCAGCTGCGTCCTACATAGGACGGACGGGCATCACTGGTCCTCATCCATCTCCTTAATCTCTCACGTGCTGGCTCCAAGCGCCACACCCTGGCAAACCACCTCAGCTGGTGGGCTAAACCACGTGAGGGGGTGGTGTTCACATTGCACCACTAGGCGGATGAGCTGTTTCTGACAGCTAACGGCTAGAGGACGGAGGAGATCAGGTTGGATCCAACGGCCAAATGTGGGGGAGTAAACCTTTCAAATCAGGAGTGGAGCCCCGAAGGCAGACAGCTGCCTGTATTCACGCACTGTTCTGGCAGCTCCTGCAGCCAAACTGGTGCCAAACGTACTGCTTTGCATTCCTTTGGATACATCAGCGAGGCCGAGAGGGGGATCTTGACGACTGGGCACCCCCAGGATCTCCATACACTTCGCCCAGGCTTGCGCCCTGGAGAGGTCACTCCAGTGACTGACCCAGCAAGCGCATATACCCATTGTCTTCCGAGACAGGATGCCAAACAGCAAGACAATGTATGAATGTGTTTCCCAACACTAATCTTTTATAGTGCACCAATTTCTAGAATAATCCAGGAAAATCATACAACGTAACCAATCAAAATAATCTACATAACTGGAACTCAAAAATATTAATAAGAAACGAACGTTCTAGAAAACTACAATAGGCTACACAAATTTGGCTGCTCACTTCAGATCCAAATCCTTGGTAAAATGACATCTCACAAACTAGTCGGAAACTTCGAGAATTACCACGATCCTTCATAACACACAACAAAAAGAACGGTTGACGGCTTCACGCGCACAGTAAACAACTTGTTGCTAAATGTCGCCAATTTACCAACGTCACACATACGAGGTCACTAGACAGTGCGACCTTTCTAGAACGTTCTGGACTAAATGTAGCGTATCATAACGAAGTGAAGTTCCCTCTGCGCGACCGAAAGAAAATGTTACTAAAAAGGTACGTGAATCATAACCATGATAGCTCAAGTAAATACCGGATCGTTTCCTACGATTAACACATGTATGCTCTCACAGGACAACACAACCACAATCGTAACAACTGTCCCACACTCATCAACAAATGCAGTACAAGACCGCGAGACTTGCTGACATCTCGTCCCAAGTGGGCCTCACCATCCACAAACAGAAAACAAAGACAATGCGGCTAAACG
Source organism: Semisulcospira habei (assembly GCA_036245525.1). NCBI lineage: Eukaryota > Metazoa > Mollusca > Gastropoda > Semisulcospiridae > Semisulcospira > Semisulcospira habei. The sequence goes on along the minus strand of BTPG01000003.1, from coordinate 46,461,013 downwards.
CAACCAAGGAAGAACAAGTCTTGCTTGCTGGCACCCCGTTGGAGAAGGTGCAGTCCTTCACCTATCTCGGGCGCATCATCGACAAAAAAGGCGGCACTGATGCAGATGTCAGAGTACGAATCGGTAAAGCAAGAGCAGCCTTTCTCCAGTTAAAAAAAAAGAATGGACCAGAGAGCTGTCACAACACACCAAAGTCCGGATTTTCAACTCAAACGTAAAAGCAGTTCTGCTATATGGAGCAGAGACTTGAAGGTTGACAAAAAACACAGTCAACAGAGTACAGTTACCTTAGAAGAATCTTGAAAATCCAGTGGCCAGAGAAGATCAGCAACGTCAGACTCTGGGAGAGAACAGAGCAGATAACAGCAGAGAATGAAATTGGGCGAAAAAGATAGGGATGGATTGGTCACAGTCTGAGAAGGCCAGTTTCCAGTATCACTAGGCAGGCATTGTCATGGAACCCCCAGGGAAAGAGGAAAAGAGGCAGGCCGAGAAACACCTGGCGTCGAGACCTCCAAGCAGACATCAAGAGACTGGGAACCACCTGGAGTAAAATCGAAGGAGAAACACAGGACAGGAGTCGCTGGGTTCTCTCGTCGACGGCCTATAGCCTGGGAGGGGTGACAGGCGTAAGTAAGTAAGTAAAGATCAAGTGCTTTTCCTTCATTATCTTAGTGAAACGCTGGACTCTACAGCGGTAAATAGTTGTTGTTGTTGTTGATGTTGTTTTTGTCGTCGTCGTCGTCGTCGTTGTTGTCGGGGGGGGGGGGGGGTACTTCTTGTCGTACGAGGGACATTTTGGGGCACCGTACAGTGCCACCGACCTGCCTATCTTCTTTTTTTTTCTCTCTCTCTCCCTTTCCCTCTTTTCTATTTCACCAATTTGCATATTCGTAAATAACCTTTGCATGCTGCGAAAATCATTGTCAATGAGGCTCTGGGCCTGTTGCAAATGGTGTACCTGCCATATCAGACAGGGGTAATCAGCAAACCGTGAGGTCAACAAGTTGTCTGCCTTGCTCGGTGACAAATGATGCACACGTGGAAGTTCAGGAATGGCCGTGTTATGACGCGTGTCACTGAGTGTGCCGGTCTGAAAGTATGGACTGTACGGCTCTATCAAGAAATGGCCGAGCATGCTGGTCTGTGATCTTGGACCTTACGGCCATAGGCGGTAAGGTTCAAGATCACAGACCTGAACACAAATAGAACGTGCGGTTAAACGATTGAGAACCTCTCACTGCTATTTACACCATATTTTATTCAAGAGCCTTCGTCAGTTTACGCTGACCGGCCGTGTTAGGCTCCCCCCCCCCCTCCCCCCTACCCCCCACCCCCGCTGTGAGATGACCTTAGCAGCATGCTCGGCGTTAAACCCTAATAACTAACGAACTGCACGTGCATTCGCTCTGTGTACATCACCGAATCACCGAAATTATCGATTTCAGTGATCCTGCTTAAGTTTCACTAATGTTTTAAGTTTGGTTAGTTAGTGAGTTTACAACCTTGACTGCTCTAAGCACTATGATTTCATGGATGGATGGATGGATGGATGGATGGATGGATGGATGGATGGATGGATGGATGGATGGATGGATGGATGGATGGATGGACTGCTGGATGGATGGATGGATGGATGGATCGATGGATGGATGGATGGATGGGACACCAGGTGTTAGTTTGTGAAAGCCCCCGCCCCCCTTCCCCCGCTAGTCACTCCCGTACCCCCACCCTCCCCCTCCCCACCTCATCCATCCACCCACCAATAGGTGAAACTTTGAAGCATTCACATGTTTCAATATCGACTGAATTCTCGCTCAGCGTGTGAAGTTAATGATAATATTGCATGCAATAAATGTCTGGCCAGACACATTCTTCAGGTTTGAATAGAGACATAAATTCTCACGAGCACTGCGGCTGAAGGGGCTCATGAGAATCTATGTCTCTTGCAGGTGGACGGGTGTGGTTGAAGGGCCAAAACTGCGCCATCCAAACACATACAGGACAAACTGGAGTGCCATTGATATCTTGTAGTCACACCTTCCAGATAACGGAGATAGTCACCTCGGCAACAATACGCAGTAACAGGATGCACTCTAACACTAGCAGCGAGCCTGAACAACAGCATACGAACGCGTGCGCTTTGAATATATGACGCTGACGTCAGATTAATTGTGACGTAGGAAGAGTGTTAGATGGACGCGACACTGTCACTGTGAACATCACATTTCACGTACATCAGTGCATTTACCATAAACAGCTGAGTCTGCCGCGTGCTCTGTTTGTCAAAGAGCAAGTTTTTCTTTGTGTTACAATAAAGGTCTGTCACATGAATGTACGTACTGTCTTTTACCTACACAGGGCATATTTGGACTGACGACAATGGACGACGACGGCGACGATCGGCTAATCTGGTCTGTCCATGCTTCAATGCTGCTATTACATTGTAATGATGATGATGATGTCCACTTGTAATGCACCTCCACTCCAGTCTAGCAGCATGCTCAGGGCGCTAAAAAAACAAAAAAAAAAACACTTTGGTGCACAGTAGTCCTAGAATTAAAAGTCAAGAAATAGTGGGTCTTGAGGTGCCTCCTGAAGGTGCCAGTGCAGTCAATGTCCCTTCAAGGATTGTGGTAGTCCATTCCACAGCCTAGGTCCGCAGTGTGAAAATGCCCGGAAACCAAGTCGCTTCTTTGTGTGGCTTTCAACACTTGGGGTGCAGAGTTTGGACCGGACAGCAGAACGGAGCTGCCTCTAAAGGTTACGACGTGGGATTATTTCCCGGAGGTACTCTGGTGAGGCTGGGTGATTTATAGACTTGTGGCACAGAGTGAGAATCTTGTGATCAATTCTTTGCTTGACTGGAAGCCAGTGCAACTGCTTAAAGACTGGTGTGATATGCTCCCTTCTTTTGGTTCTTGTGACAATTCTGGCGGCAGTGTTCTAAACCAGTTGAAGACGTTTGAGTTGTTGCTTTGGTAGACCCCAAAGACAGCTGTTACAGTAGTCCAGTCTGTTGGAACAAAGGCAACGGCGATAGCATTTGCAGCTTTGGCTGTCAGGACAGGTCGTAGTTTTCCATGGGAACGAAAATGGAAATAGCATTCCCTGACAACAGCACTGATATGGTCTTACATGGTAAGACTGACATCAACAAAGACACTAAGATCTCTGACAGTCTTGGAGAAAGAGATGAGAGACTCACCAACACGGATGGCATCAAGAGATTCCACACCCAGTTTGTTCTTGACATCCAGGACTTGATTTCTTGGCAGCATGACTCGACTTTCTGCACTGTCTGAGAAGCAGAGACACTGTCAGAAAGAAATGAGTCAAGGAGATCAGAGTCATCTGCAAACAACTGTCGCCCTAACCTGTACTTGTCAATCACACATCCTAACTTAGTGGTGTAGAGAGAGAACAGAACAGAAACTGTACGGGCCTGTGGAGGCGCTACAGAAGCTGCATTCGAGAACAAGAAGAAGAAGAAGAAGGCCCTAAGACGGTCCCTTGAGGGATCCCGCATACTAGCCGGGTAACATCAGACACCACACCATTAACACTGACGTACTTGAACCTGTCCTCAAGGTACGACCGAAGCCACTGTAAGACACAGTCCGTGATATCAAACTCAAGCTGAAGTTTCTGCACCAGCATCTGGTGATCTATAATATTGTTTAAATTATAATATTAGTTTAAACTTTATTAGTTTCTGAATATTATTTTAATCTTTATTCATTTCTACATTGTAATTACAGGACTATCTCTCTAGTCAGTCAGTAACATTTTTAACCCGCGTTTAGTGTCGAGAAAATTGGAACAGCACCCAACTGCAAGCGGTATAGATCCTCAGTCATGAGTCATCACTTTGAATGCGTGTTCCTGGGGACATCTAAAATTTTTTTGTCTTGAATTAAGGAATATTGCATAACACAGTCTGCGTTAGCTGGCACTGAACACGTTAATTCCATCGGGCCCACTGCGGCCGTCGCAGGACCAATGCATGTTTAGAGTCGACGATGGTTAGAAACAGCCGTTGTACCAGTACAGTGTATTTGTTAAAGTTAGTGTGTGTGTGTGTGTGTGTGTGTGTGTGTGTGTGTGTGTGTGTGTGTGTGTGTGTGTGTGTGTGTGTGCGTGCGTGCGTGCGTGTGTATGTGTGTGTGTGTGTGTGTGTGTGTGTGTGTGACAGAGACTATCCCTGGCGTTTGTGTACAGTCAAGCTGCATATCACATTTAAACAGTGGTAAATTATACTTGCCTTCACCTTAACCCTTTGGGTGTCGGTAGCGATATTGGTCGCGATGATTCCTGCAGGATAAAAGGTTAAAGTGAAATAGTGGTAGATTGAACCTGCCCACATTGAAATAGCAGAAGATTTTACCTGCCTGCCTCGCAGTGTAATTGTCCTACAATATACTGATTACCTACATCAAACCGCTACAGATAATCACTCGAAGTGGATCGATAAAAAATATCCATTGTGACAAGGTGATCTCTTGGCTTGACTTCGCGAACGAAGATTTTATAGGGGTTGTCCACGACGTCTGCAGGCATGTTCGTGGCTGCGGAGGCCAATCCGGGACAGGCAGGTTCGACCGCAGTGGCTGCAGGGGAAGGTCCTTGTCTGGGGAAGGTCCAGACCTTCCCCAGACAAGGTGATAGGTTTAAACCAAAGACACTCTGCACCAGCTACAGTATCTGTGGTTTTACCTGCATGCAACTGTGTGCAATGATTCCAATAGAGAACAAGTCTCCAGGCTTCATTTATACATTTGCACTATCACATTTATTAGTTCACTCGCTAAACCTTTATTGATCCCTTCCCAGTGCGCAAAGGCAGTCGGGCCGACATCGGCCGAAATTGGATATGCGCGTGCCAAGGGTGGTCGACGTCGACCCGACGGCATTTTGCGCATTGGGTTGTTCTTGTCGGTGGTTATGGTGATAGTTGGGGTGGGGGTAATTGCGGTCGTTTGTATGATGGTGGTGGTGGTGGTGGTGTGTGTGTATATGTGTGTGTGTGTGTGTTTGTGTGTGTGCGTGCGTGTGCGTACGTTTGTGCGTGCGTGCGTGCATTTGTGTTCTTTCTTTTCTTACGGCAACTGTGTTTATTTCCGCATTTGTTTTGTTCGATTCGTAATGTCTACATTACTTTGTGATATATAAATGAGTATGTATATTTTGCTTTAAAATCTGAGAAGTAACATTATTTTGTTTTTGCAACACACACACACACACACACACACACACACACACACACACACACACTCGCACACAGTCAAATGCAAAAAAGGGATGTCTAGGTATTGTCTTATGTAAAATTACACCCTTGCTGCAATACCAAACATTCTCCGCAGATAATGTTTTTAAAATCTGTTTACTCCGGTAATAGATGCAGTTGCTTTTAACCACATCCCTGAAAACAATTTGTCTGAACAGTTGCACATGTACTGCCAGTTAACTCGATTTGCCTTGGGTACACAGATATAAATGACATGGAGGAGCTAGAGGCGTAAATCCTCATGAAGCCCCATTCCTGCAGGGGATCATGAGGATAAATTCCATTTGCTTTGATTTTGTTCGCGCTGTGCCACTGCTGTGAAAGGGCTAAAACAAAAATACTTTTACATTGCCTGCATTGAAGGGAGAAACTTGAATAAACATAAATAACAATAGTAAATAGGAAAACATAAGAACGAAATTACGTTAAACTGTTGAGTGTTTTTTTTTTATAGAGTGACAAAATAAATTTGTACAAGTAAACAAAAGTTAATTGCAACCCCATTTGTTAAATGAATAAACAAATAAATAAGTAAACAAATATAAAAGAAACAGATAAAAACATAAAGGTATGAGAAATGGACAAAAAGGTGCACAAAGAACTTTATTTATTTATTTATTTATTTATTTATTTATTTAAAAGGTGTTTTAAGTGTATTTATTTCAACGTATTTATTTATTTCTTGTTTGTTCATATTCATTTATCTAAATAAGACATGAAATAATAAATAAAAACAGTCAAATATGAAGAAATAAATAAGCAAACAAACAGTTAAATAAATAAATAACAAATACATCAATATAGTTAACCGTGTCTATTAACCTATTTAGCGCCGAAGCCCGCGTTTGAAAACAGTCCCTCCTATATGAAAGCTGTCCTCGCTGTTAAAGGTCTCTAACTTTTGTCTTTGACCTGATTCTGATGTCGAAATATCTCCTTTTGAAAAAGCCTAGGAGATCTACCAATGCGCCATAGTGAATTTTAAAAAGGCGCAGTGCATACAAGTCATTGGTTTGTCAAACGTCAATTGTTATGACGTATATTTTGGTTTTACGTCATTTTATATTTTACGTGATGTTAGTTTCACTTTCGCCTCAGCGATTGAGAAAATGGTGGCAAAACTAGAATTTCACGGTACGAGTTCAGTCTCGCTTTAATTTGTGTGAAATCAGGTTCACTTTACTTAGCTACATGATGTACTAAGTACACCTGCATGTTGTTCTGAAAGGGCATCGATGTGTGTGTGTCGGCTGTGTGCGTGTGCGTGTGCGTGCGCGTACGTGCGTGCTTGCGCGTGCGCTCCAAACATCTCCAAGAGGCATAGAACATCATGCGCCCGAAAGGGCGCATGAGGTTCTATCCCTCTTGGAAATGCGCTCGTGTGTGTGCGAGAGAGAGCGCGTGCGAGAGAATTACGCCATTTTTAGAGTATTACTTCAATATCTGCACGGTGACGGAGTTGCTTCTCTTACGTCACCGCCACTGTCTGACTTTCTTCAGAAGTCAAGGTTTTTATTGTATTTTTTTTTTTAATTTTTATTGAAAAGAATTATTTTTTTTACTGACAAACTGGCTAACGAACTCATCCAATGTCTTTATCCAAACTAGCTATATATTCAAAATTTCAGATAAATATAACACAAATTACGGACTCTGAATCTGAGTCAACCGACTTTCTATAAACTGTCTTTTATGTCTTCAAGAAGACATCCCGTTACAATATGCTCGGAGGCACCCCTTGAAGAAAGTGTTTCGCCAAGTTTCAAGCTTATGCGTACAGTAATATCGGAGATTCTCGCGTTTACATACATACACACACACACACACACACACACACACACACACACACACACACACACACACACACACACACACACACACGCGCGCGCGCGCGCGCACGCACGCACGCACACACACACACACACACACACACACACACACACACACACACACACACACACACATACACACATTCATGCGACAATACGGCGCTTCGCGCTAAATGTATACCTTCAGCAGCGAGGTTGGCGTAACTAGACATGACGTAATTTTTATCTTATTACTTCAGTTGTCAGAGGATTAGGCCTGACCGCCTTTGACATCATGGGCATGCTATTAAATTCGCCCCACCGCGACCCATCCTAAAAAGTCCATTCTATAAATAGAAGTGACTTAAAAACGGTGCTCATATCGCACACATGAATGTTTCAGCCTGATTCTAGCTAATGGACTGACCATGATGATTCAAGGATAGTGCCAGATTTTGCTTGGCAGCTAATGGCGCCAAGCTAATCTGGTATTACCCTTGAATTATCATGGTCGATCCATCCCTTCAAACTGGCACATAGTTGTTACGTGACACCTCCAAAATTTAGGAAATGACGCCATAGTTTTAAATGGGTTAACTCAGTGACTGTGCCATCGGCCTCCTTTTCTATTTCTTCTTTATTCTCACTTGTTTTTCTTCTGTTCATTTCTTTCTGCGTCGCGGCAAGAGGTCTTTTCATGGAGATATCAAAACGTGCGTTATATAATTTATCTCATACACGGACATCGCATAGGACTGGACTGATCTGGATTGGATTTAGACTTGACTGGCCTGGCCTGGTATGGACTGAACTGGACTGGAATTGATTCGGAGCTGGTCGCATTGGATCGGATCGGATCTGAGTGGAGTGGATCGGATCGGACTGAATTACTTACTATGTGTCATTGTGGTCGAAACGCAAATCCTGGCCCACACTGGTTGTCTCCTTCGATTCATTGCCGTTTGATTCACACTAATCTGGTTGAGTATGAATCAGTTTGAGAACGTCCGTGCGCGGGTCAACGACGGCCAACGACGGCCCGATGACCTTGTGCGCAGTGGGCTGAGATCTTATTTTTTCTTATTTTTCCCGCGCATTCCAGCCTTCAGTAAAATATTCCAAAGCACACCTATTTTAACAGCAACGAAGGCTTTCCGGAAGTCAACAAAAGCCACATAAACTTTCTTATTTTGTAAAAGTTGTTTTTGAAAAATAGCATAAAGTGTAAATATATGGTCCACTTTGAATAAGATTTTTAAACCCGGCTTGGGTTTCAGACAGCATTTTGTATTCCTCAGCCTAGTTTGTTAACCTTCTGTTCAAAATGCAAGTATACAATTTACTAACACAGCTAATCAGATCAATACCAGGACAATTATCTGGATTATTTACACCGCCTTTCTTGTGAAGTGAAAAAAATAATAGCTTTAGACCATTCGCTGTGGAACAGCCCTTTGTTGAACAGAGCATTAAAATTCTTAGTGAGAAAGGATATGATAGCTGGGTTGGAGACTTTAAGAACTTCATTAATAATTCAATCAGTCCCGGGGTACTGCTTTGGCATGTTTTAAAGTGGCATAACTTCTGCTGCTACTATGTTAATATCTAGGTCATGAAAAAAAAGGCTTCATCAGACTCAGAGTCGTCTGATAAAAATATATCCTCATTATTTCTTACTGTGGTATGATTTCATTTAAAATGCAAGAGAAGTAATCAAACCACTGCTTCTTCGTTACATTGTTCATTAAACGACTTTTTCTTTTCCATTTCTTTATTTCCTTCCAAAATGCCTGAGAGTTATGTTTATACTCAAGAATTTTGTCAACAGTTTCCCTTTTAAAGTTAGCTTCTTTAGCTCTAAGTAATGTCTTGTATTGTTTTCTCTCATTAAAGCACGTTGCTTTATTTTCCATGGTTTTGTTCATGGTTTATGTACGTAAGGCTTTAAGCGTTCTCGTTATTGCATTTCTGCATTCCTGGTTAAACCAAGGGTGACTAGCGGTGTTTGTTTTGTGTGTGTTGCCTGTGGAGGAATGAAATTGTTTTGTCATGCAACTAGCAGCGGCTTTGACAGCACCTGTGAAAGTTTCTAATGCACCATCAATATCATAATCAATCTCAGCAGCAGCGGCCACTAAAGCATCCTGCAATGCAGGGGTAGCTAAACTGTCAGCGAGCGTTTGGGTCTTAGAAGGTTCCCAGATAATCTTATCAAAACAAAAACACTGCGTATCGTCGTCAGAAACATCGTTGTGAGGTGATACACGTCCACAAGACACAGTAAGGACCAGGCGCATGTGCACAGACTCTATCTTCTCGCCAACTTCAAGTCTGTCACACAAACAAAAATAAAGTCAGGAGATGCTACAAATAATCATTAATACTACAACCAGTGGGAGAGATAAATGTCAGATGCTTTGACAGATCAGGGCTACAAAACTCATTCAATATCATCAGTTCAAAACATTCAACAAAATCTAATAGTTTTTTTACAAATATATTTACAGTCGTATCTTCAGTAAGTCGTGCTGGTTCAAATAAAGCGGTGTTAGTTAAACAAATATGGCTTAGGCTGTAAATCCCCAGTTCTGCCTTTAAAATCACCACACATCAGGAAATGAATGTCTACAAATTGCTCGAGGGCCCTAGCAAGACACTGTTCTAATTCTTCTATCATGCGTTAATTGTCTATAAAATGATGAGTCCTTGGGGGAACATAGCAAGCGACCAAAAGCACATCGCATTCAGTAACAAACAAAGATCTGTCAAGTTTGAGAAAGATGCTTTGAGCGCATGTCATATTCACTTTGAAAACAAACTTGGCAAACACATTTTTTACTATAAAAAAAAAAAAAAGAAACACGCCCAGAGCTTCTTCCTTGGCGGGACAGTTTGAGTGCAGGCAAGGAATAACACGGGAAATAAAACCAGCAGTCAGGCGGGACGAAACCATAGTCCAAAAATGTTTTAAACAAACACACAATGTCATAATAACTGACATATTGTAGAAAGTCTGGGACAGATAGCTTGCTCCACAGTCCATCAACATTCCATGACAGAAACGTAAGTGTACATAACACGCTGTCTACTGGCTGCTCTGTAACACACGCGCGCATCGGCGACACATCCCGTGCAAATGACCGACATATCACAGGTCACTGAATTCGTCCCTGACCTCAATTGTAGGGGAACTGTGTGGCCGGCGCAGTTTTGCTGGTTTAGGTGAAGGCTGTAGCGGGGAAACCAAGTGT